>OZ012643.1:20252824-21452824 GCA_963942575.1 Priocnemis perturbator | reverse complement strand
CGCGAACTAACAATAAGATAGCGCGGCAAACAAATGGGACAGCGTTGGCCTGCGTTGTCTTTCGCGGGCGTGCTTCGTTTTCGTCCTGCCCTCTCTCGCTCTCTCTCGCTCTCTCTCTCTCTCCCTCTCTCTGCCACAAACCTGACCCCCTTCGTCAGCATTTTTTATCGGATTCCAGTCAATCGTATGCGAGGATTTATACTCGTCAATATCTGTTCCGCGGCCAGCGTGACTCGTAGAATTCTACTCTCCCGACGCGTTCCTTTGACAGCCTACAGTTTTTCGTGCGCAAAAGTCGTCTAGACAAGGAAACAAAATACTGAAAATTGGATGCATGGTTGAATTGCATTCGTGAAGAGTTTGGTACAGCAAGGAATGACCGTGTATGACACGCCGAAAGTGCACAGCAACGTACGTTGTCTGTGGGTACTAGTTTTTTGATAACTGTAACAGAATGGACTTTGGTACTACCGTTAGCAGAAGTGTTACTATATTTAATTCGATTTCTTCCGCTATTCTTACACTCTCCGTATACGTCCTGGGAGAAGTCGTGCTCAGTTTGAACGTGCAGTCACGATTGCCTCCGATCGACAAGGATTAATAATTCCCCGTCGAGATCGTTCGTTAAATTCTCATTTCACGGTAGCAAGACCGTCGAAAGGATACCCCCGCGGAAGGAGACCGGATATGATTCCGTGACCGGACACACACACAAACATACATATAGACACTTAGCCAACTGTACACATAGACGCGTGCCAAGGTACACAACCGTCCAATTGTGGGAAGAAACTGCATTGGGGAGAGTAAGACCCGGCTGCACGCCCACTTCTCACGAGTCGCGGGAACAATAAAAAGTACACACGCAAAGAGATATGAGCAGAAGCGTGGAAAGGGGCGCAAGGTGGGGGGAGAAATATTAACGCCGCGAGCCTCGACCCGCGATGAAAATCGTTTCCCGTGGCCACGTCGTTTCGTCATTTCCGTCCTCCCTCTCTCTCTTTCTCTCTCACTCTTTCTATACCTATACGTCTATCTATATGGCCATTTTTTTTGGCAACCATTTTCATCGGCGCCTGACTCAGTCCCGTACACCTCTCGACGTTCCTTTATTGCGAGAGTTTTCTCGTGGATTTTTGTCCGCGCATTTTCCCGGCGATTTTTCGTCGGGACACGTTCGATTGGGGGGAGAGAGACAGAGAGAGAGAGAGAGAGAGAGGAAATCGGCGTATGAAAAAGGCCGGCGGCGAGAATCGACGAGAGCGACAACGACGATATCCGCGTGTGTCGTAATAAAAGCGTTAATCGCCGTGGCCCGCCCTATTGAAAGGAAAGAAGATACGATCGAGGGATGATATACTGGGGCGGCCACTTTTCGCGCGGGAGGGTGCCCTTATCGATTCCTCGCCCGCTCTCTTTCTCTCTCAATCCCTCGTGCCTCCTGCTTTTATTTGCCAGAAATCTTGACGACGTAACGATGCGGACTCGGCCACCCACCCTTTCTCGATACACCGGACTCAGTATTTTCGAAGGCGGCTTATCCTCCAGGGGATCTTCTGGGTGCCGGATGGGGTAGATAGGTCGATAGATAGACGCGCACTTTGCCCTCGAATTCTTGCGCCCTCGTCGAGTGAAAACATACGTACGGACCCGGTGCACGCGTGTGTTTTAGTCGCGCGCTTGTTTTGCCGGAATACGGATTATGCTTAAGTGCGCTGACGGATCTACGGTGTTCTACACATGGCTACGTCGGGCGAATGCAAATGCGAGGTAGCGTGCGGATTGGTGGACTTACGGATTGGCGTGTTTGGACGTACGCTGAATGTAGCGCGCGAATTTAAGGGTCGTTTCAATGATCCGCACCGCGTGCTAATGTTACGATTAGCACGTTTACGGATATTCGCGCGTACGCTTGTACGGTGCAGCTCCTGCCCAGTGACTGTGCGGGTCCGTCGCGGCGTTCGACTGTCAAAAATCATGGCAATATGTTCTGTCTTAAAAAACGCGAATACGTGCAATTGCGACTATCGAGTGCATCACTTTGGATTCTCGGAGCACGTGTATAAGTTGATAAAAAAGTTCCATCATCGACCAACGAAACGTGAAATCACACAGAAGGATACAAATAAAAGTCGCAATCTGCCGTTCGTACGGCCACGAGAGACGAGAAGCAGCGAAAGGACCTATCGATCCTGAATCCTGACTTCGATTTTCGGCGGAAACGTGAAAGGGAGGTAGAGGGGGCAAATACGTAACTCGAGTCGTTTTCCATTTCGTGCGCGACGCAGCGATCTTCGACCAACCAGCCTCCGCTAATGCATGTTTATGAATACAACGGTCGTCTCGCGAGGAGTGCCGATAAAGCTCCGATAATTCCGTATACGTAACGCGTCTCCGAATCTCGTACATAACTGTACGAGCTAATGCTTTTTCCCATTATCGGACGCGGCTAGTGAACTGAAACTGAGAAAACGTGACTTTCGCCCCGACTAGAGCTAAACCTCGTTCGCTGTCGGCGCGGAAAAATATTCGAACGTACCGTACGTCTCGATATCGCGCCGGACCGATAGAGAGTTTTCCGCAAAATTGCGCAATGATCGCATCGCGCGTCGTAAAAAGTCTGAGGCCGCACGCTGGACGCCGCAGATTCCAACGTGTCCCGATAAAATAATAAACCAGAAGCGCGAAACTTATCCTGCTTCGAAAACGGAGAAAAATTTCCTGAGTGCCGAATGCGTGCATCTCTAACAAGAAATTTACCTAGAAGATGAAACTGCATTGGAGGAAAAGTTAACTGTCCGCGCGCGCACTGTGCTGCCCGTTGGGAAGGAAGTTGTAAGAGCGAAGGTTGGGTGGTGGGCCGCTCTCGGCGTCTTGCATTCCGGGAAGTCAAATCCGGGACCCGTCTCCGTTCGTAGGAAATCGCGTCGACGAATCCGCATTGTAGGCAGTTAAATTTAGAACTCGATTGCGGTCCCTCGTCGCCATTCGTTAACCTCAGCATTTAGCCAACCCTCGTTGGCCTTCAGCCCCCCTTGCGGCCACCTGTCTCTTATTCGCTCGCCACCCGTCGAAAAGCTACCTTCCTGCCGCTCCTGCCAACCCTTTATTTCCGCTCGTCAATCTGGCGCGGAAAGTGGCAGAAAGAGAGAAAAAAAATAGTGGCCCAAATTGGCCGGCTTCTTCGACGCAGAGAACGCGCGCATACTGGGACCCTTGTAATCCGAGGCACAATCTTTAATGAAGATTTCTGCGCGAAACGGGTGGACTGAGAAATTTCGTTTATCTTACGTAATTACAATTTCACGTAAACTTGTTTTCGGAATGAACACGGAATAAGCGTGCGTATCGCGCGGGCGACGTGAAGGAAAGCTGTAGGTTTGATTAATTAACGCTGGGAATTAACGACCCGTCAAAGTTGCGGATTTGAAACTTTGATATAATAAAAGCTCAATCTGGAGTATTGATTTTATTTTCCGCAATTTTGCTTTACTTTTATACTCGAAGTTATTACTTGAATCCAAAAATGTGTACCAGAATATAATACTGCCGTACGCTTCGTGACAGGTTTAAAACGTTTAACGTAGCGGAACGAGAAGCGCATCTTATTACGTAACTCTCGATATCAGTAACATTTAACTCTATCAGCGTTGAGCTGCAGAAGGCGTGCGCTGCGGTGCGGCGTGTTGCTAGGTGAAGGTAGCGAGGGAATAATTTCGTTGCCGAACGGGGTACACATACACGGCGTAGCTTCTTTGTGCCCGGATAGAAGAAGGGACAAAGGCACAAAGAGCCTCGAAGACCGGGTTCCCGTCGCACACCTGGCCGCTTATTCGCCTCGATTCGCCAAGGCCGTCGTTTCTTGCGTGCCAAGACGCCAGGTAACCGCGACAGTGACTAAGAGCGCAGGGCACGTAGCACAGAAATAGAGAACGAGACGAGCAAAGCGTAAGAATCTCTTCTTGCAACTCGTAATTCACGGTATCGCATTTCAATTCCCGGCGTCGAGCGTCGAAATTCAGATATTGACGGGCGAAAACGACGCTGTGCGAGCCTCAAGAAACTCGGTCGCGCGCAGCGCAAAAATGGAGAACGTCTTGGTGCCGAGAGAAGGTGATAATTCGTTGTTGCGAACTCGTGATCCGATGCGCTGCTGGTATCGGGTTGCAGAAGCAAAATGTGGAAAGGCGAGAATTTTTCGCCCGTGACTTCACGATTCGTCACGATGCCGGTTTAGAGAAAATCTGTCCTGGTTCTGTCGTTGGATATCGACGTCTTCGAGGACTGCGGTAGAAACGAAGGTAATTATGCATAAAAGGAGGGCATGAAACGGAAAACAGAGAGCGAGGTGAGGGAAGGTAAGGGCCGTTCGTTGCACCTCGCAATCTATCTCAATTCTGGTGTCGAGGTGTCGAGCATCGAAATTTACAAATTTACCACGAAAGGCGATAAGCCGTAGGTAATCGTAAGAAAGTAGGTCAAATAAACGCAGAAATAGAGAGCGAAACAATTGAAATAGTAAAGAATTCCTTCATGCCACTCGCCAGTAATTATCGACGAGAACCGAAATTTAGATATCGACGGATAAACGATATCTCACTTGCAGCGAACAGAGCGCAAATAGAAAGATTGAGGTATGTACCGGCACGACGCGCCAAAATGCAGAGAACGACGCAAAATAAGTGACACGGATTGCGCGAATGGGGAAAGAAAGCAGGGCAAAAAACGTATATATATATATATATATATATGTATATAGACGGAAGCGGCTTATAACGCTCGTCGAGCTGGTGAATTTAAAATCCCGCGCCGCGCTCATTGGAAATAAACGCCGAGTACCCGTAAACGATCGTATTAATTTTGTAATCAGGACGACGCACCGGTAATTGTGGCCCAAACGAATTTTCTCGCCGGCCCCGAACTGTTTACGAGTGAATTTCGTTTGAGGCGGATTGTCGTCGGCAGATTGATTTCGCAGTTCCCCAAAATGGACGCGCCGGTTAATTTTAATCAGAGACCCCCTTCATTTCCTGGTCCCACTTCGTACACGAGGGAAAGGTCGAATGTGTCGTAATTGTCGATTTCCGAGAACGCAAAAAGAAATGGGAAAGAAGAAGTACTTCGATGAGCGGATCTGGATAGCCGATAAATGAAATAAGCGGCCCGTAATTGTCCCGAATACAGTACGAACAAACGACATCTCCGCAAAACGCTGCAAAACGGCGCGAAGTTGGGAAACACGATTAATATCCGAAATTCGCATCCGTAATGAGGCACGATTGAATATTAATTGCAATATTCAATAAAAACGTCAACGTAATTATCTCGACAACGAGAGCACGGTAGTAGGGCAACAGTGGCCGAGTGTAATTGAAATCTAATTGTTTTTCAACCTCCACTCGGATCACTATCAGCGGCGAGCGACGGCGAAGATATCGGAGTCGGATGGAGAGAGAGAAAAAACACACGCAAAAAGCAAGAGAGGAGGAAAGGAGGATCAAAAGTAGAATTTCGATCGTTAACGCATCCGGCCAATTTTTCGCCACCCCACCCCCTCCATTCTCTCACAGTGCACTTCCGCTCTCCTCGCGCAAACCTCCCCGCAAAATCGTCCGGCCCTTGGCGAAATTATCGAGCGCAAAAAGGACGTCTCCTTCCGGCTAACTGTTATTCCGCGCCCGTTCGTTCGGTATGAGTTCCGAGAGTGGGACGATTATCGCGTCCGCTCGCCCGTTTGGAAAACGTGTAAAAAGTGCAACTGCCGTCGCGCGGCACCTTGTCGCCGAGCCAAAGTGGCGAGTTTCAAACTGGCCGACATTATTTCGGCCAGCTGGAAACGCCAAAATTCGAAGCCCTTCGCCGTTCCGTGCCGCACGGGGTGTCCCGGGTGGAAAGGTCGACGCTCTCCGAAGTCGCTCCAATTGTCAGTGTTGGTCACGCTGTGAAACGAAAACGTCGGGATTCGAACGATCACTTGCAACAGTGGCCGCAAGAGCCTAAAATTTGTAACGTCAAAATAAAATGTCTGAATGACTCGTATAAATATCTCTTCATACCCGTTATTCTCGCGTACCGAAACGTTGGTAGTTCAGCCTGGCACACACCCTGCACCGCACGCGGTTGAAAAACAAACGTGCGGCGCGGGCGTAAAACTCGGACAGAGACAGAGAGGACAGTTTTCCGTGCGACTTTTCACGTCCGTTCGCGGAACAGGCGTAAGTCGGGATAATGGAATTCGATCACACCTGTGCACTGTGTTCGCGGAACGCGGCTGCGACGGTAACGTTCAGCGCGAAATTCCGGCCCGAAAGTGGACGCTAATAGCTCGCCAGGTCGCCCTCCCGACGCTAACTTTCCGACGACTTGTCCGGAGTATTTCCCGAAGTCGGCCGCGTGTACAGGTAGTTACAGTTCCTGACACGCGGCCAGTTTAATGCCGCCCTCTCCTAAAAAGTACCGTGTAACTGTAATTCGCGCGGAAACGAGAAACGATTTCCTACGCGCCCGCGGTAATTGAAATGTACGGATCGGAATGAGCGGGCGGGGAAGGCGGCGATACGTTCTCAGCGCAAGCCATTCCGCTCGCGAGAGATTATTTTGGTAACCGGCCGAAATTAGCGGACTTTGCGTGCGCCCATCCGTCGGACGCGGTACCCGCCGTTCTCGAAAAACTGGCGTGTCAGTGAAATTCGAGGAGAAACGGGAACGATTTGCCTGCATGAAGGCGATTGCGATACACACGAATCTGGGCCAGTTTCCTTTTTATTTCTGCCCGGCGCCGAAGGGGAGTTGTTGGGCAAAAAAAAGAAAGAGGACGATTAGATTATAGACTACGTAATATATTCGCTGACAAATTCGCCGCCGCGCGCGGTCCCGGCAAATGACAAATTTCATATTTCACATTCCCTCCGTCGAATGCATATTCTATAAGGGAAGCATCGAAGTATCTGAATTTTACACGATACCCCCGCCTCGCCGTGATTAACGAGTGCATATATGGGACAACGTATGCAGAATAAGTTCCTGCCCGTCGGCGTTACACGCGAAATCTCGCCGGACCGCTCGAAAAAAGCACACACATACACGCACGACGAAACTGTAGATGAACTCATAGATTTTACAGTACAATCACCGGAATCAGCGGCAGTCAGAAAATACTGGGCTCTCGCCGAAAGGCGCGTATTCCGTCGGCGGCGAGTGATTCGGAAACTTCGTAAATTTTTGCACGTCCCCGGAAGTGAACGGAGCCCGTGTACACGAAGACCGGGCCGTGGCTGCAGATTAAAACAGGCAACTCTCCTCGTTCGCCGAGAGGGCGAAGGGCAATTTAAGAGTAGCGCCGCCGCAATTTCGAAATGATCGACGATCAACTATGGCCAACTATGTGCAGCGCACGGACGAGCGGGCGAGAGAATAATCGCGAAATATTGACTTCGCCGAAATATGCTCGGCGTCGCGCGCACCCGGCTCTCGCGCGGATAATTAATCCCGTAATTAGTCTTTATGACGCGCGGAGGACTTAAATAAATAAGTAAATAAATGCGCCGCTGGCCGACTCGTAAAGCGCCACTCGACGCTCTCGTCTGCCACCCCACACGCCCTCCCCCCGAAAATCGTGTAAATTCCAATCGCGTGCGCGCTTTCACCCCCCAACCCTCTCGACTTGCACCGCTATCAACCCTCGTCGCTTCTATTGCCGCTGTGTATCGTGACTCTCTATTCTCGGACGTGGCGGTGTCTACGTGTGTCGGTGGCGCGCTATTGCGGGCAGACGAGGCGCGCGGAAGAAACAGAGCTCCCGCTATAGTTTCGGGACGATAAAACTCCGTTTATGGGCCCCTGGCGTTTATTACCCTTATATTCGCGAGTCGGCGAGTTCGTTCTGGCACTTCGGCAAAATCGAAACGTCGACGGGGCCGGGAGTTGCCGGAATGAAACAGAGAGGGTGGAGAGTGTGAGACGGAGAGAGGGGTGAGTAGTAGGGCTGAGAGGGTGAATCTGGGAGCGAACGAAGCAGTGAGCGGAGCAGTAAACCGGCGAACGAACGAGTAGAGGGTTTGCCTTAACGTCGAACCCGCAAGGATTGATAATGCGTCACCACCCAGCCTGACACACTCCTCTCACCTCTAATCGACTACGCTCCCAGCTCGAACCCGGTCAAAGCGCGATTGAGTCTCTTGAAATCTGGACGTCGCGCGCCGGACTTCGTAAAGGGTCTTGTTTGGACGTCTGGCTTACGGAGCCGTCTTTCTCTCTCTCTCTCCGTGCCCGGAACGAATGTTCAGATATCCAGGCTCCGTGCTCTGGGGCGCTCGCCTACATCCACCGATCCGACCGACTCTACCGACATTGTACAGATCGTAGAATAACGGACGGCGTGTTTTTATGGACTGAAAGAATTTACAGACTCATCGGCCGGCCAATAAATTCGTGGGACGCGAGCACGCTGATAAATCCGCTGCCGATGCAATGCGCGCGCTCGTTAATCCGAAATTTTAGAGTTCGTAAATCAGCGGATTAATAAATTTAAAGGCCAAGCGGTATTTACTGATACGGAGTTTCCTTTGAGAGGCTTTCGGATAAGGATGGGAGGAAAGCGGGGAGGGTGGAGAGTGAGATTGCGCGGGCGGCGAAAGTATCCGCGGCGCAATCTGATCTCGTGCCTGCAGCGAATTATTCCTCGAGCTATGAGGGATGCCTTCTTAGCGCCGCTTTTAAGGCCAATATAATTTCGCCCCCTGCACCGACGCTCCACTTCCTCCCCCCTCGCCCGGCCTTTATGGAGCGACGATTATCCGATGAATTATCTGAAGATGGCCCCCGAATAACCGGATATGAGCTTGTGTCTTGGGCCCTGAATCATTTCCAACGTCGCGATTCGTCCACTTTATCTTACGCCAGCACACATTCGTGAGAGTCTTTTACTTCCCGGCGTAAACGTTTCTCTCTCCTTCATTTTTTTTTTCGTATTTTTTTTCGGACCTCACACTGACGCTAAGAGTAACGGCTTGCGTTTGGGAGAATACGGAATTGCGAGTCTGAGTGGGTGTTACGTCGAAAGCCTGATGATGAGAACAAATTAAAACCATTGTTACGCTAACATAAAATGACGTTTTATCGCGCTATTACTTAATATTACGTACACTGTTTTATGTTGAATATTATGTAAAATGATTCGTAAAATTGATTCCGTAAAATGAACAAAGTAAGTAAACTTTAACAACAACGTGTTTTACGGCGATGTACAGTATAGAAGAAACAAGATACGAAGTGCGAACGAATGAAAACTGTCACGTAAAGAAGTGCCTGGCAATTATTGCAATAATCAATGTACATGTAGTGCCGACCGAGCGCGGATGTTCGGGGAACGCTGAGAGGCGTGTTGAATCTGCATCCCGTTATACCTTCATTACCATCGCGAAATTTATCCGACATCCAACGTTTCATCAGGACAGCGCGTTGCAATATCCGCCCGCCGTTTCGCTGAATCTCGAAGCGGTTAATTCTAATCAGCGTAACCCCGTAAACTTTACGTTCCGCCGGCGCAATGTTTTCGTCTTATTACGGCGCACGGTGAAATTTCGTGAGAGAAATTCGCAGAGCAGACGAGCCGAACTGCGTTTGGATATCTGTGCTCGTCGACAAAGAGCGAGACAGTGAGAGGAGGAAGCAGATTGTCACTACCCAAGCTTTGGATATTGTAATCGCAAAGCGGCAATGGTATTACAGTCGTTGAGATTCGAGTACTCTCCAAAGGTAATCCGAGACATTCTGCTCGGGACACTGACTGCACGCTGAAACGAACGTCACCACTCGCTTTTTCCGTTACAGCTCGTGTATCGAGTGAACGTTTTTTGCGATGCAACAAAGTAGCCGCGCTAATGGGACATGTGCAAGGCGACTCTAATGAATTCAATTATCGCGCGGCCTCGCGGAGTCCTCGCGCGATTGTCTCATGTAATTTGTCATGGAATTTCACGATAAACTCGCGGATCTGTCGTTAGTGCGAGGAACTCGTCGCGAAACTCGCGTTTCGATTGTAAATCGACTCTTCGTCGTCGGGCCGGATGGGATGGGAGGAGTCCCTGTGGATGAGTAAAATGTAGAAGCTGATGATCGAACAGACTGGTAGAGCTTAGGAATTAAGAGAGGGGGATTAGATTATCGAAATTGGAAATTAATGAGTCTTGGAATCTATAGATTGGTATCGTATAATAGTGTAGAATGGAAAATTGAGCGCATAAAATGTCGCAAATCTGTAATGCCATGAGGTTTGAAATTGAAGCGTTCGAAAAGTCGCGACATCGCGGATGCACGAATGCGTAAAGCCGCGAGCCTGAAAATCGCAACAATCGAAAAGTCACGACCGCACAGGTCTGCCAATCCGTAAAACCAGACCCTCCGAACATCGCACCCACGAAAAATCTCCAAACATCCAGCCCCACGAATTTTCCCTGCCGCCAACACCCGAGGTTTACGCATCGTTACAGTCACCATTTCGCGAGTTCGCGAATGCAGTATCGGTACATGCAACACGACCGGCGCGGCGCGGCAAAATCCGAAAGCACAAACGAGCCCGACGCACACGGCCACATGTAACCACCCAACAACATTCTTCGTTCTCCCCACGCGTCCAAACACAGTCGTGTGTCTCGACGCTCAATAAAACTTATCGTTCGACGCGTCGTGCGCTGTTACGAGAGGACATCTCGGAGCGTAACAACGCCGACTCATCGCAGTATCTCTTAAGGGCGGGAAAGGGCAAAAGCCACGTTGTGTTGAGAGTAACGTATAACGGATGCGCCGTTCTAGCCCGTGGGACCGAAGCCCCGGGTTCATTCCGCGAGCGAGTGCGAGAAGCGGTCGAACGAGTGGTGGTAGGGCGAGATATTTCGCTCTCGACTCCGAGCATCGCGAAAAGGCTCGAGGCTTGTTCTCCGCGAGCAGGCTTCAAGCCAGAAACGAGTCAGATTATATTAACAGAGCGGCGGCAAAGTTATTTCGTCGTGCGAAAACGCTCTCTACTTCGGGATATAAAGTGTATCGTTCATGGCACCCCGCTCCTCCTCCCCTCGAGGGTTATTCCCTAGACTCCTAACCGACTGCCGTCGAAATTTCTTCATCGACCTCGGGGAATATGCACGCCGAATCGTTCCTCCGGAAACGTGCCGACGATGGGGTACGGGGAAAAAGGCCGCGCGAATGCGAGAAACAATTGGCGAATGTCGCGCGCGTTTAACTGTACCGGCACGCAGCGCCGAGCGAGGACAGAATTCGACGTGTGCTGCATGCTCGAAATCGTTACAAGTCACTCTGCGTGGAAGATTCCGTTAGAGATATTTCGAATGCACGCGTACTCGTGTGACCGTGCATTAATTCGTGTAATTTTGAAGAGGCGGCCGATTGTAGAAGGAAGTACATCTTTTAAAGCTATTGCCTCGGGTCATTGATTCTGACACTTGATTCTTTAGTTTTGTTAAATGTGAACGTATTAGTTACTAGAAAAGGAAACTTTTGTTTCACCGGCGAGGACCGTCTGTTGAATAAATTCCTTTTAGTAAAAGGATGTCGAATACACCTTTAAAAGCACGATCCCTAATCCCTATCGAGCGCTGGCCCGCTTTCATCTCACATCCATCCACCCAGTTTACCCAGATTCATACGCGCCTACACGCGGAAGCTGTTCCTTTCCCAGCGTCAAATTCATACGTCACCGACTACACAGACCACACAGCCCATTGCGTGACGCACAGATCCGTGATCGTACCGAATATCCAGCTCGTCCACAAATTACAACGTCTGCGCGGGTCGCACAGCAGCGCCGAGAGAGTCCATCGAAGAATTTCGTAAGATCGCCAGAGCCCGCTGTAAATCAGATCGCGGATTCTGCCGAAGCGGAAGTAAATCGTTTGTATCCGAGATCGAAATCGAATACCTACTTCTGGGACGGGGTAGAAACATCGTCGGTAACGAAATAACTTTCCGGTCGATCATTTATTTAGCTTTAACGATCCGTGGGGTGGCGGGGGGCGAAAGGGTCGGGGGAGAAGAAGATTACGTGGAAAAAGGCGGAGAACGAGGAGGAGAAAGACCCCGGGTTGTTCCCTCACGAGGGATTCGAATTCCCAGAGCGACGAGCATCGTGCAAAGAGAACGAAGTGACTGTTAGACGACGAAGTGGGACGAACGGGGATGAATGAGGGTGAAAGCGGGCTGAAATGGGGTGAGTGGGGGTGGAGAAGGGTGTAAGGGGCAGGATAGGGATGGTTAGAAAACTCGCGGGGCGGCAACGACGACGCACGGCGCCGTCAGAGATCGTGAATTTACGATGCCAAATTGTTCGCCTCATCCTCGCCCCCCGCGACTCTGGCAGAGAGAGAGAGAAAGAGAGACCGTCTACTAGCGCAAACTTACCATAGAACTGTCGTTAATTATCCCCAATGCGGTTGCCACCCCGTAATCGCTCCTGACGTTTAATAAGCGTAATGCTCGGAAAGTCAATTGGCTCGCGCGCCGGCTGTGATTTTCGGACCAACGTCGACGACGCGACAGACTGTAGGCTGCCGAAAATGAGACGCGCGGAAATTGGGGCAAGACGGTGCATAGTCGGTTTGGAGGTCGATCTAAAAGGTCTAACGGTTTGGGAAACATTTAGGAAAATGGGGACACCACTCGATTCTAGAGACAACGCTAAAAAAGCACGGCCTGCGTCTCGATTACGTGGGGAAAGATTGGGAAAGTTTACGAGAGTGAGAATGAGGCGGTCGGGTGCGTAGAAAGTGCACCCTTGGCTCTAGAGGCGATCCTGAAAAATAACAGGTTAGACCTCGGTTATGTGGAGAAAAAATTGGGATAATTTATAAAAATAAGAGCAAGCCGTTCGGATGCGTGGAAAATGCACCCTCGATGTTAGAAACGACCTTACGAAATCAGAAGTTACATCTCGCTCTCGGGGTTACGTGGAACAAAACCGGTGGAAAAATGTACGAAAACAAGGCGGTTTACATACGTAGAAAATAGTACCCTGATTTGAGAGCCAGCGCTAAAAAGGCTCTCGGATAAAAAGAAAATCACCAAAAAGACGGTACCACTTTTCAAAGCACGCAGACTGACGTAGCTAGGCTCCCCAGGCATTATAAAATTCACGCATCTATAAAAACCGCGAACCTAGATATCGTTTTTCGCCATCGACAACCTAGCTATACCTAAAATTTATACACACACATGGATGCATACGTTTCTCTCCTGATACGCACAAGCCTGCACCGCGAAAATATCGAGGATCGCGAACTCGGAAACAACTCCCGCCCGTGTCCCTATATTTCCCGATGCGGCGGGGAGGTTTTGGTTGACGGCAGCGAATATAACCCGGACAACGAAACTCATGGCTCATGATATTTTCAGCATTGGAGGGTTTTTGCCCTCCCGTGGGGTTGGTACGTTCCTGGACTGGTCGACGAGTCGGGCGAACTCGTGATTGTATAAATTATTCGACAAAGTGCTAGAAAGGGAGAGAGAGGGAGTAATAGAGTAAAAGAGCACAGGGAGAGCGAATAGGATCGTTCCGATTTGTCGTTAAATCGTGACATTGTATCATCAACGTACGTCGGATAATTTACCACCCTCCTAATAACGAGAACGCGGAAAGGGGAGGATGATAAAGCGGATTTTGGGGCAGCACTGTAATACGTTCGTCCCCTTTCCTCCATAAAAATCGCTAAGTGGATATTTTTAGAGACTCCGCATTTCGGTAGGCTTAACGACCTTCCGGAACAGACTTTATGGGCTGTGCGTTTGCCGATGGAATTTGCGACGATTTAATTACAGAGTGATGAATTCGGATAATTTCACTTGGCTTCCGACGGTAACAAGCGTCGACGTCGATATTGTCTACGTTTTGCAGGCTTCGTGGGATTTGCGTGAGATTTTGCCCGGTGCGCGTATTGTATTGATTGGATTTACCGAAGAAATGATTACAGGAGCGATGAATTGGGACACACTCTTCTTGCTCTTCGAGCTGTAAGCTTCTCGACGGTAATGCGTATCAATGTCGACAGACACTCAAAAGATCCGGACCTTCTTGCGGGGGAAAAAGCGTGGAACGCTGCGAACAGCCAAGAAGGCGAAGAAGAGAGGTTCCGTGCTCTCAGCGGGCATTACGTAAGATTGCATAATGTAAGATCGCATTTACATTAATATCATCGTAGAGGGATTTGAGTCGGCGGAAATGTCTGACACGGGAATCGATGAGTTTGCATAATTACGCCGTCAAACGTGACCGATTTCTGTCACCGGTGACAGGTGCCGTTTACATGGCACGTACAGATTTTACGGGGTGCCTTATCGATCGAAACTTGACCGCGCCTAAACAACGAACGCGAATGGGTGAAAAACATTAAATAACCAGCCAAACAGTATCGCATTCAGTAGACGATCCCGTATTAATCAATGTTCGTACAAAGTATAATCTCAGCCTTCAATAACAAAAAAGAATTCGTTCGAATAAAAGGATTCATTCGTTAATCGAATAGTGTGATTGATCCGAATAATCATCGACCCGATCATATCCTACGCAATTACAAGATCCGAAAGACTCGTACCGATCGTTCGAAAAGCAGCAATCAGATCTCAACAATTGCCAGTCCCTAAAACGCTTGTGCGACGTTGCTCGGAGCCAGTGAGCGGCGAAGAAAGAGAACGAAAAAGGCCGCGAACACTAGAAAAGTACCGTCAACAGGGTACAAGACCCTCGCCGACGGGCAAGAACAGCCCTCTTTGTGAATTACGAGGCGGAGGCACTCGAAACGAAAATCCTCCGTCGCAAAGCGAGGGTCCTCGAGAGACGAAAATGATCGATCTAGACCGATCCCCCGTGACTCACCCTGCAGGCCGGCAGAGCTGGAAGCGGACCACAGAACGGATATCGTTATCGTTAAGGGCCCGGGTGCGTAAACACGACGCATAAGCATCCGATTAGAGTTTAACGACGGCGCAGAAGCATGCTAGAACTATCATCTCCGTTACAGTCGTTTCCCTCTCTTTCTCACTCTCGCTCATACTCTATCTCTCTCTCGCTCCTCCCGATGTACCCATATCGCGTTTACTCCGCGACGGGCAACGAACTTCGCGTCCAGATTCACCGCGAAGGATTACGATGCGGATTAAGCTTACGATAAGCGGCTTACGCTCTCCTCTCCCGCTCTTTCCTCCTCACCCGCTCTCTCTCTCTCTCTCTTCAACTCCGTCCTACTTTCCCCCACTTCCTCCTTACTCCCCCGTACACGTCGGGCGGCCGCAAAACGGATACGATATCCGAAGTAATACCGGCAACGATTCCCGGCTCGACTCTGCCGTCTTTAAATTCGCCGGAAGCCGCGTGTCGACGGCCGTACCCAATCGAGGGACGCGCAGAGAGAGAGAGCCCTTCTGCGTCGGCGGAAAGCTCCCGACTAAAAGCCCTCCGGCCAAGGCAGACTATTCTCGATCGAATTATCCCGCCGACTGCCGTTTTGGCGCCCGCGCTTTTTAACGTGCCGTCGCGCGACTGCTCTATTAATTCGGACGCGTCCCCAATTCGAAAAAAGTGCGCGCCCGATCGATTGCGGCGGGAAAATGCTGGCGACCGCGTCGACGAGAACCGCTGGGCGACCTGAAAGAGGGGAAGAAAAAAGCACGCCGCTTCTGGAGTAAGCTGCGGCGTTAATTTTGAACTCGAGTAACATGTATAGCGCGCGCCCGCGCGCCTGCACTTTTCTATTCTGTCCACTCGGCGTATTAGTTCGGACTTCCCAACTGTTGCCTCGTAAAAACTAGCATCGGACTTCAATATCCATCCCGTGAATTGGGGGCGTAAATAAAAAAAAAAAAGCACACCCACGCAAAAGCTAATAATAAAAAGTGCTCGCTCGCTACTGGAAGTCGACTTAAGTGATCGCGACGAACTCTCGTTCATCCGTCGTCGCGCGAGCGCACCTTGCAATTTTTTAATTTTCAATAACCGACTGTTTAACTGGCTCGCTACGAGCGACGCGACGGACGTTTCAATTATTTTGCATACGCGAAAGCTCTCGCGAGCGCGCGCGGGCGGGCGAATTTCACTTACATTTGCCCCGAACAACTGGCGCATTATGACCGCAAAAATCGAGAACGAGCCCGGCGCAACCCGCGGTCTCTGATAATTGCCGCGCTTATTTTCCCGTCGAAACGGTCACGATCCTGCGAACGGGCGGACAGACAGCTTTCCGGTGGAGAAAAAAACACCGACAAATAACGTTTACCGTCTCTCTCTTCCTTCCCCAGTTCACAGTGTGTTTGAGAAAAAAAACATGCAGCGATTAACTCGTTTTAAGCGAGCGGTATTTTAAAGGGTTACATGCGGACGACCCGGATAATGTATTCCGCCGCTAGACTATAAATTTTATATAATTCTTGAAAAAGGCATTTACGAACATTGGTTTACGTCATGGCTTCTCATCTCTCGCAACTTCCTCGACGCGCCGTACGAAAGCGGCGCTTCTTTGAACAGCCACTGTCTGTATACGTCAATACGTGTTTTCATTCTGTGTATGCTCTGGTAACGTCACTTTAGTGCAACACCTAGCTAGCCAAATCTTTTCAATTTTTACGGTTTTTTTGTCCTACACTTCCCACTGACGTTTTCCATTCAATGCAGGAACTAATTATGTAATTAACCACTCTCATAATCACCGGCACATACCATCGTACACATACTCCACACACCGTTCTCTATATACCCCGACACATAATCCGTACATCTTTCTACACAGACACAAAACATAGTTCAGTATACACTTAGCATATCATTCTACACATCCTTCGACGTACACTCACCACACATTTCTCTACAGACTCGCTACATCGTTCCGCACACACCCTCTCGTATATCGGCTAGAAGCGGCACGAAACAATGATGTGTGCCGACAGAAAACTGCCTGTTAATCGTAACCCACAGCTGACTTCTCTCGGGCAAGGGATAAAATAAGGGGAGCTGTGCGAAAGGTGGGCAGGGGCGGTGAAAAGGGTGAGACGCAGAAGAGGCACGTGAGCCGCTGTGAAATCAGGCGGCAGAACGTGCCAGGAGTCGGCGGAAGTTTCGGGGAAACAATGATATACACACGCTTATGCCGAGGCTCGTTCCATTTGCGAGCCAATGGTACTTACAACGCGGGGGCGTACGACTACTGCCGGCGCACAGCCCACTCTCGACGCAGCCGTACGTAAGCTCGCTCTTACACGTGAGCGAGCCAGCGCCGCATAATCGTTACGAACACCGAGGCGTATCACGTGCGCGCTAGAAGGGGACAATGCTCGCATCAGACCTCTTCCCACAAACGAGTCTTCGCCTTTCGCATTTAATCCGCGAGAACTTTCGTTTCACGAGCCGCGGCAATTAGGCGCCGCTGTGTTCAATGTACAAGGAAGGTTGACATTTTCAAGTGTCGATACGCAATACTAAGTAGGCATCGAGCAGGTAGTACGTAAGTAAACGAGAGTTATGGAGGATATTGAGTATCAAACGCTGGGGGAAGGTAATCAGACCTTGAACATAAGTAAGAAAGCAATTGGGTAACGGAACGGAAAATCGAGTGTAATAAGAAATTCGACGAGAGCGTAACATGCACAATTGCACAGCACACCCACGCGATCGCGATGATCTATGAAGCAGCGTGTCTCGCGCGGCATCGAAATTGAATGTAGCGTATCGTTGCCACTCGGGGAATGAGCCCTCGCCCGAGCGCCGAGCCAAACTCCGCATCTTCGCGCTAATTGTAACTTTCGAGACTGTAATTGAAATTTCTGAAGCCGACGCGCGCCCCTGCAGTCGTGTGGCACGCCTCCCCTCCTGCGAACCGACGAACGCGATCGACCTCGCGCGGAAAATGGTTCCGGCATAAATGGCGCGCCACCGCCCGACGCGGAATTAATTTTGCTTTCGAAATAATTAATGGAGGTGGCGAACGCGATGCATCGCCCGGTTGAAAAGCCGCGGAAAATTGGACGCGCGCGCGCTTGTCGTCTCATCCGTCATGGCGGGCGCGGGAAGAAGATGGAAGGCTGCGTCTTGGAAAACTTGTCGCACGCCATGTAAAACAGGCTGTCGTACGAGTGAGGGACTGCTTCGCGTTTACGCGCGACAAACCGTACTGCACTCTCTTCCTCTGCAATTCTAACCTCAACTCTCGGGGCACTAATTGAAACCGTGTTACGGATGTTAACGCGCGATAGGCAAACCGTGTGGAAAAGGTCTCGCTACACGATTCCGAGCTATCAAGACACTGTGCGCATCGTACGCAACTGTATTTGGCACGGGGGTTAATTGGGTTAGTTTTATGTGTTGCGCGAGGTACGTGAACTGCCTGGAAAAAAGTTTCTATTTCGTTCGCTACTGACATCGAATAATCGTACGTTGGGTTATTGAGGCACGTAAATAGGAAAGGTCTCACCAGGCGCATTCACTGTGATGACTTTCATCTACGACGTGACGTTACACTTCACAGCGTGACGTAATGTCGGACAGGGACGCCGAGTAATCGGCGACAGTGGGTGATTAATTACCGGGACAATCGACGATCGGATCGAAGAAGGAACGAGAGTGCCGTCTAACAGCTCTAGCTGGAAGCTTTGTTACTTGTAGCGCACACTTTGAATTCGAATATGAACACTCGTAGCGCTGTATATTAGACGCTGCGTGGTTAGAAGATTATGGGAGTATTACATGAAATTTATGCGAGCAGAAATTTAATGTCTTAATACGTCTGCCGTCTGTTTCCATCGCTATTTCGAATCATATATTGAGCTGAAGGAAAAACAACAACGCTGTTACGTGTTCTTTCAGCACCCACGAATGGACGACGGTGTTATTTGCAGTAAGTAGCAACGATTTCGCTAGATATTCCTTCGGAATGTGCTTGGCACTGGAAGTGTTAAATGACCGACGCTGACGTAAGACAATCGCAGCGAGAAGAGGAAGAGTAAAACGCGTTCTCCGCACTTGTCGCATTGCCACGCCGATTTCTGTGTGGGTAGAGAGTAGAGACGAAGAGAGTGGGAGAGGGAGAGAGGGAGAGAAGTATCGCGACAAGAGTTTAACGACTTTAAGTGTCCGTCGCCCTCTTCCACTGTTTTGCCGAGTTTAATTCTCGTCCAGGCTCGTTCAGCAGGTCCCGCGATTCGTTGAACCCTGCGGCGTTGAACGAACGCTTGATCGCTCTCGCTTGATCACCGACATTGCGGTTAATCGAGGAGCGGAGCCGAGTAGCGCGGCAATTAAGAGGGCAGGAAGGTGGGAAGGCGATCAGGCGCGAAGAACGAGGGGAAACGTTATCAGTTAACACGTCGCCTGCCGCGCCAAATTCGGCGCATACCTTTGGCCGGGGTCCGGGGCGAAATAAGACTTTCTTAAACTTCCGTCGTCTCGTCTCAACGAACTTCCTGAATTCAAGTTTTTCGGGGCAAGTTGAAACGAATTTGAACCGTGGCAACGGTGAGCAAAACAAGGGTGAAAAATAGGACGAAAGAGTGACCTCGGCCAATCGTCTGATCCGTTCATTTTATTTCGTTTTATTTTGTAAATGAAGAGAGGTCTCATTAGAGTCCGAAATCCGTCCGAAACCGCACTGCAAAGCTCCCGATAGTGTTGGGAATCGGCAAAAAAATATGTGAAATGAAAAAGTGCATGAAAAATATCCTCTGACAGCGAGGCGAAAAAATGCCACTGCCCCTCCCATCGACCGGTGTCCTTTCAACGTATGAGGAGAGAGCCGAAAAATGTACGAAAATGGCACAACCACGGAATAACGTAAAGTGCGGAGGTCTCGAGAAGACAGCGGCGAGAATTCAAAGCGTTGAAAGTTTGACAAATCTCCCGAGGAGAAAAATGGCCGTGGTACACGTGTAGGTAGTCCTGAGGGTCAACCTGGACGCCGTACGCAATTCGTGCCGCTGCTGGCGCGTGCTAGTAGTAGTAGTAGTAATGGTGGTAGTAGGGCAAGAAAAATTTCATCGTTTCGCGTACCAGCGGAGACTCGTCCGCCGCCGTCGCAACCTGTTGCGGCGTCTTAAGTGACCGTGGGGGAAATTTTCCCGGGGCAGATCATGAGCAAAATCGCGACACGAGCATAAACGCGACTGTCGGCGCGTCGACGTCCGTCTGTGTTCGCTGAAAGGGAACACGCAAGACTGTGATCTAAATGCACCGAACTAATCTACCCCGTCAAGTAAAAGGTGGAGACAAATTATGATCTGTAGGGGTCGAAAACACTACGCGCGACGAATAAACTCTAAATAGGTATATTTATTAAACAAAATGAATATATATTAGTACAAGATGCAAACTTTCGGACTGGGACGCGACACGGACAGCTCGCACACAGCATGAGCTCTCTTTCCCGGTCTTTCCTTACACATCCGCTTTCGTCTCGCGCTCGCCTTCGACTATCGTCCTCTCCGCTCCTTACGCGCGTCTCGCGCCGCGTCCGCTCGCACCGCGTCCGCTCGCACCGAAACGTCTCGAAGCCGGCCGCCGCACAGCTGAGAATCGCTCGCACCACACTCGGCCATCCTGCTGCCTACATCTGTCCTCAGATGTGTTACTCGCTATTGATATCACTATCACTCTCAATCACACCGCTATCATCGACATTATCAACCCACGGTTTCATCGAG
Organism: Priocnemis perturbator; assembly: GCA_963942575.1. Taxonomy (NCBI): domain Eukaryota; kingdom Metazoa; phylum Arthropoda; class Insecta; order Hymenoptera; family Pompilidae; genus Priocnemis; species Priocnemis perturbator. The sequence continues at coordinate 21,432,139 of OZ012643.1, read as the reverse complement.
TCGGCCGCCGTTGAAGTTTGACGCGGGCCCTCGGAATCGCCTACTCTTTCTACGATATATCGGTCGTTGCGCAATACTTTAGTAATTCTATACGGTCCTACATACTTGTTAACAAATTTCGACCCGGCAGCGATTTGGGTCCTACGAATCGCCACTATATCGTCTTTTCCGTACATGGACGCGACCTTTCTTTTTGCATTGAATGTTTTTCGGTTTTCTTGTTGCACCTTCAAAATGTTTTCTTTCGCTTCTCTTCTTATTTCATCTCGCTCTTGTTCAAACATACTTATCCACTCATTCTCAATAAGCTGTCGAATCTCTGGATCACTTTTCATCCTAATCCTAATGCCAAACAATAAATTAAACGGTGCTTTTCCGGTGCTTCTACTCGGTGTCGCGTTTAGATACTTTTGAGATACGTCCAGATATTTATACCATTCTTGCGGTTTCGGCGCTGATAATTTCGTGAGTAACGGTATAAGAGTACGATTTACTCTCTCCACCTGCCCGTTCGCTCGCGGGACACCCGTCGTAATTAAGGCGTGTTCTATGTTTTCATTCTTGCAATAATCCCGAAATTCGTGCGACGTAAATGCCGTGCCGCGATCCGATACAATGCGCCTTGGATTTCCGAACACTATAGATTGTTTTCTTAAGCAATTTAGCACTTCGTGAGTAGTCGTGCTCTTCGTAGCGTACAACCACACAAATTTTGAAAAACTATCTACTACCACAAAAATATGATTATAACTTTTCTTTGTTGAAGGGATTGGCCCCAAATGGTCAATGTGATAACAATCCAACGGCACCTCACCTTTATCGAGACTATTTAAAAATCCCTCGCACGGACCATGTTTACGCTCGGCTAGTATACAGCTTACGCAATTACGAACAACTCTTTCAACCTTACCTCGCATATTTTTAAACCAATAATTTTTCTTAATAAACGCTTCCGTCTTTCCTACCGAAAAATGTCCTTCCTCATGCGCACGACGAATTATCTCAACTTGCATAGGCTTCGGGACGACTAAGAGAGAATCACCGTCGATTTCTTTAAATAGAACGCCTGACTTTACAGAATAACCATTAACGCCTCCCTTTCGCACAAGATCAAGCACGCGTCTTATCTCGTCATCCTTCCACTGTGCATTTCTTAATCGCGCGGTTACATTATCATCACTTTCCACTACCACCATACATGTCGGTAGGGGATTTCTACTCAATGCGTCGACGTGAGTCATGTTTCGTCCAGGGCGGTGCTCAATTTTATAGTTAAATTCTTCTAACAATAGGGCCCATCGGGCAACCCGCACGCAGAGGTCTTTCTTGCGCATAGTCGCGGTGAAAGCTTGACAGTCTGTGACTATTTTAAACGGAATACCGAGCAAATATATGCGGAATTTTTTAAGCGACTTAACTATGGCCAATACCTCGAGCTCGTAGCTCGTATACTTCTCTTCGGCTGGAGTAGTCTTCCCGCTCGCGTAGTAAATCGGATGCCATGTGCCACCGTCGCGATCCTTTTGAAACAAAATCGAGCCGTATCCAAACATACATGCATCTGTGTGCAGTTCCGTCTCTGCACCTATCTCAAATAGTCTTAAAACTGGTTGCGCACATAACGCCGTTTTCAACCTCTCGAACGCTTCCAGTTCTTCTGCTCCAAACCGAAAGCTGACATTACCTTTCAACAATTTTGTTAGTGGCCGTGCAATCAGAGAATAATCGCGGATAAATTTTCTGAAATAACCTGTGAGACCCAGGAAACTTTGAACCTTCTTTTCGTTTTTAGGCACAGGGAAATTTTTTACAGCATCCGTTTTATGCGGCGTCGGCTTAACCGTTCCATTTTCAACAATATGGCCTAAATACTCGACTTTCGTCTGCAGAAAACTGCATTTATCCCAATTAATTAATAACCCGAATTTACTCGCAATCTCTAATACGTTTCGCAATCGTCTGAGGCCAGATTCGAAGTCTACAGATGGTATGATGAGGTCGTCCATATAAGCCAGAACTGTCTTGGCGGAAATGAAATCTTTAAATACTACGTTAACAAACTTTTGGAAAATTGCTGGCGAATTACACAATCCAAAGGGCACTTTCAAAAATTCGTATTGCCCGTTCGGTACAACAAATGCCGTATATTTAATACTATTTTCGTCCATAGCTACATGAAAAAATCCGTTTTTTAAATCAATAGTACTGAAAACTTTAGCCTTCTGTAACAAATCGAGCTGGTCCTCTATAAGCGGAAGAGGAAATCGGTCTTTCATGATTTTCTCATTTAACAGCCTGTAATCAATACAAATTCTAGTGCTACCATTCTTTTTCTTCACTAATACTATCGGGCTGGCATACTCGGAGAGGGACGGCCGAACTATACCCTCATTTAACCACGCAGCTATCTGAGCATTCACTTCATCTTTCTCGGGTTGAGATAACCTCCTCGGTCGCTGACTCACCGGTACTTCGTCTTTTAACACTAACTTCATTTTTACTTCCGTGTCGCACACACGCGTAGGCTTATAATCAGTAATCAGCTGTTCGACCGCGTCTCTATACTCGGCATCCGCAATCGGCGTAAGATCCACCTCATTACTCCCGTAAACACCATCGATCGAACATATGTCCGGAACATCTAACTCTACATTTTTATCTGTTTCTCTCTGTGAAATAACTATGTTTCGATTACAAATACTAATATTAACATTATCCAAAAAGTCTGTGCCGATCAAGAAAGCGTGTCGCATAAGCGCGTCTGAAACTACCTGTATAACCATCGGGTACTCGTTGCCGTCTATTTTAACCAATGCTTTGAATTCACCTAATGTTTTATTGGAATCCCGTCCTATTCCCCTGAATTCAATTTCCTTACCTTCTAGGCGAGGCGCGCCTATCTTAACATACTGCTCGGCTCGCATTAGCGACATATCACTCCCTGTGTCGATAAGTGCCTGCAGTTCGTGGTTCGCAATTGTAACCTGCTTATAATACTTTTCGCGTAATGGTCGCGTCACTACGCAGGAGTCCTTTACATTGTCTCGCTTTACCGTACAATTTGTCGCGATGTGACCCGTCTCGCCACATTTAAAACATTTCGGCGTTGCCTCCTTCTTCGGACAATGGGTGCTTATGTGTTCGATAGACTTGCATACATAGCAACGTCTCGGCATCGGCGGTGCGTCACAGTAGCGCCTTCCGCTGATAGATTTTCTTTCTTCGTCCTCGCGTGGCCTCTCTCCGTTCTCCCCTCGCGGCTTCCTGTGATCTTCGCGCGGTCTTCCTCCGTAACCCCCGCGCGGCTGCCTCGAATAATCCTCGCGCGGACGCCTTTGTCTTGCGTCTTTTCTTGCGAGCTCGTAATCCTCGAGTTTTAATTTTAGCTCCTCGATAGATGTTGCGCCATACAGCATGTACTTGCTTGCTTCGTCATCCTGGATACCTCGAACTATGTACCGTATGACCACACGCTTTTCGACGTCGGCCTGCGACGCGATATCCAACATTTTGTATATGTACTCAGTATATGACTCGTGCGGCTGCTTTCTCCTCTGCGCTAACTCCTGGTGAATCCTGTCGCTGCTGACACGTGTTGCGAATTCGGACGTCAACGCTCGTTTCAGCAGTTTCCACGTCTTCCCGCACTTCTCGTAACTTACGAAGAGTTTCGCTGATCCACGTAACAGCCTTTTTGCATATATGGCCATCTGTATATCTGACCACTCGCACGTTTCCGCTGTCTCCTCAAATTCCTCGATCCACCGCTTGACGCTATAGGTGTCGTCTCCGCTAAACGTACGCATCGACTCTTCCATGTCCTTGAAGCTCGGAACATACCTTGCTTGTCTCCGGCTACGACTAGCAACGGAACGTACTGCTTCGCCATCGGATTCACTATCGATGACATCGGAATCTCTTTCCGCGGCTGCGAGAACCGTTTCGTTTCCATCTTCATCCTCTACCGAATCGTCACGAACGGCGTCTAACGACAGGGCGGTTTTCAATCTTGAAACCAGATCATCTTTGTTTCCCGAAGTTTTTAGCTTCCGATTCTTCAGTTCGTTCTTCAAGTCGGGAACCTTCATCTTATCCACCTCTGGATAATCGGCCTTCGGTGTCGAAGCACAACCCATAGCTTCACCTTCATTGGCACTCATGATTTATATTTTCTCACTTTTTACCACACAGCGTTTCACACAGATGTCCACACAGCGTTTCACACAGATACGCTACTTTTGTCCGTTTGCCAAATCTCGGCTGAGCCCCCACTTGTAGGGGTCGAAAACACTACGCGCGACGAATAAACTCTAAATAGGTATATTTATTAAACAAAATGAATATATATTAGTACAAGATGCAAACTTTCGGACTGGGACGCGACACGGACAGCTCGCACACAGCATGAGCTCTCTTTCCCGGTCTTTCCTTACACATCCGCTTTCGTCTCGCGCTCGCCTTCGACTATCGTCCTCTCCGCTCCTTACGCGCGTCTCGCGCCGCGTCCGCTCGCACCGCGTCCGCTCGCACCGAAACGTCTCGAAGCCGGCCGCCGCACAGCTGAGAATCGCTCGCACCACAGATCTTTGAAATGTCGAGCGCTCGTCGCATGCTTCGGTAGCAAAGATGGGATATTTTTAACCAGTTAACTGTGGCGATCTCTTTGCAAAGCGCCTACCAATGTGTGTCGCGATAATCAAGCGATGACAGGTATAGTCGTCAAACACAGAGTAAGTGGCGCTGTTGAAATATTTTGGGTCAAAAAGACGACTTTATTTTAGAAAATGAAGAATTTTATTAGTAATATTTACACAGTCGCTCAACATGAACATATATTTACACATAATGAACGAAAAACTTAGAAAAAAAAATCAAATATTTATAGAAATTAAAAATTTAAACTGTTGCTGTCGTGTCATTCCGTTTTGACCTCTAAACATTTTAAACATATTAAAATTTACGAATATAATTTAGTTTTCGCCAGAATTACATTTAAATATCAAATTGTAACAAAATTTTACGCATGACGGATATAGTCGTCATGACACAAAATTCTGCCACATCTCCATGACGGATATAGTCGTCAAACACACTTAACTGGTTAAAAGACGGTAACTACAGTCCTTTAAAGGGTAGAGTTGAGTAGTTTTGCTGTCAAGAAGCTTGCACATACACAGGCTGATTTTTTTCCTGACGCCTGTGATCAAGGAGCGTCTCGCGGCAACTTCAGTGTGTCTGCATTAAAACGCCACTTCTCTTCCACGATCCCACAAACCTTCCCCTCAAAAAAATAATACATAAACCGCATAGAGACGAAACATTCTAATTATCCCAGACGATCCCACCCCGCGCATCATTTCCCGGCCCCGTGAAAACGAAACGCAAGCTATACGAAGAGCACGCGCGGGAAAAAGGCAAGCTGCGCAAAGGCGAGGAGAACCGTTTAATCACTCAATCCAGCCAATAACGCTCACTCGCGTCGCTGCCGGAACGACGCCCTGCGTTCGTCCGCCCGTACTCGCATTCCTCACGCTTCACCAGCTCCAATTTTCACAGTCGACTCAGGATCGCGTCGGCGCGTGCCTCTCGTTCAGCAACAATTCAGAGCGCAACGAACGAACGAACGAATTGGCGAGGGAGCCCGCGGGGTCACGCCAGTTTTGGCCCGAATGACGCGCGGTTAATCGGCGGCCACCTCGGGGCGGCATTGGGAGCAGCGAGCAAGCACGGACGCACTCTCGCGTTAATTCGCACGCATTTCCGGGATCCGCGAGGCCAGAGGCAGAGTGAGTGCGCACGAGAAAAAGGCGAGTCGCATTAACGACATCGAATCTGTGGAATCTCCAGCACAAACGGACGCTATGCATTTATGAAGGGGGCGGGGGCGGGGGTGACAAAAATTCCTGACCTTTAATTCGCGAGGTGATGGGGTGGAGGTAGACAACGCGCGCTGTCCACTTTCGCGCTCGCGCTTTGTCTATGTCTCTCCTTCTCTCCGCGCATATTCGGGGGACTATCTCGTTCTCGCGGTACATGGCGAATTCCTTTTGTTCGCTAGCTCGATCCGTTTGATCGTCCATATCGCGATAGGGTGTGCTAAACCCATCCTCCTGTCTGTTTCCCTTCCTCTTCCTCTTTCTCTCTCTGCTTCTCTTCTGTACTCTCTGTTCTCTGACCATCCCCCGCGCCACCCTAAAACCTATCCGCCGTTTTCATCGGATGCAGCTGCATCTATAACTGCGACCCGCGCTTTATGCATTGGGAGAGTCCGGCTTTGCGGCCGCGCGCGAGAGGGAGAGACGGAGGGAGGGAGAGAGCAAATGACAGGGTTGTAAATTAAAGCAAAGGTCGGACAGGGTTTGCGGAGGGGGGAGAGTGCGTAAATGCGCGTGTGTTTGTAGGAGGCGGGCGATCGGGCGACCGGTCGACCGAGCGCTAACTTTGTTTTTGAGCCAATCCGCGTCGGAGTTTATGTGAAATCGGCAAGGGTTGAATAGGCCGCCGAATCGGGGCCCGGTCGAAACTGACGCATTCGAGCCATAATAAATGTCTCACGAGGCAATTTGAATCGCGGTACTGGCGAACGGAAAAGAACTCGTTATGCTGTTTTTTTCCCCCCCTCTCTTAATTTATTTCTCAACGCCATGCGGCGCCCGAGTTTTCGCTCGGGTTACCGCGAAAAAGAACAGTCCGCGGGTCGGTTGGTAACGAGGTTTAATAACCGACGCGCGGGGTTGACGGTGCTTTCATCGTGTCGTTATAGGCCATGGCCGACAGTGGATCCTTATATCGACCAATTCCGTTGACGTTCCAGACACCCATTACGGTTGGCCATTGTTTTTTTTTCTGTTGCCACCCCTTGCGAAACAATATCACCGATCCCTATAGCGCGCGGCTACGGGTCAGGCTCCATTCAGATTTAAATGCAAATCATTCACGCGGACGCGACGCACTATTTTCCTACCATTCGGCTTCTGTTTAATCTCGAAAGAAAGTTTCCCGTCAAACACGGCGCACTTTTAAAGAATTTATCGACGCCCTGCAGTTTCCCTTTACTAACTTCGTAGAACTGTGTTTTTCCCGTACAACTTTGAAGCACCGCCTTTCTTAATGCATATTCATCCGTGAACCGAATACGCAAACGTGTGCTCGAGTTTATGCGTGTTTGGCCTTATAAAGTACGTCTATAGACGCACAGGTGTATAGACGTACGGTTGCTCATTAAAATTTACATGTTCGATGCGCCTCGTCATATGGAACGTACATTTAGTCACAGTTCATTACGTATTCATTACAGTACGTCGACATGCCGCGTTGATGGCCTGGTACTAGGTGCTTACAAGTAGACCGTAGCCCACAAAGAAGCCACTGGCTCGCGGTTGGCTCGCAACACATACTCTCGATTATCGCTGCCATTATCGTACTCTTGCTGGCCAACTTTTATCTATGTAATCGTTTCTTTCAATTCGCTTACACTATAGTGTATAAATAACTGTAGTATTATGTACTAATATCAGTATCAAGGATTAGCGGAATGGGCAAAGAATGAAATTCGAGGGAAATGGGCAAATTTTGCCGCCAACAGGAAACGTCAGGCGTGTCCGGTTGACTTATACGGCACACGTGCTTACGGAAGGCAAAATGCTATAGAAACACGTCGACATTCAAGATTACCCAAGACGATCTAGAATTCCTTTTGTAGGATATGGACCACGGTGTCGTTTGATGGTCGACTAATGGGTTCTGCCTTTAACGCACTTTCGATTAGCGTTTCGCGGCAAATGGCTATTTTGCAATTTACCACCGAGACAGCAGGCGCCCCCCGTACATCCGCGCGGATTATTGCGTTTTAAATTGTCAGACAGCTGTATTAATCGAATTTCGCATCCGAGACGTTATAAAACATTGTCCCACCTCGGCCGCGAGCGGGGAAACAAACAGAACCGGCGGCATTTGCAAAATCCACCGAAACGACGTGTGCGCGCGCGCGCAACATTATTCCACACCGCGTCCCTCGTGTGCACGCGACATTGAAGGGATAAAATTTATCCGTTTCGCAAACGCATACATGCCGCACGACGGGCCGCGAAAGCGACTCCGTTGCACACACACACGCGCACACACTCAGTCGAAGCCCATAGCGCGCAAGCCTGGGTCGGGCAGGACAACAAAAGGGGGGCACCCCACACGTACGCCCGGCCGAACGACGCACGAGGCATATCAATCCACTTACGAAAGTTCGCCAGCCGCGAGCCTAAAAGACGGCATAGGCGTGACGTCGGTTAAATAGCACGCGAAATCATCGTGAATTCCTTTTGGCGCGGCCGCCGGACTAGGGCTGGTGCCGTTTGATCAGCATCCCCCGAGCGCGTCAAAGAGTAATGGCGCAGGCGGTGGGGGTGGGGGTAGGGGAGGGGGTGCATTCCCGTGCACGGCAAGGTATCGTGTTATTTCGCGGGTCGTACGAACGGAAGGCCTCTTCCGCGGTACAGTGGTCGTGATGTTACTCATGAAGGTGGTTGCGACGTTGGTAAGGGTTGCCGCTGCGGTGCCGACCAGTGTCGGTGGCGGTGGGCGTGGGCAGTTGATGCCTGTGGTGGTCAGCGTACAAAAGGTGACCGAATGACAGGGCCGCCGACCAGAGCGGAGAGTTCGCGAATAATTACAGGCCCGGCGTACAGGCCTCTCCTCTACTTTCCCGGTACCACCGGCGACCGAAAGGTACGATGGTTACAGGACTCGCGGAGCCTATCAGCGTCGCGTGCTCGTTGCTCGGGAATGGATAACTGCGGAGAGAGAATAATCCGGGAATGCTTCGCTTTCGGTCCACCGTGGTTATGGAAATTGGCGTGTGAGCGTTCCGTTCGGGTGTTGGTAAGAATCCTACGCGATCATTGTGTGATTTTTTATGTTATTAAGTAGGGATATCTCTGCCGTATTACGAAAATTGTATATTTGAAAATATGACGCACGGTGCAGGTATTGTGTGGAAAAGGTCGCTCGAAATTCTTCACGATTTTTCATTAGACACCGGATGTAATTCGGAATCAGGGGCACTTTTCTATTACGAAACGTAAATTTGGAAAAATTCCTCGCACGGGTGTGCGCACCGCGCGACAAAGATGATTCGAAATTTTTCGCAACCCACACCGAGCCGATACTTAGAATACCGGATCCATTCCGAGCGCGAACACAGGAACGCGACCCTATACACGCTTCCAGCCTCACAAGAAGGAAGTCTCCACATGCGAAAGAACCTTATATCGTCCGGATAATACACGCCTTCGGCCTTGGAAGCAGCCCGCGCGAAGGCGAGCATGCGAGCCTCCGGCATAGAGAAGCCGGCATTCGTGCTTTCCGTGTCGAGTTTCATCAGGACGCGCCTTCCCACCCCCGCCGCTCCACCCCCTCAACCATCCCTATCAAAGGAACGCGCTCACTTTTCTATTCCTACTGCATTTAATATAACGCGCATGTTCGTGCATCGGTGTGTGTACATATCCGTGTAAGCGTGCGCGCGCCTATTTATATGTATGTATGGATTTCGTGTAACTTCGAATACTGCAACCTCTCACCCCCCATCGACCCCCGGGTTTCACCCTGTTCCTCTCTCTTTCAGACACCGCGCGATACTGCCGTTCTATTTCCGGCATGGCCCGTTTGTACTATGTTTTTATAATTGCGTTTGTAGCCCGCCCCTCTCGGCCGCGCCCCTTTGTCGTCCTCTTCTCTTGTGCAGTCCGTGTACACGACGGCGGGGTATGTATACTCGGAATAATAAGCAGTTCCATCCGTCTATGTTACCCGGCCGTAGATTGACCGCGCTGCCGGCCAAAGGAAATCGGCCGGAAAATAGACCGGAAAATAGACCGGGCCTGACCCTCTTCTGAAAACCGAAACGTTTCCTGCGCCCTCCTACTCCTGCTGCCTGACGTTCACTTTAAGAGACGAAGATAACGATCCTCCGCGTCCCGCTTTCCTGCTAATTTGAAGATCGAACATCGGATGTCGACAAATGAGCGCGAGCATTCCGAGAGCGTAGCTGCAGATGAATTTACTTGTGCGTCCGCGCCCTCAACTAATAGATCGATTTAATGCCTGCACGTCCGAGCTGCCTGGCGCTTATGTGCTTAGCCGCCCTAAACTGGCAGATACTATATGTCCAGATGCATAGGTTCCTATGCTGACTAACCGGCTAAGTACTCGACATCCTAATATCCAGAGATCTATACATATCCTCTGCGTCGAGCGACGTTCGTCTCCGTATGCGTGCCGTTCGCACACGCAACGCTCAAGCTATATACGAGGATGCTGCATGAGCTTCCGTATCTAAGCCTATAAAGTTCCGCGACCCATTTCAGAATCACACTCCACGGGTCAGACGCTCGAACAAAGTGGACAGGAGTGAGGGCCGCTGGGTGCGCCGGGGATGGTTTAGGCTTTTTCACAGTCCTTCATGATATATTTACGAGAAACCTGCTTAGTGTAACGACGCTGAAAGGGTTTTCGCTCCTCTTTTTATGTTCTCCTTTTCTTTTTCTCTCTCCCCTTTTTAGGTCGACGCACCCACATGGGAGACGTATCTCGAGGATCTTTTTGACAACGGTTTACGGGCGATAATACACGGCGGCCGAGTATGGCTCGTGGCCATGCGGGCCCGCCACCTTCGTCGCCACCTTCGTCACCACCTTCAACCACTGCCTTCAACCACTGCCTTCAACCACCGACTTCGCCATCCAGCGCGCCACGTACAACCCCGTCTCTCCTCGCCCGAGTTCCGGCGGTATTCACGCTTCCAGGGTCGAGTTTCATCACGACTCTCAAAGGAACTTTCCTATTTCTACCGGGAGTTCCGTGTAGGAGGAGCGAGGAACACGTACACACAACGGCAACTCTCGCCGCTAACTCAACGCTATCTCCAGCTCGCTCCGTCCTTCTTCATCCCTCCTCCCCTATGAGCGGACGCTATCTTGTCAGGGCATAGTTGCATCTCTCGCTGCAACGCCTCCCCTCAGCGTGCGCACGACGTGTACATCTTCCTCTTTTAAACTTTCCACTTTCCAGGGGCCGGCGCGCAAGCAGCAACCACCACCACCACCACCGCTGCCGACCCCCGTTGTGTGTTTCCAATTTCTGACCGCGGCGAAAAGTTGCCTCCTAGCCCTGCGCGCTTACTTCGACGAACCGGCCGTGGCAAACGAGATTTCGGGGGCGAATTTCGACGCTGCCGCGGGAAAATGACCCACTTTCGCACCGGCGCGCGCGCTAGGATAAGATCGTACACGTTCTTACAGAGCGCGAGACGTTTACATGAAACGTTTACGAATCGTGCATTTTGCAGCGGCGTATGTTTCGACTTCGACGCTCGCCGGTCGGGTAGAATAAAGTTCGCGGCACAGCGAATTTCGCGTATCCCGAACTGTGCATGTTATGAATAATAATAGTAAGGTATCATGTTTCGTTGCGGTGCCCGTTATCCGATCCCGATCCGTCTATTACAAAGTTCACGTATGCCGGAATAAATCCGGAGGGTGATGGGGGTTACGTTTGCTTGGCCGTTTGCGTTTTTCACCTTCGTCGTCGGCGTGAAATTAATTAGCATCCGACGGGGTCACGTCATCGCGTGCGTTCGAAGCTGTCGGTCGGGCGAATTCGTTAGCTGCGCCGACGAAGTATGTAACTGTTAACCCATGAATTAGGGAACGTCGTCGTCTATATCCGATTATTATTTCAAGCCGAGCCGGGAGCGCGCGCTCTCTTTATCCCGCCGTCGCATTTCCATTCTCGCCATCGACCCGCGGCGTAAAATGCTCGGCCCAATTGGCCGTTTCGCGAAGGAACGGCTCGGTTATTTGCTGAAAATCGACGGCCGATCCAAGTGCGCCACTTTCGAAACGACGACGCCCGCGCGCCTTGTTCTCCGTCGCGCGCGAAAATAGGATAGCTACCCTACCAGTCGCAGGTGTGTAACGCGTCTATTAGCAGCCGTAATGAAAGTGCTCCGGGCTGTTGCTTTTTGCTCGGGCAGCCGATGCAGGATACCGTCCGGCTAATACATGTATAATACATACGACGGCGAGAACTTTTACGAGGCAGCGCTCGCGACGCACGCCAATTCATTATATTCGATTCGAATTTTCTAGCCTCCCGTCGAATTAAGTCCGATAAGAATTGATCCGCCGCGATAAGCGGGGCGAGAATTTTGAGACTCGGCAATTTTCTTCGTCTCGCAGGTGTCGCCGGCACTGACCGAAGGTGATTACAGGTTTCCGGACCCGACGACCCAGCTAACGCATAATTTCGTAATTTGCACCGCACGCGTGCCTATTCTCCTTTCCGTCCACCTTCGAAATGACCGGTGATACGAGGATTTATATTCGCCGACATGTAACGCTCCGTCCCCGAGAGCTCGCTCGACAGTGGTATTGGCGAGGGAAATGTGGTGCGTTCGCGAATAATTCCGAACGGCGATGAAACGGAACGACGGCAATTATCTTTCTTTTGTCGAATGCGTACTTGGTCCGATTCGATTCGAGGATCGAATGGGAACCCTGTCTCGAATGACGACGAGCGCGTCGGCGAACATGAGTGACCTAAGTCAAATATGGAATACAAGCGAGTCCGCCTTTTATTTTGTAACGTTGAAGATTAGTAAAGAAAATTGTGACTTTATCCACAACGACATGTCGTCACTCGCACTACGTTCAATTGAAAACGACGTCATGCGACAAATGACATTCCACGACCTTATTCTGAATCTACCTGACACACTGTTGCGTCTGTAATTGTATCATTATTCTTCTTTTATGTTTAATTGAAAATTTCCATTTTTCCTTACTCCAATTTTTCATTTTTCTGCGTGTTTATCGTTTCGACTAAAATACTGTGAGCAGATTATAAACGCCGGCAGGAAAATCCTGCTTCAGGCAACGCGTGAGTTCCTTCTCTTCGTAGATGGAAAATAAATTTCCGCCGACGCCGGAACGTGACTCGAACGACTCGAACAACGTCGGCCAATGTATCGTGTATCGAGAGCAAGCAATGACCGGCGTCGTCTGGTAAAACACATTGGACGACGTTCATTGAGGGACCGATAATAAACGATGCGATCGATCGGCGAATGTAATCGATGTAACCTCGTTACACCCTTCTGCTTCTTGCCCCGTTTGAAACACGTCACGCGTTAGTCGGGCGATATATCGACTAGATTTTTCATTACATCTGTCCGCTTGAGTGCTTCATGAGTGCCGTCGGACAATTAATATTTGAGTAAGCTGATAATTGAATGTCCAACTAGCAAGATGTCTCAATGGTGCAATATTCATCCAGGAGAATCGCTTGTCTAACTCGGACTAAACATATTTTTACGGATAATCATGCTGTCCGCCAGTTGGGCGGGATAACTCGACTGATGAATGATTGAGGTTTTGGGATGGGTTGATACCGGGGCTAAGTGAAGTTTCCGTATTCTGGAGCAAATGAATTTTGCACACCGTATCGGGGTGTGCGAAACCATTGCCCCAGGAGCGTGTCTATAACGAAATCCAATGAAAGTCGTATGAACCAATAAAAAATATGGAAACACTAATTAAAAGTATCAAAGCCCCTATCGGAACCGATCAAACTTTCTCGGTTATTAAATATGCCCGACATCTATAAACAGGCGAACTTCGTACCTTTCCACACGCAACGAGGCGTGCCTATTTAATTTCTAAATATCATGGCCATTGAAATGATTAATGACCCCTTCAACCAAAAGTTTCCTGACTGCGCGCGTACAGCCCGGGTAACTAAGAGACGAGCGCTCTGACGTATCGAATCGATTGCCAGTTAAAGTAGACTGCAGGGCAGCACTCTTAAAAATCCTCTCCCTGCACGTCGAGCCATTCAACCCAGTTTTTCCATCCTCCGTGCGTACCTGCAATTTCACTCCTCTTGCACACCATCGCTCTTTTTTAGCCCAACCTGCCAAGCCGACAAGCTCTCTCCGCATTTTCACCACCCTCCACTGCGTGGCTTTCATTTGGACGAAAGAAAGCAGACGGCCGACAAACGTTAAACCGTCACTTCATTCCTAATAATGTCGCACGATTTGAGATTCAGATATGTCATATTTGCGAATGATTATAAAAGTGGTGTAAGGGTAAAACGTGAAACAAAATTTAATTTTCGCGTATTATGTAAGTTATAGAAGTAATAATCTTCAATGTTTGTAAAACTCAGAGATGATAACCGCGAAACTCTCAAATCGTTCATCTTTCTTGAAAAGAAAAAGTCGAAATGATTGTCGTAGTAACGATACACTCCCGCATTACCCATCCCAAAACACAACATGTACGATACTGATGACATGGAACGGGTTCCACCTGCACAGTGTCTATTAAGGAATATGTTCGCGAGAAAGCGGGTTCCAAGAATCGAGCGCGGCTTTTGTGCGTCGACATTTTTACGCAAATGATGCGCGCCGGGAACACAAGCTGGTATTATTAACCCTTTGCGTGGCTCCATGTCAAACATCCCACCGACTCGTTTTTCGCGGTCTTTCTTGTAAAAACAATTCGGTCGGCACTGTTGTTTTCAACGAACAACAAGCGTCTTCTTTTACCGAACAAGCATGTATCTTGCAAAAAGAATATAGTCGTCAAAGCTCCTTCTACGCGACAATGAACACGGTCAACGGTTCAATGAAATAAATTTTTCTTAGCCAATTGAAAAAATCTCGAAATTGCACGATGTAAGAAAGACGCGAGAACGTGTGAATGATGATATTCGCCGTGAACGGGGGTGGGCCGCGACTATTCAGCCGTCCGACGAGATTAGCATTTTTCAGAAGTGGGTCACTGTTACAGCCCGGCACCGCGAGCTGGCCGACTCACTCGCGCGAAGGGTTAAAGCGCCTTACGGCTTACAAAAGCAACACGTGCGCGGCGCGCGTGTACGCGCTGGATGACACATGACCTGCGGGCCCGCGGGGCGCACGGGACGCGGAGGGGTTCGTGCAACGGGATAGGACACACGAGAGGGCGGCTCCGGGAGGGTTGCATTTGCATCCGCGCATAATTCTGCTCGGCAAGAGGTCGCCTCGTTAAAAGTCTCCCGCCAGAAAATACGGCCGCGCGTTTTATTGCAGGACGCGCGACACGGTACGCAGGACCTCCCCTCCTCCCTCTTCCCTCTTCCCTCTTCCTGCCACGGCCCCGGCGTCCTCACGCGCTACGTGAACCCACCCCGATGACGTAGGGGGCACGGGGAGGAGAAAAAAAGTGGCGAGGTGAAATCACGCTCATCACCGACGGATTGAGCTGCCACGGGGTTTATATGAAACGCAGAGGCGAAAAGCGGAACGGCCACGGAAAACGAGCGCGAAATTGGGACGGAGGGTGCGCCAAGTGAACGCGCACGAGCGCCAATTCCTTTAATCAAACGGACGGATAAAATAAATGCACGGGAAGCGCGTGTGTGCTGCGAGCGTTGAGTTTCAATTACGTCGGATGCGTCGATTTCGGTGCAGATACGAGGAGTGTGATATTTTCACGATGTGGTGGCCATATAATCAACGGATGCTATTTGAGATATTGAATATTTCAAAGAACCGAAGGAATTGATTTAGCGAGAATTGAGGGAAAGAGTGAAAGAAAGGTATTTTTAAGATGCGACTGTTTCGTCGCAAGCGGGACAAGTGTTGAACGGCGATAAGAATGAATTACGCAAAACGGGACGAAAGAAGCAGACTGGACGATAAATATATTGGAAGAAAGACGCGAGCAGATAAACGGACGTTCGAGGGAAAGCGTCGGGATTTTAAGGCGCGATCCACTAGATTCGACGGCAGTCGAAATAAAAAGATCGGCCGGGAAGTTTCGACGGTCGAGCACAGTGCCGAACGAAGTTTGCAGCCCGACAGAAACTGGACTTAAAGCGACTCGAGTTAAAAAGGCCCGAGCCGAAGACTCTGAATCCAGCCAAGCCCTCCGAAATAATTTCGCCATTTCCGAAACGGCTCGACGCATTCATCCGCAGTCCTCACACCGAACCCGACACACGATTTTCCGTCGACCGAATGCGAGCCGCGCGAATCTCGAAGCTTCTCAGTTGTACGGGAGGTACGATATTTCAGACGCACGCCAAAAGGCAGTCGATAAAAGGAAACGGGGAGAATCGTTCGGGCTGCAAAAGTTCGTAATCTATTCTCTCGATTCTTTCGCCTCCCTTTGTTATTCGCCCGCCGACGCCTTTTGAGCGGCGCGAAAGAGGCGGCGCCGTGTGCTTCAAGCCTTTTTAATAACAGCCGAATTGAGACAATTACGAAAACAGAATCTCTCGCCATTGTCCCGACAGGAGCATCCGCATCGATGCTCGCGGAAACTCTTCTCTCGGGGTACTTTCGTTAAACGTTGCGCGTTCCACCAAATCCCGCTTACGCCCGCGCGCTCCCCGTTAATTGTCTCTCCAGTTTTCGGTCCGCGAAGTGGATCTTTTGTCGCGATCTTCGGCGTCGATAGGCCAAGCATTTTCCACGCGCCCGTTCGCGCCCCGACTCGAATATAGAATCGGAAGAAAAGGAAATTGTACCCCCCAGTTTTCTCGCCGATTCAAAGGCTCGCTTGTTTTCCCCGTTTCGCAACGTTAAAGTGCGAGCGCAAGTGAGCCGGCTATTTCGTCGAGTTATCCGGCGTATAAATGAATTCGAATATTCTTCCATGATCGTTATTCGTAATATTCGCGTAGTGAGACATGTACTTTGCATGTTACACTATTTATTCTATATAAGGTACATCTCTGTATTGGTTTAGCGTCAAAATTGAAATCATGTAGAAGCAACGTTCCTCTTCTTCGACCAAAGCAAACCTCGGGCCGCGTGCCTTCATTAGTGACATTCGAATATAACTGTTCGAGTATTAAATTATCCGAGAGGTCGCAGCCCTAATTTGCGTAGCAAGTTGCGTCGACTAACGGTGGCAATGTGCTTTTGTTAGAGGGGAGAAAAAGGTTCGTAGAAAGGAAGTAAGGAATATACGAGGCGAGGAGAGTGCGCGAACCGATAAACGTCGGTATTTGAACGCACGACGTTGCGTGCAACTCTTTGCCATTCCGTGCAAACTGTGAAAGGATTATTTCCATGACGCGCTCGTTGCGCCAGCAAGGACGCCCTAAATTCACGGACACGTAGGCTACGTAACGCGTGTGGATCTGGAAATTGCTACACTCGCAAATTCCCACACATGCCCGTGGAGTCCGAAGAGCTTGGGCGTACATCTACGATGACATATACGATATGCAACGCGTTAGTTCAGAATTGGACCATATTAGAAACTTTTTATCTGACCGTTCGAAGAGGACGAACGTCTAGAAATGGTGTTCTAAAATAACATCACCGTGGACGTTACATATTATCAATTCTTAAACTTGTCCATTAGCCTAGAAACTGGTTGATTCGACAGTAGATTGACATGCACTAAATCAGCAATAATGTCCAGTAAACAGCAGAAAATGAACGTCTTATTAGACCACAAACAATTATTTGCGAGTGCAGCGTACGTGCACTGTCCTGACATTTATAAACCTCAAACATCCTATTTTCGTCGTTTAATCTACCCATCATGTTTGACAAGCCCCCGTCAATCGATTTCTATAATGTAACATCCTCTTCAGCGGCACGAAGTATCACTGCCAGCAAAACTCTCGGAATATACGATTCGAGGCGAATAATAGACGCCCAGCAATGCCGTTGACATGATTCCAACGTACCTTCTCCACAATTAGCCGTTGCAATCGATCCGTAGCCATTAAAATGCTTGACCATTACTCACCTGAAACAAAAAGAAGAGAACCGTAAGTTTACGTCCTCGGCAAGAACATCACATCATCGAACGACTCTTTCGTCGCTGTCGCCATAACCGCGTACACCAATTGAGCGCTCCCGACAAATGTAATTTCTCCAATTGCTCGCGAAGTGGCCACACCGTCCATCCACCAACGCCCGCCGACAGGCGTGCGGGGTGGGAACGAGCAAATTTAATCAGACTTCGTTCGCGATAAAAGTGCATACCTAAAAACTGCCGAAAAGCGTGTCAGCGCAGAAATTGAATTTCCTCGTAATGGTCGGACTCGCGCGGCAAAGTTCGAAACGACTGCTTTTTCCATTCTCTAATTAAGCCGCTATTACTGGACACGATGACCGGGGCGGGGGTGGGGAGCGAGGGCAGGGGGTAGGTGTACATACATTTTCATGCCGCGACACGCATTCTGCGTCATTCTTTTGCCAGCGGGGGGATGGTTCGTTTTTAACGATCCCGCGCATAGGAATATGTATTTACGGTTCGCGCTGTACTCCATTAGAGTGAATTACGTGAGTGTAGGCGAGCGAGACGAAGCGAGATAAGACATGACACCTTAAAAGTGGCAGCCGAGGCGCGGCCCAACGGATTTTGCATGAAAGGCGAAAGAGAATGCCGAAGGAAATTTCGGCGAGCGATCCTCGGTAATGTATACTAGCTTTGTGTGTCTGTGAATGTGCGTGCGTGTGTTATGCAACCACGCGGTATCGCGATGTTCCACAGGAATTGTCTTTTGGCCTGGCGCGTCGGTAGATTCGTAGATATGCAAATTAGAGTTTAAACGTACAGATATGCAAATATCGAGACATTCGGGAGTAGGCGTTTGAATGTACGGCAAGGCCGGCGCTATGCGGCACGATCGAAAGGAAGATAAAATGGCAACGCGCGTATTTCGCGCGTAAAGTACCGAATCTACGATACCCTGCGCATCGCGACAGCGTCGAAAGCATTCGAGAGCCCGAATGAGAAAGGGTCGCCTACAATTTCTATTGAAGTTAAAAGCATCCTTATCAGGCCAGCCGAGGGGAGAAAAAAAAACGGACTGTTCCCGTGCCCTCTCTCAATTTATAACGAGACATGGCGATAATTATCGAGAGCCGCGGAGCGCGGCGTGTCCGTTAGAACAGAAATCGTTCCCTTATTCAGGCGCGCATCGAGGAAACTTCGAGTCTCGCGGGTCGAGTTTAATTTCCACCCTGACAGGGCCTGATCTGCAGGATTGAACACGCGGCGGCTGGCGTGGAGGGGAGAACGGCGGTGGCGGCGGATGGAATACTGTCGGAAGCGAGAGCACACGCTATCAAGCTTACGGATAATGGGTAGAAAATAAAATCTTGACAAAACGCTCCTGCGGCGCCCCCCGCAACTCTCCCAGACGAATTTCGCACGTAAGCGAGAGAGTCGAGTTCGATCGAAATAAATTGCGACGTAATTCGATTCCAGCCGGCCCCTTCGTCCGCCCGTCGCGCCCTCCAGGATTCCGTCAGGCACACTCCTCGCCGTGCACGCGTGTATACCCTGTATAGTAACGATTTTTAGTCGGCGACGCAGACAGGAAGTTACCGGCAGAAAGGCGAGTAATTGGCGCGTAACGAGGATGAGGGAGGCGCGAAAGCGTGCAATTTAATTTTCGGGGAAGGGTTCGTCTGAGCGGGAAAGAGATCGAGGTGGGCGAGGGTGGGCTGGGGTGGGGGGCTGAATGGAAAGAAGGAACGGGACGGGGTCTAAATGGGATTGGCGTTGGGAGAGCTCGACGGGAAAATACAAAGGACTCGTGCCTGGCTAGCGCGATTAACGTGTCCCGAATGGGTACACGCGGTACGGGATGGGATTCGGAGAAATCGAGAGGGTAGCTGTGGGTGGAGAAGACAGAAAGAACGAAAGAGGGAGAGAGAGAGGGATGATTTTATCGGGCGCAGAAACCAGGAATTAGGACCCTCCTGGACTATTCATGTCGGTTCAATAATATTCGTGATACAATGGACCAGGATCGGGGTAGGGGGGAGGAAAGAGAGAGAGGTAGAGAATACAAGTTATACGTCTGACAAACAAAAAGAGGGTGGCCAAAGGGAAAGACCGGGAAGATTATGATTTGCAGAAACTTTCTACGGGATACGCGTATTTCTCGTCCTGGTACGCGAACGGCCGGGATACTCAGTGCGTTGCAGTGGAATATTTTGCATCGACGAAACTGCGGCGCACTCGCGTGTACGTCAAGAATATAATCTCTACGGGAGTTTTTAGGAAAAATTGAACATCAACCTATTAGCATACCGACGTCGTACACAGTAAAGAATAAAACAAAAAAAAGCGCCACCAGTACTATGTTCAATTACTTTTCTGTTACGATGCACGGATTTCGTAAGTCCGCGAAAATATACGCGGATGCAGACGAATTTTTAGGTCACGCACAGAGTGTTCCGAGAATAAAAGTCAATATTCTGATAGTTCAAACTTTCGGTAGTGATGTGTTTTCGGAGAAGAAATCTGTATGAACGAAACAAACTCCGACGATGAGCAACGGTGGAATTATCAGAACAATATTAAAAGACTCCATTTATCGCAACAGGACAGGCACGTTCCTATACTCCTTGTACCTCGAATTGACCGATACCCAGCTATTACAGCCGATACCATAATCAATACCGCGAGGCAATGAGAGCGTTGACCTTCTCATCTGGTACACGGCACGCGGACACGAGAACGGAGAAGCCTGGTAGACGGAAGAGGCGCGATTTAAGCTGCCTTAATCAGCATTCACACGCCAGTCGTTGGAACGGGAGTAATAAAAACACGCCCGCAGTGGGGAAGGTTAATGCGTACGAATGACAGATTCCTCGTTAGCGCACGCTCGCCGCTACCTTCATTAAACGTGACTGACGTCGACCAGTGTTCGCCGAATGTGCCCGCGCATGTAAGTACCACCCGCGGTACGTGCCGATAATTTTCTCCCGCGTAATTTCCAGGACCTGCCCGCCGGAATTACCGGCGAAATTACCCCCGAAACTGAAGGAGACTAATTCGCCGGCATGCGAACCGTAAAATCAAATCTCTCCCTCTCCATCTCTCGCATCTCCCCGGCCCGCCGACCCTTTTCACCTCATTTTTACATTTCCGACCGCTTTCGAACTCGGTTAGCGTGTATCAACACGAGGATTTATATATGAAATTGTTGGAAACTTTTCGCGCTAGTCATCGCCGGCGATCCATTCAATTTTTCTATTTATTTTTTTTTTTGTTCCCCCCCGGACGGAAGCACGCGGAAAAATGTGCTGGGCACATTTTATGCGCGGCCAAATTAATTCCTGAGTGGCGAGCGCGCTCTCTGTCGTATATGAGAATCGGACGACGGGGAAAAGAGAGAGCGGCGGGGTGAAAAATGAAGGGTCGCGAAAAATTGGGCAAAAAAGGAGAACAGAAAACAGCAAATGAAAGAGAATGAATTTTTGAGAGTTGAACAATCGGTGCCGAATAATTGTGCCGCCACATGTCTAGTGCCGGGAAAATATCCGCGTGTAATTGAGCCGTGACTGCAATTGGATTTGAGCAAATTAAGAGGCGAAAAGGAACGAAAGCGCGGTAAACGCATTACCGACGGAGGGGCCACTTAAAAAGTGAAGTGGCCATGGGCCAGGAAATATTCGATTGTTTATTCTGAAAGACGGCATTTACGAAATAATCGCGGCCTCGTAAAAAAACAATCGCTCCGCACGTACAGAAGCGCGCACGGGCTAGGTGCACACGGCTGTGTACGCATCGCGTTTTCACGCTTTGTTACATTTATCGCTTCCAATATTTACGAATGTACAGTACGCGCCAATGCGCACGAAGAATACATATACATATAAATGCGCGCTTATTTTATATATGCAATATACATAATATGCACGCTGCATACACAGTTGCACTTTTATAGATTGTTCCGCAAATGTAGCCCGTGCCGTGCACAAGGAACACATTCGGCATGCATCGCAAACACGCATCCATACATCGCATTTTCATAGATTGTTCCTCGAACAACCCCCGCCCACCCCTTTACGAGCACTACACACCTCTGGTGCACATACGCGAAATTCCTAGCCCACCCGACTACCTCCTTATGTCATCTTCCCACGGACTATCTCTAACACCGAAAGTCGGCCAAGCTCGGCGATTCGGAACGATAACAGTAATCTTGTTATTTGTCAGTGGAAGAGGGAAAACGACTGGCGCGGTCCCGCTCCGGGCCGGTAGCAGGCCACACTATTTCATTCACTCGCGCACACTGCAAAACAGCGTCTCGGAAAAACAAGGAAGGCCGGAACTGCGAGAACCCGGGCGGATTTTCAGCGGCGAACGGGAAGTACGAAGTGGCCGGTGACGGGAGGGGGTGGGGTAAGAGCAAGAACGGCGGATCCCAATTTCGTCGCGAAGCCAAACAAAATTTTAACAAGCGAATTAAGGGACTACTCTACGCTGCAACCGCCACTGAGGTGGAGAGTCGAAATTAAAAATTCCACAGCGCGTTCTCTGCGAACAATCGCCCTTTTTATCACCGTGTGCGTTTCCTGCTTTTCATCTGATTGTGAGTGGAAACAGACAGAGAGAAAGAGAGACAGAGAGAGAGAGAGAGAGAGAGAGAGAGAGAGAGAGAGAGAGACTTAGTTGCCGGTTGCGGCCATACCCCGGACGAGTACATTCAAACCAAGTCACGGACATAAACGACGACGGCTCGAGAGAAACTCGAAGCCGCCGTCGAGACACGTTCGAGGTTTGTTCTTTATGCACTTAATGCTACCTTGCGGATAACTCGGGCGCTAACCCAGATCGCGAAAACTTTGTTCTGCCGCATTTCTATTTCTTCGCCTTCGTGTGCGTTTCCCTCCTTCCCTTTTTCACGTCCGTTTATCTAGCTCTGCCTCCGTGTCGGTTCAATTCTCTCCTCTAGCGTCTTCCCTATCTTCCAGGTCGTCCCTTATCTGACATTGTTTTCGCGTATTCGTATTTTCTCGCGTCCGTCTGCGTTCCCTTTCTCTCCCTCTCGTCCTTCTCTATTTTTTATCTCTGCTCTCTATGTCACCGGTATATCCAGCGTTCTTTGTTTCTAGTCTCTTCGCCGTCTTACATCTTACCCCAATCGTTCCTTATCTAACTCTAGTCTCTCGTACGTTCTCTGTTTTTTCTTTTTCTAGTATCTATACACCGCGCGTTCATCGCATCCAGTCTCTTCGCCACCTTCAGCTGATCGTTCCTTATCTACCTTTGTTCTCGCGCATGCTGTGTTTCTTCTCCTAACACACATTCTCTATTATCGATGCCATCCTCTGCACTCCGGATTCTTTATTTCTGCAACCGTCACCGTATTGCTCCGAACGTTCGATTCTTTTTTTCTGTCACTTTTCTATCTCTATTATCTATACCGTTTCTATGCTTCGTCGAATCTCTTCAACCTCTTCCCCCGTCGCTCCTTATCTAACCCTGGATTCAAACGAGGAAAAGAGTCGAAGCTGAGTTTAAGCGAAAAACGCTCCGCAAACGGATTACAGATAAGACTGATCCAAATGGACTTAGACATTTTTATAGCTTCGGCCGCCGCGCCGAAGCGAAGACCGAATGATACGGGAATATCCTTCGATCGATGTAACGTCGCGCGCGGACACTGTCCCACTGGAACAATTCCGAGTAGGACGAAGTGGGGCTGGAGGAGGAAATCGAGAAGTGCGATTAGCCCGTTGCTACGTGATTTTTACGATTTCTGTTTCGCAGACAACTACTCGTGGGCAACTCAATGCAGCTTCATGAACTGAAATTACGCGGCTCATACTCCATTCGCATTAACCGATCCGTAATAACGTCCCACGCTCGCGTCTACTCGACTGAAATTGACAGGCGAACGCTGTATATATTTTTGCTTGACCCATACGAACAATTTTCGCCTGTCGATATACATACTTCGTTCTCGAAACGTGTCCTGATATCGATGCCTCTGTTCCTGTCTAACACGACTAATTGCCCCGATCATCGAGAACCTTGCGAACTTTTTCCGCGCTCCAGTTATCAGTGAGGCAAAAACTACACTCGCGACGTACTCGCCTTCTAATTCCCGGCGCTTCGCTGTCACGAAAACCGGGAAAACGTAAACGTGCGCGTGCCGTCGAATGGGCGTGGACTAAAACAAACAAAAAAAAAAAAAGAGCAGGAGCTCGTTATCTTTCGAAACGTATCAATTCCATTTGGCGAGTCACGCCGAACCGCGCTCCACGACAAATTGGTTCACGTTGATCGACGTCGTTACACAGGGGATAGATTAAGCTGGCATAAAAGCAAGCAGCCGACCAGCCCTCTCTCTCCGATATTACTCGCGCAAAATCCGCACGAAATTCCATTTTCCATTTCGACCGCCGCGCGCCGGGAGAGAGAGTCCGAGCGTGCGGCAGGGAGGGGCGGCAGGAAGGGATCGTCGACAAAAATCGCAATCTCGCAAACGAACCGCGCACGTCACGCCAACAACTTTGTGCCGCGCGACTCAAAGAGACGCCAAACGACAAAACGACCCCTTTGCGTCGGCCAATCGTGTCCTTAACCGCGAAACGGAACGGAAACGTAGTTCAGCGCACGAATCGGAGGGGTTGGTTTTTCTGCGGCCGGCTAATATGCAGAAGTACTGGTCGGTCGAGCGCTAGACGAATTTTCAATAGGGTTGTGAATAGGGTCCGCGGCGGGCGGTGGGAAGAAGTAGAAGGGAAATATGCACGTTCCGTAGGGCTCAAAAAGTAGAGCGTCCGTGTTGTATACATAATTTAGTTAGCGCTACCTTCTCTTACTCTCTCTCTCTCTCTCTCTCTCTCTCTCGCGCTCTCTTCTTTTTTCTTCTTCACTTACTCACTCGCTCGGGCACTCTCTTATCAATTCACCTATATAGGCAAGACCGACCGCTCCCCTCGAACTTTAACACTCCCTCGCTGAACGAACATATTTTCACGCTGACAGATGAAACGACTCGAGACCTGAGACCTGACACGACACGCTGAATAAAGAAACGAAATTTTCGATCGTCGGCGGCCAATTCAACCACGCTTTTACTCCGCTGCTAATAAATTTCCAAAACTCGCGACATTGGCGAAGTAAAGAAAACTGTGTTCTCTGTCGAATGTAACAAAAAAATATATGTATTTCGTGAAATAATTTATTATTCACAAATTTGTTGCAATAATGGCTAGCAACCTTTCGCTCGCCTAAAATAACAGACTTGTTCAGCGTGTCTTCTCTACTCCAGTTTTCATGTTATATTTCGTGGGCGTCCTGAAGCTGAGAAAACATTATCCCACTGATGGCAATCATCATCATAAATGCATAAAATGATTTACCGAGCGATGCTCATCTCCGAAGTTTAACTCCCGTTGCGTTCACCTTTGAACGATCTAATGTTCACACTAAAGGGTAGTACGAGCGGTGAACTGGCACGTTCGCGAGTCAAAGGGGTAGGCATTGCCGGCTGTGTATACAATTTACCCGTGGCACGCGTGTCGGGGCACGTGTAGGGTCATGAGCACATGTGCGTGGCATACGCAGGATAGCCCATATTGACATTCGATCCCGCGAGCTCGCATTGTCCGCGTGTCGAGCGTCACACACTCGCGACGCTCCTCAAGTCAAAATCAGTCGGTCACCGGCAATCGTGGCAAACGTTCAACCACAGCTGGGAGACAGTATCTACCGACCGGCTACAAATAAATTATAACTTGCCCGAAATTGGTCTATGCCAGGCTTGGTCGGTCAGAAGTGGAAGAAAAAGGTGAATGTAGCCCGCGGGCCACCAGTTGCCCAGGCGTGGTCTATACGATTTCTCGAATTTTTTTTTTTCTACGTTTTTTCTGTGTCTAGTTGACCGTCCTTCAGCGTCTCGAAAGGACGAGCCACTTCGAAGGCTTCATTTTCACGTTGTATCCTGACAGTCACGCGCGTTTCCGCGGTACGAATTCATTTGTTATCCCTATTCCAGTGTTATACCAAGTCACGCCGAAACTTAAACTTTGGCCCTAAATGGGGCCCGTCGATCAAAGTTTAAGTTTAAGAGGTAACATGCCTCAATAAACCCATACTAAACATTTCCCGACATCCCGTGACCCTCAATGTGTTAAGCCTCGCAGTACGTCGTAACATGTGCAGGGACTATAACGTTAGATTATAATGTTCGGCGACGATATATAGGCTCGGCATACACTCTGACGTGTGCAGACTATGTAATGTATAGATTGTCCGCCGTATAGACCGTGTAACGCATAGACCGTGCAACGGACTCTTCAATGTATGGATTGCAACATGCATACATCCAGCAGCCAGTCCGTACATAGCCACCAAAGCATGGACTGCACATTGTATACCCACTGCAACGTATGTATTCTAGAATATAGCCCAGTCTACAATCCACGCTCACTGCAATGTATGGACTCGCGCCACCCCCAATAGACGCCCTATATTGCGAAATCATATCTTTGGTGTCCACGTGTGCTGCGAGATTCGCGGATAAGATACCGACTAAAAGTATCGCAGGATCGGCGCGGAAAAATAAAGGCGATACGTATTGAATCGAATCCTTTAACGTTAACGTGATCGATTGATATTACTTGGTCATTGATGTAAAATGATGGTATTTTAGAATTATATGACAAATGCGGGAAGCTGAATAGTGGCCTGACAAACGGCCGATAGTAGCAAAGCTAGTATAAATCCAAAAACCACGGCCAAAAAACAATACGCCAAAGACTTTGCAAAGCAAATGAAAGTCGCGCGAGACGTATCACTGACGCAACCGGAAATTGCACGCGCGTCCATTCTCACGCGAACGCATACGACACCCACGAAGGGGTGCAAAGAACGACTTAGCCCCACGGACGTGCAACGGGAATTTTACGATAATCATAAACAGCGAGTGGCACCGTAAATATTCACCCACGCCTGGCGCGCTTTCTTTTGCCAGCGAGCGCGATAAACTATCGCTGGCGCGCGCGCGCTCACTGCCACCATTTGCGTCCCGTTTCGCAATGCCGACAGAGAGCACGTACCCCGATGCGTCGGGGATAAAGAGTCGCTCCATTCGGAATATCAGCCTAGGCGATCGGAAGGCGACAAACTGGCCGTCACGCTCGTTGGAAAATGGAATTAAGCGAGTCCCAGTTCATTAGGCGTCGTGTTTGCGGAACCTGAAACACGCTTAACGATTCAATTTCCATAGATTGATAACGGGCGCACTTTCAGCTCCCATTAAGTCCACAGTGCGTGTGATCGCTGATTCGCGCGACAATCCGTATCTTCGTTTTTCGCGTCGTCATACTTTCGAAACGACGCCACTCAATCTTCATTAACCGGAGATTCAATATTCACATTTTGCGGGACGGTGATTCGTGCTCTCTTTCTCAATTTTGGAGTGTCATTTAATTAGATTTATGCTCGACGATGGATTGTTCGATTTTGACGTTTTTACTCCACGGATTTAATGCCGTCGATCGTGGACAGAAAGGGAAAGAGCCGTGGCAATTTTCTCCGTAAGCAAGCGTGACTAACTTGAGCGCCATGGACAAAGATGGAAATATTACGAAACGTGGCCGAGGGGCACGCCCGATTGATCCTTTAACTTTTCGGGCGAGTGTAAATGAAATACACACGTCCACCCCTGGATGCAGGAGGCCTAAAAAGATTCGTTTAGTCCGTGCCAAAAGAGGGACTGGACGAGGGTGGACGGTGGCGGACCCCACATCGACGGAAATGAAATTTACGTTACAATATTGACCGCTCTGACTTGTTTCGGACGTTGTCAGAGGAATATGTACTTCCATAAGCGGAGGCACTAAAAATCCTCGAGCGACAAGACCGTGAGTTTCGAATCGCATCAATGGCTCAGCACCGATGATAGAGCGTCCTGTATAATTCATGAATAATACAGTACCAGCTATTATTCATCAGGCATCAATAATGTATTGATTGATAACCGTAATCAAATATTGTGAAAATATTACCTGAACACGACTGAATGTCTCATAATTGATAACCAAACCCTGCGTACGACAGGTGACCAACACCGGTGAAATTATCGATTCGTATAGTAAAACGTACATGCCGTCACAACTAATTCAAATCCTCCTCTTTGTGCAGAGCGTGACAAAGCGGTGCGCAAAGTTATACGCAAAGTAGCGCGCACACAAGATCCACACGTGTAATTTCCGCGAATCGTCCCTACGATTCGGGGATCGGGTACAATTACTGTGAAAATGAAACGTCGCTCAGAGAACGAGAGAGACTTGGTTTGCGCTTTGATTCGCTAGAGCCCGAAGGTGAACGATGCAGCAGTCGGCAGCAGCATCTGTCCAACATATTCAAAGGCCCCTGCGCCTATGGCTTATCCACGCATCATCCGACTCACCCCAGCATGTGCGTGCTAGACACAATATGGGGTGTGTAGGCGAAAGCTCACGCACGTCTACCATCCCCTGACTGCCTGGCACGCGACCTCCTGAGTGGAGTGGCGGAAGGGGCGAAACACGAGGGGTGAGATTTTCGAGGGTTCGAATCAGCAGTGTACCAAACGACGGGGGGTGAACATTCGAGAGGGTGAGTCGAACGAAAGAGAACGAGGGAGAGAGGGAGAGAGAGAGAGAGAGAGAGAGAGAGAGAGAGAAAAACGAGCAAGGCATCATCCCCAATCCGACTCTCCGGAACCGGAGCCGAGATTCTGCGGGGTGTTACAGCCTGTTTTACGATATTAAATCACGCCGAGCCTTCCTTCCCGCCTGGCGGGCTTGTTCCGCGAACGAGAGGCAGTGTAACGTTGTAAGGGCACGAGGGACGCGGGATGATGGAGGCGATGAAGGGGATGAAGGGGATGTACGCGGTAGCAGGAGGTTGTTAGGGTGCACCGGGACTCCGCACGACCTCGACGTCCCTCACAAATTGATTCCATTTGCATACCGCGCGCCCATTGCACGTTCCACGCGACACGACGCGCGATCCTGTTGGGCGCACGCACGTTGGAGGCCTCGCGGGCGTGGATAGAGTCGGAAATTGGTGACTCCTAATCCGACGCACACTCCTTACTCGAAGGTTCCGTGTCGTAGGTTGCGGAGCGAGTTTAGTTATTTCCGTAACAGGTAAGTGGAAGGCAGTGCTCGACAAGTGTCGCTTGAAATTTCACAAAGACCACTGTGGAATTTTCATGTCATTGTTTTAACGTTCGGAACTTTGTACGTAGCAGAAGTACAGAGTTTAGGGGCGGAATACGAAGATTTCTGGTATACTCTGATTGCAACGTGAATATGATTAGGGAGCGAGTTTTCGCCTGGGACGAATTGAGCATTGATGCACATTACGAAGACTGCAATCCAAATTCTTCCGCCTCACCGACGGGCACATCCGCCGGTCAACGACACTCATTTCGTCGCGCGATTGGATCGTCCGCGCTGTCCGGAGCTGGAAGTTGCATCTCTTTCGGTCCCGATCGCGAAGCAATTAAAGAGGAAGCAAAGGAGAGAGTAATGAATTCGTCGCGTCCCAATAGCATCCAGCAGGACACCGATCGCTATTTGCTTCCGAGTACACTCGAGTCTCTCTCCACACCTCCTCCACCCTCTCTCTCTTGAGAGAGTCCGACACTTTTTGGCGTCCGGGGCAAATATTTTCAATCGACTCGGTCCCACGTAGCTCGGCGCGCGCGGGTAGTTAACGACGCGATTAAGGACCGATAATTTCGAGGCCGCCGGTGGTATGAGAATGAGTCTCCGGGCAAGGGGTTGCGCGACGCTGGGGTTAGGACTGAATCGGGCGCCAGCGCCTATTTGCCCTCGTTGGGAAGGCGATGAAAAACAATTTCAATCTGGCGAAGTAGAAAGTTTCAGCAGGATGCCTCTCCGCCTCTTCCATCTCCCCGTTTGCTCGTCTATTTTTCTCACACTGTCCCCACCGCCCGAACGTGTGCTCGCTGTCTCCCCCCTCTCCTTCGATCTTCTAATTCCCTCTCGTCCTCCGCACATTCTTTCTCCCTCCTTTCTGCTTCGCTCGTTGTTATCTTCCCTCCTTCTCCCTATCTCACGCTCTGCATCCGTCTCCTGCATACGTATCTGCGAGTTCCTCCCGCGAAACCGTTATATGTCCTGCATCTCCTTCGTTCCCACCCTCTCCTTTCTTCTTTCCTACGACGTGTCCCATTTAGTTCGACCTAGTGCGCAAACAATTCAAACGTCGTGCCGCCACGACGACGACGACTAGATGCCGCGGGAATTCGAGGCTGGGATGAGGAAAGCGAGTCGCCGAACATAGTCTCGATCCGTCAGCATCGAACACTCCCTCTCCTTGTCTTTACCTGTCCACCCCTCCCCCCGTCTCGGAGAATTACCGGGAAATCGTTGTCGACGCCGAAATTATCCGTTCACTGAGTGCACGCGCCAATCCACGGATTTATCGACGACCCAAGTCCGGAAGCGCGTGACGTTGTAATTTCGTCCGTCGAGTCGAAGCGTAACGAGCGCGCGACGTTTTTACATCGTCACGCTGGAAGAGTTTGTCAGGGTGAGAAAAAGACGAACGAGGTGGAGAGAGAGAAAAATTGAAAAAAAGTTACGTCGGATTCATTACAAATTACGTCGATGGTTCAGATTAACATTTTACAGTCCAAGTGTGCCTCCCATTTATTATTACTATTAGCGAAGTATGAATTATATTCTGTTACCGAGAGATTTTCAGCCGGCACCAAGAAATCATTATTCGAATTATGACTCATAATTTATAACGATAAAAACTGAATTAAGCCGCGATAAGCGTCGCGCTAAATCACTCTGTTTCGTAGCAGAACGTTATCTCCGCGAAAAATATCGAACCGCAAAATATTAATATACCTAACACCGACGCCGCCCTTTCCGATCTCTATTTTTCACCTACAGGCGCCGTATGCATTTTGCGCGCGAAGCCAGTGTCCTTAGGGGACTTATGCTATGGCTCGATCCCGGCTATCTATCTGTCCATATCCTTCCTCCTCTCGCTCACCCTCGCACCATGTTTATATCGTCCCCCCCCCCCCCCCGTCTTTCCCCACTTCCTCCATCCGACCACCCCCTCTCTGTCGCTGCGCTCGTTTTCGCGATGCAGTATTTCAAAAAATCCTGACGGTTTTATAGCGGGACAGTTTATTTTTATCACTTTTCCAGGGCGCGCGTATGCCTCTGCGCGCATGCACGCCGAGCGTCGTTCCGTGAAAATAAGCTCGCACGGCGAAAGGCGCAAAGGGAACTGGGTAATCCTATTTTGTGACTACATATTTGTCGGGGCGAGTTGCTGCGACGCGACCGTCGACGTTGGCCAGTGCGGCCGAAATGATGACGGGAGGAGAGGGGAAGGGAGAACAAAAAATCCACGCACGCGTGCCTGGCTGTAATAAGCCTTTTGTGACGGAGCTTATGTCAATGTTGATTTAACGGCCGATCGCACGTACGACGGGGAAGTATGCTTTTCGCCACCGACCTGGCGTGCGAGTGGGTCCCTGACGCTTCCTGTTGCCCTTTCCGCGATCCTTACTGGGCCTCTTCCGCTTCTCGTTCGACCCCGGCCGAACGACCTGCTGAACGTTCGACGACGAATGCAGACCGTACGATCGTAAAGCGGACGTTCCCACTGAGCACGGAGTGGCACGGGAAATTTCGCTCTGGAACATGCGTGCGTCGAGCTGTCGAGACGTAACCACGGACTTGTGATAGCCAGCTGCCTTGTGGGTGGTTTGATACATGTATGTACGTGGATGTCTGTATGTTTTAATAGCATCTAGACATGTGCACGTCAGCGTCCCAGTGTATTTATGTGTCTGCGATCGTAGGTTTCGTTTCTTGCTCCCAGTAGGCAGATTTCAACTTTTACGGTCAACGTCGCGCCGGTCTGGTATCCACGGTCTGTGGTTAGATTTTTTTTTTTTATTGTACCTCTTAGACAAATTTGATTTTTCACGAATAATGTATGCGTCTGTGATCCCCAGATTTATTTGTACCTATTGAGTAGATTTAATTTTTAACGCGTATCGATTGCACGAGCCTCTGAGTCCACCTGCGCGCATAATTTGAATCCTCACCAGTCTATTTATCTATGATCTCAACGTGCTGCTATTTGTAACGGATAATTGACGATAACCACCCACCGGTTTTCTTTCAATCGCACAGATACGACCCGCTAGCGCGCGGTCGTTCTTTCAAGTGGCAAAGGGAAGCTCTAGGATCAGGGGGGTGAAGTAGAAAAAGGAACGGATAAGCGTAGCCTCGAAGACACCTCAACCCCCACGCGTCGCATTACCCGACACAACACAGTCGAAGCTCCACTGCCGAAGACAAATTCTTTAGGGGCAAGACCGAGCGTGCGGGTCATCGATCGTCTCAACTCAACTAGGCCGTTCCTCCGTTACTCCGCGCCCGATTATCCCCTCTCTATCCGAGGTGCAAACTGCAGGCAAGTTCTTCAACGATGATCCCACCACTCGCGACTTTCGAACTATCGAATCTTATAATTTCAAGCGCGCCTCGGAAATCTTGGAACGCTTCCATGCATCAACAGTACGATTCCAGCGATTCCACCCTCTAATGGATCCGTCGATTCGCGATTCTTAAACTCGAGAATAAAGACGTCGAATGGTACCCAATTTTGGGGGTGTCCAATTGATCGTGAACGATTTGCTCAATTCAAACGTCGGACGCTAACGAATCGTCCACGATCAATAATATATAAGTCCGTGTCCGATTTCAAAATAAAAAGATTATAACAAAATTTGGTTATAAACTTATCCGATCATCCAATTATTGTGTTGCAAATATATTTCCCGGAGTGACATCATTTCGCTTTCCTACCCACATATAGTATGGTCCGAAAGTACGAATACTCAGAAATACGACATTATACTCTGTAGAACTCCGTGGCAGCAGGCCTGAGATAACCAATAAACAAGACCAGAAGACACCTACAGCAGCGTTTGAAGGATGACCCATCAATTATCGCAGACTAATCGAAAGCGCGGCTTTCCCGACGAAATGGCGAAACCGGCGAAATTGCAGTGAGTATAACACACCAGCGGCCGAGACGAACGCGCGGACGTCTAAATAGCCGCGAAGCACGACAAAGACGGAAAGTGCAGGGGTCGGTTGAGCGGGATGAACTGATGCGGATAGACAGAGACAGAGACGTCGAAGGGGGACGGTAACGCGTTGTGCCGAAGTCAAACCGCGGCTCATAAATCATGCCCGCGCATGTAGCCGCGCATACACGTCTCGCATACGAGAGCACGGTAACGAGAACGCGCCCACGGTCAGAGAGCGTCGTCAATGTAGCAGGAGGACTACTGTCGTTCCATCATTCGTGCGTACATTAGTTAGTCCTACACCACCGCACGCACGTACCGGTTCCGCGTGAGCAAGAAGGAGAGAAGTGGTTTCGTGCTAATGCAGATAGAGTCGCCGCGGAATATAATCGTCGGGCGTAAGCGGGTAGTGAATGGGGTCAGGAGGGGGGTGGGAAAGGGGGTGGGACCGGACAATCGGGGGCCAGGATCGCGTCCGACGTCCCATGGTCGGTACCAGCGGCCAAAGCCCATCCTGCCCGTGCTCATCATACCCATCCCCAATCTTGGTCCCGCGTCGGGAATACGGCGTATACCGATCGCGTCATTGATCGGCCCCTGACGTCCTCGTTACGTCAATTATTATCGAGCGCTGGAATTACAGGATATGCGCGCCGCTTTGGATAATTTCGCCGTCGGGACGTGGGATCCTCGTCGTCTTTTAGGAGACGAGAACGCTGGAAGGACGTGGCGGTTCTTCTCTTTACGGTGGATGGCTCAAGATTGTTCGCTTGGAAAGTTTTCTGGTGGAGAGTCGATGGCTTCGGTTAAGGGCTGATGTCGAAGTTTAGGTGTTAATAGGTTTGTTCGATATATCTGTTATTAGGATCACCCAGCAAACGCGACTTTGAATGATTTTTCGGCGGAGACCTAGTCTCAAAATGTTCTTCGTAAGACATCTGTTGATCTTCCGCTGTGAGGACTGAAAAATCAATCGTTTTAAAGAGCACGTTCTCGGATAATTTCTCTTCCTAAATACTTCGTCCTTAACCCCACTCACTTGACGTCTCTTCCGCTCCCGTTATTGTAATTACATTCTTGCCCCTTGCGGGCAAAGGGAACTATTATCGGCCAACGAGACTGCTTCTCACTTCGTCTAATATTATTCCCTCTCGCCCTTTAACGTCGGGAAGTCGCTCTTTAAATTCCGAGTTTCGGCGAATTTCCGTGACATCGATTATCCGACTTTAAAGGGTCGGAGAACGATCGAATCGTGGGAGTGAGAGTGTATGTAGTCGAGTCGCGCCAAGGTGAATTCCCAAACGCGTTAAGCGCCACTTCCGCGCTGTCGAGAGTCTACCCTCTGCCGCGCATTTCCATTTGCACGAAGACTACCCTCTCGATTTTCGCGAGAGCACACGAGCGCGAGCGTGCGGGCGGGCAACAGGGAATCGCTGCGCGCCAATGCACATTTAGTTGCCGCGGAGTAACATAATCGCGGGGGTGGTATTAGGCGGCCACCCTCAAAGCCTGCCACCCCATTGAACGCGCACAATGCGCTGCAGAGGGCTTGTTTGCCGAGTGTGCGTGTATGCCGTCCTGTGCGCCGGTAGGCGTGGTTGTGTATGCACGTGCGCAAGCGTTTATGTCGATCGTGTCGGCGACGACCATCGTATCATCGACCGCGGCAACGTCCTCGTTACGTCAATTCTAATCCGCCGCGTTCGGGGTGTCAAGAATTTTCGGCACCGTCCCGAAAGGAGTTATTCCACGCGAGAGGTGACACCGATTACGGTGGAAAATTTGCGGAGCCCGCGCTCGCGTATCGAAACGATCAAGCTGGATTATGCATGCGCTGAATAATTCGACGACAGGAACATGCGGGGGATAAGATTCGGGTCGTGGATCGTTCGGGGGCACGCGGTAGCCATCGTCCATACTAGACGCTCGTATGAAAGCATTAATACGAATGACGCGTCACGTATCGAAGCAGGAGCGCCCAATTACCGGCTAATTAGCAGTATGACAGAAGTGTGCCTAAAATGACACGGCAGTTGATTAATGCAAAGAGAAGACTAAGGGAATACTAAACGCTTACCCAATACAATAGCCACATAAATTACCCGTCGA
Source organism: Priocnemis perturbator (assembly GCA_963942575.1). Classification (NCBI taxonomy): domain Eukaryota; kingdom Metazoa; phylum Arthropoda; class Insecta; order Hymenoptera; family Pompilidae; genus Priocnemis; species Priocnemis perturbator. The sequence continues at coordinate 21,397,117 of OZ012643.1, read as the reverse complement.
TTAACAGCGACCCCAGCAGCCTGCGTAAGATACCGAAGCACTTGAATCATGAAACGTGCGACGGCACGCGGTCAGAATTTTGCGGTGCCCATCGAGCAAAATTGAACGGCCGGGTGTTGTGTTCCGGCGACAACGGGGGGGTGGCCGATATCGTTGCAGTGACATTTGTATCCTCTGGGCAGCGCGCGCGCGGGCATGGCCCTCCCATCAGCACCGGCAACGTCGGCTCTACATCACCGTGGCCGGCGTCATCGTTCTTCATGACGTGCGCCCGTGGCGTGTAAACGACCGAGTGTCAATTACAAGTCACCCCAGCCTCGTTGCCGCCTCGGTGGGCGCCCGCTAAAAATAAAGTCACACGCGCCCACCCTCCGCTTCGCTTCAACTCTTGCCTCGTTTTTCCTCGTCTTCTCTTTCTTTCCCCGGCCCGCCCTCCAGGTCCCCCTACGAGACAGCCTCCTTGCGATCCACGGAACGTAATTTGCCCTTCCGCTTCCGGTACTCTTTAGCATCTCCTCCCGCTCCATACGCCTTGGACGGCGCCAGCGGTGGATGTTATAAATAGAGAGCCGACGGAGTGCGCTCTGTTATATAGAGCCAAGCGCGGGGCTTAATGTGTGGACTTTGTAAAATATACATATTACGCGTATGTGTGCGCGATCCGTTACGACGTTCTGTGCACGGTAAACGTGTTACCGTATGGGCGCGATAAAACTACCAGCGGCATTATAATTAGATGTAAGTCTCGCGATGGTTAATCGTAAGAGGAGAGCGCAACAATGGCGGTCGGCGGCGTAGAGTCGTGCGTCGAACGTAATGCGACTTACGTGATATGCGAGTCTATTTATTCTCCCTACCTGTCCGCGGAACTCGCGATTACGTGTAGCGGAATCGGGTCAGAACTCGGGGGCGAGGAAAGCATGTCGGACGTTTAAAGAAAAAGGAGAGAAGGGAAAGAGAAGGAATTAGTGCGGCGATTATGTTATTAGCTGCGCTCCGTGTCCGCGGTCCGCCCCTGGTATATGTCAGTGAGCGTAGTGTCGATTTTATGCGTGCGTCGCGACACTCGCGGACGCGTTAGATTCCGAAGTGACGATAAAACAAAAAAGAACTCCGGCCCATTCACGGGAGCGCGCTTTTCGACGAAAGTTGACTCTGGACTTCTTGCCTTCTTGGGCGAAAGATAAGCTGCCAGGGATCGTGTACCGCGGTATCCAATGATAATGTGGGACGCGATATCTCATACGGGCGGTTCGTGTATGCTCGGCGATAGAGAACTTCCGGCTTGACTATCGTCGCGGACCCGTTCGACTTGTTAGCCGGCATCGAATATTCATGAGCTATTTATCGGAACAGAGCCGTTGATTAATTCGGAAATTAGTTCTAATTTCGGGAATAATCAATGCCGACCCAGCTTTGTCCCCTGTCCTCCGTCCATCCCTTTTTTCCGCCTGGCATACTTTCCACGTCGGCCTGCCAACGTCCGTACGATGGTACGCTAATGACACGTTACACGTTATGGAAGGATCGATTTGTGCACGGCGTAGCGCGCTATCGATCGACGTTCTTCCGCTGTCGTCGAGAGTCGAAGCGGGAAGCGGACTATTTGCGAAAGCGGATAGCGCGAGGGTTAGAGTCGTTTCGCGAAATTGGCAGGGAAAGATAACTGTGGCCGGCCCAGGGTACTTCGTTAAGCCTGCCCGTACACTTCCGACATTTCCCACGGACTCGCCTCGTCTACCCTCGGAGTCAGTAACGTACGGTGGAAGTGGATCGTAAAAATTCTCGAGAAATAAATTTAACAGCTTGATTTTTCCTCGAACATAACGACCAAGCCGGCCGCAGTGTAGCCAACATCTTATTTAGTCGACTAAGTGCACGTCCGGATTTTTATACACCGCAGCCGCTCGGTGCACAGATTTCTCTAAATAACAACGCGCTTTTCGTCATTGGGAAGAAAATTTGCTCTCGAAAGAAAATGCCTTTCATTAGAAACCGAACGATACGATCTAAACATGGAAAATCGCACCGGTAGTCTTAAACTAACGTACACCGAACGAGGAGTTACACAAGTTTTTTCCACACACTTTCCTCAAATCACTAACTTACTCGAGAGCGTAAGCGTGACCGACTGCCATCAAACCAATCGGTCGACTTCAATAGCATATTAAATCCCAGTGAAACATTTCAAACTGTCTTACGCGACTCAATGCCTCGCTGGTAACGAAAGGGCTGAGATCGTCAGCGAGCGATCTTCGAACGCAAGACTTGTAATCCTGCTGGCAAGTAGACGTGCAGGTAGAGCGAGAGAGCGATATCACGATGCTCGAACAAATTGGAGCTTGCGGTTGCAGGTAAGTCGAAGCTCGTGCAAGTTCCGATATCGCGTGCTTCGTCCGACACAGTTAGCACCCCCGCGAACTCGAGCTGAACCGTGCGTCTGGACTGTGCGCGATGTGTGCGGGCCCCGTGTGAATGGAGGGCTCCGACGTGTTCAGGGCGTCATAGATCGAACAGGCCGCCACCGCCGTCGGTCGATCGTAATTTTCCAGCGGAAGGTCTTTACACGATACAAAGCATAACTTCGCCCACCGATCTTCTCGAAGCTCGCGCCAGACCCGATACTCGAAGCGCATTATACTCTGCGAATAAAAGGCGTGAGGAATGTAGGTACATTGAGCGGCGGAAACTCTAGCCGTCGGCGATCAAAGATTTTGTAAGAGGAGATGTATGTTCCGAACGATCGAGCTGGAGCACGCATTCGTGTGTCGAGCGCGCGTTTTTCGAAGGCCGTGGTCTGTGCTGATAGTGACATTGGTGACGATGACTTTCTTTAAGCAATTGACGCTGTGAATGTGATTGTTAGCAAATTAGTATCTAAGCTTCATTTTAATAATAATCTTGATTGAAATGTAATTTTTGTGATCAGGTACCTTTTGTTTAACGAGTGAATAGTTTTGATCATTGAACTCCGACTTTAAAATTGATTCTACCAGCACTACGTCTCGCAACGACTTCTATCGATATATCCTCCTAATACCCATCAACTCTGACATTGCACCCCTTCCCTCACTCAAACAAAGAATCTATTTTTACCGTCCCACCCCGACGTTCACAGACCCTCAAGCGGAATTGCAGACGACTGACGCCGGCCGTAATCGAGATTCGCCGTGATGACGATTGCGGAATCGGGCCAGGGTAACCCAGGCTTCGGAGTTATTAGCGAAATTAAACGGGAGGTTCGCGAACTGAAATGAAACGTCGCGAGAACGCTTGCCGCCGTGGGACTACTCGCGATCGAGGAAATTACGAGGATCGTTCGCGTCGTTCGTTCTCCGAACGTCGCGCCGCGGGGTGCGATGAAATTGCACAGACGCCACGCGTCGTCGGCGTAAATACGCACATGACAGTTACGACGTACGGTGATGATCCTCGCGCCTGGAGTTATGAAAAGTATGCGCGAGTCCGCGTCTCCCACCCACTTTTCCCTTTCCTTTTTCTTTTTCTTCTTCTTTCTCGTCTCAGTCTTAGGCGGCGAAACTTACGTGAACTTACATAGCTCACGTAGATTATACGTGGGCACACATGCGCGGCCCCTTTGGATTACGCTGAAAAGCTCTGGGAGCTTCCAATAAAAGGGCGTGAACGTGCTAACTCTCGACGGAAGGCTTTACACCCTCGCTATCTTGTTTTCAGTCCGGAACACGCACGTATGTCTCTAACACCCCTCACGCTACATGAGGTCCCGATATATCCCGCGCCCAATATACTCGAGGGGCGTGAACGGCGAGTGTCTTGGGAGGAAAAATTTGTGGCCGATCGTTTCGCAGGCAACACGGCTATGTAAGTTAGTTACTATCGAAAGGGAGTGTTTTCGTTCTTCCGCGGGGACGAAAGGTTTCTTGACCTCGCGACAAAGGAGTGTCGGGATCGACGCATAGTGCAGCGTACGTAGAAGATCTAATGCATAATCTGCGTCTACAAGAAAAATGGTGTCCTGAGCAAATCTCGTCATTATTTGACTCAAAAAGGGAAATCGTCGACTCGGAAACATCGAAACTGCAATTTGAACAAGATCAGTCGAAGTTTGTATCAGGAGCAATAAATGGCACGAAACGAGGAAAATTAACGTGACATGGAAAGAAGCAAAAAAAACAAAATGCCCAAGTGAGTGAAGCAGATAATTTTGACCATACAGAAGAAACAGCATTAGTCATCTGCCGGTGCCTTGTTCGACATAACGTGAGCCACCTAACCGGGCGAAGGACTTCGCGGTCCTGTCAAGATTGCGTCGCACTCCGGAATCCTGTCATTGTCCGATCAATTCCGACGGGAAATTAGCCGGGAGAGGCGCGCGTTCGCTAATTCGTACGCTAGCTAATAATTGACACAACGGGCCACGGGTCGGTCGAGGGTCTCGATCGATAGCGCGATCGGTTTCCCAGCCGTATATCAATGTCGGGAATGGCGGGGGGGAAGGTCGGCGGGGGATTGGTGTGGCCTGGGAAATATCACCGCACGATTATGGCTAATGCTCGCCAGTCGAGCTTATCGCTTTCGGAGTCGCGCGCCCCCGCGTTATTTGTGCAGAAGTGAGCTTGGCTTTCTTACGACGTGTGCGCCATTAAACGGCGTATGCGCATATGTGTACAGGGGGCGAGTCCGGCTACGGGCCCGGAATAGAGTTCTTCTGATGTCGATTGTAGGGGACAACAGTGGGCGTGTCGTGGTAATCATTATTTTTGGATAATCTTACTTTTTCTCGAAAGTGGAACAAGGGGGTGTGTATTTGGTGGAATTATTCAATTTTTGATCACTTTAGTTTCAAGATTCCTAAACGTAGATTATTGAGAAGAATGGTCGTACGCAAAAAGAAAGTGCGGTTCTGTTTGAATGAAATTTTTAGGGATGAAGAAGTCGATAGTAAAGTACATACCTATACCATGTGCGCCTTGCGGGACTCAGCCTGCATGAACTCCTCGAGAATCAAACCCTTTACACTAAAAGTTTCCCCGCAAAATCACGATCCATTCAAAGATTCTCACACCCCAAAAACTAAATATCACGACTTTCGACTCGACAACGCTTACTTTTCCCGCACAGCCGCCACGGACGAGAACAATTGTCGAACGGCGTTGTTTCGTGTGTATCAAAAATCGTGACAAACGACAGGAAGGAAGGGCCACGGTGGACGAGTTTTGCCAACTGCGGATTTTCGCCGCGCACTCACGTTCAAGCGATTATTTTCGTAGGCAGACGAGAATGGCCCCGGAGAATTGGGAATCGGGATCCGGGACGGATCCAAGCTATCCAAGCACTCGCCTCCAATTTCTCCGACCCGCACTCGACACTTGCCGCAGTCGAATTCAAACGCTCACACTTTCAGTAATTCCGTACGATCCGGTCAACAATCGTCCTAACGAGGATGTCATTATGCGGTTCGGTTATACGTGGCCATCGTGACAATTTGCGCGCGTGTACTGATTCGGCAAAGAAGACAGGGGGATGGAGAGTAAAGCTCGCAGTGCGGGTCAATACGAACGATTAGCTGATTTCACTACATTACGTACTACCACCACGGACGATTTTTTCATCGTCCGCAAAATTCATTCCCGCGAAGAACTTCCGTAACGCTAATCGGCCAGAGTACGAGTTCTTAAAGAAGTACTTACAAAAAAAAGAGCAGCGGAAACAAAAAAAAAAAAGAAGACAAGCGTAACGAACTGCCGCGAAGCATTATGCTAATGGACGCTTCCTTGAAATTTCGTTCCCCAGCTGTCTCGCACACATCTCCGCCGACCATTATACAGCTTCCGCCGGCTGACACTCGCAACGACAATATCACGACTGCGTGCACGCGCAACATTTACGCATCGAGTGAAGTCGAGAGGCGATAGACACGTTATTTCTGGTATCGATCAGGCGTATACTCTGAAAGCGTTCTGGGAGCGGAATTCGTAAGAAGAGACACGAAGCGGGAAGCGGAGAAAGAAAGTGCGGCGAAGAAGCGGCGGGATGCATTACGTTAATGAATTCCGGGTGAAGTTTTGTTTCCCGGAAGTGCCTGTGCGCGCCACACTCCATCCGGCGAGTGTTGTCTCGGCGCGCGCGTTTTGCACGTTTTGTTCGGCCAACAATCGTCGTAACGAGGACGTCATTGTCCTGGTGCGATTATACCGGCGCATAGCGACATGTGCACACCTATATCGTCCTTCAAAGATAGGACGGGGGCGGATGCCTCGTGGCTGGGTTAACACCGCCCCTCTATCATGTCCCTACACGACGGCTACGTGTACGTCAGCCCGCAAGCCCGGCAGTCCGATATTACGACGATCTGGACTCGCGGAGTCTTGGCCCACCGACCGACCGAATTGCAAATCGTCTTGCGCGGCAATATTTTATCGCGACATCGCCCATTATCTGGGATAGTAATCGCGCGCCGCGCAGCTCTGCCTGTGATAATTTCCACGCGATGACAGCGATAAGAACGGCCAAGGACGACTCGACTGACAAGGGAGCCGTATAGGCAAGCGGCCGCGACCGATTTGATTCTCCTTGAAATGTGTTCGTTGAACGGCGACGTTTTCGAGACTCGCCTTTTTCGTTTTTCGTGTTTTTCAGGCGGTTTGCTTTTGTATATTTTTGACAATATCTTCAAGACTATTGCGAATTTTGCAATTGTCTTGTTGTCAGTCTCGCTGAAATGGCAAGAAGTAACCTTTCAATCTGTCTCACGTCCACACTGTTGATGGTAGACTACCAGTATACCAAATGGTCTATTATTAACGAAAATTACCCTTCATCGAAACGTATAGGTCAACATTTTGAATTTTTTCGCCCTTTTTCCCTATGTTAAGTATGTCATGAAATAATCAGGAAACTATAATTACCTACTCCCATCCCTTGATATATCGCTCTCATTATTATTGCTGCACGCATTTTAACGCCAGGGCGCTTAGGAACGGCCAACGAATTTTACCGATACGAACATCAGCTGATAACGCCGAACACGGCGAGCGGAAAATTTTCCTTTCAAATTCTACCGTAATGGCCGGCGGGTACGAATGTCACACGGCAACGATATCAGACCACCCCCTCGCGTTGGACATATCGAAATCGCCGGATAACACATGAAACACGCGATATAGCCAACACATATATACATCCAGATATATATTTATAAGACAATTAGAGTTCCTTGAGGACTTTCACGAGAAAGCAGTTGGAAATGCGAAATTGTGTTGTCCTATAAAAGGGAAGTTTTTTATTTTACTTACTATAGCCGTAGGGTATATACAATATTTACAAAGATAAAAAGAATTATTTTATCACCTATAAAAGGGAAACGACAATTAAAGTCTATTCTCCTTCTAGCCTTCTCCTAGCCTCTCTTGGTCCTCTCACACGTGCTCTCGTGCTGCGTAACGCGTGTAATCGCCGTGGACTAAAGGGCGCGCTGAGCTAGTAAAGCGCGGCCAATTTGAATTAAAGAAAGTACACTTTCTTTACATCTCCCCTCCCAGGCTGAAAGTTCTCAATGTTACCTATTTCCATTGTCTTCTACGTCAGTATCTTCTTTATCTGTTTCATATATATCTGTTGTTATTGGTGTTAGTTTGGTTACATGGAATATATCTATATTCGTTCTTTTCTTTCCTGTTTTCAGTTTATAGATTGAGTTTGAAATTTTGTCGGTTATTTCAAATGGTCCAATCCTTAATTTGTCCATTTTCCTTCTATTTAGTCTATTTCCATTTTCTACATATACTAAATCTCCAATGTTGAATATATTATGTTTCCTATTTTTGTCGAATAAATTCTTATTATAGTTATGTGATCTTATAGTGTTTTCAAACGCCGATTTTCTATTTCTATACCAGGTGTCCTTATCATCGATTTCTTTTAATTCTTTGGGTATGATGCTTACATCCGTACCGTCTAGTAAATACTTTGGTGCATAACCAGTTATTGAGTGTTCAGTTTCATTATATTTTTCTATGCATTCGTGTGCTATTGTTGTCCAAGCCTTCTTATTTTCCTTTTCGTTAATTTTGCATCTTATTTTATTAATTATTGTCTGGTTTAGCCTTTCATTCAGTCCGTTTGAAAAGGGTGCGTTTACTGCGGTGAATACTATTTTTATTTCGTTCCCTTCCAGGTATTCTCTAAACTCCTTTGAGTTAATTCCTGGGTATTGGTCTGTTAAAATCATGTCTATTTGGTCTGTGTCTGTTACCTTCTTAACTAATTTGATAAAGTCGTTCGCATTTTGTGTTTTGGAGGTTGTTATAAAAGCGTATCTCGTAAAGTGATCTATTAGTAAGTGCAAGTATTTTTTTGTAGATCTTCTTCCTCCGAAACCACCGATGGTGTCTATTGATACTATTTCAAATGGTTTTGTGGCTGGACCCAGGAAAGACATCTGACCGAATTTTCCTTGACTTCTCGATTTATTTTCTAAGCATATTTTGCATTCTTTGCAGTTCTTTATTATATTCTTTGTTAGGTTTCTTGCTGTGTATTTTGAGCTAATCATTCTTATCATTTGTCTGATGCCAATGTGGCACCATTCCTCGTGTATATTTTTTATTATTTTCTTGCTAAAGTTTTCAGATAATATTATTTTCTCTTTATTTTTTGTTTTTTTATAAAATATTTTATTCCTTTCTGTTAGTTTCATTTTATTGTCCTGTATGTTTTTATTTTTTTCTTGATCTTTTTCTATCTCACCTATTTCGATTAAGTTAACTGTTCTTAGTAATTCTTCTCTATTTTCTTCTGGCCCCAAAACCGGGTTTCTACTTAAACAATCCGCTTCTAAATTTTCTTTCCCTGGCACGTATTTTATTTCAAAGTCGTACTGTGATAAGTAATACGTTAAGTCCCCCAGTTCTTCATCTGTTCGTGTTTTTATATTCAGATTCTCTAAAGGTTTGTGGTCTGAGTATACCGTGAACCGTTTTCCTATGAGCCAATGTTGCCAGTACTTTATCGCTTCCTTTATCGCTAAACATTCCAAATAGATTGCCTTTTTTTTCTTCTGTGAATCGTTTAGCTTTTTTGAAAAGTATGCTACTGTTTTGTTCTTTCCATCCGTTTGTGTCTGCTTTAATACCGCTCCGATACCTTCTATTGACGCATCCGTGTATAGTATAATTGGGAGTTCTTGATCAAAAATTTCTAATACTGGTTGTGTACATAATATTTCTCTTATTCTATTAAACGCAGTCTGACATTTTTCGGACCATATAAATTTTTCGTTTTTCCTTAGTAAATTGTGCAGAGGATCTAAAATTATTGCACTATTTGGTAAATATTCATGATAAAAATTTATTTTTCCCAAAAATTGTCGGATATTCTTTTGTGTCCTTGGAATTGGGAAATTCTTTATTGAAATCAAATTGTCTTTGAGTGGTCTTACTGAATTATTTTGAATTATGTGCCCGAGATATTTCACTGAGTTTGAAGCAAATGTACATTTCTTGAACTTTAATCTGAAACCTTCTATGGTAATGGCTTGTAATACCTGTTTTATGTGTTTCACATGTTCTTCGAATGATGGCGAATGTATCAGAATATCATCGATATAATTTACTGCAAATTTTGTGAGTTCGTGCTTTCTTAATATATTACTTAAAATTCGTTGGAAAATCGCTGGCGATGTTTTTAAGCCAAATGGCAAGCAAGTCCATTGGAAATGTCCTTCTTGCGTGACAAATGCTGTTTTACTTCTGTCCTCAATTCGTAATGGGATGGACCAGAAAGCCGAGTTTATGTCCAAAGTTGTGAAATATCTACAGTTTCTAGTACGGATTATCAAATCATCTATTATTGGAAATGGTTGTGCTTGTGGTATTATAATTTTATTTAAATCTCTAAAGTCAATACAAAGTCTCGATTTTCTATTTTCATCTTTTTTAAAAGCTAGCGTTACTGGGGCTGCAAAAGGGCTGTATGATTCTTCTATAAGGTTTTTCTCCAAGAGTTTTGATATTTGTTCTTCTATCTCTTTCTTATCTTCTATCGAACATCTGTAAGGCCTTTTGCTACAGTATTTATCAATTAATAAGTCTATCCGTGCCTCATAATCTTTTACAGTGCCGATGTCATATTTATCCTTTGCAAATATCATTTTATATTTTTCTATTATTTTCTTTATTTCAACCCTTTTTCCTTCATCTAAATGTTCTGTTTTTATCTGAAATTCATTTTGTTCTACGTGCTCATTAAAATTCACTGAATATATTTTTGGCACTTGTTTTATTTCCAAGTTTTCATTTTGCATTAATCCAAATTCTTTTATCATGTCTAGACCTATGATAAAGTCTTCAAAGTCTTCTCTCTCTACAATAAATACATCTATGTTTTTCTCTATATCTAGAATTCTTATTTTTATAGTTATTAAACCTTTCGTACTTTTCACACCATTGATCGTTTTTAAATATATTCTATTGACATCCTCTCTTTCTTCCATTATTTTAACTAGTCTTGAATTTATAAGCGAAATCTGTGAACCTGAGTCGTATGTCCCATTTACCTCTAGTTTATTTTCTATTAACATCTTCAATCTGATCAATGGTGTGATTGTTCGTTTTTTGACTCTGTATTTAAATCTACTTCTATTGCTGAATTATGTCCTATTACTCTTGGTCTATTCTTCTCTTGTGTTTTAAACCAGCATACTTCTTGTGGGTGGTATCTAATTCCTTTATTCAGATCTTCGCACGTTTTGCATGGTCTTTTCTCTTCATTTCTCTTCTTGTATTCGGTTCTACTATCTGTCTTCTTAGTAAAGGTTTTCCTATTTACTAAACTTTCGTATTTTCTAATTTCCGTGAATAATGTTGTTGAAGTTGTGCACAATTCTCTGTCTATTTTATTCATTATGAATTCCGGCAGTCCTGTTGCTATTAAGGCTGTTAGTGTTGTTGGATCTATTTCCCTGTTCATGTCTAACAAAAGTTTTTCTTTTTTTATTGCATAGTCGATAAGTGATCCTTCTTTGTATTTGAATGTCAAGGCATAAGTTACTGTGCTCCATCCTTTGTCTGCAAATGTTTCTAGGAATCTATCTTTCCATTCACTCCATTTAGCTGCAGCTGATAGTTTTGTTAATGTAGCAGAGTGCCAGTCTGAACAAGATTTATCTAGAAACAATCTCAGTATTTCTATTTTGGATTCATCTTCTGTAATGTCAAACCTCGTGCATTCTTTCTCAAATGTCTCTATCCATTGTTTAGCATTTGAATTCTTACTTGTAAACTTTTCAATCATATACTTTTCTGCTACATTTTTTAAACTCTTTCCTCCATCTTTCTTCTGTGACTCTTCTATTAACTTTTCTAATATTCTACTTAAATTATCATTCTTTTCTTCAGCTGCATCTTTTTTTCCTATTTCTTCTAAGTATTCATTCGAAAATTGTACATTACCATCTTCGTCAAAATAGACCTTTTCCAGTTCCTTTGTTAGTGTGATCCAAACCTTTCTTGATTGGTGTCTTCTTCTCAAACTGTTCTTTACCTTTGCGAAATTCTCTGTTTTCATTAGATCTGTGTGGTTAGTTATGTATTTGTTGTCTCCTTGCAAAATATAAGTTTTTCCCTCTTCTGTTCCGATTGAGGTTATGGCTACCGTATTTGATTTCTCATCTTTTGGAGCAGCTACTATTGAAAACTCAAATTGCAGCTTGACCATTGTTTTTTCTTTTTTTTTTTTTTTGACACAAATTGTCGTTTTATAAGACAATTAGAGTTCCTTGAGGACTTTCACGAGAAAGCAGTTGGAAATGCGAAATTGTGTTGTCCTATAAAAGGGAAGTTTTTTATTTTACTTACTATAGCCGTAGGGTATATACAATATTTACAAAGATAAAAAGAATTATTTTATCACCTATAAAAGGGAAACGACAATTAAAGTCTATTCTCCTTCTAGCCTTCTCCTAGCCTCTCTTGGTCCTCTCACACGTGCTCTCGTGCTGCGTAACGCGTGTAATCGCCGTGGACTAAAGGGCGCGCTGAGCTAGTAAAGCGCGGCCAATTTGAATTAAAGAAAGTACACTTTCTTTACATATTTATATTTATATATATATATATTTGCTCCCGGCAAAATCCTCGAAGCTAGCCCTGGGCACCGGAACACCTGGTGCCAGACGATTTCCGCATCGGGCTCTCAATGTTTCGCGTTCGGACCAGGTGTTAAAGTGCATCGGATAATTTGTGGAACGACGCTCGGTGTGAACGCTCCTTTCATAGAGCACACTTGCGTGCACGGGGTGAAACGGGCCTAGATGGAACCGGCCGTGAGGGTGGCGGGGCCGAGAGGAGGGCAGGAGCAATAGAACAAAGTGGATTCTTGGTCTATGAGTCATCGTCGAGGAGCAGCACTCGCGTTCGGATATGTACAAGCCATCTTGTTAAAGATACACGGTTACGTACGTTACGTGTAGTTGATGATGTGCTGTCTGCTCTGCCTCGTTTACGATTACAAGCACAAATGTTTCAAACTGCCGCAGTGCACGTTACAGAGGACGAACAATGGGGCTTAGGAACCGTGAAAATCGTACATTCTTGAAACTTCCGAGATACCCAGCCAGATACATCCTGCATCACCGATCCGCTTTCGGCAAAGTATCTCGAAAGCACGTCGATCCCTATCGCCCACCATAAATTCCGCTCTTCGATCACCGCGTCTATCTCATTAATTCTGTTGCTCGGTAAACGAAAGAATCGCACACTTTCCCGCGAAATCTATCTCCCTCGATCGCTACCCACGAATCCGCCTCTCGATCGCACTCTTTCGCTCCGCTAAAATCCCATCGCTCTACGGAGCCAAGAAATCGGCTCGATTTTATAGATACGACTGCCGCTACGAGTGAACGCACTTTCGGAGGAACAGCATTGGGGGCTGATATTGTACGGGGCGCCATGCACCATCGGGCAGGCAATATCGGGGAGCAAAGGGAAGGGGGGAATAACACAACGGTGCGTAACCAGTTTCAGGGGGGAAGTCGGCAAGAGATGGATGGAAGTGGCGGCGGTGAAAACGGGAGCGACGATCGAGGAGAGGGACAAAGAAGAGGCCGTCCTCTGTCACTCGGCCGACGGAGGGTGGTCGTGTCGGTGGTCGAATGGGTGGTGGGGAGGGTTAACTTATCGATCGGTATCGGTGACTAAGCCGTCGCCATGAGAAGGCTCCATTCCACGCTGCCTGCTCTCTCGATCATCATCGACCGACGCGGCACGTCCAAGTGGAACTTCTCCACGTCGATCCTCCCTGTCGACGTTGCCAAGGCTATCGGACTCGCACGCGAATTCCGACACCCTGTGTTCCTATTATGTCACGAATAATGGGGCCCATCTCTTTCAGTTTCGGCGAGCTTTTGGGTAGGCAGGTGGCTCGAGCGCTTCGACGAGACGGATTGCCGACGGATATTTCGGAAAATATTCATGCGGATTGACTGGTGCGCGCTGGTTAATTGTATGTCGATGTGGTAGGAAGATTACGTTATACGAATCAAGTCCCAGGTCCCAGGTGTTATTGAGTTGAAGGAATTTTTCGACAGCTTTAATAGGAAGCATGTATTCGATTGGATGTGCGCGAATGAGCGACGTGAGTAATGCTTCTGTTTTTACGTTCCTGCTTATGCTTCCTTGTGGAACGCCCTGTCCACGGACTTAGAACGCTAATTCCAGTGTCGACGAACTTTTCTCCCAATTAACGATCCGTCCACTCTGATTTCCATCTATCCACGGCAGCATACGTTCGGGTTCCCAAACACTTCAATATCCGCAAATCGTGGCATTTCGCAAATCGAATTATCTACCAGCGCGGATACCTAAACACACGGGGCAACTATCCACTTGGCCAACTAACAGTGCATACGCGCCGCCATAAACCATGAGAAACGACAGTCACAAATGAACGTGCCAAAATCAATCGACGGCACGTGGTCACGGAACGCGGAACGAGCGTCGGCCGGGTTAGCTGACGTTTGACAGAAATTTGACGCTGATCGTGCCTTTGCATCACTCTCGCGACGCGACGCTAATAACGCATTTAACGCTGGTAATTTCGGCACAAATATTAGCGCGCCCCGCCAAGACAGGAAACGGTTCGTGTGCGTGGGAGCATACCGTCGCGCATAGAAATCGCACGACTCTCTCAGCTCAGAAATATCTCCGTTTTATGAAAAGATAAAACAGCTTATGACGTAATGTGACGATCAATTATTGAATCTTGGCCAAATGAAATATGAAGCCCGATGATTCGACGCCACATTGACGCAAGTATCCGTTTGCATATTACAAAGAAATTGATACGCTAAGCGACGTATGGCAACGCTGTAGGATGTTAGGAAATAAAACTCTTGTACTATTCAGTAATATATGCATGTATATATATATCCTCATTCACATTCGCGTGTAATTGTATGCGCCCCTTTATCGTCATCCTGAACCAAACCTTCCGTAAAGAACATTTCAAACCCAAACTGTAGCTGACTCACAAACAGTGCAAGAGAACACTCGTTCAAAAACGCGCCTTGGACCCAAACATTCCACATACGAATTTGCTACGAAAGGACACGAATCTCGATCCTCCCCCTCCTTCTCCGTCCTCATCCTTATCTCTATCGTCTCGCGGCCGACACATGTCGAGAAAAGATTCGGTCTCTCGTTAACGTCCACCCGTAAATTTTCGCCGTAATAGATCGCCGTCTAATTGGCGGTTGTTACGTGGCTCATTCGTGCTTCCCCATCACGAGAATGCATCCACCCCCGCTCACCCCCACTACGTCTCTCGCGAAGAAGGCCAACGGCTCCGGCTCCGGCTCCGGCACCGACTCCGGCACTATTTGTCCCACGATATTTCCATTCGCGTCGCGTAGCCGGCCCGTGAAATTTCTCGTCGCGCTATAATTCGCGCCGGGAGTGCGCGCGGGAGGGAGAGAAAGGGGATGAGCGGGGGCGAAGGGGTGCGGGTGAGTGGACGAGATTCGATCTAAGTTCCTCGCTCCGTTCCTCGGACCGAAAACTTTTATTACGCCGAGGACGTCGGTGGAGGTTCGTTGGCGGGGTGGGGGTCTCTGGTCTCGGGTCTCACTGCCTCGATAGTGGACTCGGTGATTATCCTCTCGCCGACGGAATTGTCTCGCCTCTTATTTCGACTCCGACGAGGACTGCGAGGGGGATTGATATTGCGGAGACCGCGGGAATTCGCGGTCGGAGGTGCGTGGAATTTTAAGTGCGTGGGAGCGCGTCAACTGTGGACTCGGCTGGAGTAAAGTTTTGCAGTGCTACGGCAGGCTTTGGCGAGATCTGATTTTGGTCGACTTCTGGTATAAATTTTCTTATTTGTCGTCGGTAGTTTTTGTTAGTGTAAACATTTGTAAACTTTACTTTTCCACGAGCTCAGACCTCAGACCGGCACCGCTGACACACCGGCACATTCTCATGAACTCAGATTTCCATGCGTGCAAGCACGCACGAGCATACGTTTCACACGCACTTAGACTTCATGCATCGAGGACACCGCGTCGTCTAGATATTCTTTCGACTCGGTGTTTTTAACAGCAAACCAGTGCCTGCGTGGCGCATTCGGTAAGAGGAGCACCTCGGAGCAGGAAAAATGTGAGACGAGAGCGCTGCACGGCGTGCGCGTGCCTTGCTCTCTTCGTGACCAGAATGAAAATTCACCGACGGCGACTAGCGGCCAAGCGTGAGAAACACACGTCGCGTATCGTCCTCGTCTTCTTAACGCTCAAAGGATCGCGGACGCGGATTTACGCGCGACGACCGGCTGCCCGCCATTACGGCCATCTCTGTCGCGGTCCGGGGACTCTAATCCAAGTCGTCCTGCTCTACATCACTGATAGAAAACCAGATAAATGTTCCCAAAGACACATTTCATACGCGTAACTGCGCACCTAATCAATTAAAGACGTACGAAATTGACGGCGAAAAATGTGCACTATTTTTAAGTACCAATTTAATCATCAGTCGAGAGCGTGAAGAATATTAATTCATGACGTTACACACGCCATATGGGAGTGTGCGACGTTTAGAGTCGTAGACACCAGGAGCAATCGTAGACATATGGATTTCTAAACATGTAGAACAGTAAATATGGAAATCCGTAGACGACGCGTGTTCGGATGCGAAGGATATATAGACGTACATCTGTACGGGCGTGTTTGACCAGGCCGATAGGACACACAACACAGGGGCCCAACGATCAAAGACCCAATTTACGTGCGCGATCACCGTCCGAGCTAATCGGCAATGCGGTCCGACGAAAGGCACGTTGTCCCAGGCGAACAGAAGGCAAGCGAGAGAAAGATCCGTCGAGGCGGGGGAGGACACAAAGAACATAGTACCAGAGAGACAAACTGGGATAATCAGATGAATTTACATTGAAACATGGTCCGGCACGACACGGCACGGCTTTGAGCTGTCAATATTTTAACGGCTCATCGATGCCATTTCAAGCTCAACCGCTTTGGTTCGTTCGACAACAGTTACGTCTGAAAAAAATGATTCCCCTTTCAACTGATGCCAAACCATTTATTCAGCGCTCTCATCTTTTTCAACGTCCTCCGATTTACGAGTGCTCTTTCCGGAATTACAATGTCCTTTGTGCGCGCCAATGTGAACGATAAAGTCCGCGAAGTTCGGTAAAAATTCGAGAATGTACCGGCACGAGGCAGTGCACAGAAACAACGTTGCGCCGCTAAATGTGAATCAAGTGCGAGACATGTGGATAAATAGATTAATCTGGACAAAGCGATTGGTAGATAGATAAATTGGAACACATACGTGTTGAGAGAGAGAGAGAGAGAGAGAGAGAGAGAGAGAGAGAGAGAGAGAGAGTGACGACGTGTCAGTCGCACGATCGCCTCGAATAGCCTCCGAGAAGCCATTAAGATCACACACGCCTGCAAACGCTCTCGCGTAAATCCACCGAAATTTCTGGAACCGACAGACGCGCCCCTTAACCTTCTCTTCGCTCGATGCCGCTCCCCTCCCATCCCCTTCCAAGCCTGATGCGCCACCGAAATTATGCCGGACTTCGTTAAACTCGAGATATATCTCGTTACATCGGCACAGCCGTTAATAATTAAAACCCCTTTTCCGAGCGGACCGACCCCGAGCCACGAGCGGCGAACCATCTTTCCACCCCAATATCCTTCTCCTGACCTGATAAATATTCCGCGTATCTCGCTCGCGGTTTACGCGTTTCCGCTGAACCGGCTTACCTTTGACCGGTTTTTTTCTTTTTCATACGGCGCGCGCTCACTTCGCTCGGCCGAAAATTTCGGTCTCTTTAATTATCGCCCCCATCAACCGCCCTACACTGGCGAAGGAATTATTAACAGTTCGCCGGGGGGCGAGTTTGCAGCAGCGATTCGTGCTGCGGCGGGTGTACTTTGGGTCGGTGCGGAAAAATTTGTTTTTCGGGATAACTACCGTGCAGGGTGCATCGATCAGCACGACGAGATCGTGATCCGCTTGACACTTTCATTTCTGAGCACGTTTCGAGAAAGTACCTAACGAAGAAGTGTCTTTTGAGGATGTCAAATGTTCATATCTTTTTTTTCCTTTGAAACAGTGTTTAAGAGTGTAGCAAAGTCGTGCGTCGGAAGAATGATTCTGTCGACGGCTGGCTGACATTAAATCTTTGTCAGGGCGCGAAGACAGGCGCCGATAGCGAGAGAGCGTCGAGTCATCGATTACTCGTTCTCTCATTCGCGGCTTGCGCCGCGAACGACGGAGTCGGCTAGACGGATTTGTGCGGACGGAAAATGGATTAATAAATTCGAGGCGCGCACGTACGGACTTTCCGTCGATGAGTTACACACGAAGCAGTAACTCACGGCAAATGGAGCCCCTAAAACGCTCTCTGCCCGCCCCGTCTGCCTGACTGACTACTGTTCTCTCGTCTGGCATGGCATGCAGCTGCGTGCTTCGCTCGATTTACGCACGAGAATTAAATCAATCGCGAAAATTGAATCAGTGCGTCCGAAAGAGACAGGAGGGAAGGTACTGGAGTGTTGCGCATCGTATGAGAAGGGGGACAGTCGATTGTAATATCAAGAGAGCATACGGATGGGCCACGGTAGATTTGACGGGACACAATGGGTGATTAGCTTTTTATGCGCCTCGATTTACATGAGGATCGACAGGCGCGTACTTTTGTAGCTTCATGTATCACATGGTACATATGACCGATTCTCGCCGCGGTGAGGGACGATTGAACTTTTGAATCCGACGGGTATGATGTCGAGGAAAGATCTCGCGCATTTTCGAATTTCGCGCACTTCGCCGTTCGCCAGTCGAAGGATCGAAACAGCCGAATATCATAATCCTGGACAATTTCGTTGGCATCTCGACGACGTCCCGTCGCTCGGATATAAAAATGACAGATGCATTCTCGCGGATCGCACGACGTCGGTGGAATGCATAAAGCGCGATAGTGCGTATTTCAATGCCAATAAGAACGGGGAAGGCTGTCCGGCATGCCAAAGTGTTAAAAGCAATTTCTGATACTCGCCCGATATATTGAATACTTGATACGGCGAAGCCAAGTTTTAGAAGCATTCCCGCGTAGTCGGGTGAAAATGTATTAGCGAAAACAAACGGCTCGTGGGCAGGCTCTCAAGGCTAGGGATAGCAGATTTGATTTTGAAGAGATGGACGGAGATAGAAGGGAGTCGATCTCGAAGTCTAGAGTTTTGACTTTTTCGACGCCAGTCGATGCTCGCGTTCGCTCTCTCTGCGAATCGACATTAAACTCAAATTTTCATTTCACAATGCATCGTACTTCAACGATCCTTATTTATTTACGAGATGCAATGGAACGAAAATAACGCTTTTATCAAGATAAAACAATAATGATCATTTCTGAAATTCAAAAGTCTATCCCAGTATTCACCCAGAATCATTAAAACTGTAACATAGACATAGACTATTTCGAACCGATGACAAGAAAATAAAACTTTATCGTTCGAAAAAAGCTTGAAAAAAAAAACTCTTATCTAAATGACGTGTCACTGACAACGTCGAGATTAGCCTAAATTAATAGAAAGTGTCGATTACCTTACCCTATCGCTCAGTGGGGAAACTTTCGGGCCGAATGCTAACGAGAAATTGGTAAGAGACGTTGAAAGGGCAGAGCTTCCGCTGACAGTGGAAAGGGATCACCTCTTCAGAGAGGCCGATGAAAGGAGAAGAGGACAGGAAAAGGAGGCGGAGGAAGATAGCGAGAGGAACTATGCTTGTACACAAAGTTGCCTGTCACGGACGGGTTGGTACGAGCAGTCTTCCACGGATTTTCTTTTGTCCGTCACGTTGGCATCGCGTTGAAAGGCGAAAGGGGAAACAAAAGGAATCGCACGAAAACTGGCGGATCGGATTATGCATAGAGATACTGTATGGGGTGTCGTGGATCGGTTCAATTTCTACGTTTCTGCTGTAAGATGCGTGTGAGGGTAAGAAGAGGCTTCCTGTAGTTGACATGGGAATAACTAGTAATTAGAAAGGAGAGGTTGCTACGGGTAGAAATATTTCTTTTAGCTGCTGCTAGTCCAGCCGTCAGATTGCACGTGTAGAAAGACGACGAATCTTTAAAGGTAACGTTATAGCTACATCGATCGATGCGGAAAGGTGTGGCTTATTGTTAGATTATTCATCGTTGACGGAAAAATTTGTTAAACCTCAATCGTGAATTTAAGTCGACCAGATTTCTTATTTGTAATCTTGACAAATTTCTGTTATGGCTGAATTTTTAATTAATTCTTTAAGTAAGAAGTGCTGCATTTGCTGCTCACCGATTCAACTGTACGCAATTCGGCATTTAAAATTAAAGGGCCTGGTCGTGTAAAAATCTATGGGAGACTTGCATTTTTCAAATACACCTGTTCACTTAACCACTCCATTTCGTTCTTGCCTTGCGGTAGAACATTTCATGGGAGAATCTTGCTTGGCATAAAGGAGGCGGAAGCCAACGAAGAGCGCAAAGGGGAGTAGACACACGCGTGACAATCTCGTTATCCTGTCGCATCATCGAGCGGCCAGCAAAGAATTTCCCCAAGCAGTATAAATAAGAGGAGGCGAGATCAAAAGAGTGCGCTCAGTCAAACACAACCTTTGACGTACGATCATTGACAATGTACTAACTCAATAATACACAAGAAGCCGAAGGCCGTCAAAGATAATTTACAGCTTATGCAGGTGAAAGATTATATTTGATTCATTGCATGTTTTTGATTTCGTGTCCTCTTATCTGCACTGCTTCCGCGAAAAATGTCGCGGCTGTTGACGTTCAGAGTACATATACCTAACGATGATCAATGGTCCGAGGGACCATGTTGCAGCAGGACGCTCGTCTCCGTTGGCTAATTTTAGGTGACGAATGTGACCCGAGTTTTCCAACACCCCTTATAACGTCACGCCGGTGTCATAAGCGCACATCTACCCCGGCCCCTCTTTACTCCCGTTCTCACCCTCTCTACGCACCGCAGTCAACCGTTTTCAAACACACCCCCACCCACGAATGAGAGATATCTACCGTTCGACAGGCGTCGTTCACAAGCGAACGAATCAAAGGAAAGAGGACGGTTTGTGAAATTCCGATTCCACCGCCTTCAACCCCGTCGGCTGAATCCTCATAATTCCTCCTTCCTATTCCATCCTCGCGCGCCTCTCTTCTTCCTTCGTGAAATGCATAAAATTTACTGTCAAGTTCCAAACCTGGACGCCTCTGGGTATTATAATACCGACACAAATAATCGAATTTAATCGTTGGTCGACGAAATCGGTCATACGATTCCTTCAATAGTCCGTTAGGAACCCTGACACCTAGCACATTAAGACTGCCGATTTAATTTACGTACGTTTTACGTACAGAAAAAGTGGATCAACCCGTCGATTTTAATAATAAAATAAATAAATACCAAGAACAAAGTCACAATTTACACAGCTCACCATGTTGCACCATAGAATGCATCACCACCACCTACATAATTCGTACACACTCCTGGAAGAGCATACCCTCCGACGTCGAAACGTGTACACAGCGACAGAAGGAGTACAAAGAATTTTCTTTCAAACTTCCGACCGACAATATGGCTTCTCGCGTATTTAGAATAAAGAAATAAAGAAATAATCACGGGATCCCGCGGGAGGATTTGGACGCATCGCTGCGCCATTGTCGTCGACCGCCCTTCTTCCCCAACTCCAACCCTCACCATATTCATCCTCAACGCGAAGCACGTTCGCGGGCACGGAAAACTCGAGAGACAGAAGGGCACTCGTCGGCCAGCCACAACACATCGAATGCAGGCGCAAATAAGGGTCGGTATCCGACTGATCGATCGCGCGAACCAAACCCCTCTCCGTTCGTTTCATCGATCTCGTTCGCTTCCCCCAGGTTCGCCCGTATCGTTAGACGATCCCGGCCGGAGCGAAATGCAATTTTCCTCGAATAAAACTGTGACTCATCCGACGACGACGAACACGACAACATGGCATTGTGCGCCGCAGGATTGGGTAAGGACGAGCATCCGATGTCTCTGAGGAGAGTAGGATCTTTGTCTTTCTCGCGCAGGATTCTCGACGCCGCCGCTACGTTAATCACTCGCTCCTTGGTACTCGGGCAGAATGTGCGCGGCTCAGAGATGCCGGGGGAGACGATGAGTTCTCTCTCTTTCTCTCTCTCTCTTTCTCGCCTTGAGGCGATGCGAGAGAATGGGTTTTAAAAGACGCCGGCAACGACGCGCTTCTTAAAGGACGCGGACAGATTTGCGGCGACGGAAGGAAAAGTTTAACGAGCCGACACGCGGTGCGGAAAAGCTGTGAGAATCGCGAGGAAGCTGCTGCTGCTGCTGCTGCTGGATGGGCAACAATAAACAGAGGCGTGTGGAGCCGGGATGAGACTGTGGGAGCGCATGCCTACGCTCGTCGGCTCGAGTGAAATACGTGTAAAGTAATGTCTGCGGGAGATATGAGATTTTCCGGCGGCTCTCGCGGGACAGCGTCGTGAATATTGATACGCGTTAGAGTGGAGCGTGACATCTTGTGCGGTAAATCTTACATGATGCCGTTGTACGGCGGAGATTGGGTGCGATGCTTCTTAATTAAAGGATCGTCGAATTGGCGCTTGACCTGTCGATTTTCACTGTACTCTTCATTCGCTCGCGTGGAAATCTGCGAGATCATACGACGCTTCGTGTTAATGGTTTGTGAGCTTGGTGGGTTTACTGTACGTCATGAAAAAAATAATTTTGGTAATGACGAAATTCCTAATTTCCTAAATCTTCCCAGACTCTAATACATCGATAATCTATACGTTTTAATCTCAGACCACAAGATTATTCTCCTCTCAACGAATCAACTTTCCGCTAAACCGTCCGCCCGATATGAATCCGACCTCGCTCGATTTTCCCATGTCCCATATACACCAAGAGACCGTGACACATATGCCTAGATACCTAGATAATTCGACGTTTTCCCCATTTTCCTGCGCGGCTGAACAAACGCACTTCCGTTTGCGCACGCGGAAAGAACGCGCGGGAGTTCTTAGCCTGGGCACCAAAGCGAGACCGACGCCCACGCACACACGGCACTTCTGCCACTGGAAACGCTCGACGACGAACGCGATGGCACGTTTCGCGTGTTTAGAACGTAAACGTGTCTCGCACGCCTAATGCACGGGGAGATCCCGGAGGAATTAAATATTTCTCGTGGCCCGTCGTCTCGCGTGTGTGCGGTCGGCAGCCGTGACCTCGTCTCTCTCTCTCTCTCTCTCTCTCTGTTTCCCTGTTTCCATCTGTATCTATGTCCCGCTTGCGACGCCTTTCTCTCCCGTTCTCTCCCTTTCTCCTTCGTCTTCTTAATGCGACACCTCGTTACGCCACGCCGGACACGCTTGAGGAACACCCGACGCTTGCTGCTGCTCGTCCTCCATCTTTCTACTCGGCCAATCTTCTTTCCCACCGCCAGACGTCATAATCGCTATACGGAACGATGAATACGCCGGGGAGGTCGGGATTTTTCGTTTTGTTTTCCTTCGTTTCCGGTGCTGTTTTTTGTTCGTTTTCGAGCCTGTCGAAGAGCGACGGGCAATTTTAGTGGTCGATTGCGTTCAATATTCTAGCAATCTAACCATCTACATACATACACGAATACTCTGAACCCAATTAGAAATATCCTGTTCACGGTCATAACACAGTGTTCACGTCTAAATCTCATAATATATTAACTTACACTTAAACATTGTTCACTGATCGACACTTGTGGTATTTAAAAAATATATGTATGTGCTATGAATAAATGCCACTTTACACATATATCCCAAGTTCTACTATCGCAAACTGTAAAATATTCGAATAGTCCTTGACTTCATTTCTATCCACTTCTCCGCGACAGAATGAGCCAAAAACTCAATCTCAGTTTTAATCTGAAAAGTCATCTTTTCGAAATCAGTTTAACCTCTCGCTTTATTGTGACTTTTAATACCACCCCTTTGCCGGTTTCTCATTTCACTAAGTGCCCCTGTTTATCGAGCATTAACAATGTTCCCCTTTCATGCGCATTGTTACTGGGCGATATTTAACGCTCGACGGCATATGTCGAATTCGACACTAAACTTATAACTCGAGCGTCATATCTCGTTATTTTCATTGTTCGCCGCAAAGCTGCAGCTGTTTCATTCATGCCGCGGGAGCAAAAGCCGTCCATTGTTCGTCAATGAACATTCGTGCGGCTATGCTACCGTTTGCCTGTCGAACGTTACAGGCGAAAATTCGACACTTATCATACACGCGACCGGCTCCGAGGGAAAATCGGAAAATGGTCGAGAGCAGGCAAATAATGCCGAAAATTTGAACAATTGTAATTACACATCGTTTTCGGATATCGGTTGTTATTATTCATATAATTAGTTTTCGTTCGGCGCGACCGACTCGCGATTGTATCCGGAACTCTCTTGCTGGGCTAATTTACTAGTTTCATAGTTGATTAACGATGAATGATTAAAAGCGCTCCCCGGCGAGTGGTTGAAACGTGGGAAACGCCAATGGCGCGAACGGTTTACTCGAAAATATGATAAATTCCCTCGCCGATGTCGCGACGGAACGAGTCATTTTTCCAAACGTCTATGCAATCATTTTCGACGAGCATCGATCAAATCATTTTCGCGAACATCCGTCGAACATTTTATGACATGCATTGTCCGAATCATTCTATTTAGACGTCGATCCAATCACACCGGTTAAAACCATCGATCAAATTGTTGTTTTTCTTTGCATACATCGTTCGAATGAAGCGGTTATTCGTTAAAACCGTCGATGAGATTATTTTTTATGCACATTTTCGAATAAACCGATCATTCGTTAAAAGCATCCATTAAATTATTTTTCGCAGCGCGTCGTTCGAATAATATTCCTTACAGGCGTCGAACGAATCGTTCTGACGGTGCATCGATCGAACCAATTTTTGCCGGCTCGCCGCTGGTTCGAGAGTGGTCTGGAAAATCTCGAGGAAACTGAGGTGCCACTAACCCCTTTCGCGTCCTAGAAAAACACACGAGGAAAGTCCAATCACCGGAAGGTGCGGCGGCTTTCTCGCGCGGCGTACAAAAAGAGACGGTCGATCTGGGTTTAATTATTTCTAGAGCTCATTCCTCGAATAAAGTTCACGGCGGAACATGAGAGGCTCGCGCGACGTCGAACCGAGCGACCTACAAACACATACGTTTACCACTTGGACATAAGCAGCTCAACAATTCAGTTTTGGCAAAATTCAAACGTCACTCTCGTTTCATGATCCGCGTCAACGTACGACAAGCTGTCCGCTGAAGATCATAAAGAGCCAGGTCGCGAGTTGACGAAAGAGCGCGGAATTTTAGTCAATTTGCCACGGTGAGTTAGGTGCATTAAAACGAGCGCGCGGGCCCGCCGTCCATTATACGCGAGCCTTCGCTTTAATGTTTTCTGTCCGGCCGGGTTAGTTTGAACTTAAAAATGGCCGGGAGTTATGAAAACCGACCGCAAAAGTGCCGAGCGCGCGCGCGCGCACGACTGGTCACCCAGTGAGCGCAGCAGAGAGGACCGGTCATAGAAAAGCAAACAGCGCACAGTTTGCTTTACCTTTCTTTTTGCCGCCCACGGCCGTCCGTTTATTGTGCATTACATGTCGTGACGAGGCCACCGTTCACGGTGGGTCGAGCAAAAAAAATAATGAAAACTAATAAGAGAAACAATTACGGAGCAAACTCTTTCGAGCGGTTGCGCGCGCTTTTTCATAGAAATCGTCTGTTTTTGTTGCGCGGCACAAGAGGGACGTGCTCTTCCTTGCGAGCGGATTATATCGGTGTAAAATGGAAAATTGACGGGCGTTGCGTCGGACGTTCCCTCCCTCGCCTCCCCGGCGCCTGTGACCCAGCGTACACTTTCGACGAATGCTAATAGCGAATCGACATCGGGTCTCGGCCAATTAGCAACAGCCACGATTCGTGCGCTCGTTAATTTCCTCGCTTTTTCCGATCGATACGCGATATTTCATGCGCGGTATCGTTCATCGCGGTCAATTCGGACGAGTTCGCGCAATGCTCGCGTAAAATATCTGCCAAAGAGGTGTAAATTAAAAACATAAATCAGCGGGCCGTTCCGCCGCGGAACTGTATAAAGCGTAGCTTAACCAGTTTGATCCGACAAGCATTTGCATGTTTTATATGGGAGTGTGTGCACATTGGTCGCTTTTAACACCGGTACGGCCGAGTGAATCGAAGTGATATGCGCAACATTTTCTTGTAAACATTACTTATCTTCTGAACATCTTGTTATCGAAATTTTGACCTCATCTTTAGAAAAATGTATAGATAAATAATTATTTGAATTTCGTTTCTGATCAAATTTCTCTCACCCCAGTACAGAACAATATCTAAATATGGATGTCATAGTGTTATTGTTCACAATAGAACGAGCGATACATTCAATTTTCTATTATTTTAGAAAATGCCTATAAAAATACAAATTAATGCATAAAACAAATAGAAATACTGCCTCCTCGAAAAACAAGTAATTTCAACATTAAACCGTCGGTAGTTCCAGTATTAATACGCTTTTCCGCACGATCGAGTGCGATATCGTCGATCTCATTTTTATGCGACAGAATACGTGGTGAAATAAGCTATTCGAAATCGTCCCTCTCCCTCTCGATCCTCCGCATTTTCAGCATTCTGCCATCGCGCACTACACCTCTACTCGGCCACACTCACCAAGCTCATTAAATTTTCTTTGAGCCCTCGAGTGGGGAGGGAGCAATTTGGCTTTTTCGGCGGAGCTTTTTAACGGCTTGCGGCTGCCACTCTCGCTCATCTATCGGACGACGGTAGACGATAATAGACGCGCCCTGTCTGCTTTGCCTTCCATCGAGATCGAACAGCAGCTACCCGCCATTCTTACCGAAACGGCTTGGCGTCAACAATTATTTATTTATTCGCCTCACACTCCGGTCAAACATGATTTTCGTCGCGCTTATTTTCCAGCATCGCGCCGGATTAATTGCCCACTAATGCGGGCATCGTTTAGTTATTTCAAGATACTCGGTCGAGACTTGTGAAACCTCTAATTACTGCAAACCGATAAAAAATGCTGAATTCTTCTATTGGCGGACGAATTCGTTATGTACGCTCAAGTCGACCGATCCACGAGTATGCGCTGTTGTTATTTAGCGTTACAAACGTGTGGCGGTCGGAATTGGGGTGCGTTGGAGTTGAGCGTGCTAAAATGTTGCGTGTCAAAAGTCGTTCTGTCCGTCAGAATTATTCGATGGTTTACAAGATGCAATGCGTCGAAATAGAATGCGTTGCGATTGCATGCGCTCGCGTTGAATGCGTTGCAATTGCATGCGTCCAAGTTCCACAAATTCTAATTGCGGTGCTAATAATTGCTTGTACTCCAATTATAAAAACCTTAACTCCTAGGAGGCTCTTTAGGGAGAATTAAGAAATTGATCAGGTTATAAATACCGTAAAATGAATAAGTGGAAACTTTGACAAATTTATCCTCGAAACTTCGATATCAACGTTGACCTCAATAATTCGATACCGATTCGGAAAGTATGTAACCACATTCCAGGTACAAGTATGCCCATCATCATTTCTTACGTACGATCGCTTTCAAAAAGTCAATATTCGGCCATTTTTCAACGACACAGCGTTCAACATTCGAACGGACCGCGCATTAAAATTCTATAGCCGCGAATATTTTACAATGTCCACATAACGCTAGGAAATCTATAAACCGAACCGCTGCTTCTGCCGATATCTATGCACACATATTATATCGTCTGTATGTTACACACTGCATATTTTAGAGGTTCAGTAGGAAGAGAGAGAGCAGCAGCAGCAGTGCGAAGCAATCGTTTGTTCGCAAGTCGATTGTTCGACAAGAAGTCTAACAAGAGAAGACAAGGTACATATCAAGAATAAATGAACAAAATTAATTGTTCCATTTGTGTCGTGTTGCATCGATTTACATTGATATAAGCGAGAAATACAATCCGCTCAGATGTTTTACTTAGGCCATCTTGATACTTCAACTTTATTCGTTCGTTCATGAACAAGTTTGTTCGTACGTTCATTCGTGTAGTTCTCGGAAGAGAGAGGGACGATCGTGCTGCGAGTCAAGCGATAAAGGATAAAACTCGGTTCATGGAAGGCTCCGTGACTCACGTCAGGTACAACGAGCTGCGTGTGAGTAGAGTCGACTCGACTCAAGTATGTCGGCTTCGATGACGTCACTCACATTCTTGCCTCGACTGTCATACGCTCCCGATCGTTAGGCTCTCTGCGCTCTTGTACGAGTTCCTTCGCTGCGCACTTTTGCTTGTTACGCTAGACGAGTTCTGAGTCATAGTTCAAAGACAAAGTTAACAAAAAATAAACGACGTCGCCGGAATGAATTTTCACGGATAACGCTTTGTGTCCGATCGCAATGAACTTCGAAGATTAATTGACATTTCGCGAAATACCTAGCTCTTCCGCTGGTTCCGACAGATGAGTCATGCTACAAAGACAAAGTTAGAAAAAACTAAACGACGGAACTGGAATGAATTTCCGCGGATGAGGCACTCTGTCCCATGAAAGTAACTTTGAAAATTAGCTGACTGGCGTAAAGTACATAGACCCTTCGCTCCCTGCAATAGATGGCCGGAGAGGCATGGTGCAGACTCGTAGACGTAAATTAGAAAAACTGAATGACAAAAGTAGAATGTGAATTTTCTCGAGCAACGTTCTCCGTTCTCGACGGGAATACCTTGGAAAATCGGACTAATCAATCGCGCCGTATATATTATTTTTACCTCTTCGAAATAGCTGAATCGAGCGTCGTTCCATGAGTGCGAAGTAGCTCAACAGGAAATATCTTAGAATATTAAACCATTCGCTGCTAAGTAGATACGGCGAAAAAAGTCGGACAGCTGATTATAAACTCGATACCCTGCATAGAGATCCTATTGCCCAGTCATCAACAGTTTCATTAACGAATTTATTCGAGGCACCAGGACACCAGACACACATTGCCGTGTTCGAAAATTCAGACTAGCGACGTACCGATTGATTGGAACAAGTCGAGAGTGTTGTCGAACGGCTCCGGCGCAGGGTCGTTTCGCCGAGTGGAGTGAACTAAAAATCATAGCGCAAAAAATCTATTTCAGTGCTGGAAACGGATTAGACGACGATGCGCCGGGACTGTAAAGTCGGTCGAACACGAATTGATCGATTGGCCAGCGGGCACTGAGGAAGCGAATTGGAAGTCTTTGCGAAGGAAATGAGCTAAAAATCGTCGCGGGGCGAAGTGTGTAATCGAGTTCGTCGGATTAGATAGCGAACGCTGAAAGATCTCCATCGAATCGTACCACAGGTGCGACGTGCGATCGCGCCGGGTCGGCTAGGGTTCGCGAAAAATTGCTATTTCGGAAGAAGAATCTATTTACGAGTCAGACGACTGCGAAGCTTCGGTGCCAATCGCCGCGAATTGATCGATCGGCCAGCGGCTAACGAAGAAGCGGGAATCTTGGCGGGAAGACCGGCAGACGTTCATGAAAAATTGTCGACTCGGCTATCTTATCGGCGATAGCTCACGGCAATTCGAGATTAAAATACGATCTCGCGCGCGTAACGTCTTATCGAACTGTTCGATAAGAGGCGACGACAAAAAAAAGCGCTTATCGATCGCAGGACAGGGTTTACGTAGACACTATATACGGGTACGTATATATAATACTGCGATCGATAAGCGTTTTTATATACATATATGTACATACACCCACAGTCAAAAGTTTGAAGTTCCTCATTGGTTTTATATAAATCCACACTGTTCATACTTATGTATGTCATATCAACAAAATCGTATCTATAGCGAAAGTAAAGCAATAACAATGTTTATACAAGAACCATTGATTGGCTCCATACTCATGGCTCATAGTGTGCACGCATATTTATTCGGGCTATTACATAACTGGCAAGGTCAAACACAATAAATTCTCAATTCTATGGTAACGTAAGAGAAAAATTAAATCTGTCCTAAATTCAACTTAGACGACTTTTATAACCACCTTTCTCACACACAGACGTATTCACGCATATCACATATTGAGCTTACGCCTCGCATCACCGTCAACCGGCTGATAATGGAAGGCGTGAACTTCCGAGCGAGTTTCCGACTATCGGAGAAAGACGAAAACGTCCCCAATGACAATTCGTCCTAGTTGCACGTCGGAGGCCGGCGAATTATTTCTAAAACCGCGCCTAATGCCGCGGACGTTCCAATCCGCCGGGAATCGGGCAACTAAGCCCGCTCGGACAGGTCGGTCGGCATTTATTCACGAGCTCCCGCACAACTCTCTCTCTCTCTCTCTGCTCCCTCGTCCTGGCGCGCTAGTACACGGCTGGGAATCGAATATTATTGTGGACGGCTGTACGTTTCACTCGGATCTATGTGTGTCGCTCGACATTTGCGAAGGTGAAAGATGACAAGACCACGCGACGCAAGTCTGCATAATGGAGGGCTCTTTCTGTCTCGCTTTTCGTCCCGATCATTTTTCTCTTCCTCCGATCGTCCTTCCCCTTTTCTATGCTTAGCAAACTCTCTGTCGCAGCGCTTCTCAAACTATTCGAACCGGCCGACCGGCAGTATCTTTTAAGCCGAAGCGCTCGTCATTTTACTTCAACCTGCAACCGATGCCTAAGTTCGCTCCGAAAATGTTGGCGCGTGCCGATAATAGAGTGAGAGTGGTCCAAGGGAAATAATTGAACACTTTCACTGTCCTAGGTTACTTTGCATCGGAAATTCGTGCCGCGGTGCAAGCGAAAAATTCGTGTTTTTTTTTTTTCAGATTTTCCATTTTTTTTACCCGACCACTTTTAACATCATCGCCACGTACACGAGAATGGTCAGCTGAAATCGATAGAGCGGTGCACACGATCGCGTCGATGCCGTGAGAGAGCCGATTTACACGACGACGGCCAGTGCTTTGCAGCGAATCGTGTCGTGGCACGCGTCGCGAAAAAGTTTCCTAGTATTATCATATTTGATTCTCCCCGGAAGTCCGCCGCGCACCGACAATGGATTTTGCACGCGGACCGTCACTTTGAGCGGCACTGCTCTGTCATGCTCTCTCACACTGTCCCATCTCCCTCCCTCCAACCGTGTCCCGTACGTTCATCTTTCCCCTCTATATCCCGCCATCTTCGTCTTTGCACGTTCCTTCGGACAGGGAACTTTGTTTCTCGAAAGTTGGAGGAGCCTCGTAACCAAATCTTCAACGAAGCTACCACTCGGGTCACCGATACCTCTCCGTCCGGAAGTTCCGCCCTGACGTTGATCCCGAAAGTCGATCCTTCGACGTACAGCAGCACAATAGAGAGAAACCTCTTCGTATCATCGAGACGATATACGCTCGCTCGTCTTTTCCCTCCCTCATTGACAATCACCCTCAACCGAGTTGCAGCGATATCGACGTGAAGGGGTTTTTACTCGAAATGCGCACCCTTCATCGTTCCCTACCTGCCCAAGAGTTTCGCGAAATCTTATGAATGTCGGGATGAATAAAGGTGCATAAAAACGTTGACGTGGAAAATGCTAAGAAATTCGACCTACTTAAGGGTCTGCCTGACATTACTGCTGCTTCTCGGCCATGTCACGTAAACACACCTTAAGGCACTCCCTCTCCTTGGCCGCTCCTTATCTCACCGCAGGAAAAACTCGGCAAATTTTCGTGGCGCAGAAAAATAGTTGGATTTTGAATAGCACCGAAAGCGTGTCGCTGGAAACATTAAAATGTCAGTAACTCCAAATTGTGGACATCCCCCAAAGGCTGCTCCACACGACGTTACGAAATAATAAAAAGCGTTAGCAAGGAAAATTGGGACCACTAAAAGGTATCCTCCAACCTGCTGCTTGTCTAAGGCGTTCTTTTTAAACACACCTTAATGCGAGATAAAAATGGACCGCAATTTTAAATAATACAAAAAAAGCAGCCGAAGACGACCCGTTAAAACCAATTGATTGCCGGCAGTTTAAAGTTGTCGTCGCCCTTCGGAACTCACCCGTCGCGACGACACGAAATAACACAAAGCATTAGCGAGGGAGCCGGGAACGATAAAGAGGCACGTCGCACCTGGAGCTTTGCCCCGGGGCGTGTCACGTGTCACAGTCAATGTTAACTTTTGCCCGACAAAATCCCTCTGTCGGACAGTCGAGTCGAGTCGAGTCGGCCGGCGGCGATAAAAAGGGCGTCACTAAGGCGTGGGTGTCGCCGCTAAGTAGCCAGGAATTAGAGTTGCGCACACCTGTTACGAACGCGCGCCGTACCCGAGAAGCGCAATGAATGTGGAGCAGCGGTGCATATTAAACCGGCGAGCCCCGGAGTGGGGAGAGGAGTGAAGAACGGGAAGTCATGGGATCTGTTTCTGTCCCACCGTCACGCATGCATTCTCGCCCGCAAGTATGTCGAGGGATATGAGCCGAGGTATCAGCGTCGAGAGGGTGGATGGGAGTGCTGGTGGTGGGGGGTGAGAGAGGGCTCGCCGGCCCTTGGACGATGGACGAGGAGGGGTTCCGTACTTAATCGTTACCCAAGCCCCTCGGTGCCATAACGTGAGAATGGCGAACAAAGGTCCCTCTCATTCGTGAGAAAAGACGCCGGCGCGGCGCGGCGCGTCGGGGATGCACTTGCACGAACATTAACCCTCTCCGGCGAGCGACTTTCCTCAAGGTCTGCTCGGCAGAAAAAGCTTGGTGAACGGGGAGAGAAAGAAGTGCCGCCGGCGAGAATCGAATATTACGGGCGACGAGTTACGCGGGCGGAGTTTCCGTCGCGAGGATACGCGAGACTGTATTGAGACCTGCTACCTTCTGGGCCCACTCCGCGCAGACGGTCGTTACGTAAAGGACGGAGAATGAGGCGGTCTCAACTGCTTTTGTCTGTCAAGAGTTGATCGCTCGAAAGTACCGAAACTAGAGACCGCAGCTGTGTCTGTGAAACGAACTGCCTTCATGTAAACTACTTATGTTCTATTAACGATCTCTCTTTTGTCCCTTCGGAATCGGAGCGGGTGCTGCAAGTGCAGGGAACTTTGCCTGAAACATTCAGGCCACGCACAGAGAGCAACGTTACATCTCGCCACAGACACATATACCACATTGGCTCCGCGTACACACAAACACACATACACTGAAAACGGATATCTTTTCTTCGCATTTCCGGCCTAACAGTTCAACTGCGAACAATACACTTTCTCCGACGGAGTTCTGTGCCCGGGCGTAGGAAAGTTCTCGGTTAGCGAGTTGCGCTGTCGTCGTGACCCTATTAACGACTGTTAACGTATATAACGTCAGAGATGCACTTACGGCTGCGTCGGGCGACCGCCGCAGTTTCGCCCACGGTTGTTGCCGCTCGCGAAAGAAGTAAAACCGATCCGAAAGGGTACCTGCTTCCACTATCAGGCCGGCTTTAACGACCAATAACCGCCTCTTCCCCAGCCAGCGGCCGTGGATCTCCAGCAGATGTCTATCATTTTTCCCCCCGCTCGTCCGCTTTTTATACAACCCAGCGCCATAATGCTCTTCGTCCGCGTAATCGCACCATCTGCGGCCGGAAAATGTTCCGATACGTCGGATTCGCCGTTCCGCGTGCGAAGTTTCGGAGAACGAGGGAAATGTTAGCGAAAGAAAAATGTAGCTGGATTAATGAATGCCGTAATGAGGCGCCCCGGCCTCGCCCGGCTTGGATGGATAACGCGAACAATAATAAAGGTAATAGAAAGAACGGAAGGCAGTAAATGATCGAGGTGTCTAACGAGCGAGGGTTCGAGTGTCAAAATTAAATTTTCATACGATTCCCGTTCGGTGGACGTTTGATGAACAAGCATCGGTTCGATGCAGTTTTATCCGTGGAATTTGCGCGGAAAGAAGGTGACGCTCGGCGCGGGAAGTGGGCGGTGTCGGGGGTTGGGGGAGCGGACGTTTAAATAGTTCGCCGGTAAAGGCCACGAGAGCACTCCTCCGCGGAATGAAAGTGTTAATGATCTTTCCGTGCTTCGCAGAAATGGTAAAGACGTTTCCCGAAGATGAAGGAAAGGGGAGAACGAAGATGCGCCGTTCTCTCAAACCGAATTAGCGGAGTTTGTCTTTCGCCTGGGCTCGTTCCGTGGAACGAGGACTCTTGTCGCTCTCGCATTTTCATGTTTTCGCCGCCTCCAACAACGAGACATCTCGCCGGTCGTTTCGTCCAAGGCTTTCTTCGAGCAATTTTCGATATTCACCCGGGACACGTGAAACGCTCAACGATCCTCGAACGAATATTCGAACATCCGGGCCGACCACACTCTGCTCACGGTGGTTGCAAAAATTTATTTCCCGGAACGCCGAAAATATTCGAACGGACACGGTGAAGGATGGCGTCGCGTGACGCGTTTGTCGAAACGAAATTCATACCGATCGGATCAGGTTAATCGGCGTATAATTACAGTCCCCGTTCACTGTGGCCCGTCCAATGAATGCAAATGCAATGTCCAAGAGTCAATGAATCCGACGCGTAAATTACGTCGACCGCGCCACGGTCGTTCCTCCCGTGTAGCCCCGCCTCGTCGGTAAAAGAAATATTCATGGACTAGGGAAAGCGTTAACGTATTCGGAGCGTAAAGCATATAGCGCTGACCCACACTCGCAAGAGTCAATTGGTGTATAATTGCCCACGATTCATTGTACATATTTCTCTATCTGGCGCGCGCGCGAGCGTTACGCGAGAGTGAGAGCTACTCGGGCATCATTGAGTTCGGCTGATGAATTAGTGCAACTCTAAAAGTATCGCTGAGAAAATGTTTTTTTCGGTGAACGAACGCAGCCGTGTACGCACACGACTGTCAACAAAATTAACGTGCCGCGGATGTGTTAAGAATCATTGTGCGTCAGTCGGTGCCTCATTAATGTCAATCGTGCGAATCAATTAACACATAATTACTGACAGTTCATTATAATCCAGATAACTCGCGTGACTGAAACGCTTCGACGAGCTTCGAACGTGACGCGTGCGTACGAAAATTGGAGGAGTTGCAAATGAACCCGGCAAAATAAATTGCTGAAAATCTATTTTGCAGAGTGTGCGGGTGCCACCTTCCACGCGAAGCGCATACACTGTGGATTCATAGGCATTAAAATCTGTTCAGTGCATTGTGCCCGGCAACGGTAAATTGTTTGTTTGTTTTTCGAGACATCGTGCAATGCAATATGGCATCGTTATAAGACACAGTAACACTCACTCTCTCGATCGCGACGTTTAGTCCGACGAGGACGTCGAAAAATGTCAGAAAACAGTGCGCGCATAATTTCCACCGCCGCCGCTCATCCTTACAATCAAATAAAGCCTGCTATCGTTTAACGAGAACAATTTCCTTGAAAGCCAGCCGTAACTCGCCCCTCCCCACGAAACACTCAACGATTACAACATAACGCGCGGCGTAGTTTACAGTCCCGCCGAATTCTTTCCAACACAGCACCACTCGCGGTCCCATTGCGATTCTCCCCGGCGTCCCGGAAATGTAACCGGGAGCCCCGTAACGACTCGAGACGTGCGCGTGGAAATTCCATGATTAAGAGGACGCTAAAGTTTAACGCGGCTTCTTTAAAATGTGGGTTAATTGCCGTTCCACAGCGGAATGCCTTAAGCGCCGCGCGCGACTCCGTCCAAGTTCCTCAGATTCCCTACAAAATAAAACGACCCCCGGCCACCCCCTCGAAATCACCTCAAAGATGGCACCAGCCATCGACGTGGCCGCCCATAACTCTCCACGCATTCCCAGCAGCAGTAACAGCAACGCCACGTTTCGCGATTCATAATGCAGAAACAAATTGCGCGGAGGGGCCCGAGACGCACGTACCCGCAATATAAATCTTTTCGCCAGCGAGTAAGCACGCGGGGCTCTTCCTGAAGTCGTAAAGGCGATCCTCTTGACGACCCTGACTCTCGCGGAACCACGGGGGTGGGCCGAGGGTCGAGTAAGTATAAGGAGTGCGACAGGGCGAAAGGAAGGGGCGGAAAGAGGCGCAGGTACGCGGGGCGGGGTGAGTGTTCTGATATAATTCCTGAACCGGCGCGCTCCGGGGAAAAGAAGGAAGTCTTGAGAGGACGGGGAGGACTCTGAAAGGGGATACGTCGTCTTGGCACGAGAGCACGCCGCTGCCTGCTACCCTCACCGTTTCTGGCACCGCACCACCGTGACACCGGCAGCGGTAATGAGCTAAAGTAATGGAGATTGGTGTACCGCGAGGTCGTCGGCGCAAGGGGTTGCTTGCCTGCTGCTTACTTGCTCGCTTCCCTGCTTAAAGTTTCCCTACCCCTCCACCCTCCTTCTCTCTCTTCAGCGCTCGTCGTATCCCGGAGTATGTACTGGATTCTGCGGCGGGTTGCCGTGCGCGTCTACGTACCGCAAGTACGCCGTGTGTATGGATGTGTGTCCGTGTGTAACGACGAAGATATGTGTGCGCCTGGCGGGACATAAGACGTGTCAGGGAGAACGGCGTGCGCAACCCCGGACGCTCTCCTCTAGTGGGTGGTGGCTGTGGCTAAGTTAACTACTAACTCATTAATGTAAGTACCCTAGGAGTAGCTTTTCCGGCGTCGGAGTAGGACCGGCCCGATCCTGGCCATTGTAAATTGCGAGGTAACTCGATTACCCGTAGGAGAATCACTCCGGTTTGAAGGTAGGATGCACGCGCGGGGGAGGGGGTGTGGAGGGGTGAGTAGAACATGGAGTGGAGGATCGTTGATTGACGGGGCTGCGCGCAAGGTCGAGAGGGTTGTGACAGCTGGACGCCATGTCGGAAGTCCATTGTAGATCACGTCGGATGGGCTACGTCGACAAAAACCAATACATAAATCGTCCAGCTGCGCTTCGGTACAAACGTAAAGTCCCAGACCCCGTCCAAATATTGCATTGTCCTGCTGCACGCGCGCGCCTACCCGTCCCTTTGCCGAAGGAAATTCTTTTCTGATGGACATTGGATATGTAAATCCGCGGATTTCGACCGTCTATAAATATCGCACACATCCCACCGAATCCGAGTTCATGAAGTTGCCCGGCGCGACGGATTTATGAACTTTTAGGGTCCGATGCCGGAAATTGCGTGGAGATCAGCAGTTCGTAAACAGTCGTATGTAAACGCGCGCGCGCGCGCTTTCGTATTTCGGCCGCGCACGGACGAATTTCGTGGCAACGTTCGCGGCACTCGACTCTCGAGTAAGTCTAAGCGGACGGAAAATCAGGGAGCGGTTACGCGGGTGTGTGTCGACGGGAAATTCGTATTTTCGCGACGTCCGAATTAGATCTGGGTTACGCTCAAATAAGGAAATCTATATCGTCGCTGTCGACCCGAGTATCAGGAGAAAATTCGTATTCCACTCATCGAGTGTGTATCCCGTTCACCCATGAAATTTCATTTACCCCAAAGCAGTCCTCTCACCCTTTCTCTCTCTCCTTCTCCCATCCAGAAGCGCATCGTCGTCAACGACGGAATGTTTCATCGACGTCGCACAAAAACTAGCCCGCGGATTTATCGCGCATTAACGCGCGCCGGGGAATTTTCCTCCCGGGGTCTTAATTGAATTTCGTTCAATCCGATTTCCAGCTCGCGCCCGCCGCTCAACGCCCGGCATTAGCTCTCCTTTTGTCCACGCTCGGAGCGCATTCCGCGTCATAGGTGACGACCAACTGCGCGCGGCACTTTTCTCTCTTTTTCTCGTCGGGAAATAAGGCTTCGGGAAGCGTCAGATTCGATCGTCGATCGCATTCGTTAAAATGTCGATTTACCGGGAGCGATGAGGGTAGAGCCTAAGAAGAGTTCGACCCAAGAAATGAGGGAAAAGAATCAGAAAGAGAGAATGGGAACAGGAGTATTTCCATACTCGCGTGTCGGCCGACGATCGATGTGCTTTTTATATCCATCCTTACATTTGCCCGGCACCTTCTCCATGGGAATGATTAATCGGATTGAAACGGAATCCAAGATTTCGGGGTAGAGCGATTAAAGCGACTCCGTAAGTCGACCCGGTTAGAATCTGCGCTCTCCCTGTCAGGAGGTATATCACAATGGTATGCGAGGTGTGCTCGCAGAGGCATAGGGCGGAACAAAGGGTATATCGCTGGCCTACAAAGTGACTGCCGGAAGGACAACCCCGTTTGCGGGTGCGCCGGCTTATTTAAATATTTACCCCTCGGCGATCCCGCACTTGACATCCCGGGCAGAAGGTCGAACGCGTCCTTTTCTCATTCGCTCTGATCGATATGTCGCCTCCTCGCACTTATCCACGGCGAATCGAATTGAATTGCATTAAAATTCGTTCACCCTCACATCTTCACCTACGATACGTGAAGTGTTGTTTGAATAATCCTACAGCGTACAAATGACGAACTCACCAATTCGATCGAAATAACTCCGAATAATTCGAACCGTCCGCGTTCCCCAATTAAGGGACACCCAAATCCGAGAAGCTCCTAAACCTGCCAATGCGTCAATCCATACATTCGCGGATCTACAGACGTTCGGATCCTGACATACGCACGACGCGCATACGTCAATAGACGGCCCTGTAGTCACGGACGCGCATAAATCGGGATATGCAAATTTGTGCACAGCGCAGAGATCCACAGACATACACGGCGACTTCTGATCCCATGACTTACGTGCTGCAGTTACTCTTAACGCTCGAGGAAGCGAAGATCGAAGATGAAACTCGCGATATTTGCAGGATATTTCCGCGATAACGAACGACGCCTCTCTCTCGCTGGCGAACTACATAATTCCTTTCGCGCGATCAAAGGGGAACTTCATTGGCGTGTGTCGGAGCGATTACGTTAGGCACCTGTGTACGCGTCGGCCATTATCTGTAGGCCAATAGAGCGCGGCATAGATTATTCGATCGTAATTATTATCAACGTGCGACCGGTAGCCACCGGGCAAACCACCCTCGTACGGCACTTAATTAATATGGCAATTTTCGTGCGCACATCAACCGAGAATCCCGCCTGTTTATCCGCCCCTCCTCGATCCCACCCCCTCCCATACCAATCGATCGTTATTTCCCGTCGATAAAACCCCCCGCGAAAAAGGACTCGAGGAAAGATAAATAACCGAGACGGAGGGGCGCGCGTGAGAATTTCCGAGCGAATCGTCTGTGCGAGACTGCTCGATGGCGAATTCACGGGGAAAAAGATAAACACCCTTTAGGACACACATGAAATTCATACCAACGTCGGGACGCGGGATCTATCGTTAAAAAAGAATTTACGACGCGACGTTTCCCGAGGCTTTTACAACGTTCGGACGCCCGGCGGGATCTTGAGCGTCGGTGAATTTAGACGAAGGAAATATATAATGCGCCAGGCCGGCCGTATAAATCTGCCATTGTTCAGCTCGCGTGTATTTTTCTCATCGCGCGCAAAAACGACCGCTCGTGCGCCTAAACTGGGGCTGCGACTCTGTATCGGACACTTTACTACTCCAATACCTTTGCAATATTCGAGTACTACGAACGAACGTCGGGTATCTTAGTATCCGAATATCATTACTCGGGCACTATGTACTATTGGGACAGCGCAATAATTTTGAGACGAAAAGGGCGAAAATTACAGTAACCGTTCGATAATACTATTAAATTCGAATTATATTTCACGAATATCCCAATACTCGGATATCGGCTTAATTTGACAAATAGTCTGAAACCACCTCTACACCAACGCGAGGTGCGCATACCTACGTGCGCCATCCGAAGTAGGGTAGAAAACGGGTCCGCCAAATTGCACGCAAACTCGCTCTTTTCGCCCTCGCTCGGAAACGGAGGGAGAGCTTTCAGATTTATGCGGAACACCTTTTAGGTGTTTTGAATAGAAACCGGACTCGCAGATGGTACGTTCGCATATCTGCAGTCCTCCAACCTCTCGGCCTGTCCCGCACGACGACGACGTCTGCCAACGCAGACACAGGAGCACGTACACGTGCGCATACATATGTGTTGCGCGCCGCAGAACTGAAAAGCCCGA
Source organism: Priocnemis perturbator (assembly GCA_963942575.1). Taxonomy (NCBI): domain Eukaryota; kingdom Metazoa; phylum Arthropoda; class Insecta; order Hymenoptera; family Pompilidae; genus Priocnemis; species Priocnemis perturbator. The sequence goes on along the minus strand of OZ012643.1, from coordinate 21,357,520 downwards.
GTGTTTTCACCTTGTTTCGCTTCTTTGTCAATTGTTCTCGCCCAAGAGCGATCGTTACCTTAGGGCCTTAGGGCGTTCGCGGACGCTCGCGACGGTAAAAGCGCAGACAACTGGCGTGAACTGGGTAGGGTAAAGAGACGAACTGATACGGTTTCTGGGGCTAACGATCGAAAAGCCGTCGGAGGAGGTTAATTAGTCCGCCTTAATCGAACCCCCTGCGCGCCTGTAAAAAGCGAAACGATGCTTCCATCGTAAAAAGGCATCTCAAAACACCGGGACGACGCTTGGTTAAGTTCGTTTCGTTACGGCGGCCATTTATTTCGCGCCGATTTTAATTAAATCTTTTATTTTCCTCCGGCGCAATTCACTGCCTCGATATCGTTCGATAACGCGACGCCGAACCGTTATTGCCAGCGCGGGCGTTGCGTCGATACTTCATGAACGTTACAGGTAATTAGTAGGTACTATTATTATAACACGATTCCACGTTACACGGCAAATCTAACCTGTTGATAATTGGTCGAGTTCCGCGCTGGATTTGCGAGGTCGGGCTGGATACTTATTGAACGTCAAATGTTAACAGTATGCGAGTACGTAAATTGCAGCGTGACTACATTATACTGTAAGTTTAATCTACTGATAATCAGTCAAGCTGTATAATCAGACGTACTGTATTTACGGGGTAGGGTTAACACTCGCTGAATATTTATAGTATACAGATACGTGAATTTCAGCATTACTGCGCTACACTGTAAGTCTAATTTGGTGATAATTAATCGAACATCGTACGGTGTCTGGGAGGTACGGTCGACACCTTACTGAATATCAAACATTAACAGTATGCAATCGATTACAACATGACAATAATTCGTCGGATCTCGAACTTTGTTTGCAAAGTGGGTTTGATACTTATTAGCACGTCACATGTTATTACTATGCAACTGCGTGCATTACAACACAACTTACACGGTAAGTCTAACCCGGTGATATCAATTAGCCGAGTCGCGGACCGTATTTGTGAGGTGGTCACGGTTACTTAGGATGATTAACTCAGCGCATCTCGTCATTACGTAATTGGAAGGATCGGGAGACGTAAAGGAAGGCTTCGCCGCGCGATTGTCGTCATTATGCATCGCGTCCCGCATCGATGGGACACGAACGTTAAACGTGACCATTGCCTTCTTCGTTCCTTATGCGTTTCGTAATCAGTCGAGTGGTCGGGAAGAAAGTGCCTTTAACTGGGCGGAATTAATCGAAGTCATTGACTTCGTATCGTCGCACTATCGGTTGGCCTCGTAAATACTTAAAAATGCCGTAACGACGTCCAAAAACCACCGATCCTACGATTCACAATACTTCTCGACATACCTGTGCGAATAAAATGTTCTAGATTTAAGCTTGCATCGTTCCGCGCAGCACACAATGTGCAACCGTAACTGGCCGGAGTCAACTTAAAAATTCAATTAAGACAAAACATTTTTCACAGTCACAATTAAAACTTTTCGTCTAATTGTAAGGGAAACTTAAGTCGTTGACTTTAACGTATTCCATTATCCATCATCTCGGTTAAAACGTACAAATCACAACAGTTCATCACGACGTTGCGCGCGCGCAAACACACCCGCGCATTGTCGGTCTTTGATCTAGATCTGTCGTGACTCACGATGTTTAATCCTTCACGGTCGTACGCCGGCTTATTAATACCAACGTGTAACTCCCACTGGAAACTTTAATTACATGTGGTCGCGCAGTTGCACGCCTGCACAGTGTGCACGAAGGCCGAACAAAACGGGAATGAAATAACGCAAGTGCCTTTGCGGTGACGATTAATTCGAAACAGTGTCTCAAGAATACCGACACAGGCCAACCTGACCAACCTCCGCCACTATTCCGCCCCGATAGCTACTTCGACCCTGCAACAATTCTACATGTTGTACATATCGCAAATATCACGAATACCGTGAACTTTCCGTAACAACGTTATGAATTAATTTAGCAGCATAATATACCAGTCAATTAATTCACAACATTCTATACACGGTCATACATAATTACATTCATCTTTCCGTAAAAACGATCATTTTAATGAGAAAAAAAAACGAACACAATCAGAAGGCGTCGAACATGTGACAAACTAAACGTCAACGCGAAAGAAAATTCACACCCCGACATTTTGACTTTTTGACCGTAAACTACAAATTTTCCGTAAGAACGTTTCGTTTGATGAAGAAAACCGAACGCAATCGGGACCGCGATGATATTACGTACCGACGCGTCGACATTATCGCAAAATGAACGGCAACGCAGAGGGAAACTCTGATTACCCATGATTACGCTTATACGTAGCGAAATAACACACGACTGCCTTTGAAGGCGGAATTAACCCCGTCGTGCATGAAACATCGGTGCGCGGACATTAATCGAAATGATGCGCGTGACGCTAATGACGAGTATAATCGTCATCAAACGCGTGTCAAGAACGGAAACATGAACGTTTCGAGTGCGAAAGATAGCGGGATCACGAGTCACAGTAAGCTAATGCATTAAGTAAATCACGAGACACGCATCTCTCTGCCTCTGAATTCAAATAATTCAGAAAAACAGTTCTCTCGAAGCGAGCAAGTACTTAATTAAATATAATAAGAGAATCTTATAAGAGTTAATTAAGATGATTAACTCGAGGGCTCCCGAGTTCAAACACATAGACACACGCACGCACTCAAAGAAGTGTTCGAAGCCCAGTGTAACGTGGGTCTCGCTCGTCCGAAAGTTTTTCGGTCTTCCGCGACTTCTCGTCGTGACCCTATTGACAAATATTAACGCATAACGCCACTGGAAACTCTAATTACACTTGGCTGTAATTACACGCTTCCCCTGCAACCCACGAAGGCCAACGTCGTCGCAGGAATAACACGAGTGCCTTGGCGGGACCCCGCCGGCTCTTACTTTTAGTTCGAAAGACGCGTAACGAGTTCAAGAGACTTCACCCAGTAATTGGGAGAGGACATCGTAATTGCGGACTTCTCGCTTTTGACGCAGAATTAATCCCGGTAACGGTACCTAACGCTCGATGGACGTGCGCGAGAAAACGTTATCCGGTTTGTTCTCCTTATCTGCGCGCCGAGATAAATGAACTTCTTATACCGCGTCCCGCCGCGAGAACTCTGCCCGGACCCTACCTAGAATTCGTTGACCGTGAATTGTGTGAGCGTGGAGTCCGTGGATTTTTTTTTTATTCCATGCTCTTGAACGATACGGTGTAAAGTATCCAGTAGTCTTCGCCGTAAGTGAAATCACACCACTTCATACGAAAAACTGTACAGTGGGGCTAAAAGTTTTCTCGGTTCATCGAACTTAAGAGTACTCGTCTATTTATAAGTTACCCTCCATGAGAAGGTATCGAAGTTATAATCTTGTGGATTAGTTTCAACTAAACAAGATCGATCGACGTTTATGCGATGAGTGGCGCAAAATTGAGACAGGAACCATGAAATGAAGCTGAACCGATGGAATCTGCAAAGTAGTGGGTAAAAAACGCTGATTGATCTGCGACAGCTGCTCCAGGAACTAGACACCTGTCTTTGATATCTGCACTCACAAACGTAACTTCCGTGAACCGATCGTACGGATCCAGACTATCCAGAGGTGGCCTGCGGGAGTGAGCAGATTTTGATGGCGCGTATTTTTTCTTGGCAAACGGGCAGGAATTCCGGGAATGGCGCCGGCTTAAAGTACCGAGGCCATTTTTGTTTGTCAGTAGAGAGCGCCTCTTTTTTCTCTCTAAATCGAGCGTAATGGACATGGCGGGGGTCTGCGCGCGCGCGCTCGCTCGCGAGTTCTGCCGGCTTGGAAAGCTGGAAGTGATGGCTCGATGCAGACGTTCTCTTGCCCTGCAACGTCGTTCTTCCATTCTGTTCTTTCCTTAACAGGGACAAGCTCGCCGGCTTTCCGCTGGACGTTCGAATCTTCTCTTCTATCCACCTCCTCCTCCTCTTTTCTCACAGCTTTCTCAGCCGGTCCGTTCCATCGATTTCTGGCCCCGAGATGTTTACGCGCTGTTACGGGCCACTTTTGCGAAAGTGTTTTGCTACCTTCGAAGTTGTCGTTTCGAATCCTCCATCGTTCTCACGCTTTTTTCTTTTCCCTCTTTTTTTTCTCTCCCTCTCTCTCTGTGGAAGCCTCCGGCAAGGCGACCGCGAGCTTTTCCTCGCCGCAACGTCGGGGATTGCTAGCTTCGGAGACTGTGCAGAAAATTGATCGATCAACGTGTGGTAAGAGGCCGCGTCGCGAGATTCAAGAGTCATGAATCATTCGGCGACACCGCATGAACTTAGTACGCCCACCTGCGAGGATTTGCATTCTCCAGATCATTATCGAGCTCGAGATCCGCGGGCCCGAGAATGCAAATTCGTCGATCCTATCCGCGGGACGCGTATTCGCGGATATTAGGTTTTAAGCTGAACCGGGTACCTTTGTCCAATGAAATAAAGTTCCAGGCTCTCTACTGAAGGAGACGTATTCTAGTTTTCGGAAAAGTTTCACTCTATTCGTGCACGAGTACATAGACATTGAGAAGTGAAAACGTGTAGAGTCGCGGCTTGCCAGAGCACACCTGGCCGGATAAAGTGAAGGACGATTTTAGTATCTCGAGAGCAGGACGCATTTCAATTTAACGAAATTCGACTCTACCCAAACACGTACTCCGAGCACAGATATTCAGACGCTGGAAATAGATGACACGTGGACGCGCAGTTTGTTAGCATATAGTAGACCTAATCCTGTGCCGGACGATTTTAACGCACCGCACAGAGGACACGTTACATTTATTTCCATTCCGTTTACCGTCAACACATCGCGGACGCTCTGACGTGTTGATTTTGCCGTGCATAAAGGTCCAGCGAAATTTCGTCCGTCCCGAATGCATCGCGCGCGTCAATTGTAGCTACATTTCCCGATGACCACGTTCCTCTCGCTCTATCTCTCTCTCTCTCTCTTTCTCTCACCAACTCGCCCCGACGAGATTATCGACCAACACGAGGCTAGTGATTTATCTGCCACGGCCCGCAGACTAAACGATATCCGCGATATCGGTAATAAAGTAATACGGTCCGCATCGATGCACCGTCATAAATCGCGGGTGGGCCGGGGTGGCATGGCGTGAGGGAGGGGGCGTAGGAAAAAAAACATAGAGCAGGAGAGGGAGAAAAAAAAATCAATAACGTCGTTCGACCGGGCGTGATTTATGCGAAAGCAGAAAATTAATGCCGCGACTTCGCCTCACCCCCCCCCCCCCCTTTCTTCTCTCCTTCCGACCTGTACCGCACGATGCTTATCGGCATTAGCTCGACAGACAACTCGGCGAGTTTCTTTATCATTCGGCCTCCCGAGTTGACCGGGCGATGCGAGGAGTTCCCCTCGCCGTGATTAAAGTGCCCCGAGTCCGACGAGCGCCGCTCGGCGAATCCGTAAATTTCGACTTTGCGAAGCAATTAATCGGGAGGGCAGAATTGAGGGAGTGCAACGCGATGAATAAAGCGTCGGTTAGTTCGGGGTCCCTGGAACTCGAGACGGGACTGGGAGGCGTGCGGCCTAAAATCCATTATCCTTGCAAACCGGCCGTTTAAACGACGGAACTCGTACAGCCGATTTAATCAACAACAACGTTAAACCGGCCGCGGCTTATTTCACCACCGGCGGGAATTCGACTCTTTGCCAGGGTATTGCGGCGCCGCGGGGCAGATGAAGGCAAAAATGGCACGACAAACCGGAGTAACAATGGGAATGGCGTGCGGAAGGACGTCGTAAAGCGATCGGAGGGGGGGCTTTATATCGTCGAATCGTATTACGCGCGAGGTGAGAGTGCGGATCCTTTAACGACGTTTCGGTAATTTAGTAAATTATTGCTGGGGAACGCGACACTCCGGCGGAGGTGGATTTATGAACTCCTATAGGTCGCGGTGTGCGGTTAAACGGATCCTGCACGGGGATCACAACTGCTTCGGAGCTTATGTAAGGTAAGTCGCTGATAGCCGACACTCTCGCGACTCCAAATTGAATTGTTCGGGCTCACGGAAATATTGCTCGTGAATTTCGGAGACGCCGATCGTTACGCGACTTTCAGCGAAAACTTCGACTATCGCTTCTTCGAGCTGAAGCACGGACTGAAAGCTTTTCCCGCACACTGTACTTATTTTGTCAAATTACTTTTTTATATAGTCAAGTTAATTTTTTTACTACTGAGCATATTGAATTATTTTACTTTCTCAGCGAAATTCGAACAGTCTTCTTTTACATCAATCTAAATCTGGAAGCTCGATCTGTCTTGGGAAACAATCAAATTTATTACCAGCGTCCCAAGTCGGCTTATTCGAATCATCGGACTTACAAGTTGAATTCTTTCCTTTAAAGTGTCAATTATGCTACCCGACCTAGCTGTCTGCCTGTAACATCAGCGCTGGACGGCCTCAAGCAGAATTCACGTTTCACGTTCTGGCATATACGTATTCCGCGCATAATGCGGCTACAATTAGCCGAGCCAAACAATTGCATGTATCCTTCGCATACGGATCTCCTTCCTATACTCTCCATTCTGTCGTCCATTCTCTCCTCTCTCTCTCTGTTCCTCTTTCCGTCCGCATCTCTCTGTATCTTTCGATATTCCCGAGCTGACTGACGGCTTTATCCATCTGCAGCAACAGAATCCGGATCATAGCAGCAACACGCACTCTCGCGAGCGTTTCAAGAAGACAGAGGCGCGCGAAGATTGATATCTGCAATGAGCCAGGATCGCGCAGTCCCTTTGGCGGATTGGACTTAAGCTGGCCGTGTCGATTCGTCAGATCGTCATCCGGCATGACGCAAAATTCGACAATCCCCGCACTGACGGCGAGCATTAATTAACGTGTTCTGTTGTCGTACAGGGTGGCCGAGAGAACTCCGGGAGTAAACAGCCTTTTCCATCCGGTGCGGTGGATGGTACGAGCCTATAAAAACAAAGGGACGGAAAGGGGAAAGAGCGGAAAGTACGGGAGCTTGACTTAGCCGTCGTAGGTCGGCGTAAAAATATGCGCCGAGAAAAGGACGGGCAAGGAAGAACGAGCGGAGTGGCTGCGCGTCCCGACTAAAGTTACATCCCGAGTATTCTGCGGTCGAGCACACGCCATTATGACGCGCGGTAACGATTAATCATACCCCCGGCAAACTGGGGGTGACTAATTCGGGCGCGCGGGCCTACGAAAAAAGGGTGGCTAGAGGGTGGGGGGCGAAAGCATAAGGCGACGACAGGATGGAGAGGGACGGAGGATCGCGAACGGCGAAGATTGCTTTCTAACAAGTTACACGCGCTGTAATTCTCATCTGACGATTAATCGTCGGCAACGAAATAGGACAGCGGTTTGAGAGCTAGAAGCTAGCGAGGGGTCGAAATGTCAAACAAATCGTTCTGTCAGGCGAGCGAGTGTTACGAGTCGAAGAAGCAAACATTGAACGGAATCTACTTTTATTTTGTTTGCTCTGTAAGGTCGATCGATTAATTTGTAAATTATGTGTAAGTGAATCGACCGAAAGATCTAACGAGTGTGAAGGATCTCGTTACAGTGTACTATAAACGAAGAGAGCTCGGCCAGGGGGAAGCATTCGCGGAGAGCTGAGAGAAGCGAACGAGCCTACGAAGAAACAAAGGGACTCGCAGAGCGAGCAAAGGCGAGGTATATACGGAAAGTAGCGAGAAACGTGGCTTAAACCGCGTCGCCGTGTAAACACACGGGGAAAAGTAGGAAAGATAGCAGCAGTAAGAAGGGAGAGGAAAAAAGAAGGTCATGATTCCACGGCGCGCAAGTCCGTAGTTGCAAGTGCGTCCGTGAAGATTGCGTCCCGCGAAGTGAGTTGCATTCTGCGGCCTCCGCGCGCTGCCAGGTACATACATAGTACACACTTATGCACGAACGTGCACACACACGTGCACGAGCCTGTCCAACCGGCTTCCTCCCCCCGTTCGTTTCACTCTTATTCTTCCCTCGTCTTATTCTTATTCCTCTTGCCCGGCACCGCGCACACCGTGTATCTTCGCGCACGTAGAAGCATGTAAGAGCGTTTGCGCACGTACGTAAGAAGAGTACGTTAGATCAGTGCTACTCAAAGTGGTGGCCCGCGAACCGGCACTGCTCCTCGCAGAACCTTTTGCTGGTTCGCGGCGAGTTCGAAGAAAAAAGAAAAAGGAAATGCTATAATACTGCAGAAGGTTCTTCCCTATGCCGTGACGTGAGCTGCGGCAAAGTGCTCGAGTCATTGCAAAAATCGAATCCTATTACGTTAACACGATCGTGTACAGCTTGGCCATGGATGTTGTAGATCAAAAAGGCGGAGCACGAGGGAAAGTAATGTATGTATATGGCACAGTTTATGCGGAGTGAATGTAGCAACCACCGCCACCTGCGCACTTCCAATTTGAAACAAAACTAATATAGACACTCGACGCTTGTAAACTATACAAAATTGCATGCTAGTCATGTGAGCGGTTCCCGTCGCGTGCGGTCAGGCACCTTTTGTTTTGGCATTGGCATAGTTAATTTTCCGGCCCAACTTTACTGCAGTTACACGCACAAATACCGCTTCGACGCTAGAACACTATCGAAGAGATCAAATAACTCGCCCGACATTTTCCTATGATCGCACTCCGCTAAATACACCAACGATCCTTATACTTCGCATGTCGGTCAGACGAAATCCGGAAAAATATCATGAATTAAGAATGAACAATTATAACAACAAAACATCAGACAGGTCGTTTCGCCCCGATCCGTACTTCTACTGTTAAATACAATAGTTTGAGAAGCGCTGCGTTAGATAGTGGCACGTCGGGATAGAAGTAGGGTGGCGGTGGGGGCGGGGGAGGGAGGAAGGGGGGAAGATCAGTGCCGTAACTAGAGCGAGGCATTCGCCCGGGGGCGCCATTGACTAAAGCTCTCCGGTACCCGGGCAATGGTGAAGTTGGCGGAGTGATCGTGAATTAGAAAGAGAAACGGCCGCGCGTCCGGAGAACGGCGGATATTATGGACGGAGAGAGGGATGGAGGGAAAAGAAAGGAGAGTGGTGTCCGCTCGTTGTATTCGCTGAAACTAACGGTCTCCGGAGCAGACAGCTAGAACTGTACGAGCTTTAACCGTGGGCACGTCTTCTTCCCTTCTCCTCTCTCCCCCCTTCTACCCGCTTTTCTCGCCTCGTCCCGCGCATCTTCAACAACGTGTTTCTCGCACCGCGTATGCGTACGGCAAACGTTGAACGGAGAAGAAACGGCGCCCGGGTATTCATGGATTTCGGCCCGGCACGGAAATCCGCGGCCGTGTTTACGGATGTGGATCTTACGAATTTACGCGTAACGTTACGTTTACGAATGCGAGCTGGGATTCGCGGGTCCGTGGTGCGTAGAGTTCAACGGCGCCGTTGTTGCACGGCCCCGCATTGTCGCGTTTTACGCAATGCAGCGATGAGTATTGTTCGATGCCAGGTGAAGCCATGGGAAGCGACGTAACAGCATTAACGCGCGCTGCCTGCCGCGCGGAACACGGTAATTCTTCGCCTGAGGCCGGAGCGAGATAATACTTATTTAGCCTTGATTCTTCTTTACTCATTTTTCCTCGCAAGTTGAAGTTGAAGTTTAAACATAATTTGAAGTGATACTTCAGACCTAGTTGAAAACAGCACCCCGGGATGCGGAACGAAATTTGCGAGAAAATTCAATATTTTTCCGTTCTTTTAGCCCTGCTCCCCTTCACACGGAGGACAATTTGCGCAGAAAAGAGGGAGTCAGAATGGTAAAACGAAGAAAAATCGCGGCGTCGTGAGTACAATAGTTGTGGAAATACAGCCGAGAATGGGGAAAAAAGCAACGCCTCAAATATTCTCTCACAGCGGGTGGAATACATTTGCGTGTGACGCAACGTCTTACTTCCCGTCGTCCCGCAGCATCTGACATCCCTCCAGGAATTTCCTATCACACCACACGAGAAGCTACGTGTCTCGCCCCGAATTACTCCGGCACCCCTCGCAAGCGCGCGCGGGCCTTCGGAAAATCCAGAATTTTCCGATCGTCATCTTTCATTATGCCTGCTACCTTCGCTTACACTGGCAAATCGAAGCGACAGACTGCTGTCTGCACGAATTACCCCCGACGTTCTCCGGCCCTCCCATTCTCCCCGCCAACCCGTTATTAAGCTCGCTTTTGTTGCACGCTAAGTATCTCCGAGCGTAATTAATCACATTTCCCTTCGACTTTTTGTTGCCGTCCTCCCTAGCCTCTAGTCTCTCTTCGCTCTTTCTCCTCCGAAGGCCTAACTGACACATTAAGGACGGCTAGAGACGGGGGGAAAGCGGGGGGTGCGGAAAATATGCTGAGGCCAGGCATATACCAAGATGGAAGAGAAGTACGTGAGAGAGAAAGAGACAAAGAGGTGAGATCGAAGGAAGGAGGATGAAGAAGAGTCTGCTGCATCGTTGCAGCCCGGCTCCCGATGAAATTCTCCGTTCTCGACTCTCGTGTGTAATCCAGTTAAACCGCCTCGGGACCAGTTTTTCCGACTTCGATTATTGCCAAGAAAGACGAGTCGGCGGAGAGGAGAGGGCGACGTGCGTGTTCACGTCTCTCTGCACACGGCCGATGTGCGCTCTACCCACCACCTGTCGCTCGTCGGGAAAGGACTTGTGAGAAACGCTCGCGGACACCCGTCGAAAGCCGACTCTCCCCGGTTTACGGCCTACCGAAACTGTTGTAGCCGAACGAAGCTAAAATGATAATGCACGCGTAGCGACGCGAAAATTACCGTGACGCATGCCGAAGTTCGCTGACTTACGCTTGCAATCTTCTGCAGGCAACGTAATCAGTCTAAAACAAAATGGTCGCACAGAGGTCTATCCTGTGGCAAATTTTGCGAGAATATAAGAAAAAGAAAAAACAATGTTACATGACCGAATCACAAGAAAAGAGTGATTCGCGTTCGGGTTAAAGGAAGACCTCAATGTACCGTACAACAACATATGCATCAAATATTGCATCATAGTAGATCATAATAACACCGTGCTCGCTCACGATAAAATATCCATTGCAGCCGAGCAGAGATCACGACACACGAAAGGAGACAGCGTAGTCGTTCGATCGCGTCGATCGTTAGATCGCGTTTATCGTTAGATCGCGTTTATCGGATTCCCGTGCCGGTCGCAAGTAAACGGGCAAAGCCATATTTACAAAGATCAGGCTGCACACACGTACGAGGTCCACTCGCTCATTCTTATCGGATCCCCGACAGCCTATTCCGTCGGAACAACGTGGCATGCACATGGCGCGTCAGGGCGAAAATCGATTCAGAAGCAGCGCCATTACACCGGGCCCGTTATTAATGCGGGCGCACTGAAAACACATAAGCCGCTTTTATTTCATAAAACGCAACCCCGTTAGCGCGGGCTTTGACGTTTCACAACTGCGACGTTGATGCATCGCCGTTTTATTTTGCGTAACGCGGCAAACGGGCGGGCCGGCATTTTGAATAAATCAACCCTCCATCGTGATCCCGCGAGCGGCCAATTATAACTTTCCCGTCTCGCTGCGCTCTTTGTCGCGCGAACGATCGAGCGTTAAGGCGGACAGCACGGGACGTTCACGTATTTGCGGAACCGAAAGCGTGCGCGCGAGCGAGCAAATTACGTTCGTTTATTCGTCCCTTATCGCTCCGACGACGTCGACCCTTTTTTCCCGCGGAGGCGGCGCCGGAATGAAATGCCACGCACGTGTTCTGCTCGATAGGTATCGATTCGCCGGGGTTACCGTTATTGTACGACCCATTATTATGTGCATTACATGGCTCTATTATCAAGCCGACCGCATAGTCATGCTTTGTTTCGTGAGACGCGATATTCTTACAGCATCGAAGTAATTGTTTTTTTTTTACAGAACAGACGAAGGTTTTAGATAATAGGCGTTATTAAAGTTCGATAAAGAGTGAGTGAGGAGGAAATTGGAGCTGAAAGGAATTTTAGCAAAACGTTGGGATGCGCAATCGCTTGTGTTTAAATATTGACACGAGCGGTTACCGGTATCGAAAAGTTGGACGGTCCATCTTGAGCAGGGAGCATGTCGGAATTTCGAGAATTCGATAAAAGATCAGTGTAGTGGGTGAACCGAAAGTCGCAAAGATACACACCCCGTAAGAAAATGGCTTCTCGATGGAGCTTGAGGCAAACGGACGTTTAAGCGGAAAGCTTCGATGCACACCGCTTACCCTCGAACTCTGTCGTGAACAGGTTAACAGTGTCGAAAAATTCGGAGATCGATCGATCGATCGATCACGAGCAGACAACACGTCGGCATTCCGACATCGTCCACGACTCCCGGAATTAAACAACGATGTAAATGCGGCGTAATGCTCGGGGCGTAGGAGGAGGGTGAGTGGCTTTGAGCTTCTTAAGCGAAAGAGAAAAGAAGAGAAGCTTTCGAGGGGTGTTCCGATAGCTGGCGGAGGAGCTTTCGAGATTTAAGGTCGTTTCACTCGACACGCCGGCGAGAGAAGCAACGAGGAGAACGAGGAGTTTCCTTCTTCTGCTTCCTCTCCCTCTTCTCCCCACTACCCCAGCCCTCGATCCACCCCCCTGCCCCATTCGTTTCAAGGAGCCTCATTCTCGGGTTCCGAGCTTTCGTTTAAAAGCTGCCCCCAAGGAGAAGGCAATGCCTGCGCGCGTGCTTTTTTCCTCGGTCTAACTTTTAAATTTCTAGTTACGAGAGCCGAGCCTCATCCTACACCCTTTCTCGCATCCCTTCAACCCCCCGCTTCCCCTTTCCCCCTCGCGGCAGACCTCGTAAACGTAAGCACGAGCCGCTGACCCTACCTGGCGAATTACCGGACGAAAGATCCGATTCTATTCCGGGCTTAGAGCGGAATATAGGAGGGCTCGGGAATGAAGCTCCGGAGCTGTGTAGGAAACCTTAATGACCTTGACTGGTACGTTTACAGTTTATAGGGTTGATCGCGGATAGTTGCCCTTTAAAGAGAGATTGCTCATGCTGTCTATTTCTAAATCTATCAGACGGCTGGGTTTGTTTTCAAGCCAAGCTAACATACATAGTCCCGGTATTTTATCAATCCTTAGTTCAGTTTTAAGTGACTAATGTCGTTCGTAATATCTCTCGTGGGGTAGTTTCTGAATAAAACGGAATCGATTTAGAATATAGTTATTTACGTAAAAATAAACGTATATTATGTATTCTGACACATGTTTTTAATAACATACGATAACACACCATCCTCCCGTACGGTAGCAGCAGTATCCTGTGGTGAAAATGTTTGGTGCAGGCGCAAATTCGTGTCGATGGTAAAATTTCATTAAAAGATACGAGCTGAAACAAAACCTATGACCGTCCACCTCGGTGCAGTCTGTATCCTAAATTGCCGAAATTGTGCTGCCGTCTCCCGGGACACGAGTCGCTCGCGCGCGATTTCAATGTCAGACAGACGAGGAACGGTGATATTTAGCCGCAGAGAGCGCGCGCGATACACGACATATGAAAGAGGCACCGAATGTCGCCACGGCTTCTGGTAATTTCGTCTAACCCGAGCGATGGTCGACTCGCGAGACACGTAATTGTGCATTTCCTTTAGCGCATTCGGCGCGCGCGGGATGCATTTATGGATCTCATGTATACGAAACGCGGCGCGAGAACGAGATGGCTACGTACTGTTCACGGCAACGGTACGGTAAATTCGTAATTTACGTTAATCCTCGTCGTCTTCTGATGCTCACATTGCAATTAGAAGCGTATGCGGGTTTCAAAGTTGAGTCGACGTATTATAATTTAATATTTATCAAGTCGACGGCGATGAATCGTGTGTACCGGGAAGTGGCGTAAACAAATGCACATTTGTAAGAAGATTGGTATCTACGAAATTTGCTTGTGAAAGAAAATCGCCAGTGCTGGTGAGGGGAGAGGGCAATTATGCATGCTCGAAGCATTGGTGTAAAACAAAGTAATGTCGCGACAAAGTAGTTGACGGCGTATTAAACAGCGATCTACTTCAATTACATACGATTTTATCACCGCCGACGCGGTCGTAATTAATGTACGTTAATGAGTCCACGGGCCATTTACCGAGCCATAAGAATTCGAGGAATATGTTCAGCACCTGGAAAAACTTATTACATCACTCAAATATTACCCTCGTTACACGATCCCATCCTACTTTCTACTGCGACTTTCTGCATTTAATGACAACCTCGCTATCTTAGCCAAAATAAAAAGGATACCAATGGTTACATCGATCATACCGCCCAGATAAACCTAAGAAGAACGGCATAAAATATTTCCCGTAGTGGACTTCCACAAACCGAAGCTACCGCAAAAGCAGAGACGTGACAGACTGATACGGAGTGCACACACCGACGAAACAATCAATGAAGTTGCCGACTCAGGTGCAAGACGTTTTTTCTCGAGTCAGCGATGCGTCATCGATAAGACGTGAATCAGCGTGCGGACACGTGTGGCCATATGTCGGCTCACGTCGTCCGCCTTCTGCGGCCAACGATAACATGTTACCGACGCGCTGCACACGACCAGGTTAATCCAGTAACTCGTTAATAATGGCTTGTCCGGCGATACATGCTAATCTAATAAACTGCCGCTACCTTAACGATCCAGGTATAATGTTCCTTCACCCGACCAACACCATCACCCCCGCTACCGGTAAGTGCACGAAGACCAGCAGACGAGTTAACCCTTTTTCCCAAACGCGAACCCGATACGTGCTCCGGCAAAAAAAGGCCCTTACGGGCCCGGTTATGTACCTTCTACGATTTCAAACGAGCCCCTCGAGAAGGTAAAACGGGACAGGGGCGAGGGGGCAGGAAAAATAGAGACCAGAAGGGTAGCTGGAAGGAGACGACGAGGCGCGTTCGTGCTCGCTCTTTTTTAACAACCTTACCCTCCCGTGGAATATGAAATTTCCACGTAACGCGCCCATGAGATAATTAAATGTTAGTAAACGCGCGCACAGGCTATGTTCCTCTCTCTCTCTCTCTCTCTCTCTCTCCTTCGGCCCCAGAGATGTTTAGAAATTTATTTAGGGTGCAATTAGAAGTTTATTTACCGTCTCGCTTATGCACCGACTACCTACATCCGGCAATTTATTTCCGCAGCGCGACCAGGAGAAGGCGAACTGCTGCTGCTACTGGTGGCGTTGCGCATCGATGGACGTATCGGCGCTGCGTTGGGAGGTGAAGAGAAAAAAAGAAGGAATTGTTGCACGCGTTATTTTACGGGTGCGAGGATGGTAAAGCTCGCGGCGAAATGAGGTGAAAACGTAGAGGAAGGGGGAGCAGGTGGAGAGAGAGAAAGAGAGAGGGAAAGAGAGAGATTGTGGCGGTCGGAGACGGGATAATAATAAAACGGTCGGTTAGCCTCGTTGTGTGGTGACTGCAGCCATTTTCGAGATAAAATAACGGGAGAATAAAAAAAATAAGCGCCCCCGACCGAGGGGAATCATTTCGAGCGAGCAGCCGCGCGCGCGCGCGCGCACGCTCGGGCCCACACACTCGGAAATTATTTTAAAAGCAGCCCGGGCTCGCGTACCGTGCAAAAATACACATATAACCGTAACGGGGACACAAAACGTTACCGGCGCGCGTTCCACGGACACAAGAACGCGACTCTCGTTGCCATTTGCGCTTTTCCCAGGCCGATTTCCGCATACCGAGGAAAGTCGTATATGAGGGGTAGTTTTGTGGACACAGGGGGTGGGGCGGTTGAAAAGAGTGGAAAGGGGTGCCGATACGGCGGACAAAGTTTATTTCTACGATATCTTCGACCTTATCGGTTCACGTTATATCTACACACATAGACGCGTCTATGCAAGGTATGCCTCCGCGTATGCGTGCACACACCGAACGCCGCGCGCGCATTTGGAATTAGTCGAACGGAAACGCATTTCGGCGTATTCCCGGAAAAATCCCGTGAGGCCGCATCCGCGATATCGCGCCAAAGAATTCAAAAGGTCTTTCTTCCGCCTCCTTACCGCCCGTGCACGCGAAACCTATGTCGCGAGCGCCGAGAACTTTCAACGGTCTTAATAGGCGAACCGGTACCGGAATCCACGCTTTATTCGACCGAAATATCCTGCGCCAAGCTCTCGTCGATTTTCCGAATCGTAACGCCCGGCCACGAACCTCCCTTCCGCTCAATGGAGCCCGCCACCTTTGACACTTTAACTTCCGACGCTCGTCCAATGCGCGCCGCGTCATCCTCAAAAACTGGTGCTTCACTATTCCCCGAAAACTTGCCCGTTACACACTTCGGGGCACGAGTGTATTTTTAGCCATGACGCTTTCTTCTTTTTTACGTCGCAGGAAGTATATACACTTTTTCTGTGTTCCGAGGAAGAAAAAAAAGTAGCGTCCTAATAGGGTTCAGGGGAGAGGGTGTAGTCGGGCAAGTCAAAATAAGAAGGGAAACTCCTCAGAGTCCGAGTTTGTCGCGCAACACACACACACACACACACACATACAAATAAACGCGCGCGGAGAGACGTTCCGGACGCGCGTCTCGAAAATTCCCTAATTTAAACCTGCTTTAGAATTCAACTTGCGCGCGTCCCCTGCTCCGCGACGCGTACTTTATCGCGTTTGCAAAAATCAGCGGAATAACGGGGAAAGACTCGCGCGTCGAGCTCTCGCTGTCATTCTCAGAGCACGCTCCGGATTAGTGCGCTACGGCTAACGTGTTAATGGAAGGAAAGAAAAAAAAAGGTAGCAGAGGCTAAACCGTTCGCTTTGGAGAATTGCCGGGAGAGGGTCGGAGCGCGTGACAACGAATTATACGGCGCGTAAGTCGCTAATTCAAGTACCGAACGGGTGAGACGTGGGGCACGGGAATGGGAAACGACAGGGTGGCCGCGGGAGAAACGGAGACGGACTAGGGAAAGGCAATTTCGCTTCTCCCGTGTCTCGTGATCGCGCGCGAGTTGGTGCGCGCGCGCGCACTAGTCGCGGGTAATTAGAACTGCGAACACTACGGGGTGCATATTGCATGCGCCACACGCTTTGTCGCGACAAAACTTCGTCCGTGCTCGTGTAACTTTCATTGGAATGTCGCTTGGCCGACAGAACGTTTCTGCCTGTGTGTATGTGTCTTGTGCTACGTGGGTGTGGGTGTGTGCCCGGAGAAGCGTTGACTCTAATCGGGGCCGATGGCGATTTTTACGAAGGAACAAAAGGAAATTTGCCCTCTTCCCTCGTACTTTTTTAAGAGTAAATTTCCTTTCACCTCCTCCCGTCGCATCCACTTTCGCCGAGGGGCCTGCCGGGAAGTTTTAGAAAATTAAAGGGGAGGCTGATTGAAGAAAATAAAAGATTTAAGTTTTGCCCGAGTTCCCCGGCCGCAGTTGTTCTCCCTGTCAAGTAGCGAGGAATGCGACCTGAATACTTGAAACGTTTTGCAGCGCCTTTCGTTGCGTCTCCGGCTTTCGATACCGGGGAAGGTTGATATTTCCGATAAATTACAACATTCGAGCGAGGGGAGGGGTGCGGAGGTGTGCCGCGTTGGTTCTCGAAATCGCAACAGGGAAAAGCACTGAACGGTAGCACTTACCAGGGAAACTGGCCTCGTTCCGGCCTAACGGGTGCGCCCGAAGCACGGGAAAACGAGCGAACATTTTGTAAGCAAGTTTTTCATCGAGCGCGAGCGCGGCACAGTGCCGTGTTCAAGATTCTTTCATCCCTCTTTAGGTGAGAATTATTTTTTTGTTTACGCAAACACACACGCGCGAGTCCCGGCCCGGTGAGCCTGCGATTTTCAACGACAAAAATTCCACGCCGCGCCTCCATTTTTGCGCCAATTTACAATGACTCCTCCCGCGCGGCCCCGTTATCGCCCGCCTACGATCTCTCACGTGACCGCGTTCGTAAAACTGCATTTTCCGTCGCTGCGTCCCTGGGTAAGCGAGTTATCTGTGCGTCGTACAAATAAAGAGCGCGAAAGAAAGGGGGAGAGCGCGCGGGCGATAAAAATTTTTCCCCACGCAACGAAGCGCACGCAGCCAGACAGCGGTCGTTCTGATTCATTGTAAAGCGGGGCACTCGCTGTAAATCGTCGCTCGCCGGCCGGATTCCTATTTGCTAAGATTGCCTAGGAAGAGGAATATGCGTTCGCGCGCGCGTGCGTATATAGACATAATATTATGCCCCGGCCGCAATCTGCGCGCGTGACTTCTCCGGCCACATATTTCTACGGTTTCTTATAACAGAGATCGAGCGCGACCGTCGATTTGCTCCCGTTTCCCCCCCATGCAAAAACCATTGCGCTCAGATTCCTCCTACTCCCTCCCCTACCCCTTCTGCGCTCGATCCTCTCTGTTTCATAAGCACGCTCTAACGACGACTGCCGTATCCAGTTTCCACTCTGCGCCGAGGATAAGGAATTTACACCTCGTACTCGCAAATGGATACGCAGCGGCGTACTGAGGCGTGAGGAAGGCGCGAGAAAATGCCTGCCAGTGGAAATGGCGAGAATCGTGTCGTGCGCGCGGCTCCGAAGAGAGAAAAATTCACTCCAACTGAAACGACGTGACGCGTACGAAAGTCTGTTATCGGCCGCTTATATTCAAAGTGGTATCGACGGTACGAAGTAACAGATTTTTTTACTTGAGCAATCAATGACATATTGCGTTAGTTATGTTGACTGACTTGAACCTTTTGTGATCCGAAACGTCGAGGGTGATAATATGAATATGGCTTCAAGGTACGTCAACGAATAAATTTGTATTAATACGACTGTCTATATTACGTGTATATAATTAAATAATTATTCGAATATTAGCTAGACAGTATGATAATGTAAATTTAATATATTACCATCAATATTGATATGGGCAATGATTTGCCGTGTTAAATTACTTTACTTCGTGTCACGACACCAAAAAAGAATACTTCCGCAATAGGTTAAATATCTATCCGTGGCAACCACTTTCTTTCTAATTACCAATCACTTCCACGCCAAACACAGGAGCGTCTCTGCTCTCGTTCTCACGCGCACTTTGCGAAATGTACTCCAAGAAATTGACCACCGTGCCGTTGCTTTGATCCGTGCTCCCAGAGAGCACATAGGCATTTATGCAGTTAGGTATTCACCGAGACATATGTACACAGACGCCTATGCATCTAAGCACGTAGCCACATAGGCATCCACTTTGATTAATACCGCAGTTTACTTTGCACACGTCGGCGTACGATTCCATCGCGGCGCGATGGAATGTTCCTCCAACTTTGAACCCTTCAATCACCTGTTTGGAAGCGCGTTCTGAAAATCTGCATGCAAATTACATCGCCCCACCTTGGGGTCCGTTACGCCTACGAAGCGCGGCGTGGAAACGATTTCGTCATTAGCGTCGGTCGACAGTCGGCGAACGTCGACGATTTTCAAAATGCAAACTATGTCGCGAGGCACGACCCCGTCGACATCACTCTCGACCGATCATAGCCAGCAGTGGTCCACGAATACCGACAGGCCGGACCGCGAAATCGAGCCAATTAGACTGCAGAAATAATCGATCATACCGCGGCAATATCGACTCAGTCCGACACGAAAATTTCGACGACACCCGATTTATACACGTTTCTTATGAAACAGGTTGACGTGAATTATTCATGATTAAAATGGCCCGTTTAAAATTAAGACGTTGAATCACGCGGGACGACAAGAACGGTGAGTGACAATCGTGGTCGGAGCGTACACGTACGAGGAGTCTGGAGGCTATGTTGAACACAGAACAGGTGCATGTCTCAGAAAATACGAGAATGTCGCATTTTACGACACGGGGTCTGCGGAATCGGTGTTACTTCGCTGCTCGCTTAGGTATTAAATCACCAGCGAGCTCGGCGTAACACCTGTCGAACCGTTCCCATAATCGTTTCGGGCTTTTCGTCAGGCAGTACGTACGCACGATGCGAAATAATAATTCATGCACGCTTTAAAGGCCTGTTCCGTTGGTTATGCGTTACACTTCATCGGGCGCGCTATGAATCACAATGTCTCTCGCCGGCTTGTATCTTGGTATGCTCGGCATTCGTGCCGCATTACAAGGAGAAGTTGACGGGATGAGTCTTGTGGGACGAGTCATCAGAGTCGCGCCGCTTTCGTCGAAACGTGATAACATCGAAAAACTTTAGAAATCCCAGTTCGATGCGATGCGACTTAATTGAAATCCCGCTTTAACGGTTGTGCAGCATTTCTGATAAAACACTCACGATATCTAAACGATATTCTGACATACTGTGATAACCTATTTCAAGAAGCACGTTCGGAATCTTTGTATAATTAGAATATTTTAACATGAGCATTCGGCTTACAATCAGATTAAATCATAGACTTGAAATAGCGTATCTGGAATATGCAAGTTACAGTTCAATACAGAAGTCACAATATCTTAATCTAATCGAATAACTAAAATTCCAGTGACGCGTCTGAGGCTATCGATCACAAGAAGATATATACACATATCCAAAGTATTTGAAGGCTCGAAAATGATTTATCTGACTCATTGGCCTTTCTACCGAGGACGCATTTCGACGTGAATACGTCACTGGCCGATTTCTCGTGAAGTCACAGGAAAGAGGGAGAAAGAGAGAGAGAGAGAGAGAGAGAGAGAGAGAGAGAGAGAGTTACACGTCGCCGAATGAATCACTTGGAGAATCCTCCTTCGCTCCTTTACAAATCCCCTCCTGCCACTCGGAGCACGTCGCGCCACTCTTCGAGGGGACGGATATTTGGATACAGGGGAAAAGTTCGAAAGAAGGAACGGGAAGCGAAGGAGCCCGGCACGGAGCAGAACCGACGAGGAAAGATAAATATTACGACGGAGCACGAACGCGAGTCCTATCCGGCCTGCTCCTTTGTGCAAAAACTCGCTATCGCCCACCAGGCGCAGCAGGACTTCAGGTATGCATTAAACCTCGTCTCTGACTTTCGAGCAATTATCGGCGAGATTAAAGCAGGGCCAGATAAATAAAGCCTTATTAAACCTGACTATCAACCCGTTCCTCGACTCCCGTTTCAGCGCTCGCACGATCGGGACTCGCGGCAAATGGAATTCAACTTGACCAACTTGTCGGGGAGCAAGGCTGGAAATTATTCCTCGGCGAGACATGGGCACGGGAAAAGTGACGGGGAAATGCGGAAATTTAATGGAACTGCCGCTAAAGCAGAACTTTAACGACAGCTGGCGGCTCGCAGGCCGTCGCAGTTCGAAAAACGCTACTTTAGCATAACGATCCCTGCCTGGGCCGCTTCAAGGTAGATACGCTTATCGATACCGGCTTATCGGGTCGGCCAGATTACGTGGAATCTGGTGAGGGTGCGAGAGGAGCTTCGAGAGTTCGTTTGCCAGTATGAGACCGCAGAACTAGAGTGCTCCGAAACTGGCAGGGCACGGCTGTCCGGCTCGGATCGTGCGAGATCCTCTATATATTTAGGCTGTCTATAATGTACAGACTCTATCACGTATAAATTGCGAAGGTTTAGATGCTGGGGCACTCGCTGCATATTGATTCCATATGCACGGCGTAACATATAGGCCGCGTCAGGTATGAATTTTACAATGCTCAGGTATTGTGGCAGTTTATTTCCGCGAAGCATGTGTTTTGGGGCATGTATTAAGAAGAACAAACTTTTTATGAAAAGATGTAAAATGACCGTTTGATAATTTCGAAAGAATTTCAATTGAATGGTAGGAATATTTCTGCAGAGTGTTCAACTCGAATTTCAACGCTGCAGCCGACGTTCCCGACAGCTGTATGTTCTTTTCGTTTAGGTATCCAAGTATGCCCTTCGAAAGGGACGGACAAACGTCGACGCGTCGCCCTCGTTACTTAAATTCCACTTTAATTTTCCCACCAGAATATACGGGGAAACCGTGAATTCATCTCGAACGCCAAAAATAACACATTAAACCCGCGAAACCGCAGAGATCGACATTTCAACTGTGCAGACCCCATTCCTGACGTACGCGATGATAATTTCTGGCATATAAAGCAGAGCGGGCGTAAAATGAATTTAATAACTTCACCCACGAGACACGAAATTACAAGCTACGGTCCACACAGCGTATAGATTTTGCAGCGAGCTCTGTAACGCGTCGACCGTAACGTATATAGACCCTAGGAACGTATAGAGAGTATATCTGCAGTGCACGTACGTCGAATGCCAGTAACAGGAGCGACGCCGTCGAAGGTGAACGCGGTACAATCGGGTCCCAGGGGCAACTTGAGACGGCCCTGCGGTCGAGAAGTCTATGGTCGTGGTGTTCTACACACGCTGCACCTACAACAAACGGCCGGCGACCCCGGGCGCTCTTTGTCCTCTCGACTCCTCTCCTCTCCTCTTCCCTCTTTCTCCTTCTTATTCTCCCCGGCAGGCCCCTTCTTAGTCCCACTTCCCTCTTCTCTCAGTCCTTCTTTCTTCCTCTTTCACACACCAGTCCCTTCACCCTCGCACCGTCAACCTTCGGCGTGCCTCCTCACCCGATGCCTTCGCCGAGACCGAGGCTCACGATTTCTTTCCGCACCAACGCCGCGTCGCTTCGACGAGCTTTTCCGTTTGTGCTTACGCCGAAAAACGTGCCCGGCCTCGTCGGTTCGGCGCGAAATTTCCCAACTTCCAGGATTCAAGATTTATCTCCGAACTCGCCCGGAATAGGGTCACCGGTGACGCACACGGAGAATTCGATCGAGATTTTAGGCCGATTAGAGGAAGCGAGAGAGATAGAGAGAGAGAGAGAGAGAGAGAGAGAGAGAGAGAGAGAGAGAGAGAGAGAGAGAGAGAGAGAGAGAGAGAGAGAGTGGAGGACAGAGGGAAATCCGGGAAGCAAAGTGTTACGTAGGCAGATTGGCTAAAACGTACTACGTGGGATCGAATGATTCAATCGGATGACTAACCGCGCACGTCATCTGATGTGTGAAAACGGTGAAAAGTAAGCGCCACAATGATCGGCGCCATTTTCTTGCGTGCGCGACCAGCACGAAGGTCAGCGCGAGAAAGAGCTACGGCTCTCGTCCCTCGCCGACTGGCGGGCAATTAAATCAGCATATCAGGGCGAATAAAATTCGGAGTAAAAGCCCCCGGCTTCTGAATCTTAAGCCGGAAATCCCAACGCTTCGCGAAACTTTGGCTCGACGAACAGTCTAATTTGAGGATTTAGCGTGTTAGGATAAAGCTAAGTATCCGCGGATAGGAGAAGAATAAGGATGTGCTCGGCGGCGTTATTAAAAGATCGAGTGCCGATGACCGATCGTCGGGACGGAATGCAGGTTTTCTTTTTCGCGGACTTAATGGAATTGGGTCGGCGCACTCAATGTACACTTCCGTTCATAAATATTTGTCAACCTATGTTGTATGTTCTCTTGCACTACTCGACCTCTCGAATAGGTTTTTCTTCGAGAATCCACTCGTATCTCTGAAGCTGTGCTAATGCAAAGACATAACTAACACTTAAATAAACACGTAATCAATTTTACAAAAAAAGAAAAGTTCAATAAAATATTGATTTTGTATTACCCTACTGTATTGATTGAAATGTAATTATACCGAGAAGATGTCTCATATCGGAAATAATTGTTCGAACCCGATCTTAATTGCGACGGGACTTCGCTGTCTAATCTCTGAAATCACGAGAAATTAACATGAGAACGAGGCTTCTTTTCGCGAACTCGAATGATTCGGATGACGAAAAGTTCAGCGTCGTTAAGACTCCGCGGTTCAAAGTTTCGGGCAGGCCCGTCGATCCTTTTCCCTATCCCCGTCACTTCTTCTTCCGGTCGTCATACCCAAGGCGCCGGATTCGCCCTAGGCTATGCTAACGAAATTCTCGAATCGGTCGAGCGTTTCCCGCGCCATTTGCATAATCCACGTCGGATTGTACACTTGTTTACGCCAAGCGCAGAGCGACGTTTTGCAATCCCGAGGGATGAGATGGGGGCGTAAAGTGGAGAGAGAGAGAGAGAGAGAGAGAGAAAGGGCGAGCACACTCAAGTGCGCGGAATGCCAATGCATGCGGCTGCATTCTTTCGCGGAAGACTGATAGACGGGAGGAAAAGGACGAAAAATCTGAGGAATTCCTGCGCACCGCGAGGGCGCCGAAGGAGGCAGATGTGTTCCATGAATTCGTCTACCCGCGGGTTTAAGATTACACCGAGCTGAGCCTCCCCTCCGAGACTCTACAGCCTGAATCCTTCGCGAGATCCAAATGGAGCGCGTCCCTGATTGACTGAATGAAGACGGCAAAACGGATCTCGTGTCAATTAATACTAATATACGTAGCACCGTTCTGCACGCCTGCGACGGTGCGCGACACGCGAAACGAAGGCGGGCGTCTTACGGTATTCGCGCAGGCCGACCGTGTGCGTACACGTGAGCGCGTGTGCGAATTCTGCCTGGTGAAGTATCGAGGTCAATAGTTCGCGTGCGAAAGTGTGCAGGGTCTTACAGGTGTCTTCGAAGCGCGGTTTCAAAAAGTGCCTCGACACTCTGTCAACGTAACGGCACCGATCGATCATTTTCGTTCGGCCAAAGACGATCCCTAGGTTTCACAGGACGGGTAGGGGGGTGTATGCAGTCGTGCGTATGAACGCTCGCGGGAGAAAAAGTGAGACGCGGGTAGAGAAAGAGGGAAGAAGAGCGGGAGGTAGCGTGCGTCTGTTTTCGGTTCGGGTTACAAGCCGGCGTGTACGCGGAAACAAAGCCCGCTCGAATATCTTCCGCGGATTATGGAGGAGGGTATAAGCTGGCTCGGCGAGCAATAAAATCACACGCTGCATAAGACGGGGGTGTACGCTGGCAAGAAGCCCCTTGGGTTCTCGGGAATAGTCTCTCGCACCTTATTTCGGGATCGACGAAATCGCTTTACGGCGAGGAGGCTGGGAAAAACGTGAGTGTCCCGCGATCGTCTCGCCATCCGGCGAATCCGCGCGGAAAAACTATCGACGGGAAAGTTCCCGGGGCATTATCGCTCGAGCAGTGGAGCAGACGTAGAACATGGAACGCGTGCGGTGTCTGCGGGAGGTCGAATTTCAAGAACCCGACGGCGCATTCCTGCTGCTAAAGTTGAGCGCCATAGACATTGGAAGCTTTCCAATTACAGTGTCACCAGATAAACGTCGTAGCCGGAGTGCCTTCCGCTAAGTTATAGAAAGAGAGAGGGAGAGAGAGAGAAAAGGAGTCATGAGCGAAGAAAATATCAATCGTTGAATCAGACTGATTTCACGGTATTTGTCATATGTGCTATTCCGTCAGAATGCGTGCGACGGTACAAGTGGGTAAATGAGAATTATTTCTGGAATTGAGGAAGTAGGCGAGGAACGTGCGTAACGAAATCTTTTCAATACGCTCCTTCTTGTTGTGGGATTTAAAAATTAAGGAAATATCGAGATTTTTCTTATCGATAATGCAATATCTGAATCAAACATTTGTTCAAATATAGCTTTGAATAGATGTTTCATACATCGCTGCATCGAGTGCCTTTAACGAAGCACATCCGTTCTAATGTCAATTATTATTCATTAACGAGTTGCGATGCACACATCCACGATGGATAAAAAAAGTTTTCTATTATAAAGGATCAGTTTAAAACATCCTGTATATGGAATTTCTACTTATTTTCCCGTATTTTCTCCATACCTTTGACCGTACAATCTAAATTTGTGCCGGTAATTATGAAAGCAACCTGAGAAAGAAATATACAAAAATTGAGTAGAACGACTTTGAAGAAAATTAATCATTAAATCACTTAAACCTTTTACTGCAACAATGGGCTAACCCCCATTCGTTGCTGCGAAGGAATTCGGAAAGCATTCCATATTCATGATGTGCAACCTAATAATAAACTCTTCAGACATGTCCCAAAATATGAGAGAGTTTTCGTGCCAACGTGAAAATACTTAAATGTATTTTTCTCATCCTTTAACTTTAGTGTTTATCTTCTCCGTTTTTACGAAATGTGGCTTGGCTGACTGTTGCCATCAGGGAAAAGGCTGCCAAGTGACCCACATTAGACGGGACAGTCCCACATTAGTATGTAATTATTTTTAATTATGTCTAAAATCATCCCGTTTATCCCGGTTTCGGCTGCTTATTCTCGCCAACCAATTGTCTCATAATCAACCCAGCAATCCTCGCACGACATTCCTGTATATGCATTTACTATATTTCGTTTGTGTCGCTTTTCACGTCAACCGTACAAAAACAGAAAACGTGTTATTATAATTTTCTTTCCCAAAATACGATTTAAAAAGGCAAGTGTGATTTTATTATATTACTCGCATCGTATCAGTTAGAGTTGTTTCGTTGAATTACGAGCTAAGTATTACTTCACATAGGTAAACATAATGAGGTGTTTCATGTAGCCGTCGTTTCTAGTCCTGGATTAGGCTATTAAACCGTTGGCAGCCGTGCCGCAAGATTTGCAATTTCTACAAATGTCATAATCAGCTGTGCATTCGCGAAAAACTGGGAGATCGCGAGTTGGCAACACGTTCACTTTATTCTCCGCTTCGCCCAGGTGCCGGCAGCGTAAACCTTTTGTAATCGGCGAGTACGATATTACTGTCACTCGCTCAACGTCAACCGCACCCACACCCTGATATCATTTTGTGTTCGAACACGATAGCGCCACAATGACGCTGCGCCCATAAAACGGACACGTAGCGCAGTACGCCAGATAAACTAATCTAACGTCGGAGGAGGGTTCCCACGGGCAGAGAGGCACACCTTCGGGCGAGAACGTTCGGATCGACTCCATAACCGACCCTTCGTCCTTCTTGTCGGGTAAAAGGATTCGCCGAGGATCCGGCGAACAACTAACCAGAGAAGACTGGGACGTGATCGGATCCGATTTGATACTCCTTCAAATATGTTGGCAAGCCCCAAAATCTTGGAGGTCCGTATATTTTAGACCGCGTGTGCCCATTTTCATATTTAACAGACGAAGCATTCGGAACAGCACGTAATTACAACTGCCGCGAAACGGGCAATGAAATGTCAACATTGCACAATGGTGATTCGATGCGACGACTTGCGATGTACGAGGAAAGGGAACATAGAAGTACTCTAACGATACTTTCAAGCATCGCTAATCTGTCGAAACAAAAGGAAATTTGGCGCGCCGCGGAGAGCCAGCAGCGTTTTCTGACAACTTTCTTTTTCGCCTGGCTTCTCGTGTCACCGAGGAGTGTCCGATGACAAAAAGAATGGTTGCTTCTAGATTGCGAATTGAGAAACGCAGTCAGATTCGAATCGAAACCGGTTCAATATCCGTTCGATCAGCGGCGCGAACGAACGAACGAACGAAACGGAGGCACGCGAAAGCGAGAGGAAAGAGGTCGTTGCGAAAAGAGAAAGAGCGAAGAAGGGGACAGGCGAGAAGAGTCGCGCCTGCTGCCATTTGACAAACTTTATCCTCTCGTCTCTCTTTCGCGTCGAGTATCTCCGGAATATACCGCGCTCAGTGGAAATTGGTCAAACCGATGTAAAAACCGGTTTCGCTGGGTGCGCGCGCGCTCAAAAGCGATACGCGCACATCGCTCACCTTCAGTCAACGAAGGGACGCGGAAAAATGCAAACACGCTCGTGGATTGAGTGACGAGCGACGTTTCGGAGCTGAATTTCAGAGCTGAATTTCGGAGCAAAAAGTGAGGCAGGCTCAAAACGTACTGTACGTACTCCGCCTGACGTACTAACGCATTTTCTCTCTATCCATCGTCTCCTCTCCTTCCCTCCCCCGGGTTTTCCTATATTTCCGATATTCAAACGTCTATAAGGTACCGAACACAATAACCGGGAAATAAAGGAATGAAAATTCCCGACGTGCATCGACTGGCGAATAAAACGAAATCTCAACTTTATAGAGGCACGTCGTTCGAAAATGGTCACGAACTCGAAACGATCTTTCTTGCGTCGCTTCTCATTCTCGCCTTCGCTCTAACTCGCTCCTTGTTTATTCTACGACTTCGCGTATGTCGAGAGGCGAGAAGACAAAGTCGCGGAAAAAATCTAAACACACGACGTGCGCCGAGTAACGACCACAACGTGAGCCGGAGAATTTTGTGCCGACAGACATCGGCGTCGGAAAATAGTCACGGACGACCCCAAAACGATCCGCGCTTCCTTTCTCCCCGCGCCTGTCTAACCGGTCTTGCGGAAACAGGGACGCGAAAAAATACAAACACAACGTGCGCGGAATCAGCAAGGAACTTGAGCGAGGATTCTCGGGTATCCTCGGAAAATGATTATGAATGACTCCCGGACGTTCTCTGCGCGCGTTTCTCGACTGCGACAATTATTTTCGTCGTTGCACGAACGCCGTGTCCAGGTGTAAGTATATAGTGACAATCGAGTTACGAATATTATGAATTATTACGAATTATTATTATTATTTATTTTATTTTTGAGCATTCAGTTCGTATAAAATTGTCTTTTATTTTGATGTGTCAATGGAGTTTACTGTTGTTTCATGAAATCAATGAGTAATTAACGGAAAATCGTCTGTTGGGAGACAATCTAAATAACTGTTCCTTGACTATTTGCACTCGTATATGTTCCTGTTATAAAAAAACAGTATTTCCAAATTGTTTTAAGTTCTTTTATGTATTGCGTTGTTAATTACAACAAGTGCGAGATGCCTCCGTGAAATGATAATGAAACAATACGTTTAAAACACAGGCAAACAAGGCAGTTTTATGAATTTATTGTTACCGTCGCCAGTCAGTCGCCGCTCGAAGTCACTGCATTAAATCAGATGCCGAGCGAGATTCGGTTCCGAGTGCAAAGGGTTAAAACACACTGTACTACTGCGAGCAATTTCAATTCAAAATACAATTCCGCCAAGGCACTGCCGACGTTGCAATCCCGGAAGTCCAAAACAATTGATGCATAGATCGTTGGCCGTGAAAGACCTTATATCGTCAATACGTCGCGAGTCTTTCTCTTTCCCGACAGTATCTCTGAGCGTGCAAGCCACGCTCGAATAGCAGCCTGCAAGCAAGCAAGCAAGGAGAGACTCCTTTGTGCGGTGTCCTTTCGCCTGCGAGCGTAGTGCGTCTCGAGAGAAAAGGAAGGCCAGATTCAAAACGCCGTATATACGACGCTCGTGGCGTGTAGAACTGTGATCCTTTTCAGCGGTCACGAGTCGTGGGTCCCAACGTACATGGCCCCAGGCCGAGAAGCCCTCCCCCTCTTCCACTCACTTCTTTCTACTACAGGCCCCGTCAGCCACCATCACTTCCCTGCAGTTGAGTCCCAAGCGCATGCGCGATGCACTCGAGGACTCGTTTGTGTGTGTACACGTAACTGGTCCCACTCAATACGAGCGAAAAGAAATCCCTATCCGTGTCCATCGGGACGCACGCATTATACACAAACGAGTCACATTTATTTACAGAAGAAAATGCGTGTACTCGAATGAATGCCGTCGCACAGTTACAGATGCGAGAGAACGTACGGGCGCGTGTGTACGTTAAGATAGCGACCGGGGAATTTATTTATGGGATGAGAAAATGCGTGAGCTCATACTCGAATGAATGATGCACGAGAAAATATACTCGATGCCTTTGTGTGCAGCCTTATGCATGCACGCCTGCGGTGCACACGTATTTGCGTGCATTGTACAATAGTACACGTACACACGCTGGCATTGATGGTGAGATCGTGTGCACGAGGGCACCGGTCTCTGCGTACATTGTATACACACGCCGAAACACACGGGCACGTTTGGTATAACCTCGAAATAGACACGCTTCACTCACCAAGAGTTCCGCAGAGCAGGAGAAAAGGCAGCAGCAGGAGACGCCGGGGCCTCGCCCAGGCCCGTATACTGTCCCCGTGGTTTCTCATGATACCTCGGTCCCGATCTTCGAACACCGTCCAGACGTCGAGCACCGATCTCGTCTCCGTTTTGTTTCCCTGTACGAAAGTACCTCGTCGATTCCCGTTCTCTTTCGCGCGCGCATTAAAGTACAGCAGCACCAGCACGATGAACACGCATGGATCCCATTGTAACCTTTCCCATCCACCTTCCTTTGCCCGACTACTACCTCTTTCCGTTTCTTCTTCTTCTTCTTCTTCTCACGAAGTGCCTTGTGATTCAACAAGCCACACACGTCACACAGCCCGCGCGCACGTTGCTGCCACAGCCATCGGCGTTACCTCTTCTCTCGTCCGACGCGCGCGCACACACACACGCACACACTCGCGGTACACACGCTGATCCGAAAACCGACGACGCCGTACAAACGCGCCTACCCGACTGAACGACGAGGACGCGAGGCGTTCGCTTTGCCCTGCCTGCTTGCTTGCCTGCCTGCCTGGAATCCTCCCCCTCCCCGCTCCCCTGTGCGCCCCTGCGCCAAGCGACCGAACGCAGTCCCTCTCCCCTCTGCCAGTCCATCGTTGCCCCTCAACCTACTCCCTCTCCTTAAACCTCCCCCTACCCCGTCCAAGCCGTACAAACAGTCCTACCCCCACCCGGCGACAAACTACTTGTTGATCTTCCAGCAGGCACGGCGCGGAAGTCGCGGGTGCCCGGGGCCAAAGGTACACGGCGGTATGTGTATATTGTATATGTGTGTATTTTCGTATCGTGCCAATACAGTTAAATAGGAAAAATTGGACTAATTCTGTGATACAGCTGATTGCGCGGTACTTTTAAATCAAACTCTGATTCAAGAAGTTACACCGCCACGGAATCTGACAATCTGGTACGTCTGTTCAAAGCGCTCGACTGAAGTATAACAGGATAACATATTTAAATTAGGAATAATCATTGGAATTGTTCTTATGATCCCGTTCAAATAAAATGAAAGAACATGTTTACATCTTTTCTGGTTAATTACTCACGGAATTAGCCGACTTGTCCCCTTGTGGCAAACTGAGAATTCTATGTTGCTCCTTACGAGGTTTGCAGATACGTCGCACTTTCTTAAGTTTAGCGAACATAATCGGTATTGTAATAGAACCACGTGATTGCGTTAGGCACTGTTAGTTTTCGGGATTGTATGTATAATACATGCGTCTTGAAACTTTAGCTAACGCTGCCGTGACGCGACGTTAGTATCGATGTTGACTGGTTTGTTGTGTGTACCTAGCGGCACAGAGTATGTTTCGACGACTAACATTGTTGAGCATATTTATACGTGGGATGTATATATGTACGTTTGTAGAATTTTGCATGTCATACGCCCGCAAGAATCATTGTCTGAAGCGTGCGGGAATGAGCACAAAACAAGAGCGACCCCACGGTAACCGACCTTTCCCTCATGTCGACCTTTCGTGTCTTTTACGAAATTACAGGGAGCGTCGTCCAACCGCTTTTATCTAATACCTACACACCCCCACCCCCGCTCTCCAGTCTTCTGACCGCGAAGAAAATGACCTTCTTCGATTAAGCGCACGGGAATGTTGAATTACCGGCGATTAAGAGCAACAAACCCGACGGCGGACGCGTATTATCTTTTCGCCCGAGACGGTAAATATTCGAGAGGCTTTCTAAGTATGTATAGATAGAGTGACGCGCGAGCATCTTCCCGAGCGACGGCGACAACGGAGACGTAGACGTGAAGTGTGTCACCGTTATTACACAGCGCTCGGATCGATTCGTCGACCAATATCTTGATTCGAATTTGGTAGCCCGGAACAAACACACGCTGAGGTGTCTGAACGAATATCACTACGTAGTCGTTTTCTTCGACATAAATGTACGGTTCCGCGCCGACATGTGTGTATATATGGGTGTGTGTACGTAAGACCGGGCATATACCGTAATTCGGTACGATAAAAGTCGCGTATGCAGCAAAATGCAAAAGTTTTATGACCCCTGAAGCCCTCCGCTCCACACGGAGGGCCAAGTTTTGCCCGTCGGTGGATATCACGAGAAACCGGCATATTGAAATACATTATTCAAGATATATCTCTGAGTACTTTCCCGCTCTCCTCTTTCCCCGTCACGCGGATTTTGACTTCGGAGGCGTCTTCTATCATTTTTTGCCACCCCACACCCTTCTACTCCCCTCATGCCATGAGTAAAGATATATTTTTCATTCAGTGCGTATAATTCCGTCCACGTCAACTTACTCCGCTCAGTCTTCATCATGAGATTTCATGATGGTAGTAACATGCAATCCGGTATCTTTCCAATTTCATAGAGTGTGCAATCGTCAGTGAAGCCTGTGTCGCGATTATTAAATCGCACACCACTTCGCTCTCTCGAGTGCGAGATTTTTATTGCAATCGATGTGCGGGCCGATATTGCACCGGTTTCATTTCTCCGCATCAACCGTATTATTCCGGGACGGGAATGAGAGAGAGTAGATCCGAAGAAGCGAAAAGAGTCTGAGAGACAGGACGTCGTCCCGAATATCTGTGGCCCGAGCTAACAAGTTTTCTCAAGGTACGTATACACTGCTAATGGCTCGGCAGACCCGTCAGGTCGTTCGGTGTCGCATCCAGTGCACGTTTGTTCGCACGGCATTACATGCCAGTAATTATCGTGGCTTCCTGCGGAATTAAAGCCCAGTCGCCTTTTTCGTTCGCTACCCTTTTCTTCAATCCCCCCCACCTCACCCTCTAATCCACCCTATCGTTCTCGCACTGTGTCCTTCCTCCCTCGCCCGTACGCTTCTTCCTGCTCACTAAAGCGCGGGATCGGAGCGTTTAGGTGTACGGATAATGCAATCGACCTTCCTTCATTCTCTTTAAATCAACAGTTTGCGCGATAGCCGATATCACGGCGAATCCGCCGCAACTGACCTTCCGGGTCGATCGGGGGCTCGAAGCGTACGATACGTTCCAGTAATTTGCGTTAAAGTCACCCGTGGGCAGGCGGGAGGAAAAGAACTGGAACGCAGCCTGACGATATCTCGCATCGTCCGCGGTAGGTGCGCTCCGTCGGAACGTACTTGGACTCACTTTTACTATTGATTCGTCGGCCCGGATTAAGGGCCGTCGTGTCAGATTGCGCAATTGACCCCTCGCCGGTCGAACGTTTACATCTTCCCGAGGGCCAGTCTAATTGAGTTCTTCGGCGCCCTAAATCAGTCCCATTAAAACGAGATGCCTCTCGAGAGGAAGGGCCGGCGGACGGATTCGGAGCGAGCCTATCGCGCTTAATCTTATGCATTAAACGTCGCAGCGACCTCCGCGCCGTGCCCTGCTCTCCCGCGACTCTCCCAAGCAAATAAATACCCGACGCAAACGACGGGAACGCGCGCGACGATTGCAAGAAACATTTGCTCGTGTTAACGAGAATTTCGGCCGCGCTCGCGAGTCGCGAGTCGCGCGTACACGCGCGATGTTTAAGCACGCCAAACAGAGACGTGATTTCGCCGATTGAAACGGCCCCGCGTCAATTTGCACGGCGGCCGCGCGCCGGTTGCAAAGTTAATTATTTTTACGTCCAGCTCGTTCTCCCGCACGAAACCGGTGCGCGGTATCGAAATGACGTAGCCGTCGAACGCGAAGCGATAATCGCGCGCCGGGCGACGCCGACGCCGACTCCGACATCAAAAATTTATTCGCCGCGCGATTCGCGCGACCGGCCCGCGGCTGCTTGAAATCTACGATCGATTAATCGCACTTAATGCCCGCGCCGGAAGTTCGTATTTCGAGCCGGGCTCGAGCTACCTGTTGCCCGTGCTGGATGGACCCTACGCCCGCGACCCTTTCGATTCGGGCGACACAACGGTGTGTTGCGTGTGTGGCATACGAGCGATTTCGCGGGCGCGGCAGAGGGATGGTTGGGGCGAAAAAAAGTACACCGCCGACCTCCCGGCCGCCCTCGCAAAGCGCGTAGACGCGGGAATATCGGTCACGGCGAGACGGAATTTATTGGCGGGTTGACGGGCGAATAAACGTGTCAGTCATTTTATCGCATTTATTTTATTCCATGCCGAGCGTACCCGGCGAATATTGTGTCGGGCCGATCGCGTTCATCGAGCTTGTAATTGATTGTTCGCAGGAACCGGGCTCGCGAAACGATTTTAATATGAAGAGAGCGTGCGGGACGGGCGACGAGAAAAACGTGCCTTTCGCGCGAATTAACGAGCCGTGCTGCTGCGATTCGCAATGCGCGCCAGCGCAATTCGCAACTTTTCCCTCTCGCTCCCGATGAGTAACTGCCCGCTCGATGCCGTATTAAACGGATCGCTTGACCGGCAAGAGAGAGAGAGAGAGAGAGAGAGAGAGGGAGGCAGGGAGAAAGAGTTTAACACCGCGTGTCGTTTTCACGCTCGTTAAGCGTAACATTAACCGCGGACTGGCATCGAATGCGAAGAATGCATCAGGTGATTCGGTTCATGGAACTGATCTTGCACTATTTTTACTACGACCACTTTCGGCGCCGAGCATATACCACACGCCCGCGAGCGCATTCTATACGTATAACACACCGAATTGCGCCTAACGTGATGAATCGGTCGAATTCTGCCTTACGATGCAACACAACGACAGACTATGGCGTCGAGCAATTTTTTAGCGCGATGTAATCGAATGGACGAAACGTGCTGAAATTTAGATCGCGATCGTTCTGAGACATATGCGAGGGTCACTTATCAAGACGCCCGTGGTGCCCACCAAAATATTCATCGGATTGCCTGTGCTGCACCGCGCTATTGTCGGACGGCTCTGCAGTCTGTTGCAGTGTTGATGCAAAATTGTAGTCTGCGTCTCGCTATCGTGTTATGTAAATACGTGACGACGCGTAATTATGGTCGCGTTCTCCTGCCCGACGATTTTTACCTCACGGTCGCCATGTCGACGGGCAATATCATAGTTATGAGCACGAGAAAATAGACGAATAGACGGGAATGTTCAATTTAATGCATTGATCGCCGTGCGATAGAGGACGCAGTCGATTGTTGGTGCGTTTGTCCTATTAGCATATTAGTGTCAATGTGCATTTTAGCGGTAATGAGCGATTCATCAAAGAATCTCGATGCATTATCGTCGGTGACGACCCTGATTCTGAAACGGCAATCAGCCGTTTATCCTGTCTAGGTGTTGATTCGGTTCATTCTAGTCCCGAGGATAAAACCAATCGATTGGATAGAGAAGAAGACTTGACAACTGATAGTCTAATGATTTTCCGCTAGCGCACGTGCCGATGAAGCAAAAAGATCTGGCCCCGAAGTACAGAATGTGATGCTTCCCGGTACTAGAACCGACAATTTGCCCTTCTGGGATAGAAAAAGAGATTAAAAAAAGCTACCTCACATAATTTGCTAGGCCCCTTCAAATATAAATTAAAAATTGTCCACTCTATATCTTATCTCAAACACTTATCAAAAGACATAACTTGCAATCTTGTCAACGATAGATCTAACCACCTCGTCCCCGATTTCTGGACACCATCTAGCACGAATAAACGTCACCCAGATATAGGTGGCACGGCAGTCAATGCGTTAATAGCGCGCAGAATGGGGTTATTTAATCGAGAAACGAACATCATGGGAGAGCCAACGGAATAAATTCGATTGGAAGCGCAATGGAATTCGCCGTGTATATGTCGGCTGAGAAAGACATCCTGCACATCCCCATCTTGCCGGAAATATTCTCGCGAAAGAATGCAGCCACGTCATTGGAGGCAGAAGTGGGGCGACCTCGCGTGAATCACTCTGCTCGACTACGCACGATCATCATCTTTTTACACGCCCGTTTCTCTCCGCAGGCCCGTAAGTGTGTTACGAGTGGGCCCTCTTAAAAACCGCGGACGCGGTTTTAAGTTAGGACCACGCACGTTTTACGAGCGTTAAGGACAGCGACGGGAGGTTGGACGTGCGATTATCGACTTTTTACCGGGCTGGTTTTTATCCCGCGGCCATTACTTTATGTATGTTAAGGATACTCTCCTGAGGATCGCAAACGTGGTTCAGCTCGTTTGGTCAAATCCTCAAAGTATTCAATACATGAAAT
This sequence comes from Priocnemis perturbator, assembly GCA_963942575.1. Lineage (NCBI taxonomy): Eukaryota > Metazoa > Arthropoda > Insecta > Hymenoptera > Pompilidae > Priocnemis > Priocnemis perturbator. The sequence goes on along the minus strand of OZ012643.1, from coordinate 21,321,546 downwards.
TTGAATGCTTTAAAATTCTGCGAACTCTCATATTCTTCGAAACCACATTCTCAATGCTTTCGAAATACCCGTACATGTGTATTTGTGTTTGGAGCAAAGTTCCCAGTATTCGTCAACGTAAGTAAAACACGTCGAACTATTTTCCTCTCAAGAATGTACAGTAAAGAATAGTTTCAGCCATCTATAAGTTATAATGGATTAAAGTATACGTAGGACGAATTCTCGAGCTTGCGTGTGGTCGGAATCGAAGGATTTGAGCGCGGGAAGTACCCGATCGAACAGTATGCAAATCTCAAGGTCGTCAGCGATCGCCAATTGAAAAGCAGCTAAACTTTGATGTTACAGATTATTCCAAACCAAGCAACTTCGATTGAAGTTCATACATCGACTGCTCCGCACTTAGACCATATATACTCATAGACCCGTCTTTCGTATAGGAATCCACGAACCAGAGTGAAGCAAAGATAAAATCATCTATGTGACGTCACATGTGGGCAAAAGATAATTCCAAATGACGGATACTGCATGAAATGCGCTCTAAATATATGCAAGCACATATGTTTGTCCACATGTGACGTCACATAGATGATTTTATCTTTGCCTCAATGCAGTTGTCTGAAGCCTTGTCTATTAGTATGTCTGGTAACTACTTGACCTACTGCACCCTATCTATGTCCTGAACATTACCGAAATTCATACATGATAATCTCATAGTTACAGTTTCCGTGACAATCTCGACGAGTCTCTTAAAATTCGCGAACCATTTTATCGCGCACGCCCCGATAACAAGGACGACGTTGTCGTCAAAGGACGAACGCACGCGATACGCATGCATACGTGCGCCGCGGCGCACGAGATCACGTTACAGCGCCCTGGGTTAGAATTTAATGTTCATAGACGCAGAGCCTCGAAGGCATCGCTTTCCGTCGGTACACGCCACACTGGCGAGGGGGAGGTGGGATGGGTAGCAAACGGGCGTGTACCGTATGAAATTGGATGTATGTTACGAGCAGCCGGGGGTTCTTGGTGGCTGGCAGGACGCAATGTGAACGGCGGAACTCGCCGCTGGTCCGTCCTACGTCAGGCGGTAAAATCAATATTGCCACGATCGAACCAACAAACAGTCTTCGCCGACCTCCTCTCTCTCTATCTCTCTCCCTCTCTGTCCATCTCCATCTCGCTTCACTATCGCTCACGCGGCTCAACGATCGAAAGAAATAATTCACGAGAATATTAAGAGCACCATCCTGCTGCCTGGCCGATAATGGGCCGCACCTTTTTACGAGCCAAACGATAAAGCGCAAAGTCTTCCCGAGTGCGCTCCCCCGACCATGCACGTCCGGCCGACGCGGAAAATGAATTAAATGCCGCGCGTATATGCGAACGCGTTCTATGTATGCAGGTATGTATATATCGTATACGTGACCAGCGGCGTGCGTCGTCGTTCGAGTCTTGCATCGCGATCGAACCCTGACATTGCATGTCGCTCCTTAATTTATCATTCCGCGAACGTGCGTTGCTCCGGCGACCTCGTCCTCCAGCGGACCTACCCCGGAATTGCCTCGTAACAGATAATAAAAGCCGACGGAACTAATGAAAATTTTATCTCTTCCCTTGTTTTCTTTCGTCCTCCCTTTTTTTTCTTTTATTTCCTCCAAGACGGTAATTTCGTGACGTTCGTTCGTGCCGGCCCGTTTTCGTGCATTCGCGCCTCGGTCTCACATTCAATAACGCTCGCCTCGCGGCTCCCGGGGTTGAAAACGCATTTCATACTAAAAATCTTGATAAGAGAAAAAAAGAGGAGGGAACGGCAAAAATGTAAAAAGGGCAGAGTGTAGGGGAGTGAATTACGATACAGCGAACACGCCGACGAACTTCGGGATAGATACGCGTAACCTCCCATGGGAACATCGCTCTCTTTCTCAGCATCCCTTCATGTGTGTACGGATACGTGTGTTCACTCATGAGCAATGCGTGCCTACGATAATAGCGAGCGTTATTTTCGGGGAAAGCAACGCGACCGCTTGCCTGGCGTTCTAAAACAACTAGCGTCAAATTTCATTAGTAACGTACTTTTAGGCTGTGCCCGCTCGACGCTGCGGGTACGGTTCGCGTCGTAAATTACGTTCGGACGCAGTTCCGGACCTATTTTGATTTGCATATGGGGGACCACAATGTGCCATCAAATGGCGGCTATTTATCGGCGCCTATTCACCCACACTAACTAAGCCAGCCCCCTACCAACGTCGCTCTCGGTGCGATTCGCGTGCTGCTGTCTCCCAACGTTCGTCCGCACGGTAAATAAATTTTCTGATAGGATTTCTCGACGATTATAGACCACCGTTTTCATGGCCTCGATCGCTCCACTGAGTTACATGACAGTATCAGAGTTGAATTTGTCTTTTTAAAACGAGAACTTCGTTCTCTTTCTCTCTCTTTCTTCATTTTATAGATCTACATGTGAAGGATTTTCGTTATTTATATTTAGTGGACGAAGGGACAGTGCTTTGAGGTCGGGCTCCGTTTGTCCGGGTCGCACAGTGCTCAATGATCATGCAACATTTGTCGGGGATATGTCGATCGTGCGGTATTGAGAAAATTCACGAGGGTCGGAAAATATCGCTGCCGATGACATTCTCTGTTTAGCTGCAAAGCTATCGATTTCCGTTCCCACTCGAGCCCCCGTTCGCGCACTTAAGTGCAATTATCTGCACGAGATGGTTAGAAAAGCGTACAATTGGACTTAGCGCTCGCGGGGGGTATAAGTAACTTCGCGAAATTTCGTCGGAGTCAAGAGCTACCGACTTCTTTCGGTTACGTAATCGCGAGGAAGCTCCGACGCGTTAGAATGCGTTTCTCGGTGAACGTACGCGATTCGATTTCGAGCGAGCCGAAAACAAGCTCCCACCACCCGCGCCGGCCTAACCGCGGGAATCAGGAAATATCGAGGACAACCACCTCTTTTTTTCGCCCGTGGACCTATCAATTCCGATTGCGCCCGGAGTTCTGGGCAACCGAGCTAAGTGCTCGTAATTATCTGCACGAGCTGGATCGTACGATTTGGGTGCAAGGCACGAAACGCGTCGCAAACGTCGGGTAGTCGAGTTACAACTTCCGTCGGTCTCGCCGCGCTATCAAGTGTACACACCCAGAGGACGTTGTCCACACTCGTCCTCCAAGCCCTACCTGGCCAAAACTGTCCGGCGTCTTTCTCGCCTGCATACCGCGCGCGCGTATCAATTTCTGCGGCTGACTCGCGTCGGACAAAGTCCCGGGCAAGCTGAGCGCACGGAGCCGGGCTTTTGGGGGCAAACAAGTTTCCAAATTAGAAACCAGCCCGCGAGTCGTGTATACTGCGGGACTCGTCCTAGCCGGGGAAGGAAAGAATCGGGCTAATGAGACGCGAACTACCCAACCGCCGCCGCCGGGAACTGGCCCGATCCTGTAATTACGATCTGTAATTGCCTCGTTTCGCGCCCGTACGCGCGCGCACCCTCTCTGTGAGCTCTGGCCTCAGAGGCAGCTCTGCTTGCCGCGCGTCCTTCCGGATAAAACGGGCTCTCGGTGAATGCATGACGAGCCGCGATTCTGTGCGAGAACGCGCGGCCGTTCTTTGATGTAGAGACGCGCGGGGGTGTGTCGCGGTGTCTCGACATTTGATTATGCTGATTAGGCGGCACGGAGTGCATTAATTCGTATGCTCGCGACGGTGTTGTCGGAATTTTTATTGTCAAAGTCGGTGGGCATAGTTAGACGTTTGTAGAGGGTGCCATGAGTGTAGGAATTCAGAGGGTAAACGCACGCAGCGCGGCTGCTCGGAAAGATCGTTAAGCGGCACCAATTTTTTTCAGATGACGTAAATTGGGAATGGCTGGATATGCGCAAGGTCCGCTGTATCAACGTAGGAGAATTTTCCAATTATACGTGTGTACCGGGTTAGCGGGATTATTGAATGCAGATGAGGAAACTTTCAGTACGTGTACGTTATCGAGGATTTTCTAGACGCCCGCGCTCATCGATGTTTCAATATCCTTTGACTCCGCACGAGATGACACTGTGTAAGTTACCCGGCAGAAGGTAGGAATATTCGTTTGATTCCAACACCCCACCCCGCGTGTGCCCATCGGCCGAGGCCGATGAATTTTTCAACGCGCACAATGAATACTTGTTCGCAAGTCGAAAAGGAGGAAACGTTACAAGCGCAACATACGATTTCGCGCGCTCGCTTACGGGATGGATACGATCGATGAGGGTTATTCTCGTAGTCAACGACAACGTGCTTGCCTTTATCAGTTATCGACGTTGCACCGGCGTTGCAGTGAGAAACACACGCACACACACGCCCGTATCGCACGATAAAGATCGATACGATCTATGCCGTGCGCCTTTTCACGCCACCCGGCTTTGTACAAAGTCCACCTTTGATGGCGTACACCCCCATTATCTGCGGGCATCTTTTTTCTCCTTCAAATTTCTATGCAACTACATCGACGATACCATACAGTAGGGCGATGTTCATACGCTGAGTTAGGTTTTCAACCCCTTCTCGGAAAAATAAAGTCATCGCAAATTTGAATATGGAGTTTTTCCATTTGCAAATGAAAGTAAAAATCTGATAACACGTTTCCACTGTGATATATTAATTGTGCAGTAGACCTGATTCCAGTAAAAAGGTACAAGCGAAAAATGTATAAGTTCACGAGGGATATAAATGTAAATTTTAAAACACGTACAATTAAAAATCGTGCCTCTTGCAACCGTTGTCAAATATCGAGATTATACTGCACATTATAGCGTACCATAAATTTGAACAATGAGTTTAGTGTCGAAAATTTATTATGAGTACGAACGATGATGTATTGCGGAAGAAACATTAGAAAAAGCCTCGACACCTTCAATGCCAGACCCTGTACCGTGTCGACGGAATTAAACCTGAGATGCGTCCCGAGACACCGATTTCTCTTAGCGACGGTGCCAAGATAAAAAGAGCGCATAAAAGGGTGAAGTGCCAGAAAAACTCCATCAACGTCCGCGGTAACGACCATCAAACCGTAATACTGTCTTGCACGGATTATGATTTATGGATCTCGTTCGCGCATACTCGACGCATCGAACAAATCCCCACCCTCGCCACCCTCCGTCTACCCCCTATGGAAATCACCATTTATTATTCTACCTTACGTTCTGCCCTAACCCGCTCGCACATATAAGTAAATGTGTAATCTTCTTTTCCTTAAGATCGCGCCAAATGTTTTGTCTGTTTTTGCATTGTTCACGTGCAGTTGTATGTGGATCTGTACATGTATATCTGTATACTGCGTGAAACTATACATCCGTCTGTACGCGCAAAAATGACGTTTTGCGCGTTGCGACAAAAAGGAAGATTATCGCTTTTACGATTTGACACGGATACGACGAAGATGAAAACGTCCATAAAGCGTTCACTCGTCATTGTAAGAATTCGTTTGCATGGCGCACTCGTCCCTTTTCAAGGCGTTATCTTCGCGGGCACGAAACGAAACAGTCGGCCTTAAACGGCTCTGCACCTACTTTTCGCCGATTAATCTCGAGGTGGCCTGCCTATTATTACAGCCGTTTCGATAAGGAAATTGTCACTTTCGCGACACGCCAACAATGGAAACGAATAATGCCGACGCCGTTTCACGATGCTATAATTTCGCGCGCGGAGGTGCTGAAAAAACGTCGAACGAAAAATAGCGCTTGATATTAAAAGTTAACAAAAACGGAGCGTTACAAATGAACGCGGGTTACAAGTCACGGCTACTGCCGCGGAAATCAAGAGTTGAATTTCACGAAAATTAAAAACTACGGAATCGTTCGAATTAAATGGCGCGCAATTATGACGGAAAAAATCACATGCGAGAAGTTAGAAGTTACTCGATGGGTGAGAATTCGTAAAATCCGATGATTAAAACTTCGAGAGCGGCACATTTCGCGAAAATGCCCGAGCCACCGTTCATTGCAATCACATCGGGAGACGAGATAACGGGGAAATTCATTCCCAGCAACGTTTCCAATCCGCGCGCGGAAACGAATCCGTGGACCTTAACCGGCCGTGCATCTACTTTTCATCGATTAATCTCGAGATACAACCTACTAAGCTGCGCCGGTCGGCGAGCAGCTGCAAAACGGCAGGGGAGCAATCTAATGCAAGCGTAATACAAATTCCCACCCCCTCCCCCCATACGCCACCACCCACCCCTGCTCACCCTCTTCCCGAACGACCGGGACGTTCGTTCGGCAACGCGCTTTATCGTTTGAAGCTCGTCAGAAATTTTTGCGTCGCGGTAGAAATAACGCCGCTCCCCCACGTTATTTATCATCCTCGCCGTTATAATAATGATACGACGCATACGCGGCGGGTGTCGTGCGATGTACGCGCACATATTTATACCGCCAACAAGTAAACGACGCTGCAGGATAACCGCCATCGTATAATCGCGTACAGAGACCCCATATCAGATGTAGGTGTATGCGGCCGATAATGTACGCATAAATGTATGCGCGTGTGTGCGCGTGGCGGAACCCAACCCCGCCGAGAAGTCATAATGTTCCGATACATCACGTTAATACTACCCACGGGTTTCTAACGCGTCGGTTACGTCGTACGTCGGAAAGCTCTTTGCCTTCGACGAGCTAAATTGTGTATCGCGCCTCTGTTGCTCGGGCTCCGCATGCAGATGCTCGACTAGTCGTGAGACCCGAAACTTGAAATCGTCGGTCGGCGCGAGCGCGCGCGCGTAATTCGTATGCACGCGCTGCTCGAACTCCGCGGAACTCGGGACAGAATACGTTCTGAGTAATAAGGATGTAACGGCAGACGGCGGGTAATTTATGCGATTTTTACTGCCCCATCAAAACCCGTCAAACTCATACTATCGGATATAAAACGCTATCTTGTAGCTCATGGCATTGCCGCTCAAGTTTCTATTATATTTATGTCTATCGTATGTCTATTATATCATAGTTTCTATTGTGAAGCGCTACTCGTGAAACGAAAGCCGTAAACGGGGAGCCGTTGATAATAAGATCTCAAAACGCTAACTCCACGGGCGAAAATGTTATCATTCCGACGGTGCGCCCGGGGGATCGTCTTCGTCTTTGTTAAGTTCCCGCGATTCGGCAAAATTTCACGGTGCACGATGAACGCGCACGTCGATCCTGGAAAATACACGTGCGCGCGCTCGCGCGCTGGTGCTAGATGTGGATACGAGACCGTGGATCTCTCGATATTTCGTTACAGCAAGGTTATACCGTCCGTGAAACTCGAACCACTCGCAAGTGGAGCACGCATCGATAATAAGGTCTTAAACCGGCGCGCTGACTCGCGCGCGATTTTTATTGTCCGCCCGCCTTATTTCGCGCGCCGTAAATTTTGTTCATCCCACCCCATTTGTCTGGCGCGAACGCGCGCACGTGCGCGTGGGGTGCAGAAAGAGAGAAGCGGCGAAGGGGCGAGACGGATTGAAATTGAGTAAGAACGCGCGTAGCACGATGTCGCGGTCGGGCAGAGTCTTCTCAAAGATGTGTGCGCGAGCGAAGAAAATAGTCAAGAGCGCCGGAGTACGATCGATCTCTCGCGCTCGCCACGGTAAATCATATTTCCTCATATTTTTCTGTTCGTTTATCGGAAAATTCTCTTGAGGCGGTTCATCCATTTTCCCGTCGTCGATAAATTTAACCGTCTACTCGTTTTCCCGCTCTGCTCGGCTTTCAGCCTCCCTTCTCCTCCCCCAGTCGTCATTTCATCGTTGCACCGAAAATTACGTGGCCGGAAGAGAAAGGCGGCTGCCGGGCTAAAATCAAGCCCGGGGAGAGAATTTTGAATAGAGCACCGACGAGCCCCGGCGTCTTATCGCGAACCGTTCCCGAAGCGCATCTGCCCGCATCGTGGCCGCCATAAAGGAATACGCAGGTCATGTGGAGAACTCGCGATGAGAAAAAGAAACAAAAAATGCCGTACGCGCTCAGTGGAGGAGAAAAATTAATAACATCTACGGTCGCGTTTTAAACCGACGCATCCTCTCTCTGCTTCTCAACGCATGTGTGTGTGTGTGTGTGTGTGTGTGTGTGTGAGTCGTTTGTTTTGAGAGGCCGCGACTTCGTGCGGAGAAAATTCAATTCAGCCGACTCTCCCTTCGTCGCTTCACCCTCAACCCACCCCCACTTTTGGTTCCCGAGCCCTGTTTCTCATTTCCCGTCGCGCTGCGGAAAAGAGACGTCCGCAATATGGACATTATCTCGCGGAAAATAAATTGCATTCGATGCCCCCGTCTCCCCCCTCGTCATCGCTGCCTGCTCTCGACCGTTTGAGAAGATAGCGTTGCTCGGCTTTTCGCGGACGAGGAGGGAGAGGGAATATTATTCACCGCAATGGCGAGTTACGATTCGGGAGGAGTTGAGAGAGCCAAACGGCTACTTGTTACACACTGCGTTTGACTCCGGGGCACCCGTTGGCAAAGTTGATTTACGAACGTTAACACTTTGAGCCCCGTTGTAAGTAATGCGTCACGGTAGCTGCGTGTCCCGTGGCACGTATAGGAAGAGGAACGTCACACGGTAATACAGTGCCTAATTTTTACGCTAACGCCGTAACCCCATACCGTGCCGCAAACAGCAATTATCAAACGTGGCGTCAAATTAATTTAAAAAACGCGCGGCGTAATGTATGCTAAAATATGCTCAGTACGAAATGTCGACGTAAAATTTGCGCGCATACTAAAGCACTCGCTTTTTATAATGAAGTTATTTATGCAAAAATCCGGTCGTCCGGAAATTGCCCGATTTTAATGTTACCGTTTGACGAATTTTCAATCATAGGAGGGGATGAAAAAAAGGTATCGCAAGGGAATCATTTTGGAGCAGTTTAACACGTATCTTTGTATGAGAGATGGCTCCCAAAAAATGATGAAAAAGTTAAATATTTATGTTTTCCCGGACCTGTACCGTTCAATAAAAAATAATTTGCGCTGAAAATAGATCACTGGCTGACCGTTCAACTCTCTTGTCACCAATTTAGGAGATGCATGCAAAAATATCTAAAGAAACCTTATAAATGCGAAAAATGCATCAGAAATCAAGATATCATAGAACTTAACTTCTTTTTCTTCAATATTAATTTTAGCACAAAAACATTCAAAAGATTATGTTCGCGTTCACATGAAGTGATACTTTTACTGCAAACAGACTTACTTCTCGGCTTGTTACGATTTTTAAACGGACGATCAAAGAGTTCCTTAACACTGTTAAAACCCGCATTTAGACTAGAGAGGAAGGGGGAAGGGAAAACAAAAACCGACCTGGTACCTGCCTCGATTGTTACTGTAAGACTTATTTTCGAAAAATTAAAGATTATTTGAGTCTTACTACATGCCCTCATAAACAACACAAGGCTAATCTAAACAGATTGTAAAGCTAAATACTCTTATTAAATCAACGGCGGACACAGAGCTTTTCGAAAGTTCTTCGCGGCTCACTTTATGAAATTATGACCTTCATTATAGCTTAGTTTAAAATTATTATCTCATTCCACGTTTCTAGTTTATGCATTTATACCGTAATGTACATGTTCTGTCACATGAGACCAAGAGCGATAAGCTAGCTAAAAAAAAAGTTAATAAAATTATTCATCTTGAGTTGTAGTAACATTCGGGTACCGACAGCAACGGAAACAGTTAAACGGAAGTTCTCAAATCGTTTCAGGGTCATGAAGGTGCTGCATCATGACTATATACGAAGTTCGAATCGACGAATTATTGGAAATTATTGGAATTTGTGAGGACTCGAACGTAGGGTAGCATAAATGTCCTTGCTCGCTGTAACAAGATCGTTCGCAACACGTCGACAGTTTGGAAGGGCGAGGAAAATGTTTCCCGTCTCCGATAACCTGCACACGACGTTCAATCTTTAACCTGTCCCCGTTGTAATATCATTTACGAGGCAAGATTTACCGACTCTCTGCCTTAACGCATTTTGATACGCAGCGCATAAATTCGACGAATTGATTTCGTTAATCATCGTTATCGCTGTCAGGAATGATTATATGTTAGCATTAAGATAAGGTTATAACAAGGGCCCAGAACCTTACAATATCGGATGTAGTAGGTCAATGGTTTAATTTTTCTAATTGTCATTAGTCACACTCTGCCAAAATGGTAAGGAGATTTATATGTCAGGTAATAAGTTAATTACAGTAAAACCTAGTATGAACCAGGGGATACGTTACGCGTCATGCGAAACTCGTGTTAGACGGATTCCGGAGCGGAAAGGGTTAAAATTAAATTAAGAGGTTTTTTTGTTACATAACAGAAAATAACATGTACTTTCGTTCGATCTATTTTTTACCTGCATTGTACCAGTACATTGTAATTTATACTTCTTCTTACTGTATATATCATAGCACAGTATCTTCGATAGTAATATATTCAAAGCGTATTCTTGAATAAGAGAAGCTGCCCTGTGTGCCTGCAATCTCTTAAGTTGCGGCAGTGTATTTTGGATAGTATCTCACAGGGGCATCGATTTCCTCTGAATGTTCCATACCATTCTTATATCAAAGTATCGTATTGCTACGTACGTCTTGCCTATTCTTTTACAACACATTCCTACCGTCTGAACCATTTTTCCGGATATATCGCTGTATACACATACTTCTCATATCCGAGATACGAGGAAGGTCATCGAATGGAATCGTAATTGGGTCATCTTTGTCATTTTTCTTTCTCCACACCGCATTCCTACACAATTTCGCAGAAAATCTTATTTGCCTGACCGCTACTGTACAGACCAATAATAATTTCAAAGACTTCAATAAGATGTCGTGATCGCCATAACAATACCGGCATTAAAATGACGTAAACTCCAATTTCCATAGCCAGATCCGAATTATCTCCGCTGTACCGGCTATTATTATCCCAGTTTTGCATATCACTCCAAGACCCCTCAGACAGCTACAACGGTCAATCAGAAACGGTGTCACATATGATATTTCTCCGAGTTTAGGACTTCGTCGTTGAAAGAATTTATCGAGTGCGAACCAATAAAGTTTAACCACCCATCGACAGTAACCGGCAAAACCGTCGAGTTAGGCAGAAATCGTATTCCGCCTGACGCTTGGCTGTGCGTGACTATATCGCGCACTCCCAGTAATAGGCACGATCGTGGACAATAATGCGTCCGCGCACGGGCGCATCTCCATCGCTTTCCACCCTTCCCTCTCCACAACACGCCGCACTCTCCGCCGGAGGATACGCCGGGAGAGATATCGCTATGGTTTTCCCGGGAGAACGGAGGCCGGAGCGTATTATACGATCCATTAAAATTATACGCCTGTAACGCGCGACAACGACCACCTAAACTCCCGCACGCCACTCACCCTCGAAACTCACCCCCGTCCCAGCAGGTTCGCTCGTTACAGCGGCGCCTAGGACATCTCGCACCTCGCGAACTTCCGAAAGGGCGCACGTAAGATCGTCGTTTCCATTCCGTTTGTGGAAATATGTTATCTACAATCTGTAAACCCTCAAACAAATTCAAGAACAAATACTCTTCACTTACATATAGTTTACATTTGATAAGTCTCACAAAACAATTGCTACTGTAACTGCTATAAGTTACATGTGCAATAACTAACAATGATCGAGCACAGTGACAAAGTGGTATACTAATCCAACGACGAAGGCCCTCTTCTCCGGGCCGCTTCGACTATGTCAAAATAGTCTCTTCACTTTTCGGACATGCGTAGGCAAGCCCTCACTGATTGGGATTCAATAAACAAATACAATAAACTTTCGAACATTATACTGATATCTCAATGTATGAATATGAATGAGAAATGTGCGAGCAATAGCTAGCACGCAGGCATTTTTAATACAGAAACTTAGACGTAGAAAGTGGTAATATAACATTTTGCGTAAAAAAGAAAACATAAATGCATTACTTTTTGCGCCCTCTTGATATAAAGATAATGTTACAAAGTGCTCATAAACGTGCACATTTAACCGAAAATCCCAATCAGTTCGAAATACGTAATTCGTATGTGTAATGAAGTGAACCTCAGTCGTACTGTGAGAAGTATTGTTTAGACGTATAGCATGATACCAAATACTTTCGTACGAAACTCAACGGACCCAACAGTACGATGAGGTATCACTTCGATTGTGCAATGATTACGTATTTCTACTTAAAAATATATAATAACATTAAGTATAGCAAATGACAGTTGCAACCAAACTCTACGACGGGTATTAATAACACGACTTTTATAAGATAAGAATGTTGATACGTGAGGTATCATTGGTAAGTTATAATTAATGATTATTAATATGAGAAGAAATAGATCACAAAGTTAAAAATAGAGCATTTTGATAAGTAATATAAATAGATAATATGATTATAAAATTATAGTTATTAAGACAAGTAAGATCGCGATCAAAATATTGTGGTTGCAATAGTCAAATGAATCCCAGGTAAAGACATATCACTTGAACGCCTAACCAGTATTCGCGAGAGAAAAGTGATAGCTTCCGCTGGCCTTTCCTACTTAAACATTATCATTCACACAGAAGTATGCTACCTGCCTTCCTAATTCCTATAATTAAAAATGCAAAGCAATCACACCAACACACTCACTCCCGGATTCTCACACATTCCGCCCGGGTGCAAAGGCCTATTTCTAGAGAGTACGTCCCGGGACGTCTCCGACACCCGAACTCAGCGCACATCATCATTCATTTCACTACTTTACGTACCATTTCCTGAAATCGACTGCCAAAGGTTAGTGACCAGGCAAGTTAGACGTGATCGCGAATGTTACTAATTCATTTTTCCAAACAGCCAAATGCTGTATGATTCATAATATGTATTGCGTCGTCTTTAAATTAACCGTGATTATCTACAACCAAGAAACATTAGTAATAGCCATGGTGATTAGGTATGAAATGAATTAAGTGAATTATTCAAGTGTAACCCGAAGGGAATATAAGTATATATGTTTGCTTATCCAACATGCAATCCATGACACTACCATTCACACAACATACAATGGATAGCACGTTGGTGGGCACTAAACACATCGACAGTCGCTAGTTCAAATTAGTAAATCTTAATAAGTACATCCGTGTTCACGAGTCTGATCCATCCATGCAGCACCTGGGCGCATGAATGGTTTCAGACTCATAACAATGAACACGGCTAACAAAGTGTTTACCAACCATATATTGCTGAAAACATCCTGATCTAAGATTAGTAAGCATTTTGTATAGACTATACGTATGCGGACTAATGATTCATTTTTATCTTATATGTAATTCAATTTTATTCAAGAAATATTCTTTAAAAAATAGGTAAATGTATAAACTTGAAATATGGAAACATATTAATATTTGTCATTTCAAGAGCAAATACTGGGCATGCATGAAACTCTACTTTACGTGATCTTTCAAATATTAGTACATAATTTCTCAACTTCGACATTAAATTAGGTTTGAATAATTTCTCAATAAAATTAACCTGAAAGAAAGGAATGATTAACCTCGAGCGACCCGTTTTGGGAGAGACTTTTGTAAAGAAACTAGTATGTAGTGCATTAGTGTATCTCTCTGAAAGCAGGTACTACCCGTCGCGAAGCGCCTTCTTTCTCTTTCAGACAAATTCGGAATGCGAGAACGAGATTGTTTCTGATTATAGACAAACTATAACCGAAACTGTTGAGTTGAAAAAATCAAATTTAATACTTTAACTACTATTAATGTACATGTGATAATATTTTTGCAATACATGAAAGTACCATCGTGAATTTGGAATTAAACATGAATTTATTTGGATGCAATTTTTACATTTGTTGAAGTTAATGCCCCGAATGCGAATCGCGATATGGAAATAAAACATACTATGAGCAAGGGAGACCTATCCTACTCTGATTAAACATGACAATAATGATGGGCCTAACAAAATACCACTCATAGGTAAACTCCTCAGAGTTTATCTATGGTCACTGTGCTCTTCATTCAAAGTTCTAAGGAGTAATTACAACCAATTACCCGTGTCGATTCGGACCATTCGCCCTACGACATGTTTGAGTGACTGGAGGGACATTAAAATTTCACTCACCGGTGATGTCTTGTCTGCCTACCACAGGAACACGCTGCAATAGTTTGCTGTTGGGCCTCAGATCTTGGATTTGGTTGCTGGACTAAGGCATCGTTGTCATCTTCTTCCTTATCGATCCACCATGGTATCTTAAATAAAATCGTGCTCTATAAAATAATAAAATTTGATTAACTCCAATGTGAATATGTATAATATTAATTTGGGATAAACAACAAACAAAAATACTGAAAGTAATAAATCAATTTTAAACGTACCTTGCAAACGCAACAGCATTGCTCGCAATTGTGAATCAACTGTTGTGACTCAGTAATTTCTTCTGGGATGACTGACTCTAACATCGATGAATAATTTACAATACACTGATAATATAATATGCCAAAAATATAATAATCGAGCAACACTGACTCGAATTCGCGACTAAATTATGTGGAATACTACTGCTCTACAATAATGATTCGAATTCACGTGGCTCTACATTACTTTGCAAAGGGATCAAGTTATAACAAAGAGCTCATACAACTGCAATGGGAAATAAACATTTCGTAATCAATGAGTGACTCTAAACCGCATTGCACGCGGTCACTAAACCCTGCAATCACAGACTCTAATTATAATAAATAATGTGCAATATACTAATAATATTATAAGCTAGTAATATAATAATCGGACAACACGGACTCTACTTCGCGTGATTCTACATTACTCTGCAAAGGAATAAAGTTAGAGCAAATAGCCCATTCGGCTAGAAAGGGAATAGACATTTCGTAATCAAACACTGACTCGCCACCGCATTGCACGCGGTCATCAATCCTGTAAGAAAAGTTGAGGAATACCCTCTTATTAATTACGAGTTATTATGTTAGAAGAAAATAAGAATTATACTCCAACAAGATGCAAAATTCCAGAGTTCCTGTAACAGAAAACAGAAGTTTATTAGCAAAGTGAATAACTTAGGTGCTGCAAAAGTTGATAGAACGATTGAGTTCTTAAAATTGAATTTTTTCAATATCTGCATGATTGAAAAATAAAAAAACAATTGAGCCCTTACGGAGAGCAAAATACGCGGTTTGCAGCCTTTAGCCCGGTATGATCCTCGATTCAGATATGAAATCCGATTCGTGGATAATACCGGTTTCCAGGTCACACCCTCTTGGAGGTCGCTGCAAGTGGTGACCCATGAGAATGGAGAAATAAAGTTATCTAAATATGTTTAGAAAAATAATTTTGTCCTATAAGACATATATAATTTTGCTGTGCTCAACTGTATAATAAAGCGAAATATATATTTTATTGAACGTGCATCTGAAAATTTTGCACGAAATTGATATTTCAAACATCCTATATCGTGTATATGTATCGGAAATATGACTGAGAATAAAATCGTATTGCTAACGTTACTTAGTCGTGCCCTCAACGCATGACGTCATCGCCATTTTCGAACGATTGCGTTTGCGCACTTGTGCTTTCCAACCAATTCCTACCCTCAATATTGGCAAACTCAATAATTGCTTTTCATACACGAAATATGTTGAATAGACACGATGTTCGTATCGAATTGGCTACTACTACCGCCCTAGCACGTAAATCAAGTACAGAATGATGTCAAACTCACCGAAAAACATGTGAAAACTGCGAAAAACTGGAGTTGAAATACACGGCGTACTTCGATTTCCCACGCTGCCAAGAGTGCCTGGAATAAGAGTCAGATATTTCGATTAATTTACAATATCAAGTCAAAATATATACACCTCCACGTTGCCCGCTACTTAATATTCAAGATTGTCACAAATTTAAGGGTGAAACTACAAATGTTTATAAAATAACTGTGTTAAAAGTGGGAGCATACCTTTTCCGACGTCACTTTTGCCACTGTCTGAACACACTACCGAAGTGAATACAGCAACTTTACAGTGGCGAATCACGACGAACTGCGCATCCGCCATGTTGAAACCGTTCAAATCGCGAGGTTGCCTTCAGACCAATTCTTTCCCGCGATATCGAAAAACGCAATAATTGCTTTTCTAGCACGAAACATGTTAAATAGATCCGAAATTTATGTCGAACTAGTTACTACTGCAGTCGTAGAACCTAAATCAAGTACTGAATAACGTCAAACTCACCAGTAATGCTGCGAAAGCTGCCAAAAACGATGGTTTAGCTCGACGGCGTCCTTTGATTTTCCAACCTGTCAAGACATGTCTGGAATCAGAATCAAACATTTCGATTAATTCACAATATCAAGATAAACCATGTGCAGAATTGCGTTGCCCGCTACTCAATTTACAAGATTGCGGCAAATTCGAGAATGAAATATCAAATTTTTATCAAATAACTGTCTGAAATGTGGGAGCCTACGTTTGCTAACGTTGCGTCACTTGCGCAGTACCTCGGCTAAACCACAAACTACTGAAGTGACCGAGGCAGCCTTACAGGTATAATATGTGTATTTCAGAAAGTTCGATTCTGCGCCACCGCGGCAAGTTGGCGCACTATGCGCAAAGCGGTGATACGTACTTGTATCTGTGAATACCAGATTCATCATGATTGATAATAGATTAATTTAGCAAAGTTTAGTTAGCAATTAATTAATCACATTGCGCACACGATACTTAATCTTAGCTTCGCGCTTGGAAAGGAGGTAGGTGCGAAATGCGTACTGCCGACTGTGTTTGTCTTTCGAATTTTCTGCAATTTTACGTGCGAAGTTTATTGTCTCGGTCGCGTTACGCTCGGTAAGCCATTGTTGCGCGCGATATTTATGAACGTACTGAATATTACATTCGATCACGTATGAAGGGTGTAGCGACTGTAGCGTATGCGAGGAATTACAAATAGGCCGTGTTAGCAGTGTCCCCATGCATTGTAAGGCGAAATTCGGAGGAAGAACAGCTGACGCCACATGCAAGCTTGAGTTTCTGCTCGCGACTGACGTGTGGGAGAGACCGTGACCGGTCGTTGCCGATTCGGCTTTTCAATGCGGCCAGCTCATCGACTTATATACGAGGTTTACTTATTTCGCGAGCGTCTCCTCGTCGGTGGGAACACGTTCGGTGTAAATTCAAAGGGAATCTCCCCGTTCGCGCGCGTGCCTTCAAACCCATCCGCACACACATGTGCGCGTTCAGAAAAGAGGGATGGCTGTGAGAAGATGCACGGATGCCAGCAACGGAGGGGTAAGATACAATTGTGTGAGGCTTTTCTGGGAAACGAGTGAATTCAATCTCGATCGTTCTTCGGAAAATATACGAAACAGGCCGCGAAAACTCGTCGCCGCGAGAACGAATCTCGCAATACTCCGTATTCCATCGACAACCGCGTCAGGAGTCTCGTAATCGCGTGAGAGGTCCTTATTCTCGGGGAATATCAGGTGTATTGGACATACAAAGTGTGGCACATGCCGGCTTGAACGACGACTTCCTTTTCACGTCCTTTTAATCCGCGTATTCCCGTATTCGGCAAATTAGGTTAAATCGGACACCACATTGATTTGTATATCGTCCCAGTAGTTCTTCGTACGTGATGACTTCGTTAGACCTAGCTAATTCCGCGCCATGTCCAGTTCTGTAATTCTCTTCATTCAACACCTGATTCATAAACTTACACCAGTTATGTGTTGTAATTTTGACGGCATAATATACTATCGATTACGTAATTTCGTAATTCTTACTTAGTTATTGTGATGCATACGATTTCTTAGTCTCATGCAATTAGCCGGGCTTCCCTATATCTCGCTCTAAGATGCCGAATAGGTAGATCACGATAGAAGCGGAAGATAAATTCTCCGCCTTGTATAAACGTCCGCAACAATCGGTCTTCCCCCTCGAAGTTTCGCGGATTAATTCTCACGGTCGAACGAGTTTCGTATACACGAACAACGCGTCAAGCTCAATAAGATCGTTTATTCGCACTGGTTCCGACATACATTCCCTCTTCTCCGTCTCGTTCTCCCTTTACGACGCAATTGAACGTCTACGCGCGTGCACCAACACCCAGATTCGCAACCCCCGCACTCTCTACGCGGACGAGTTTTCCGCAAATATTTGCCGAACTTCAACAACCGACGCACGTTGGAGCCGGCGAGAATATCGCGAATGAAGTGTTGTCGCGCTTCATCGGAGATTCGCGAAGAATGCGGCTGCAAAATGTCAATGGGAAAACGCGTGGGGAATTTCGGACGAAGATGAGAGAGAGAAAGAGAGAGAGGGGGATTGAAAAAGAAATTGTGGCAACCGCGTACGTGCGTAACGTTGCCCGCTGAAAAATACGATAGTCCGTACCCTCCTCGTTTTCAGCCCCTGTACGCCGTCGTGCAAATTACTAGATTGTCGAAGTTTTCATCTCGACCCTCTCGGCGATCGACTCACGTATACCCGGGCTTCCGGCGGAATTTGTTTACATAAATGAATAGTGTAGTTTGCCGGCGCACAGAAATCGGTTCGAATCGAATGGCGACTTTATATGCAATTTGTTTTTTGCTCCGCAGTCAGGTGGATGTCGTTTGAATACCCATCGGCGCACGCTTCGGTGAATTCGTGGACAAACTTTCGAAAGTGACACGTTAATATGTATGACAGACGGACGGGTGCACTAATGTTTCGCTCGCCTCCGAAGAAGTTAGGACGGCCAGCTTATTTTCCGGTATGCGATCGATATAAGATCGATTGCCGGCCGCGATGCATATTAACCGAGTGACCGACACAGATACGATTGCCCATCCCCACTTAAATTGCATTTATCAATTTAATGCTCGCTATCAATATTCAGGCCGAATCGGACGTTAATTATCGACATGCGGTCAGCGGGCAATCTTGCATCAGTCAGCCGCCGGACGCAAACTGATATTCGAACGATACGGAAAGGTGACGCGAACAAAGTCGCGTCATGAGGGAATAGGAAAAATGACCCAGCTCGACGGTAGTCGGTGCATCCGCGAAAATTGACCGACTCCCGGAACGCTAACGGAGTCGCCCACTCTTCATCCTCTCGCCGCCGAACACCGTACGCGCGCTTCGATCTCCGAAAACTCCATCCGCCCGTGATGGAAACGACGCCCGACATCGTATCGACTAGTCGAAAACGCGTTAAGGCCATTATCGGTTATTAAATTCGCGTTCAGCTTCGCGGTCCGCGGACTATATTCGCCGTCCGCCTCGATCCGATCAGTCGTTCGCGTAATTTAATCGTGATACCCAATCGTCCGCGAGGCAACATTGATCTTTCACTTCCTTTCCCATTCTTTTTTCATCGCGACTTGCTTCCCCCATTCGCTGGTGCGCTTCATTTTTCGTCCTGCGGCAGGAAAATTGGCCGGCGGCCCGTTTCACAAAGTGCGTGGCCGATCGCTGCTGAATGTAAATATTTAACGATCCCGCGCCTCTCGTATTCACTGACCGAGCCTCGATTAGCTTTGTCACGCTCCGGTTTTTGGGAAGCAATTTGGTTAAATCCTTCGGAAGAATCGGAAACTAACCAGATGGTTCGACTCTCTCGTCCACATGCACATACGCGCGCTCCCTCTCTGTCCGCGAATTTTTCGCTTCCGCTACATCGATCGTACCTCTCTCTGTCCGGTATTTCGAGGCGAACACTCGTAATGCACCGTCAATCGACTTTTTTTTGCCCGCACGGGTACGTTTGACGCGTGAAACGGATCTTTTTTCTTTTTTGTCCCATCGTCCGTCAGGAAGGTACGCGTTATTCGATGAACGCGAACGAGTCGCGGACGCTTTTATTAATAGTCTTCCATCGGCGTGGGGGGAAAAAGACGAGGCGCCTGGATATGCAACGATCATTTTGGTGATACATCAAATTACCGATGCCGAAATGAAAAGAAAACACGAGCTCGCGCGAGGTGGGAGGGCCAGGATGGTCTCATTCAAATTGATGGAAATTTCTGGAATTAATCGTACGCGCCCATAGAGCCGCCACATCGGAAACGCCGTTTAATCTGAGATTATGATCCGACAATATTGCGCTTGCGCGGCCATAATCTCTTTTTCGGGAATGCCGTAATTTTATTGGGTCGTATAATGGACGTGAAATTAGACTCCGCCGCTGTCTGTAATTTCTCATTATAATTGCATAAATCAGCGGCATAAATTTGAATAATTCCCGCCACCACGGTTGAACGCCTCGTCTGGCGACATCGGACCGAGAACGACGGAAACTGTTGAACGACTTGCCGGCATTGAACGGTAAAGAAATTAGCGTCGCCACAATAATAACATAACCTACAATGCGTCGTTCTACAGTGACAGTCTACTCGTCGTAAACATGTTTATCGTTACGAAAGAAATCGATAGTGAGAATATCAGTAAACTATGCAGAACTTGCCTAAGAGAGGACGGCGATAAAATGGTTTGTCTCTTTATGGGACCGGCTGGGTCGTCGTTGGCAGCCAAATTAAGATCTCTATCATGCTTAGAGGTAACTTTCAGGCCACTTAATTGCTGTCGATTATAGAACGTTCTAAATAAATGTAAGCAAAAAAAAATGCACCATCTTTAGGTCTGGCAAGGGGACGGTTTGCCAGAAAAAATGTGCGACCGCTGTGTTACAAGAGCAGAGTCAGCGTTGTTGTACAGAGAACAATGTAGAGCGGCTGACAGAGCGCTTAGACAGGCAGCAATTAAGGTAAAATATAACTCCCGACCCATAGAAATCATCCTTTGATCTAGTCCAGTTGGTCGCAACTGCATGTTTCTTTATTAGGTCTCAGGTCTAACGTCGTACACCACAGTTTCCGGGTGCAGATTGTATCAACAGAATCAGGGATTTGTGCCTGTACAAAACTCCCACAAAACTCTAAAATGCATAGAATGTGGTGCAGTCTTTATGACTTATCAAGAACTGTGCACTCATAGCAGATTGCATTTACCGTTTACCCAGGACAGCATACCTATGCAACATATGCACATTGTTGAGTCTCAGAATCCATATCTGAACTTTGGTCATCTGAATAGCAATTTGGCGACTGAGAACAATGTTCAAAGTGGTCAATTATCGCCGTTAATTAGATCGAGTCTGAGGCAAACAACGACCGAGGAAACTTCGAGCCGAGCTGCCTGTGCTCTTCACTGTTCCTTGTGCAATCACACTTTCACGAATCGGACGCAGCTGATAAGTCACAATATCGCTCACACCTCGGACACCATCGACATGTCCTGCGACAACGAGAATATCGAGATATGCGAGAATTCCAATCAGATACCGCGAAACTTGAGCTTCGAACGGTCCATTCACTCGGTCGACAATCAAATACAGAACTTGTCTTATCCGAGGCCAGCCATAGACGACGGTGACGAGATTCAGAATTTGAGTTTCCCGGAGAATATTGAGCTGGACGGCGTCCAAGAGAGTAGTCCCGAGCGTCTTCAAAACGTTCCGATGACGCAGAAGGACACCATATCAATGACTGATAATTTGAGATTCCCGAAAGAAGATAGACAAATTATGAACGGATATCATTTGCCGGAGAACGACGTTTATAAGGAAGAAGATGGTTCGCAGAAAAAGTATAAGTGCGAGTTGTGCGCGAAGCAATTCAGTCAACGATCGAAATTTTTGACCCATAGATTGTCGCACTCGGGTCAGCGGCCGTTCAAATGTCTCACCTGCGAGAAGGCTTATGCTTCGAAGAGTAAACTAAATGCTCACATGAGATTACACACAAAGACTAACGTGCATCAGTGCACGATCTGCGACAAGGTATTCGCGTATCCGTCTTATCTGGAAGAACACATAAAGACCCATAACAAAGACACCATCGAATCCTCAATTTCCATGCAAAACAAACAATTTGAATGTGCCACGTGTAAAAAACGATTTCGACTAGCAAAAAATTTTAAGGCTCATGAAAAGCTTCATACGGGTAAGGGTCTGTTTCATTGCGAGATTTGCGATAAACGCTTTAGTCAGACTTATAATCTGAAAGTACATCTTCGCACCCACAAAGCTGTAAAGATGCATAAGTGCGAGTATTGCGACAAATGTTTCAGTCAAAAAGGAAATCTCGTAGAGCATTTACGGGTACACACAAAAGTGAAACCGTTCGAGTGTAAATTGTGCGGCAAAAGATTCTCGCAAACGAGTCATTTGAAAAGTCACGAAGCGACGCACAATTCGATCAGACAGCATCAGTGCAGATTGTGTGGCAAACGATTTAAATTAGCCAATCACCTAAAGCGTCATCTAAATCTGCACACGGGCTCAAAAGCGTATAAATGCAATCAATGTAATCAAATGTTTTCTCAGGCCTTCAGTTTGTCGAGACACTTGAAACGACACAGCGAATCGCACGCTTAATTAATTCCACGTTTATTAGGTCTGTACAAAAAAGAAACAGTTTACAAACTCGACATTGTAAATATTATCACGTAATAGCTTTAAAAAATTGTCTTAAGACGATTAACAGAACTTAAGAAAAATAAATTCGCCTGGCCCCCATATGGGATATTCCTCAGCACTTCTTGAGAGTTTCCGTGAGAATGTGCAGTCCCTCCCTCAGTTGCTCTTCCGTGATAGTCAACGGCGGTGATATCCTTATTATCTGTCCGTGTGCATTTCTCGTTAACAAGCCTGCGTCTCTCAGCTTCAGGCAGATCTCCCATCCTTCGGCATACTCTGTACACAGATTTTAATTAATGACATTTGAACTCTCACCGCTGTCTATACGATTACGAACGAATACTCCCGCTGATAATCTCGACACAATGTTTCTTGCATAACGCGGTCGAGTATCGTAAGCGGTACAAAGTCGCATTGCCGAGCGTAATGTAATGTATGGAGAACGATTATCTCAATATGCGTCATCTATTCGAGCCGATTAATTTATCAGCGGCACGTCAAATCGCGTGTTCGATCGTTAATACCTTTGTTGATAACGAGGCCGGCCAATAGACCGCGACCTCGGAATTGCGTGACCATGTCCTTCGGCAATCTTTCCAGTTCGTTTTTCACCACCTTGCCCAATTTAGCAGCATTCTCCGCCAGATGCTCCTCCTCTAAAATTCTAACCGCTTCCAGAGCCACCCTGTTTCCTAAAGGACTGCCGCCGTAAGTACTGCCGTGAGAACCAGTCTCCAGACATAGCATTATCTAAAACAAATTGATTAAACGGGTTTATGTCTCTCACTGTCAAACGTTAAATCGTAATCGCCCCCCGATATTTTCCCAATTCATTTGAACGATAGGTAACAAGTTTCGTCACGGTGATCGATCGAGAGCGGCTTTCTGTTCCCAGAGCTTTCGTAACGCAACACTTTAATACAGATACATATTTGTTTTACCTCATCGTCAGCTAGAACCCCGGAAACAGGATACATTCCCCCAGAAAGTGCCTTTCCTAGGACCAAAATGTCGGGCCTCTGATTTTCATGATCGACCGCTAAACGTTTTCCAGTCCTTCCCAGTCCGGTCTGCACTTCGTCCGCAATCCATAGAACATTGTATTTCGTGCACAGTTGTCTAACCGCTTTCAAGTATCCATCTTTGGGCACTATCACGCCGGCTTCTCCCTGAATCGGTTCCACCATAAATGCGCAAATGTTTGGGTTCTCCTTGAACTTCGCTTCCAGGGCGGGAATGTCGTCGTACGGCACTTTATCGAACAACGGCATGTAGGGTCCGAAATGATGGAAACAATTCGCATCCGTAGACGCGGACAATGCAGCGAATGATCGGCCCCAGAAGTTTCCTCGCGCGAAAAGAACCGTCGCTTCTCCGTCGCGCACTTTCTTCACCTTGTAACCCCAACGCCTCGCTATTTTTACCGCTGTCTCTCCGCCCTCGACACCTAAGAAAATTCTGTATATAATTTTACAAACATTGCATCCTTAGTTGTGTTGTGTGGTTTCATATAACGCGGTTGAAAAATATAAAATGTATATATATATATATGTTTTAAATTTCAACCAACCACTCGCTAATGTCTTTGTTTTGCACGGTTTTGAAAGCAGGTCCTACTTTGACCTACGTCTCGTGAGAAGAGTATTGCATTACCTGTATTCATTGGCAGGAACCTGTCCCAGCCCAGGAGTTTCGTGAGATATTCTCCGAGCTCGCCGTGAGGTTCCGTGTAAAACGCTCTGGCTGTATGTGTAAGCTTGCCCACCTGATCCCTCATCACCTTGACCAATCGAGGGTGGCAGTGACCTTGATTAACGGTGGAAAATCCAGCAAGGAAATCCATGTACCGTTTTCCATCCGTATCCCACAGATAAACTCCTTCGCCCTTGGTCAATACCACCGGCAAGGGTTTAAAGTGTCGGCCGCCATACTTGTCATCCCTTGCGATCATATCTTGCGAACTCAGCATCCTCCTCGGCTCCGTTTCCTTAACCGCGTTAAATATTCTCTGCCGAACGGACTGCATCTTGCCAATGAGTTTGCCGAGAACTGGAATACTGACGATACTCGGAAATTATTTCCGAATTTAGTTTCAGAATAGTGTTGTTGTGTTTTTATCGCAAATTTGAGGAAAGGGGTTTGCCGACCAAACGCATTCTGAGGGGCGAGCGTACGTGGACTCCGTTTATATTAACGCGGTGGCAGATATGGGAGATGGATCTGTTGTTTGCACGAATACCTGTTTGTACACAATCGATGCGACAAGGGGATTTACAATAAATACCGCGATGCCGTCGGTGCAACAACGCAATCGCGTCTGATAATGAATAATCGCGACGAGGGAGGCGCCAATGAACCAAAGTAAACGAAAATCGGCAAACAATAGAATAATCTACACGGTGAGGTTGTATGCGCACTTGTAATTATTACACGCAGCCGAGATTCTTCAGCGACGACCGATAACTTTTTTCGGAATTATGGTAATCGACGCCGCGACTTATTTACGTATCTATCGCGATCACTAGAGTTTCCGATAATCCGTCGAAGCACCTGTGACGAAAGTGTGCGGGTTGGAAGTAATAATCGCATAGGATCGAGAGACGACATTGAAAAACACGTGCAATAAAGAAGTTCTCGTAAAGAATGGGCCGAGAGCAAATATCCACCGAAAACTCCTGACATTGTAAATCCGTCGCGGATTAAAAATGAGGAATGAAGAATTGCACGCAGCTCGAAACGTCGTCGCCACCGGTTCCGCGGCGATAATATACGAAATCATCAAGCTTCCCGTCAAGCCATCGAAATGAATTTCGCACCATTAAATTTGTCGATTACAGCGTTTTGGTTGAATCCGCAGAATAATACCTGTTTTCATTAAATCCATCGGGTTTTGCATTTGGGGTGAGCTCGTTAATCTATGAAATATTAATTGACCTCTCATGAATTTGAGATTAAGCCAACGGAACATGAAACCTCCCGTGTATAGAGAACGGAATGACGATCAAAGGCGAGGGGTCGCGGGAGATATTGTATTCTTATCGTTTATCAGTCATTCGCCCTGCGTCCTTAGCCTCTCGGCCATAAGGCATTCCGTAGTAAATTATTCGATATCGAGCACGCATTTTCAATCGCCCTCCCGTATCGCAGGAAGTAGGACGAACAATATATTTTATTCACCGTCGCCAATCACTGCTGCGTCCGAAAGTTTTCATGCACTGCATATTATGTTAACCGGTCGCGCGTACGTATGTACATACGCAGATTATCGCGGCCAACCCACCGCTAAACTCACCACCACCACCGGCATGTAGAGCGAACCGCGCGTCATATTTTCATCGATACGTAACAAAACAAAGCGGCATATGAAGGGTAATACCTTATCGAGGAACTATTAATAGGATGTCAAGCGTCGTACTTCTTTCACATTCTGGCCCATGTCATACGGTTTGTGTGTACGGGGCGCGATAATCTCGTTAAGAAGCGCGCACACCACCGTATAGCGCCACGTTTATCTCGCGTTGTCAACGGGAAATGGATTTAGCGGATTGCCGTGTTATTTGGTATGCACGAGTACATTGTTGTTTCGCGGCATAGGCGCTTATAATTCTCGACTCCTCGCGCGCGTTTGAAAGAAGGTTATCAGGGCGAGCTTCGATATCGAGATTGTGTCAATATCGCGAGTGCGGCTGCTGTAATGTCTATTTCTATTCTATGCTCGATTGCACTCCAGTGTATGATGCGGGAGTAACGGATCGTTGGAGGAACATAGGTTGGTGCGAACAAGATTCGGTTTAACTTTTAGTCTTCTTATATTGTTTATTGTTTTATTGCGGAAGCGCGTATAAATACTCGTTACGTCATCAGGTCGACGCAATCGCCCGATTGTTCGGCTCAATTTCGCATCTCGTGACGTAGCGCCTGGCAGTTCTCCTAGTGTTTGACTGTTCGCTGAATAAAACAGTCCGTACGTTCAGTCTTCCGCAACAAAGAACATCCATGTTTCAAGTTTCGCGTGTAGTATCGTAGGTATTTAGGTTAACGAAACCTATTGATACCTAAGACTGCTCCATGCCATGAATGTTCGGTTCCTCGATCTACTGTAGCATTTTAAATTGAAATGAAAATTGAATATGCAGATACATATATTGCATTACAGTCATGCACATTTACATATTAATAGATAACAGTACATGCATCGTTAGAATCTACAAGTATCCACTTCAAACGTTGGACGTTCGGAAGTTAAGCGGCGTATGACTGTAACTGCTCCGCTGATTATGAAAGGAGTCCGTCAAATGTCTAAAAATATTTCATTTTTCCGTTATTTGGTGTTTGCGCCGATTTACATTACAGCATTACTGAAAAATTCGATTCTTCCGGGTATCCAACTCGGACCACTTCCATAATTACGGACACGATGGTAAGACTAAATGTTACCTTCTACGCCACTGTTGGCCCCGCCAGCCGTCACTGTTTGTACTTCAAGATCGTCTTGGAGATAATGTCTGCACACTCGCGAATCTGCTCCTCGTTGATAACAAGCGGCGGTGCCAATCTGATAATATGTCCATGAGTGGGTTTCGCCAACAGGCCCTCGTCCTTCAATTTCAGACATATATCCATAGCGTCGATTTTCTCGTTAATCACGACCGCATTGAGCAGCCCCTTTCCTCTGACCAACGTGACTACGTCTTTCGGCAGTTTGCTCAATTCGTCCCGGAGAATCTTCCCCAATCGCTCAGCATTCTCCGCCAACTTTTCTTCCTCCAAAACCCGCAACGCCTCGAGCGCTATTTTACATCCCAGGGGATTTCCCCCGTATGTCGAGCCGTGCTCGCCAGGCTTTATCGTGAGCATCACCGAATCGTTCGCCAGTACACCCGAAACGGGATAGAAACCGCCGGAGAGTGCTTTCCCGAGTATAAGAATGTCTGGCTTCACTTCTTCGTGATCGACCGCCAAACGTTTCCCGGTTCTTCCCAATCCAGTCTGCACCTCATCGGCGATCCACAGAACGTTATGCTTCGTGCAAAGTTCCCTTACACCCTTCAGATACCCGGCCTGCGAAAGACAGAAAAGATGAGCAACAATTTCGATCCGATAGTCATCGAAAACATATTTCGTGTAATGCGCAGAATGCAGTGCGCTGCTTCATGCTGCGTATGTTTTCGGTGAACGTCCTGCATCCCAAAATCGTGACCGTATGTGACTTTGAAAGAATTAGTCTGTACCTTTGTTTTTGATATAAGAAGACTAAATGCGTACTTTCTAGCTCACAGCCAAACCGAAGGAATCCCGCAGTTAAGTACGCTAAGGCGATTAATGTCGTACGTATTTTCGGTATAAGCGTGCTGAGTACATGAAGCAGAATCTAAGTACATGTAACAATCCAAACGCTTAACAATAATACGTAAAACGGATGAAAGGTGAACAAGTTTTGCCGTTCTGATGCCTTTGATTAGGTCACATTACCTTAGGTACCACCACGCCGGCTTCGCCCTGAATGGGTTCCACCATGAATGCGCACACATTTGGATCCGCCAGAGCTTGCTGAAGAGCGGGTAGATCGTCGTAAGGCACTACCTCGAAACCCGGCATGAAGGGTCCAAAACCTCCGTAACTGCTTGGATCCGTGCTAGACGAAACCGCGCTCATTGTTCTTCCCCAGAAATTACCGTCGGCAAAGACGATCTTCGCCTGATACTGCGCTATGCCTTTCCGCGTGTACGCCCATTTTCGTGCCAATTTGCATGCCGTCTCACCGCCCTCGACCCCGGTATTCATCGGCAGCCATTTGTCGTACCTAAATTATAATACGAATCGGATGTCAGCAGTATCGCGAAACTTGGGAACAGACGCGCACCGACAATTCAATCAGCGATTATGATAACGTTTATCGAATGTTTGTAACAAAATCCTCTGTCGCTTCTAGCTAATAATACGAATCGGACGTTAATGATGCCGCGGAGCTTAGAATAGACGCACAGAAAACTCAATTCACAGGATGTTAATGATATAACGAGGCATGGAATAAATTATTTTTAAAAGAGTACATGCATGTGGCAGAGGGCAGAGACGAATTGAGATAACGAATTCCCAAATTATTTACGACGAATCTATTTGCCATAGCTAAATGATAATCACTCGAATCAGATAATAATGGTAGAGCAGAGCATGCAGTAGAGACGCACCCAAAAGTAGCACACACGGAGTCGAAGTTGGTATCTTTTCGATGTTGCAACTTGATAATTAAGATTTCGAAATGTCAGATCGCGGCTAAGGAGTGGGCGAGTTTCGTTCGATAGAATCAAACCGAGCATGACGCACCCGAATAATTTCGTGATATACTCCTCAAACTCTCCTAGGACGTCCGAATAAAAGGCTCTTGAGGTCAGTGTCAGGACCTTAGCCTGTTCCACTAAAACTTTGTAGATCCTCGGATGGCAGTGGCCCTGGTTGACCGCTGAGTAAGCGCTCAGGAAGTCGAAGTATCGTTTACCCTCGACGTCCCACATATAAACGCCTTCCCCTCTGGACAATGCCACCGGAAGTGGATGGTAGTTGTGGGCACCGAAGTTCGATTCCCGGTCGAAGACTTGTTGGGAAGTGACCGTCCTTGTGCATTGGTTGTTCTGAAAAGCGTCAAAGCGTTTATTGAAACGATTACGGCTAACACCGACGCATTAGTTCCACTACTTCATAAAGTGATTTATTACCCAGTCGCTTATTGACTTTTTGTTTATCATTATTAAGATACTATAATTTTTCCATTCAAATTCTGTCTTCAAATGTTTTTGTCTTTACAGTAAGCAGCCGCTTCACAATTTTAATTGTTTCTGCCTGTGTAAGTACAATAATGCGATTCAAACCTTACCTGCGATCGCACTTTAAATAATTTCGTTCCACCTGGTACCCTCCTAAGTACTGCTCGTAAGGGCTGCATGATCGTAGATTAGTTCAGTTCCTACGTTGCTGTCTAGTTACACTCGAGTGTCTGCAATGTTACGCGAGCATAATGAATAAGAAAACTGCGGTGAAAGTGAAAGGCAGGATAGCAGGGTGTGATAACGTATAGACGAAATGGCAGAAGTTTGAACGACGTGGCACGTTGAACACCGACAAGCGCGACGACGCAAAAGTAACCTAGCTCGTAAATCGTAAATGAAATTATAAAATACAAAAAATCATATCGACATCATAATCATGAGTAAAACGTAAATTATTGTGCGGCGTAGTATTCTTGCAAGGAACCAACGTCACCGGTTTTCCAGAAACAGAACATTCAGCCTATGAACAGGCCCCGATCGAACTCTTTCCTCAACACCCGCCGACCGTGATTCAGCCTCAATTGACTTCAATCTCCCGAAAGTCCCAAACATCTATTACCCGCGGCGTCTCGATCTCAAGCACACGGCGACTCAACATTAAAAGACAGCCTGCGATTTTGACGACCAACCGAAATCTCTGGAATCGACCCTCTCTTCCTGCATCGCCGCGCTACCGTCGCACTATTGCACGCCTTTTGTCATGCCACCGATTATCTATCCGGCAAAACGACAAACCGGTTTCGGCAGGTCAGCGAATTTCCGTAGCCAGATATTACGTACCCGCGACTCGCCGGTTGAGAGATAAAGTGACCCGGCGCTCGCACAATTCATTCGAGTCCCGAGCGCAACTGGCGCGCAACTTCTAGCGCGTGTGTCGTCTGACTTACGAATATCGCCCGTCCTGACGGCGGATTGGCGAAGGAAAAGAAGGAGTTCCGAGCTTCAAGTCTCCTATCCTCGATGAAGATCTGTCTCGCTCGCTCTTGAACGACTTCACTCATTGTCAGTCTCGGCACTCGATACAATTTCAATCGTGTCACGAGGCCGTATCTGTGATAAGAGATGGACAATACACTACGATACACAGAAGGAAACTTTTTTCTACGCCTCTCTTCTCCCCCATGCAAAGAGTCCAAAGATCTGTTCGAAATGTTTGTGTTTGCCACGAAGGTGAATCGATCCGTCTATGGGACATACCATTACAGTGATCCGGTAAACCGATTTCATTCCCAACAATTGCATTGACAAATGTGTACCGTTGATTGTGAATGTGATCGGGGAATAAGTAAAAAATATGAAAGTATTCGATTTTTTGTATTACCTAGGCCAGTTTCATTGTAATCGGTGTGAAGGCAATGATCCTAAATAGTAATCAATGGTGGGAACAGAGAAACATCGCATTCGATGTATGGACTTAAGGATATATTGACGATGGAATATTTCGACGGTCCTTGAACGCGAATTAATTTCGTTGGGCATTCGTCTTCCAGACGATGAGGTCAATCAGGGATTGTTATGTGTATCCTTGAGTTGTTGACGAAATTAAATTGGCGTTTATTGTGTTGTGCTGAAGAAGATGACTTAGAATGATTGCATTTAGCACATATGCTCTGATTTTGATAAGAACGGTATTGTTTGCTGCTCGGAAAAACTAGTTGAAATAAAGGAGGGTTTTCCTTGATAGTGCCACTTATCAATTCACGTGACAAAGATTCGTCACCAACGTTTATTTTATTATAACTAATGCACAATTACTGTGTCAGCCTTAAATTGGAATTTGAAATTACAAATCCCTGCAATATCTTTCGAGGATAATCGGAAAACTGCATTAACATCGCCTCTGAACGATTTTGTCGACCCGAAAATCCCGCCAAAAATGATTTTACCTACAGATTATTGTTGTGCCTGAATCCCGCCATAACGTTACATTTGAAAGTAAACCACAGCAGCAAACACAGTCGTCGGCCCTCATTCTGATCTGTCCTCATCCTTGTAGACCAAGCAGTACTCGCAATTAAGGAGATCGTCTTTCTTGAAACCTTGTAACAATGGATGACGACTACGAAACTCTTCGGCAAAAGAACATCGCAGAGAGGACCGCCGTGGTGAGTCGTTGGTGCTACATTTTCATTAGATTTCGAACCGTATAACCCCAACTTTGTCTCGGAGTTCGTTGCCATTGTTCGTTACACTTGAATTCCCTTCCAAGAAAGAATTAACGAAACAATCGCATCCCAAAATCAGTTCGCAGAAATCTTCAAGGATATCAAGAAACAGAAGGAGGATCTCAAGAAATACGACGTCGAAAATACTAAACGTGATTACAGCAGCTCAGACGATACCGAAAACCAGCCGCCCAGAAAGCGGCGACGAAGGACTATAGCTGGCGGTGACGAAAGTTTTCGAGGATCGAAAGCACGGCCAGATGTGCGTCGGAAGTACAATACCCGTAGTAAAGCGAGAAACTCCGAAGGCAAGAAGCCTGACGAGTCCGATGAAGAGTCAGACAAGCCAAAAGGTAACAGACCCAAAATTAAGGTCCTATTTCCTTGGGCTAAACCTTTTCAACGATCAATTGATCTAATGACTGTAGTGTGTGATGTTGATCAAGAGGAGGAAATGGACAATGACTCTGATTCCTCTGATTATATGCCGAAGAAACGTATGATAAGCGTAACAAAGTCAGAGTATGATCCTGAATCAATTCCTTCGGTTGATGAAATTACACAGAAAATGTTAGACAACATCGCAGAGAGAAGCTCTATGAAAGATTATTGCAAAATAAGAGGTACCAGCTGCCATCAATGTAGACAAAAGACCTTAGACACGAAGACTGTGTGCAGATCCGGAGAATGCGTTGGAGTTAGAGGTCAATTTTGTGGACCTTGTTTGAAAGGTAGATACGGAGAGAGCGCAGTTGACGCTTTGAAAGATCCTGTAAGTTTTCATTTATGCAAGAGTAGATAGACTTTTGTATGTATTTCAAGAGTGTCATGTTATTTCTCCTGTAGGGTAGAAAGCTATTATATACATATTTTATTTGTTTTAGAATTGGGCTTGTCCACCATGCCGCAATCTATGTAACTGCAGCATATGTAGGACAAGAAACGGATTACCTCCTACTGGAATTTTAGCGCCGGTCGCACACGAAGAGGGATATTCGTCCGTGATGGATTATCTTCAATCAGCCGAAACGGATGACACGTAATTTGATAAAAGTAGGTCAGTAAAATAGGAAGACAAAGTAATTCAATTTTACACGGATTACTGTATTGACATTGCGTTAGGCTTATCTCATGCTGTGTATGAGAAGATTTCTGACACGTATATTTGAAACATGTTAAAAATATTTTTTTATTGATTTGTTTTTTTTTAAATGCCTTCATCCCCTGTTCCTAATACCTACCATAACTGTGTGGCATGTGTGAAATATGTTTTTATTTCGTTACAAAGAGGGCATAACATCTTGGAGATAATAATGGATCAAACAGACGTAGCACTGCGACATTGGAACAACGGCCGTCGTCTTTTAAAGGTATTATTCTTTCCAACATAATTGCGGCTTCGATTACTTTACTCGAATATATTCGTAACATTTGAAAGATTTCAAATTTCCTTTTCAAATGTTTATAATTTTTGTATAATTCCTCTAGACTCTCATCCGATGGAACCTTTATAATAAGAATAATTACATAGACTTAAAAAGAAAAACAAAATGCAACCTTTACCTTTCCAGTATCCAGTCCAACTTTTGTTAAAGCCCATCTAGCATAAGCTGAGAAGTTATGTTTTGGTCCACCCCGGCCTACTCTCACGTCATATAATCCTGAGAAAATGTGGATCTTACATTAGATAGTGAAAAATATTAAAAATAATTAAAATCTATATTTGCGTACCCATGGAATGTAGCAGGACTTGTAACAAGGCCCTATAAAACAGTACAGGTTTTGGACAAGCATCTTTAACTGTTCTCTCAACAGATTGCTGCGCCAGCATTCTAGCGTTTTTTGATAAATTAAATTTTGTGCTCAACGATTCGTTCGTCAAATGATAACAACACGGTACTATCAGGATAGATCGAATATGTTTTTCATGTAAAAATACATTGATTAGAGAATCAGCAAGAGATCCACAGGTGTGCAGGCCAGTAATTATCAAATTTTCCTGCACAGTCCAGTTGGGAAAGTATTGTTTCACTATGCTACTATAATCAGCTGCATCATTTATTTCATCCACTAGGTATCGAATCTGAAACAAAGAATTACAAGGATTATTCTATATATATCTTAGACATTATATTAAATAGATAGAGTGAAAATGAGATTTACTGTGGGTAAATGCTGTTTTTTCCCTTTTTGCATCTTTTCCTGCCTGAGAACTGCTCCTTTGTGACATGTCTTTGATGAATCAATTGCAAGCACAGGAATCCCATGAACTTCTGATAAGTATGTGGACAAGTATGCCTTTCCAGCTCCAGCATCTATAACTAAACTAGATGTTTCCTCTGCCATCTTGGCTACGATCTTTCCAAGAATCTCAACCTCATGACATTTCTTTACTTTCATAAAATCTGACTTAGGATCCATAAAAGTATGTTTGAATTTCATATCATGAATCAGTGAATACAATGAGCCATTCTGTGAATTATTTTTGTTTATGATGTCCAGACAAACTTCTAAAGAAAGAGACTTTGCTTGCTGTATAAAATCATTTGATTCTTTGTTCTCATGTAATTGTATGTCATAATTTTTACAAATTTCAAATTGAGATTTTAATTGTCTTGGCAAACATCTCTCCCACATTTCCTCAGTGATAAAGTCAACCAAATGACAGTCAATTAAATCTCTGTACACATCAATAAAATTAGCTACATTCTCAATATACTGACAAAAATTCATCTTCACTTCGGTCAATATGCACAGTGAAAAAGCAATATATTATTCTTATACATTAAAAATTAAGCTTATCTTCCTCTGGATAGACTGGACTTATCTTTGCCAATGAACAGAACTTTGAGTACTTTGACTTAATATCATCCACTGCCTTTTCTATGTCCACAGATTCATCATTGTGCCTGGGAAACTTCTCTATATCGTGCAGTATCCCCTTTGCCAAGAATGTTATCTTCTCAGGCGCATCTTTATTACTTTGCAAATAGTATTCGATGACGCCGGAATAATACCCTAATCGAGCTGCTATTACACTAGCCCTATGATATCCCAGATGATAGCCCTCGATCAATTTTTTATCATTCGTCAGTCCCTCATCATAGCCACATTTCTCTGCAGATTCCTCAACGAACAAAAGACTATCGAACGCGTCGTTTATGTCAACCACGTCTTTCTGGGACATAGTCATCTCACCTAAAATGTTACGAAGAAGCGTAACAGCACAACGCAATACATCATGAATGACTAAACGTACACGTTCCTCGCTGAAACTAGGTTAGTCAAGTCTAACAAAAACAAAACCAGGTTTAGCTAGGTCGACTGACAAGTATCGATAGTCGAAAATTTAAAACGGAAAGTTTGTGCAAAGATAATTGAATGTGCAAACTGTTACAACAATTGGATGTACTTACGTGTTGATGATGCTTCGTGGAGTAATCTTACATCTCTATTGCGAAGCACATCGCATTGTCATATTGGTTGCGTGACTGCAATAAAAAATGCGTTACTTTGCATTTTCCAAACGTGCATTTAACACGGAACACACACGTTCTTAGAACAACGCAACCTCAATGTCGCTTTAATTTTACAAACATATCATTAATTCACCTAATGATTTAGGTCGTAGAAAGTACTCAATGAGTATGCTCTCGACGTAATTTACATTCTAAACGGAGCTGATTGAGTTTACAGTTATTCGGCTAAAATATGATATAGTGCTTTCTTATGCAGAAAGATCTACTGTTGTTGGAATCTCATTTAATTAAGTACTGTTTGTGTAATGTTCAATTAGGATTCAAATTGTGCGAGAATGAGTTATAGCGACAGACGTAAGTACTATGGGATCAGGACAACAGCTGTGAAAACCTTCTTTCTACTTAACCTCACTTATACAAATCATTCGTAAATGCGTACCACAAAATTGACATGTTGACAGGATAAATTATTTTGATATAAACATATTCTTTCAGAAGGACTAACCGAAGATTGTCCACTGACAAAGGACAAGGATCGTACCTGCAAATTTGGGAACTGCTGCAATGGCAGTATCAAGTTCATAATTTGTAGTTTCGTTATTTTGACAGTTGCCATTACGGCTACGTTGATTTTACAGATACTTTATGCCGATGATGCTCCTCAGGTATATCCATAATTACTATGTAATCACGGGAGATAAGAAAATCATTAGAAACAGAGATGTCTACATGTTCTGTCATGTTGTGTTCTAGGGCAAAATTGCCATTCATGGTGCAGTAGCAACGGATTATACGAATTGTTCGCAAATCGGTACTAGAATATTGCGAAAGGGTGGCAATGCAATTGATGCAGCAGTCGCTGCAACAGTTTGCATGACAGTAGTTGCCCCACATAAAACTAGTCTTGGGGGGTATGCTCTAAGTTTTTATTAATAAGTAGTGAATAATTGACACATTCTACTTAAAAGAACCCTCAATGTTATTATAGGGGTGGCTATGTCCTAATATACAATCACAGAGAACGATCTGAGCCTTTGCTAATCGATTTTGCGCACAATACGATTAAAGGTCTGTTGTGGTTGTGAGGGTGTAAAGAAATGATTACATTAATATGCATGTTTTGTAATTATTTCATAGGAAGCTTTGCGACAAACGGTAAACGATTGCCAGGTTTGCTACGAGGGTTGGAACTGACGCAGTTAAAATACGGACATTTACCGTGGCGCGAAACAATTGAACCTTCTGCTAAGCTTGCAAGGGAAGGATTCGTCGTTTCTACAGAATTCGCAAATGAAGCATCGAAAGTTAGCAGCGATAATCTTTACGGCGACCTCAATGCCGGTGATATTTTACAAATACACGATCTTGCAGATTCATTAAATGCGATTGCACAGCATGGTGCTGATGGTATTGAATTATTAATGATGTTACTATATAAATTTTTTACATTTTTTGTTTACGTCTTATATTTAATACAATGCACTTCCAGTATTGTACAATGGCACTCTTTCGCACAAAATCGTGTCCACAACGGTGGAACAAGAGGAAATGTTAGAACAGTTAGCAACTTACGAACCAGAGATTAGTGTCGCTAAGAGGTCAAACTTTTACGGACATACCATTTATTATCCGCCTCACGCTTTGTCGTTAAAAGTGTTACTGGAGGCACTGCAGAAACTGAAGATTTCCCCTGAAACTTCTACAATAGAATCTCAGATTCTGGTTGCCCAGACGTTGATACGATCGAACATCATACCCCCGCAAATGATGCAACACAGTCTGTGACTCCACATGCACTTGTGATAATATTCTATAGTGAAGAAAAAATGGTTCCCCCAGTAACGTTTGTTGTACTTTATTTACAGTTCAGACGGAGAAATACAGCGGCGTCGTTGCTATGGACTGGCAAGACACATACGTTTGTATCGTCACGTTAGTATAGCAAAATACAGTAATTGTCCTACCTATCAGTCTGCAAAATGCATAGTGCAACGAATTCTTTCAGCGGTCTCAGTTCGTCGTTAGGCTTAAAATACTTAACCGAGGCTGGATTTATACTGGACGAAGCCGATGACGAAAATGACCTGTCGGCATTCCATCCAATTATATTTCACAATGAAGAGACATTGTGCGGATTACGCGGTATATTCGGAACGGACGATGCCGTCTTAAGTTCGCAGATTCTTTATAATCTTATAGTTCGTTCTTCAAACATTTCGGTCACCATTGAATATCCAAGGTGCAAATTTGTATTTTGCATGAAATGTTATGCAGTTTCGAAGAACTTTGACTTATTTTTTAGGTACTACCTTCTCTCGGATGGCATCGTTATTGAGAATAATCAACAATACGCTATGGACGCACAATTACGCACTAGACTAAGTTCGATAGTACCCATAAGTCATATTGATGCCAGTTCAATTTTAAAAAGCGTCAACGGCATTATCAAGCTGAAGGACTCGATGACCAGTCATTCCGACAGTCGCGGTGGAGGACTCGCGTCGAGATTTTAAAGCTATCATATCTCTATCGTACAAATATTACCCAAAAACGACATATCATATAAACCGCGAGGAAAGTAATGTATATAACGTAAATCACAGTATTATATTGGTACGTTTGTATTACCTGTTTAATTATAAACTTTAGGACACCTCCTTGTGTGAATTAACATACGCGTTTCTTACTTCATAGAAGTAATTTAGTCGGCTATCAAAAAGATATTTTTATTAATATCCGCTAATTGACACCTATGCACGGTTAGTTGCAATTGGCCAACCTGTGAAGCCAATTTCCTTCGGCTATCATTATACACTATGCTTTGGACTGTTGTCTTTCCTCTTTATACTCTTTACTGAGGTCTAGCTGCCTTATTCTAGCATAAGTCGCGCTAGATCCTAAGACGATCGCATTGCTGATCCACCAGAGGAATGACTTCTCTTCGTTAAACCAGTAAGTAGCCAAAACAGTTTGTGTGCAAGCTTTTGCAGTTCCACTAACGTTGTGTGTCAATGGAGACGTTGCCTTAATCTGAAGGGCAGTCACATATCCGATAGCAAATCCACAAACCCCTCCGATCAACATTGCACACCAGAATAACGGGTGTCCAATTTTGTCATAGTTGTACACAACCTCGTATTCCCCATTCAACAACATCAAGGGGAGGAACAGAATAACGCTGTATGCATTATTGTAATAGGAGAGTAGCCAGATGTCCTGACCAACAGCAGGAAGAACTTGCTTGGTGTGTATAGAATAGAGTGATAATGTTAGGGATCCTACTACTCCGAAAAACGTTCCCAAGATGGACAAAGAACCCGCTACATGTTCCTGATCTACTCCCAGCCAAAATCCAACAATGATCATCCCACAACAAATAATGCACTTGAAGGATGTTTTCTGGCCTGCAACATGGTTGGTGCGTTATCAGAATTTTAATTTGTACTCTTGCACATTTATATATATACATTTGTAAAGGAGGATACTTACCTAGAATTGTATATGTAAAAATAACATTGAATACAGTGGTTAGAGATCTTCCTACATAATAGAATGCGACACCCACGTATTTCAGACATAAGTTATTACTAGCTATCATACCAGTAAAGACAATTGACAAAGGAAGTATCTAAGTGCGAATGAAATGTTGTTAATACAAATATGGGAATGATAATGTAACAGCTGAAAAGGAAATTGAACATACCTTCCTTAAGGTTTCTCTGTTGAAAGGAGTGCCAGAAGGAAATTTGATATACCTTGGAAACCATTTGGACAACGTACTTAGGACCACGCATATTGTCACACTGACAACACATTGAAACCATGTAACAAATAGTGGTGCATCCAAATTCACAGTATCGCTGGACAATAATGCCTTATTCACAAAAACTGTTAAGATGGAAATCATCCTGAAAATGATTATAACAATTGGTACAATATTAATTAATTTAAACGTTATTTTGCACGATACAATTTGGGGTTATTTATTACCAGTAAGCTGCCACAACGGATGCGATGTAAATATATTGTGACATAAGACCAGTTTCCGTCTGCATCTTGCACTACAAGTTTTTACAAACATGTGATAAGTACTGAACACACCGGGCTACAGCCGTATCTCCTTTAACTTTGACGACTCTTTCAGTTTGTCAACTATTGGAAAAGTTAAGACCCCGTTACTCTCGTAAGGCCAATCCTTATCAGAAATGCTAAACACACCGTGATTAGAATAACGATAACGTAACTATGCCGTCCTGGTCAATTAAAGCAAATTGCCGAGAGAAGTGACACGAAAAGAATATTTCGATCGGGAAACCATCACCGAATTCCACTCGCAAATGCTTATCTGTCACAAACAATCTTCTCGTACCCCATCGTATCGTAAGGTATAAAAACTGCAATAGCGATTATCTGAACATTTTTCGTTCATACCGTCGGTACTTTGGTAGTGATCTTATTGTTAAACGAAACTGTACGAGACATCTGAGCATTTAAAATAGTGCCGAACAAGTGGACACACGAATATCTGATTCAATCTGATCCAATCTGATCTGTTGCGAGTTGCGACCAGTTGCGACCAGTGGTTTCAGATTTGGCCATTTGCACCATTGGTGCTCGTCGAATCGTGCTCGGCGTGGAGACTAAGGATAGTGTGGTGGTGGTACATCGTGGTAGCGAATGAGATCCCGTAGTTGTCCCGCAGTATATAGTAACCAGTAGTAACTGGTAGTAACACACAGTCTCAGTTTCGCCTACGCGTCCCGTTTGAAGAGTAAGGGTGTACGACGCTCCAGGACCGCCGTATTTTTTAAGTTTGAAAAGGGCGATGGTACGATGATGAGCATTTCCGGATATTTTGTGTTGGCTCTCGCCGTCGCGGTCTGCCCGTTCAACAGTGCCTGTAAGTAACCCTTTGCCATCGTTCCATTAAGCCTGCGACATATTTCTAGCGTGACTCCTCGCCCTGACCAAGCCCACTCGGAAGCAATATGGCGTAAGCGGCTTCTATAATGTTTTGGGAATGATAAACATGCTGCTTTAATGTCTTAATCATAATTCTCGTTGGGTGAACATGAACGGTGACTAGCTTTTGCGAGAAACGAAATTTCGCCGAAGTCACGTGCGCGGTCTCACAAGTTTCAGTTGTAATTAGAAGGTAGAGCCCGTAAATTACAATTACGGCGCTTATGACAATTAAGAGTTCGGAGTAGGTATGGGTCAGATGAAGTGTCACAGTGGATTAATTAGAATTGTTCATAGATTCACGTACTAGACGCGAATTTAGTGACAGTTATTTTTTTGTAGAGATGCAATGTCTAAGTATAAAGCGATAGTGTTACTTGCAATGAAATCTATGGATGTACAGTGATACCTTGTTTTCATTTTAGACGATTATGAATGCAATGTGCCTCTTTTGGATAGAGCTCAGCTAACAGCAACTACGTCCCTACCTGAGAGAGGACCCAAGTATGCAAGGCTCAATGGTAAGATTCTTGTAGCATCTTATCTGTCAAACTTCTCTGGCACTCACCCTTTTTATACCACTTTTATTTTGCAACATTTATCTTGTTATTTTAAGGATATAGAGATTGTCAATTATGTAGGTCATCGCACTGATACATTTAAACTGTCTGTAATAAAAAAAAAAAAATGTAGATATTCTATGCACATTGTGCTACTATTTGTCTAGGTGAATTGTGTTTATAGTTCTATTATGATATCCATGTTTTATTGTAGCATTTTTGCATAGAATTAGGACTTAGCCCTATAAGTTCAATTCACATTGTGTAGATACACACGCCCACATACAATTTATGTAACTGTCAATTATCTGAGTAGATACCAATGACTCACCCTTTTAGCACCACACATATTCAAGACATTTCTGTGTGTGATTAAGAGTTTTCACTGTGGCTTAAGTATCTTGGAATTTTACTTGACAGCCTACTTCATTAAACTTTCTATGCATTTGCTTCAGGTGGATGCTAAATGCTAGTGGGATCTCGTAGCACAACATATTAAAGAAATCAGTGCTTTGTTTTTGTTATTGCGTGGTGACACAGAGGAACATATATAAAGTTTTGCTTAATGACTGTAGCTGGAATTCATTCCATTAAAATGGTTCATAGCATTCGCTGGGCGTTCAATTGGAAAGAGTGGAATCCCAGTGAAAAGGAATTTATGCATGGAATTGGGTGTGTACAGGCAGAGGAGAAAGAGAGACTAGATAGATTTGTATTTCGCAAGGATGTTAGGTCGTCTCTCATAGGCAGATTGATGATGAGAAAATTTGTTAACGAATACGCACACATTCCTTATGACAAGATTAAGTTTTTGCGGGATGACAGTAATAAGCCTATTTTAGAAAACAATGGTGCGCCTGTAAGTTTTAATGTGTCTCATCAGGGCGATTACACTGTGTTAGCAGGCGAAGTTAAAGATATGAAATTGGGCGTGGACATAATGAAACTCGAGTACACAGGTGGGAAAAGCTTATCCGAATTTTTTCGTTTAATGAACAGTAACTTTACATCGTCGGAATGGAAACAGATCAGGGGAAATGCATCGACGTCTGCAAATGAGCAAATTGCTGCATTTTGCAGGAATTGGGCATTGAAGGAAAGTTTTGTTAAAGCTCTCGGAATAGGTATCATTATGGACCTTAGTTCGATCGACTTTAGAATAAATTCAAAGGTGAATACTAACTCCGTTGTAACGGACACAGTTCTTCATCTAAACGGTACGAGACAGAATTGGGTATTTGAAGAGTCACTGATAGATCGTAATCATTGCGTTGCTGTTGCAATGCAAGAAAATGAGAGAGCACCGATTTCTCAATGTAAGAGGTTTGAAACGTTAGACTATGCTAGTCTCATGGCAAAAGCAATTCCACTCTTTCCAGACGATCACGAGTACATGAAAGTTTATTTCGGAAAAGAAGAGACTCCGTGGTGATTCTTAAACTCTCTCACCAATAAAATGTTTTTATACGTGTCAGTGTGTAATTTAGAAATGTATTGTATGATACGCCAATAAGTATCGTTTTTGTATTTGTTTGTAAAGGAGAAAGGAATAAAGTGATAATAAGCGTTTGAGACGATTCACTAAATTACCTTGTCACGAACTTTCTCCGGGCAAACTTATGCAAATGTAACGATTGATTGGTAGATCGATGTAAAACGTTAGTTGCAATTCAGTTACAATAGCCACCAAAATACTATTGATTAAACGGAAGACTATGCCGATAGTTATTTCACTTAATGTCATCAGCGGGCATGAGCCTGCGTCATATGACGGAACTTTATTCCTTAGAGGTACATTATGTGTCTGCATGAACGTATAAAATACCTGAAATTCTCAAAACAGTCCGAAATTCAAGTCATAAAACATATCCACCAGGATTGGCAAGGTGTAAAAATACCCCACTACAGTTTTGAGAATTTCATCTTAAAAGTAGATATATTCTTTGCTCCACCTATCAAAAAACAGACACTGCATGGAGTAGAATGCAACCGGGTATCTGGTGAATGGAACAATGTACCGATTTCTGCGCGTCTCATTTCCTTCCGATTGTTATGTCACCTATTCTGTCGACACAACCAACCGTTATTTCCGCTCGGAAACCGTTGGAATCGATTTGGAGAGTAAATTCGCGTATTACCGAGCAAAGCACCCACGCTCCATTTTATTACGATATAATTGCGATCTTCTTCAGTTCATTTTGAGTTGCATGCATGAGTAAATGTTGTGGCGTAGGCGCAAACGCATGGACGGCTAGCAGCTCAGACTTTGGCCAGCACCTGATAATCGACCTAGGTCAAGTAATGAACATCACAGCCGTGGCGACCCAAGGACGAGCACACCAGAATGAGTATGTTATGGAATACGGTGTCAGCTATGGTTCCAACGGGCTTGATTATGTGGATTTTAAGGAAGAAGACGGGAATTTTAAGGTAAGTCCCTCCACAGGCTCACTGCATTCCATTCTCTGCTTGTACTTCAACTACCTTTCGCATGCGAGAATCCGAAATGTTAAACGATAAGCTTAACAGTAACGCTTCCATAGGCAACGATACCACCGCCTCACGCCTAATAACCATAGAAAACAAAATCCATTAACACAGCTAGACTTTCTGTTCGAACTGCCTTTTCTCAGTAATTGATAACATCGACACAATCCGAAGGTAAGTATTAATTGCACGCTTCTCATACACGTTTGTTTTCTGCAGCATGCTCATCAAGGTCGAAAGATCTCTCCGTAGCAGCAACGTTGCGGGAGAGTCTGTTAGACTGAGTAACAGTTTGGTTCAATAGCGACATTGAGGATCACAAGTTTTGTTTTTTGTCGAAAGGCAACAGCAAACTGCATTGTTCATTGGCGAAAAACCTGTCATATTTTTTGACTGTCACACGTTCATTTACCTCGCTTCTGCTTTTGTCCTTCTTCTCTCACACACGGACACTCTGGGTTGGGCTTTACAGGGGATTCGGCGTGGTCGCCGGAGCTTAGCAGTTACGATCAACACCTTACCATCGAGCTGGGGGAGAGACACGAGATTCGAAGCATTGCAACGCGGGGCCGTGCTCACACTAATGAATATGTCACAGAGTATATTGTCCAATATTCTGATGATGGTCAGGCCTGGACCAGTTATGAGAGTCAGGATGGCGTGGACGAGGTATTCAAACTAGATACAAGCTAGTTAAAAGGTTTCATAAGTTTTCTCCTGACAAACACGATGATCTGAGTTCACTTTTTGAAGTTAGTGTGATTCCCGCAAATGTTCTTATATTGCCAGCAAATGAGTAATGTATACGACAAACTATTTATATAGAGTACGAATTTATCTGCAAAAGAAAATGTCACATGCGTGTACATCGAATACACCATGAAACTTTTTGAAATATGTACCTTTATACGTGTGTGCCTCTGATAATACTAACGGTCTTGCTATACTAACATGAGTGTTCCCGCATGATAACGCTGTACATCAGTCCATTCATACTTAACGCACAGATCATGATTTTCGAGAATAAAAAATGTTTGCTGTAGTTATACTATAACTTGTTATGGATACTGTAAGACATTGACTTGCATGACAGAGACATAGTTTCTTCCTCTACTAGTAGTTTACGAATAATACGAAGCCGAGCTTCTGACGAGTGATTTTTTTCTTAGATGTTCAAAGGTAATGTGAACGGAGACACGATAAAACTGAACAAATTCGAGGTGCCGATTATCGCACAATGGATAAG
This sequence comes from Priocnemis perturbator, assembly GCA_963942575.1. Lineage (NCBI taxonomy): Eukaryota > Metazoa > Arthropoda > Insecta > Hymenoptera > Pompilidae > Priocnemis > Priocnemis perturbator. Next base: position 21,277,344 of record OZ012643.1, on the reverse strand, counting down.
GATAAATCCTACACGATGGAGGGATAGGATATCATTGCGAATCGAGCTTTACGGATGCGATTATGGTAAGACAATCATAATCTATTTTAATGCGTCCACGTTCGGGAACGATAATATAACGTCGTGTTGCTTTTCGTTGTTCAGTATCCGACGTACTTTCTTTCAACGGTTCTTCCCTACTGCGTTTGGACCTCCTCAGGGAACCTATCGAAACCGACCGACACTCCATTCGTTTTCGATTCAAAACGAACAATGCCGATGGCGTACTTATGTACTCTCGCGGCACGCAGGGCGACTTTATAGCCCTCCAATTGCGCGACAATAGAATGTTACTGAACATTGATCTTGGATCTGGCATAATGACCAGTCTGTCGGTTGGCAGTTTGTTGGACGACAACATGTGGCACGATGTAGTTATATCGAGAAACAGAAAGAACATTTCCTTCTCCGTCGATCGTGTACTGATCAAGGGAAGGATCAAGGGAGAATTCCATCGATTGGATCTGAATAGAGCAGTATGTTTCAATCATAAGTTAATTATTGTACACATGTAGATTAATGTCGTTTTGAGTATGATTCTGATTTTCATGTTTTTAGCTTTACATCGGTGGTGTGCCTAATAAACAAGATGGCTTAGTAGTTACCCAAAATTTCACAGGCTGCATCGAGAACTTTTACTTGAACACGACGAGTATTATTAGAGAACTAAAGGACGCGGAGCTGACGGGCGAGAACTTGAAATATCATAAACTTAATGCCGTTTACAATTGTCCAGAACCACCGGTAATACCAGTCACGTTTTTGACTCCTGGATCTTACGCCAGACTGAAAGGGTACGAAGGAGTACCCTCCTTGAACGTCTCACTGGCATTCAGAAGTTACGAGGATCGTGGAATTATTCTTTATCATCAATTTACGTCGCCTGGTTACGTCAAAGTACGTAAACTCGCCGTATTAAATAATCGTCTAAGTTTTCGAATTTCACAACATTTTGCAATTTGTTTCTCCAGTTGTTTATGGAAGAAGGCAAGTTGAAAGTTGAAATTCAAACAAAAGGGAACCCATTGGCGTTGTTGGATAATTTTGACGAGAAGTTCAACGATGGAAAATGGCATCGGGTCATTCTGACTATCGCTAAGGACACTCTAGTTTTGAACGTTGATGGAAGACCGATGAGAACGAAGAGACTTTTGGAAATGACGACGGGACCTGTGTATTTTATTGGCGGCGTCACAGGATTAGAGAGTAATCGTGGTTTTGTCGGCTGCATGAGATTGATAAGTATTGACGGAAATTACAAGTTGGCGACGGACTGGAAGGAGGAGGAATATTGTTGCAAGAACGAAGTTGTATTCGACGCTTGCCAAATGGTCGATCGTTGTAATCCTAATCCCTGCAAACACAGCGGCGCTTGCAGACAGAACTCTGATGAATTCTTCTGCGACTGTGCCAACACAGGATACGCTGGTGCTGTTTGTCATACTTGTAAGTAATCGAGTGTCTTTCTACATTTATACAGTACGAATTATAACGGTATTATGTTGTAACTAAAATAAATGTAATATACAACACTATGTTCGATATGTGGTATATTACACCATAGTACGGAATATGTACGATATATAATTACAGTATTGATATAGCACCTACAATATGATGTAATATCTTTACAGCTTTGAACCCACTTTCTTGTGAGGCGTACAAGAACATGAATTCGGTTAATCAAAGAGCAGAGATCAAGATAGACGTTGACGGTAGTGGTCCCCTAAAACCGTTCCCAGTCACTTGCGAGTTCTTTACCGATGGTCGTGTCATGACAGTGCTAAGACACGGAAATGAACTACCAACTCCGGTAGACGGTTTTGAAGAACCGGGCACTTTCATACAGAATATTAATTACGATGCCGATCTTGATCAGATCGAAGCTCTACTCAATAGATCGACAAGTTGCAGGCAGCGGATTAATTACGCATGCAAACACTCTAAGCTTTTTAATACTCCGGGTAAGAATTGAACATTTTACATTATGTGTCGATAAAATAATGTCCCAACGGTGTTTTATGTATTATGTAATTAAATTGTCATGTATTCAGTGCCGCAAGGAGATTACTTTAGACCAAATTCATGGTGGGTCAGTCGAAACAATCAGAAAATGGATTATTGGGGTGGCGCCCTGCCTGGGTCGCGTAAATGCGAATGCGGTGTTCTGGGAACTTGTGCAGATCCGACAAAGTGGTGCAACTGTGATTCTGGTTTAGAGGGTTGGTTAGAGGATGGTGGCGATATTACAGAGAAAGAGCATCTTCCCGTTAAACAGCTACGCTTTGGGGACACGGGAACGCCTCTAGACGAAAAAGAAGGTCGATACACTCTTGGACCACTTATATGCGAAGGAGACGGTAAGCAAACCAATTTATAACTGTTCAATAATCGGCAGTCTTCGAAAATTTCATGTATCCGTCTTTATGTTCTTTCTAAGGATCCAATGAGCCTTGGCTTTTTGTCAAGGCAGGATCAGGTATGCAATTTGCTGCACTTTGTGATCCTTGTACTTAAACTTCTTCTTCTTCAGGGTGACACTTTTCCTTCGTAACATGCGCAAAGATCGTTTTCACTATCCCTCGTAGCAGACTCACGTGTTAGTTTGTACCCTCCTATTATAGCGTCTCTTCCATAAAAGTTGTTCGTTCAGCTGGTAGTTTGGCCACACCCACACTTTCATCATCTTCTATATTATCGACGTTCCTTTCAGATCTGTTTAAAAATTTGGTGACATTCCGTATCGTTGACGCGACTATTAATCTTCCAACCTTCGACATCGGACACAGTGGAGATATTTACTTCGAATTCAAGACGACGATAGACGATGCCGTGCTCATACACAGTAAAGGTCCCACGGATTATATCAAAGTATCGATCACTAGTGGAAATCAGATCCAATTCCAGTATCAAGCGGGCGGTGGACCACTTGCTGTTAGCGTTCAGACTTCTTACAAATTGGCTGACAATCGATGGCATTCGGTGTCCGTTGAGAGGAATAGAAAGGAAGCGAGGATCGTGATTGACGGGGCCTTGAAAAACGAAGTCAGAGAACCTCCTGGTCCAGTTCGGGCTCTCCATCTAACTTCAGACCTTGTTATCGGGGCCACGACTGATTATCGAGAAGGATTTGTTGGCTGCATCAGAGCACTTCTACTAAATGGGCATTTGCAAGATTTGAGAAGTTACGCTCGGCGTGGGCTTTATGGGGTTAGCGAAGATTGTGTTGGAAGGTGCGAGAGTAGCCCGTGCTTAAACAATGGAACTTGTCATGAAAGGTATGACGGGTATTGGTGCGATTGTCGGTGGACTGCTTTTAAAGGACCAATTTGTGCTGACGGTATGTATAATTCACTCATTAAAAATGTCATAAATTATCAATGTTTACGGTATCATAGTTCAGTACTTTCGCTTCACTATTGTTCCTGCAGTAATTTTTCAAAAAAGCAATTGTGACATGTTTGAACTCCGCGCATTCCAGAAATTGGCGTAAACATGCGCCCAAGCTCGATGATAAAATACGACTTCATGGGAAGTTGGAGATCAACTATCTCGGAAAAAATTCGAATCGGTTTCACAACGACGAATCCTAAAGGATTCTTACTCGGCCTCTTCTCAAACATATCTGGCGAGTACATGACCATCATGGTATCCAACAGCGGTCATTTACGAATAATCTTCGACTTTGGCTTCGAGCGTCAAGAAGTCATACTTCCTTCCAAACACTTCGGCTTAGGCCAATACCACGATGTTCGAATAGGCAGAAAGAATTCCGGCGCCACTTTAGTCCTACAAGTTGATAACTACGAACCCAAGGAATTCCATTTCAACATCAAGACCTCAGCAGACGCCCAGTTTAACAATATCCAATATATGTACATCGGGAAGAACGAATCGATGACGGAAGGTTTCGCGGGGTGCATATCAAGGGTAGAGTTCGACGATATCTATCCGCTTAAGCTGTTATTCCAAGAAGACGGTCCTGCAAACGTTCGTTCCTTAGGTTCGCCGCTGACAGAAGATTTCTGTGGCGTCGAACCGATTACACATCCACCGAACCTCGTTGAAACTCGACCTCCACCGGACGTGGACGAGGAAAAGGTTCGGCAGGCCTACAATGAGACGGACACGGCAATCCTCGGAAGTGTCCTCGCGGTTATATTGATTGCCCTCGTAATAATGGCGGTGCTGATCGGTCGTTATATGTCCCGACACAAGGGCGAATACTTAACGCAAGAGGATAAGGGTGCGGAAATAGCGTTAGATCCGGATTCCGCAGTAGTTAACTCCGCCACGGGTCATCAAGTTCAAAAGAAGAAAGAATGGTTTATATGAGGAACCTTCGTTGTCGAAAAGTGCGCCTTCATCGCTTAGAGTATAATTGAAGAAGGAAAGGGAGAGAGGAGAGGGATACATCGAGTAAGAATACAGAATTTTTTAGTTCTTTGTCTCCTTCATTTCCGATCGTTACGGGAATCGCATGGAATTTCGCGAAATTTGATGGGATTTCTGTGAAACGTTTTGGTCTATGTACTCTGCTTTATACCCTGATACTATTAACGTTGAGCATCGGCAAAGATTGCAGCTGGGAGTGAAATTTATCGTTTACATGCATAAGATGCCGATAGCAGGTGGAAATAAGTTCGTCTCTACGATGGCGCATTCACGTATAAATAGTACCGAAAGAATCTCATATGATGCAACATTGTAGACGGAATATCGTCGCGAATTAAAAATAATTCTGCAATCTTATCGGGGTATCCGCTACAAAGTAATATATCGTTAATCAACTAAGAAATGGAACTATCGAGATGGAGGATAGGCGAGACGAGTCATTTTTTCTAACAAAGATGGATCCTAAATTAGGATTGACCCTGAATATAATCTATTTATAAGCTTATATAAATATTCATTAGGCATAGCTGCGTCACCGTATTTAATAAAGTTTCTGATAACAAGGACACCAGTTAAGTTGCAATGAAAAGAAACGAAAAAGTAATAACCGAAAACCTGGTACTTAGATCAAGGTTACTTACTCTTACCGAGAAAAGTTAACACGGGTAGTTAAAAGTACTTTTATTTTTGTTGCGCAGTCCACTTTTCTATAGAATTTACATTTATTTCAGTATACTGTGCCAATTCTTTTTATCGATAACTTTGTGACTTTTGATATAAAAACAATATTGATCGGCGTCATGATAAATTGCAAAAAATGAATTCTTTACTTATTCCATTCTCTACTGTTGATACATAAAAGATTCCCAATGTACAAACTTTTGCCACGACGTGTATCCTTTTTTTCTTCTTTTTTTACGCTAATTCACTCAGTATTAGTTGTAATGTTTACCGTCCAAAGTGCATTTAACGCTTTTCTTTTAAGTTTATTTTTATTTTTACTTGTTTTATTATACTTTACAGAAGTTTTCCTAGTTTTTTAATTTCCACTCTAAACCTAATGGCAATGCAAATTTCATACAGTAAACGTTAGCAATTAGAGTTGCATTGTGCAAAACTGTATACTAAAATAAAAAAAAAATATGTAACAGTGAAGAATGTACATATACCATTTTTATATGAGGAAGCATGTTTATTATTTTGTACCATTACAATGTATTTCATATGTTGTACCTAAGAAAATAAATGAAAAATATGTACAGAATCTAGATATATATACTTTGTAACATTAGGTATCGATCTGTTCTTTAGGCGTGATAAAAATAGCGAAGTGATATATGTGTCTGCGATGACTTCGAAGTTTCGATTAATGTCAACATTACTTATCTAGCTTAATCGTACGTTGATAAAGTTCGAGACGAAGCGGTAGCAACGGTATAATAATACCGCAACATGTCCTGTAGCTTGTGCAAATGTTTGTCTTCTGTAGAGGTATAGTGGGAGAACTAAAGCGATCATTATTTAATGTAAGTGTAAAAATCAGACTTTCGTGACAGTTCAAATATTCGAACTTCTTCAATCACCCTGCGTTGTTCATATTTTTGTGCGAGCTTCCTTCAAATGTTAACCCGTTTACGCGTATAAAAAGTATTGTTTCATCTTTATTAGCGATAACTGTGGTGAAGTAACAGTGTGAATCAACGTGACTGATAGTTAAATGAAGCCGTAGTCGATGAGATGGACAATGAACGTACATACACAGCTAATTTCGCGTTTCGATCAACGAGCACTGACCATCAGTCGCATATGTCGTTTTGATTATAACGATCCTACGATACTGCAATTATTTGTACTCTACACGAGTTACATGGTCGCGTAAAATTTGAATGTATGTTAATCATTAGTTTCAGACGTGGTGCTACCACTCCTACTTCCGTCACTTGGCATGTGCAATTTGGACACACTCTCAACGGGATATTCACCATCTATAAAAAACAACTAGATAATTATTAATACATATGCACCTATCTTATATTACGCACAGGTAAGGAAACACCGATATACATATTTACCTGAATCATTATCACATATTTCACGAGGGGAGAGTCTGCATCCTCTGGCAAGGTACGGCTTCAATTTCCCAACACTGGCAAGAATGAGTCCCAAGAAAAGTGGCGATGGCTTCAACGGTCGAGATAAATATTCCGGATGAAATTGTGTCGCGACATAATATTGATGTCCTTCCAGTTCAGCAATCTCCATGCGGATATTCTGCTCATCGTGACCAACGAATCTAAGCCCAGCTGCTTCTAAGTCATTCACATACTTAGGATTGACTTCATACCTATGCCTGTGTCTCTCCTCAATAGAATCCTTATTGCCGTACAATTGTTCTGTGAAATGGCGTCATTGTCATTATAAATGCAACAGTAATCTAATGAGCTTCTCTTTGTAGGTGTATCAAGACTTAAGCTTACTCGCTATAGAATTGTAGTCGGTAAACCGTGTACTTCTCCTTCCAAGCCTCATTGTTCCTCCCATTTGGCCTTGATTATGTTCTGGCATGTCGATAACAATAGGATGCGGTGTGTCGGGATCGGTCTCGGTGCTGTTCGCCTCATGAAGATTCAGAATATTTCGAGCAAGTTCAATAACTGCGGCTTGAAGCCCCAGGCAGATGCCAAGAAAAGGTTTATTGTTCGTTCTGCACCACTTGCATGCTTCTATTTTACCCTCAATGCCTCTTTTGCCAAAACCACCAGGTACTATGACACCACTGCAGGACAATCATAAAACGTATTATCGTATTATTGAATTACGTTCTTTAGCAGAACTTCTTGTTTATCTACTTACTGACTTCTGCATAAATTCTGCCAAGCCTCATGGTACAACACTGGATTCTCTATTTTAGTGGACTGTTCCAAATTTGCCGCTTCTATAAACTGTAAAAAGCATTCCCTTATTGACCTGTTGCAACCAGGCGATACATAAAGGACAGTTTTCCTACCGTGATACCTACCGTCAAATTCATCTTATAACCGACTTGTATGCAAGCGTGTTGCAATGCTTTCATAACAGACGCATACGAGTCTTCTAATCTCGTATATTTTCCTACCAGAGCAATGTTAACGTCCTTTTGCAGGTGGTCTATCCGATCAGCCAAGTCTCTCCATTTACGCATAAAGTAACGAGGTCTTGGTGTTGCAATACTTAACTGCAGTCTCTCATTAAGGAACTCAATCACGCCTTGATTTTCCATCAACAGCGGAACTCGGTATATGGACGTTAAGTCATGAATAGTCACCACCTGTATCATTAAAATTCATATAGCAACTTTACATCATACTAGTGATCTTGCAAAACTTAGGAATATTACCTGCTCAGGGGCCACGTGACAGAAATTAGAAATTTTTTCTTTAACAGTATCACCTATCGGTTGTTCAGATCTACACAGAATGAGATCCGGCGACAGCCCCAAACCACGTAATTCCCTAACACTGGATTGAGTCGGCTTGGTCTTTGGCTCGCCGGTAGAACGTGGCTAGAACGAAGATCTACCATTAGACGAATATTTACATAAACAGAGATCGTTCAGTGACTATAATACGGAAATTGCATCACGGGTACGCTACTAAAAATAAAATTGCCGTCTGTTTGGCGCTAATTCAGGGTCAAAATAGTGTATTGGATAGATGGCAATAATTATTTCAATTGTCAAGCCAATTTACCTGTGGCACTAGAGATACATGTGCACAGCAGAAATTTTCCTTTTTTACCCTAAATTGGAATTGTCTAAAGGCCTCTACAAAAGGCATACCCTCAATGTCTCCTATAGTTCCTCCTAGCTCAACGATGCAAACCTACAGTGAACAAAAAATGAATTTACATGAGAATTGTGTGATCATTAGGTAAGAAGTCAAGGACATGTGTAATAAAAAGTACTTCTGGTTTGTCACCGTCATCTGTTACAGACTGATTTGCCATTCTTTCTACCCATTCCTGAATGGCGTCCGTAATATGAGGTATCACTGAGAACAAAAATACATTATACAATGTCATTCTAGATTGGGCTATGGAAAAAACTCTCTAATAGAAATCAATGGAATACCCTGTACAGTCTTTCCCAGGTAATCGCCCTGCCTTTCCTTTGTAATAACATGCTGATATATTTTTCCAGTGGTAATGTTATTATCCTTGTGAAGCGTGATGTCCAGGAACCGTTCATAATTCCCTAAGTCAAGATCTACCTCTCCTCCATCATCAAGTACATAAACTTCTCCTATGAAAGAATGGACATTGATCGCCTCTGATATCATCCGATGCAACCCGAGAGGTATAATATCAGAGGAGTATTGTTCCCATTGTTATTAGGAACTCTGTACACTGATAAACGCCATGCAGAGAAACAGTGAATAGAGACTGGTAACATTAAGTGTACAGTTACAACAATAATTCATTACGGCGAAAAGAACATATCGACGTTTGAAAACTCTTTACTCCAAAAAACCAGAACCACCAAAATTAACGTTTCAATCTACTTTATGACAGAACGAAAGAGGGCAAATAGCATCGACGCTACTCGTGTTAAACGCACGCCTATCACTGAAGGAACAAGCAGCAGAATACGAATTTTAAAATTAACCCTCGACAGGAACACGTGATTATCAATCTGCGCGGCAATGCGGCATGTAAAATGGCTCCGGCAAAGCCACATGGGTTCACCGAAAATTACTGACACCACGTAAAGAAAACCATGTCACAACGTCACATTTTCCGAACCATCCTAGAACCGTTCAGATAAGAGAAATACCAGCTCATATCACTTACCATGCTCATAGGGTGAAAATGTGCCCGCGTCAATGTTTATGTACGGATCTATCTTGATAGAGGTAACGTGAATACCGCAATGCTTGAGTATAGTGCCGAAGCTACTTGCAATCACACCCTTGCCGACGCCGCTTATCACGCCGCCCGTTACCAAAATGTATTTCATTGTGTTAACACGCCGTACGTTTGCCAGGACCGTTTTAAGGCGGATTCGATTTATCACGTGGACCCGAGTTGCGTACCCTTGCCTGACACTTGGTCTTCTGGATCGAACGTCGGCGGTGCCCGCGATGAAGAACAGTTCGTGCGTACGCTCATTGGCGGGTATCAAAGCAAACGCAGGCAAACGCGACGAGCTATCGAAGCATTTGTCCAATAAGAAGAATGTGCAGCGACGTTGAAGCGGGAATTGGAATGCGTTTGGGATGCAAAAAAGAAATTGCATCTTAAGGAGTAGCCGTCTGATATAGACGAAGAGTTTTATTTTGTATTATTCTGATGTTGTTGCTTCATAATGTATTTTAAGGACCAATCAAAGCGAAAACGGTGCTTGTCTAGGTTCCCTTGTTAGTGGGGCACGAGGACGAGGCACGAATCGTGCCGCACGATTGTTTCTGAGATGAACTATGAAAGATAACTTTAGCGAAGTTCACGAGGTCGACTACCACGTGTAAATAATACTTATCATTGCCCGTGCAGCGCGTTTTTTAGTCTACATTTTGTATCTGAAAGCTACAATGGCAAAGGAACTGAAGGCAAAGATCGGACCTTCGGTTTTGAACGCCGATCTGTCGAGGCTCTTTGAAGAATCGCAACGTTTATTGGATAATGGTGCTGATTATCTGCATTTGGATGTGATGGATGGGCACTTTGTGCCTAACCTCACATTCGGTCATCCCATTGTTAAGTGCCTCCGTAACAAAGTGAAGAATGCGTTTTTTGAAACTCATATGATGGTGTCTAATCCAGAACAGGTATGCGCATTGTATTTACATTGAGCTAAAGTCATACGTGACTTCACATATAATCATCCGTTGCAGTGGATTGAACCAATGGTCGATGCAGGTGTAGACCAGTATACATTCCATGTAGAGCCAGTAAAGGATGTTCCTTTAATCTGCAGGAAAGTGAAGGAAGCTGGCATGAAGGTAGTTTGAAGAAGAACAAAATCAGAAAATATATGTTAACATTGTTCATCTTATTTTTCGATTTTTACATGCTCCTTCAAAGCAATTTGTTCACCATTTCAGACCCACATTACTGATAAAGAATGTGTTGAACTGCCCCAAAATAATTTCCCTGTAATATTAGGGACATATTGTCATCCCTATATGCACATTATCAGCCCAGAAACTAGTTTTATTGGTCAGTGGAACCTGTCTATTACAACTCTTTCTGTCTAGGTGGGAGTAGCCCTAAAACCTGGAACATCAGTGGAGGTAGTTGTGGATTATGTAGATCAAGCTGACATGGTCCTGGTCATGACCGTGGAGCCAGGTTTTGGTGGCCAAAAGTTTATGAACTCTATGATGGAGAAAGTGACTTGGCTTAGAAAAAATTATCCCAATTTAGATATTGAGGTTGATGGAGGTGTTGGTCCAAACACCATTGATGCCTGTGCAAAGGTATACATTGCAGCAAATGCATTACAGAACCAAATAACACACCTCTATCTTATCTACAGGCTGGTGCTAACATGATTGTATCAGGAACAGCAGTGATAGGGTCTACTGATCAAGCAAAGGTGATAAAAAGCTTAAGGGACACAGTTACCAGTGCTTTGCAAACATTCTAGATACAAGTTTCTATTTCTATTACAGAGCTCAATTGTCCGTCTGACTCAGGAAAATTTGTACAGACATTTTATAACAAATATATATGTATTTTACATTCATAAAAAGATATTACATGATTGGTATGGTATGAAAGAGATGTACTGTGCAATTGTTATTGAGATGTACATTGTACAGTGTACTTTGGTTGCAATTTAGTCCTTAACTCTGCCAATGAAATTATCAGTGCCTCCTCCGTTCTGATAGTTCTTGAACCTTGCTGTGGACACGTATTCAAGTATTTATGGAATACCAATGCAGGATCATCCACATCTAAATTAGAATCAACATCTAGAGCAGCCTCTATTCCTGATAATCCACCGAACACAATCAAAGCATGATGGTACTCCAAACTTCCTGCTTCCACTGTATCTATTGATACACCCTTATCCGAAGTTCCAATAGTTAAGTCATATCCTTCCTTATAAGGACACTTAGTCAATACCTCAGAAAGATTAGCTGCCAGCTTAACAGAATACCCCCAATATATTCCTGTCTCAATTCTTGGAACATTAGGTGGCACTATGATTCCTTTTAATTTCTTAGTATTTTCTTGTTCCCTAAGAATTTCCACTGTCACTCTAATACCAGGTGTCAAGACTTTATCCGTATGAACATCATTCAGTAATCCAGCGTTCACTAACGATCCTCTTCCTACTTTTATAGGCTTGTTAGAAACTACACCTTCCCTGTACCTTGACTCGTCATGTTGTCTAAGATGATGAGGAGCATCCAAAGGATTCAGCAGTCCGGCATACTGTAAATCCCTATGAATAGGAAAGAAGTACTTCCGCAAGTATTGCGGGCACTCCAAATACTGCAAGATTCTGGCTAGCTGCAAGCATGCCACTCTTGCCTCGCCTAACACATCGTCCTTTTTGATCTTCTTCCTTTCGCTCTCAAGGAACTCTCCCTTGTCGTCAAAAACTATGATTTCGTCCACTTTGTATACACACGCCGCACGTGCTATCTGTCCCGCCAAATAGGTACGTAATTCCGAGGATTGCGCGTTGTCCAGAATCGAGCCAGGGACCGCGATACTCAACGTAGATATATTCTTCTTCTCCACCTTCTGCTGCGTTGGCTTTTCTTCCACACTTTCGGCTTCTTTCTTCAATGTCTCCTTCAAAACTTTCTTCACTAACCTCTCTTCTTTCCACTTTTTGCGCTGTTCCTTTCGAACACGATTCTGCTCTTTCCAAGTTTTTACTTGAGGCTCAGCGGGCGACATTATTTATTATCTATTTAATACAATGATCGTTAGTTTGCTCTAAAAAATTGTCAAAATACACAACGTGTAAGCGGTACAGTTATGTCACGTGGGATGCAACTTCACTCTCACCATTCGTGATAATATATATATATATATATACATATACACATATATATATATACATATATATATATAGCTCACACTATGTTGCATATGTGCATCAGGGATCAGGGTATATGCTGGTATATGCTGTGTTTACGTGATCGATGATAATTAAGCATTAAGTGCCTAGATCATGGCTGCAGAAGAAGGATTTGAACAAGTAAGGTGCCAATTACTTCGTAAATGATTAAATATGCACACTGTACACATATTAATATTGTAATGCGTATAACGTAATGGGGACCGACATTGTTGATGACAGTTTAACCTATATGCGTACTTTACTGACACGGTAATATATTTGCAGTTCGAAGATGAAGAGGCAGAAATTGCGATTGGTGGAACGTTGCCTGGAGGTAGAAAAAGACTTTTCTCAAAAGAATTGCGTTGCATGATGTATGGTTTTGGGGATGACCAAAATCCTTACACCGAGAGTGTAGATTTGTTGGAAGATCTTGTCATTGAATTCATAACAGAAATGACACATAGAGCAATGGAAATCGGACGAACTGGTCGTGTGCAGGTAGAAGACATTGTATTTTTAGGTAAGAATTTTTTCCTTATCAAGTACTTTACCTTTCTCATACAGATGCAGAAAGTTACGATGTAAACCTTTTGATATGATGTTTGTAGTTAGGAAAGATGCTAGAAAGTATGCCAGGGTAAAAGATCTACTGACAATGAATGAAGAACTGAAGAAAGCAAGAAAAGCTTTTGATGAGGTTAAATACGCAGGTACTGTCAATCAGTAAAGATTGGTTTGTACTATTTTTAATTCTAATGTGTGTGTGTGTCTGTGTGTGTGTGTGTGCGTGCAAGCTATTATGCATACTAATTTTCTTAGCCATTTTCTTATTATGAAAGTGTTTCTATATAGTTAAGTTTATTTAAACATTATGGAATTATTGGTTGTATGAAGTCAGAATGGATGTTTGTTACTACAGTGCACACATATAATTGATATGTTGGATTACCACACTTTTATTGCATAGGTAGTAATGTTTCACTTTGCTCACATTACTTCTTTTTTTCTCTTGGGCTGTGCAATGCTACCCAAAAACGAAATAATGCATTCTGATATGTGCAATGAAATTTATTTATTATTTTAACGTAAAATATATTTTATTATAATCTGGATTTTTTTTCTATTTTGTACACATAGAACTGCTGCATTGTGTAGAAATTGTAATTGGATCGACAGAATTCTCGCTTTAGTTTAAGAAATATACAATTCTCTCGATTATACGAAATCTTCTCATTAGTTACATGCATTGTGCCCGTTTCTGTACAGCGTTCTGAAGCATTTTTAAACATTTCGGTTCTTGTATGCCACACTGATTTTGTAATGCAGCATGCAAGTAGCACACGTTATGAGAGCCTGACTTTGTTGATAAAGCAAGATACTTTGCTGTTCTTCAAGCTTCGTAACCGTATTATTAGAGCGTCGCATTTTGAGATGAGATAAAAAAAATGCTAATGCTGCTTGAGCCCAGAGGTTCTAAACCTGTCTTATTAGATGTTTTTTTGGCAAATGCTGAAGCGTAGTCTTCAAATCTCTGAAAGAAACGGCTTCTCTTGCTGACAGAATAGTGTCGATGACCCCTATGCCGTGGTACGAGGAGCCACATAATTCCAGAGGAATTTTGTGCTGAAAAAGATAATTCTGGATGCGAGTTAGTCGTTTCCCGTGTCCGACGTAGTATTGCGGGATACAGTCCTCCAGTATATTGACACTGTACGCCATTGGATCCTGGTTTACGTGCAGTAAATTCTTCACCTGACCGATAGCCACGTTCAACAGGTGATCCTTTGATGCATTCTCACCAAAGTATTTGTCATACCAAGCTCCTCCCATCAGAACAGTCAGTACCTGTTTTTTTTACAAATACATGCTGTCTCAATCACCATTCAATGAGAATAATCAGGCCTAGCATTGAGTGTGTTTGCAGAAGTGATTTATTTTAACCAATATGTAAGGAAACAATGCGTTTTGTACGTAAGACGATAAGCAAATTTTGTAATAAATGGTAGATAAAGGAAGTGTAAGTACTTGTAACACCAGGACTATATGTGTTTGAACGTTTACATTGTTGCTTACCGTTGTTGATTTGTTATGTGGCGTGATGAAACAGGAGTCAAATGTGATGCCGAGAATGGGCAAATTTTCTCTAGGAGAAACGAGAAGTCCAAATGCATCCATCGGCAAAACTTCCCCGGAATACTGAAGATTTACGATACCTACAGTGACTGTAGGTATAGTGTACAACTCATTTGCTAAGTCCGGATGTTCTTTCTTTATAAGTGGCGCAAGTTTCTTTGCAGGCAACGCTGATATAACCCGCTCAAATAATTCCACTTTGTTGTTAACCACTACTTCAACATGATCGGGGTGAAAGACAATTCTCTCACAGTAATGATTTGTTCTTGTTTCCACACCCTTCTCCCTTATGTTCCCTATCATTGTTTTGGCTAGTTCTTCTGTACCACCAGTCAAGGTAAACCCATACCAGTTTTCATTTATAGCTCTCATCAGTGTTGGTGAATTCATTGTTTGAAGCATAGTGTCAAGTTCTGTTGTATTACTCTTAGCTGCTTGAAGCTTAGTTTTAATGACCTTTTTACAAAGTTTTAGCATGGATCCTTCTTTGCATTCCTGCTCAAAGAGTTTATTTAGACCATATATACTTCTTATGCTAATTCTATGAGCATCACCAGCAAAAATCCCACAAACCACTGTCTCCACAATCTTTGCAAAGTCACTCCCAAATCGGGTTTCAAAGAAAGTATAAATATCTTCATCGTCCTTTACAGCGGGGGGTGATTTTAAAATATTTAATATCGTAGTTACTAAAGGACGTTCAAATGGGGGTACAGTCCAAAATAAATACGATATGGCATCTAATCCTTTAATGTTCAGATTGTGCAATTTATTGTCCTTATATATAAGTCTGTTCTTTGCGATTGGAGACTTTTTTAATATGGGATTCACTTTCTTTGCTAGGTGCAATTTGTCAAGTAATGGATAAATGGCCATATGATTAAGACGCGTCTGAAACATTCTAGGGCCTTGCTCGAATATTGTACCATCTGGCATTTTTTTACTCTCTATCCAGCCACCTAAACGATGGGATGCCTCGTACAATACGACTGGGTTTAATCGTGGATGACACAGTGCCTCGTAAGCAGCTGTTATACCTGCTATACCACCTCCCAATATCGCAGTCATGTTTTTCCTATCCTATAACACAGCATAGAAAAAGATTTTTATTATGCTTGAAATATTTAATCAGGCCCATAATAAGTGCTTTAAATTGACATACCTTCAAACTTATCTGAGTATACTAAAGTCAACGGCACTCTCCATAGAAGGTAGATCTGCTTCCACCGGACTCAATAATGTTCTTTGAAA
The DNA here is from genome assembly GCA_963942575.1 of Priocnemis perturbator. NCBI lineage: Eukaryota > Metazoa > Arthropoda > Insecta > Hymenoptera > Pompilidae > Priocnemis > Priocnemis perturbator. The sequence goes on along the minus strand of OZ012643.1, from coordinate 21,261,467 downwards.
CGAGCAGGTGTGTCTGTCAATTATTATTCTTAGGTAAATTACAACTCATTGTAACTTAATAGGCTTAGTAAACACCAGGAAATTCTCGACATGAAATGCATATTCACACTCTTCTGCAACGTAACGTTATAACTAGCAGATCGCCGATAGTGACTAACAAAAATTGTTTACAGTTCCAGTCTCAATGACTATGACAAGTCATTATTTACCATCATTATGATAAAACTTTTAACTAAAATAAGCCACACCGCCGATAGGCGATAACTCAATTTAGGCAAAGCAAAACTTACCGTTGAGTAGTCTAGATAAACTGCACGTCTATGACGTCGAAAAGGAAGGTGCCTTCCGTGAAACACAAGGTCCCATAAGATGATCGGTCTATAATATACCTCGTCCGTGGTACGAGGACGCGTGTATTGAGCGGAGTGTTTTTAATTTTGTTAGTGTTGTTATCGATATTTATATGAAATTAAAGTATGTCGGACAGTTCCGACGAGGAATTAAACGGCGGATGCGGTGCAGAGGAATCGTCGTGGATCCTCTACAAAGATCGTGAGGAATGGAATGACGTCGTTCCTGTGCCACAGGACGATGGTCCTCATCCTATTGTTGCTATAGCTTATTCCGCAAAATGTAAGTATCTCACCGCCTTTAATTCCTCATGATATCACTATGAGAAGCTTGTGTCACGTACCAGCATATATATCATTCAATCAAGCACCTTCTTCGAATACATTGTTGATCGACCGAATTCCTAACCTCATACTGTGCCGTCTCTGAACTGATGTTTCTGGTTTTAATTTAAGTTAAAGACTGCTACGATTATTTTCGAGCAATTTTGAAATCCGGTGAGAAGTCCGAGCGGGCATTAGCTCTTACTGAGGATTGTATTTGGCTAAATTCTGCTAATTACACAGTGTATCAATATAGAAGAGAGATTCTCAAAACACTTGGGAAAGACTTAAGGGAGGAGTTAAAGTACATTAATCGTATGATAATATATCATTCTAAGAATTATCAAGTGTGGCATCATAGGAAAGTAATTGTAGAGTGGCTTCAGGATGCCACTGGGGAGTTAGCCTTTGTTGAATACATTTTAAAGAAGGATGCAAAGAATTATCATGCCTGGCAGCATCGACAATGGTGCATGAAAACCTTTAAGTTAGTATAAAGATTTAATCCGAATGCTAGCTGGTAGTATGCTGAATTAATGCTCTTTTTATGAATATAGTTTGTACGACAATGAGTTGGATTATGTGGAACAATTGTTGAATGAGGACGTGAGGAACAATTCTGCTTGGAATCAACGTTATTTTGTGATAAGTAATACTACTAAATTTGAGCAGAGTGTCATTGATAGGGAGGTTGAATTTGCATTGGAGAAAATCCAAATAGTCAAGGGAAATGAGAGTGCTTGGAACTATCTTAGAGGGTACTAATATTTTTTCATGTGTGATATTCGTAGATCGGTAGGCATGTATGTGAGAACTGTGTTTCATTTGTTTTTGCAGGATTCTTACCCATGATATCAAAGGTCTTGGTTCTAATGAAAGAGTGAGAAGAAAATGTGAAGAGCTCTACAATGAGGGCAACCGTACTAATCATTTGTTAGCTTGTATAATTGATATTTCTCTGGACACACGTATAAGTGATGAGGCATCTGATTCTCTGTATCATATTAACAATGCACTTATGGTAATTCGATAGGCATGAAATAAGTATTAGCAATGTTCTACATGTAGGTCATAGTACTCTTTCTTTCAGCTGTGTCAAGAATTGGCTGAAAATCATGATCGAATAAGGAAACGGTACTGGGACTTTATTAGACAGCAATTGTTGGAAAAATTAAAATCTGAATCTTAGTCATAAGTATTTTCAGGATTCTTTTTTTAATGCATTTATACGAGTTAATATTCACGATTCTGATAGCCGGCTATTTGAGAGAATCAACAGAAATGGTTATATATATATATAGCGTACAAAGTATAAAATGTTGTATAAAGCTACAATAAATACAATGACGATACCCGTGAATAAAACTGATCAAGAACCAATTAAAAATCCTTGTGTCATTTTATCGATGTAGGATAGTGAGATGACAGAGTAATGCGGGTTGGCGAATGTTAGTTATCTATTTATTTATAAAATAGGTACATACTCCCAGGTATAATACAATAAATACGCGGTAATAATAATCGTCGTAATAGTGACTAGGCATTGTCGTAACTAAGGTATGTCTGAACGCAGCATCTTGAACGGCGATGGGTGCGAAACGGTGTACGTACGTCATCTGCCCTCAGAAACGTATTGGAATCCTTCGAAACCCAAATATGCACCCCCTCACAAAAATCGTGCAACGTAAAGATCGGCCACCCTTTTGAGGCAGTGTCGAAGACTGTTCGAAGCGTCAAAGCGATTCTCGTTGCGAACAAACAGGCAGGCAGTGACTGCATTCCTTAAGCCAAATGACTTCATTTTTCTTCAGAAACGAAACTTCTAATTAGTAGAAGCGCTAATTCGGTCGGTAACGTTGTGCATCGCCGCGACGAATAAATCGCATGTGCCATGTGGGCGAGTATTTGCGCGTTAACGAAAATATTGCTACGTAACAGCGGTTTTATTGAAGGATTTTGTCTCGAGGGTAGCCGAAACTAATTGGTAAGTACTTAATTAAACGGGAAACGAGGACCTGCAGTAGGTAGTCTGATAGGTCTTAGCATATACCACTTTCGTCTATCCTAACATTTAACAACCAACATCCAAACGATTACTTCTTTTTTTTTTGTGCGCTCCTTGTCGAACTGAAGTTCATCCTCCGATCTACGAGACCGCCGAGAGCCTCTGTCTTTCGTTCTTTACGATAGTGTCTGCCTTGGAATCGTTCCCGCAGATTAAGGACGGCACGCAGCAAAGGGGGATGATCTCCATCGATGCATCGGCGAGCGTTTAAAGCTATGAGATACGTAGTTTTACCACGGATATATACATATACACTTGATTTTACACTGAAAATATACCGCCATGTGAATATTTTTTGCCTTCGACGTCTTTTTCGTTTAAAATTCTCCATATTTTTAACATTTTATAGTAATTTCTGGTGGAACCTGTGTTTAACGCACGTTGTCGCGTGAGATCGACCACAATTTTCGCGTAATACTGAATGTGACGAAATTTCGGTGACATTCGGGCAGTCAGATTGATTTGCGTTTCTATTACGATTTCTCGGCTGTGCTTCTCGTGTGCCGTTTAACACAAGTTTCTGCTATTCTTTTTAAGTCCTCGTTTATTTTTCCCCTTATGAATACGTAATCTATGATTGGACCATCTGTCAGCCAGTACAAGCACAGCCCGACCATAATCCTTTATATACTTTTATCTAATAATTCTCTTTAAGTTTGGCTGCTCATGTCAAACGACTCGACCAATTCACTAATCCCACATTTCCTCTTTCACTCTCACGCGTTTCTCATTATTTTCGGGACGTCGAGTCGCATGCGCCATGAAATTCTCGTTTTACTCTTTTCTGTCCAGCAGTTGAAGGTGAAACTAGATATCGAGAGGAAAATAGATTTCACACAGATAAGATAGATCAATCCTAATTGCATGGATTGTCTCTACGTTCGGTTGAGTAATGTAACGATGCGTACATTTTGTATTTGCGAACGGAGTCAATCATTGATTAACATTTTATTGGGTAAATCTTAACGGAGAGTTTCGATTCTCCCGAATTAGCGAGACTTTCGGAATTTTTCATATCGTTCGGATTTAAAGTAAAATGCGTACGCGTGCAACAAAGTCTTGCGACAAAGGTGGCATGCCAGGTTACTTACGTAGAATTTTCGAATAAATCTTTAGAGACACGAAGTATTGATAACAATTTTTGACAACAAGTACATTTATCGTAGAGACAGTAGCCAGCAAGAGTTTTCTAATCTTAGATATGAGACCTTACGTAGGAGTAAGTCCCTAGAGACACTACAGTTAGAATAGACATTCTGTCAGTGATACAGTGTGTGTACGTGTGTGCAATTAGCTGTGTATTTCGACCGAATATACGATAGGATTAATTCCCCGCACAGGTCAGTGACTAATCACTTCATGGTACAGTTTCCTCTACGTTATTAAAATATCATAATGTCTCTTGTTTGTAATCCTACTCTATAAGGGGAGAAAAAATATTTTTGCCATTAAATCTATCGTATCCTCCATCGACGTGTGTATACGTAGTTCTTAATGTTACATGTTCTCACATCTAGCTCTAATACTCGGTTCTCAGGAGGTCGGGTTCGAAAATATCTAGAGATCATAGTTACCCCGTTTTCTCGTCTTCAATACACTTATATAAGTAACTTCAAAGACATGCGGTAGTGACCGAATTGATATGAGACAACATTCGATGTTTATCTCAATTTACACATAAAACTTATATTCTAATCATAGGCGCTGCTAAAGATCGAAGAAACCTCTGCTCCTGTACCGCGTCGCACACGATTTGCTGCCCGTCACCGTACTTGCATTTCGTCATGATGGGTCTGATTTGCCCCGCGCTTCGTCGCCTCTACACCCGGGAAACACAATGAGCGAAAACATTTACTCAATTGAAGGTACGTCCAACGATCGATCCGCAACTGACTGTGAGAAAAGCAAAAGTGATTTCTTTATGGTACACGCTCGTCAAGCTCACAGCGGACATTAACGCGAATTCTAATCAGTATTTCTTCGTTAGTCTTGAGCATTCCACCGGTCCGCCTTCCCCATTTGTGAGTCCCTTCCCCTTATGTCTAATTAACGAGAAGTAGGCAGTGATGGGAAATGATTAAATATATATTTCACGATCGAGTAAACTGCATCGCGCGTCACGGACGCTTTGGTCCAGTCGCTGCCGGTAATCATAATGAACTTTACGCCCTCGTGTGTATTTCGACTTAAGAACGCTCGAATGGAAGATCGACCTTTTTACCCTCAACCCCATCTGCGCACACTCCTTCCCTCAATTTCAAGCATCACTCCTAGTCAACCCTCTGTCTCTTAGCAGCACACAGTCTTTACGAGCTAAAATCTTACCACGATAATTCGCTTACCTCTCACAAAAATAAATATTTTTATGTCGCTTACCGTACTACACGCTTATGAACTAGAAACAACAAATCCCGCAGCCCGACGGGGGATTTACGATAGGATTCTCTACATCGCTCTCTCGCAAACTCATTCATGCTTACAATTCTCCGTCGACGATGGAATCTGCGTGCGGCGTCGCTTTAAAATCGTACGTGCATTAACTACCGCTACCTCCTCCCTTTTCTCTTCAATCAGCTAATCGAGGTCACATAAAATCGCTACTGATACGCTGCTGTCCTCTGTCTCATACTCTGCACACGAAACTCATCATAACGCATACTCTCGCGCCGCTACGTCTCTGAGTCTAAAATCAACCGAGCATCGCTCGTTCATCTTACAAGAACGTAGCAAAATTCGTATGGCACAAATGTAATCTCGTGAAAGGAATATAATGAGCGTTCAAAGCTGCGTCAAATGATCGGCGTCATATAAAGGCTTTAAAAACGTGTTCTGTAACATCGTGTATCCGCCTCACCTTAAACTAGCAAGGTACCGTCTAAATGAACGCTCGCCCTCTCAAGCACCGTCCCTTCCTCTCTGCTCAGCAGCAGCGCCGGTCATCCAGCGCTAAGTAATAAATACCCGACAGCTCTGGCCAATGTTTTGCCGCTCGCAGGAAGTCGTCCGGCAGAAATCTTGAAAACAGCGCGTGTCCCGCTTTCGCTCCTTCCAAAGAAAATGACTGCCTCTATGGGTTATGAATTTACTAACAAACGTCGCTTCCGTTTCAGCTCCGCCAGCTTCGTCCTCCTTCGGCTCTTCTGTCTTCACCCTTCCACCGTCAACCCTTCGGAGAAGAGAATAAGGACATACCGATCCGTTTGCCACACTTCTTCGCCGCCCAACCGATCGCGTCCGCATCTCCGTCCAGCTTCGAGATCGATCCTCACCGATCGCCGATCGAACTCTCAGCAGCACTCGAAGCGTCGTCTTCGAAGCGATCCACTCTGAAGGAAGTTGCTCGAGGTTCCGTCGAGATTGCGACGCCTCGAGGAAAGCCCCCTCCTCTGGTCCAGGAAGTAAGGTACAATATTGAGCGATTTCATTCCGGCCGAACGGTAAGGATTGCTCCTTCAGGTCCATGGAGTGTAGCGTGGACGCGCCGAGTGTCAGAAGGCGGTGTCCAGGGCGGCCATGCTGGTTGAGATGTCCGGGTCCGTTCGACAGGCGTCCAGGAACTCGGACAGAGTCACCACGCCGTCCTTATTCCCGTCCATTTTCTGCGGGCAAAAACGTATCCGGTCACTGCGGTAAGATTGGCCAGTTTTTTTTTCACCTCACGAACGTTCCGCGTCGATAATTATGAGGCCGAGTCCGTGATGTACCTCGGGCTTCAAGAGCCGTCGTACAATGGCCGAACAATTGGTCCTCATTACGCGGCGCTAATTATCGCACGATTCACGGGGAGCCATCGGATCGAGGCAATTTGCGGAGTCAAAAGCCAGAGGCGGGCGGATGTCGGGCTCGTGTTCTCCGATGCGTTCGCGCGCACTGGAATTCGGTAGCGAGCGGTGGTAAATGGGCCGACGACAGGTGCGAATCGTAAAATTATCGCCGCCTACGCCCGACAAATAAAGCCTTGAATGGCTGGTGCGTTGATTCGGATGGAGTGGGTGGGACCTATCGTCGTGTTCCGGTAGACGGGGTTAATTGAAATCACGCTTTACAACAAGCGACGGTTCATCATCGCAGCCCGGCCAATTCCATTAGCGGCAGTCGGCGGTTGTCGGGCGTCGGGGTTCGTATACACGCTGCAGGGATTATCGGAGCGTCCTTACGTCATACAATGCGTTTAATAGAAACGGTGAGCGGGGAGGAATCAACCCCTCCTCGGGTGCTCACTGTTAGTCACGGAACAAATGTTTCCCGTGCCCCGAGTATTTCGTGGTACATCTCAGATAATAATCAGTGCAGCATGCTAAGTAATACGTATAGTATATATATATATGTATATATGCATGCGCATGCACTGAGAACGTTCCATTAGATTAGATCGTGGCGAGAAATTAAAAAGGGCCGTGTGGCCGAGTAATAATGACACGTAGATGCTCTCGTAATATTCCTCTAGGGAGCAATAAAAGGACAATGGTGTTCTTAACGACCGCTTGCATTCCTCTATGCGCACTTTGCCAGAGGGTCGCCCGGACTTAACCGCGATTTTATCTTCTCCGTTCCGACAATAACTCGTTTATACTCTCGTCAAAACTATACGCGTCTCTTGCGTGGCCCAGTTTCGTCGACGCGCGGGAGTCCGCGTCGCCGCGCACGAATGAAATTCAAATTGCGCCCATTACGATCTACCGAATTAGCTTAAAGGGCGAGCGAGACTAATCGCTCGCGTCGGTCGCTGTCGAAATTGCCAATGGGACGGATATTCCTCGAACGCGAAAGTCGCCGTCGTCGGTCATAAACGGGCAGCAACTTTATAACCGTTCGCGACCATTGTGCCGGCTTTATCGTTCACGAGGTGTCTCTCCCGGTCCATTTTTCATCTCTACTCGTTATTTATGTTCCCGACTTACCCGTAATAGTGCTTTATCGTCAAGCTGAAAAGGCTTTGCGAAGTTAGTGCGCACCGAGAACGACACGGCGGGAGTCCGACGAGTCCCCGTTAAAATGGAATCTGCCCCCTGTATTTGCCGACAGAAGATTGCGAGAGCTTCTATCAGGTACTATCTGCTCGTAGGCAGACGATCTCCTTTGGCGTCGCGAGGTTACCACGCCGACGGGCTTCGTAATGAAATACGATTTCGCTACAGTGTGAATTTCCATAACGACACTGCGGAAATCCGAAGGCGGACTAACGTGGGCGTAAGGGAATTTTTCGCTGGCTCGCGACTCTCTCTCTCTCTCTCTCTGTCGGCCATTTTCCCCGAGGCATAAATTGCATCAGAGAGTACGTGGGATATATCGCACTTTAGATGCCGCCCTTTTACGAGAAGACCTCTTGCGTTTCATCGTCTCCTTGCTCGGGCGGGGGCAATTCTTTTTTGTGCATTTCCATGTCTCTCCGCAGCTGGATCGCGGCGCGTTCTTTAATTAGGCGTCGGTCCTGCCTCGCCAAATATAATTGCACAAGGCCGCCGCGTTAATTCGCTGCCATCGCTCGTCGTCGACATGCATTGCTCGCTGAATCCCGGACGCTCGCTCTCGCTCTTTCCCGCGCACTCGTCCCGTTTTTCGCTGCCGCTCTCTGCGCTGCACTAATTTCGCGTCGTCGGTGTGCAAACTCTCGCTCAACCGCGCTCTTTGACGCATTACACACCGCGCGGACGAGTGTACCTCACAGGACTGTTCGCGCCGTCAGCGTTGTAAGACTAGAGGCATGCTAAATGGCCATTTGCGTGTCGCCCGGAAAAGTCGTCTTTCACCCTCGCGCTCTGCACGCTTCGCGCGTTCCGGAGATGGCCTCGATCACGCGTCTATTTATCTACGCGAGAATATTTGTTCCGCGGAGGACAGTACCAACAGTGGCGGAGAGCGGAACTCGGCGACATGAATGATTCTTAACGAGTAGCGTTTGCTGCTTCAAGATCCACGAGCTTCACGTAAATTCTTAATGGCCGCGGTCGACGTCAGATATTAGATCGTCGCGTTCGCGACTCGTGAAATGTTTAAGCGGCGGATTATGTTTCCACGGATCGTGCAGATTGTATTTTGCGCGGGCAAATAGAATATGGCGACACGAGACGGGCGTTAGTTTCATTCCCACGAAGTCGTGCCGACGTATTTTTCGTCGCGCTAATTCGGGGAATAAAAGTCGGCGACTGTGAGCGTCAGAGATTTCGTGGTTCCGCACTGGCACGCGCTGTTTTCATAAATGAGCTCACCGCGATCCCCGGGCAAATACAATGCTCCAGAACATGCCAGAGCGTTTCCTTACTTACTGGCGTATACCGTGAATCGCCGCCTCCCGCTTTTGTTTCACTTTTCCGCGGAAAATTTATGCCGCGCTTCTGATACCGTCGTATCCATAGGGACATTCGATTCCAATTCAATTCTTAAGAAGCAATCGATTCTTTTGGTCAACAGTTGGATTCTTTGCTATTCGTTATTTTTTTTATTTGGATTTTTTAAAAGAATCGCCTCTCATGATACGATTCTGAATCGATTCAAAAATCAGCCCAAAACCACAGGAACATTACGTTATTTATGGCCGCCGAACCGCGGCCGCAACATTCTCAAGTCGTTTTGATTTACGACAGTTATCCGCGCGCCAGATGCCGACGATATTTCGACTGTAAAATTTGACCGTCACAAGTAGTAACATCTGCGAGGGCATGGGTTCCGCAGTCGCCCCCTTTGCCAGACATTCATAGCCGGACGATTACCGCGAATTGCAGTGGTGATTGCGAAATGACTAATGCAATTACACTGTACGCGCCACAAAGGGCGTCGTGAATTAGATTCCGACGTGCAATTTTGACGAGCCATCGCCGAACAGGCGTACACTCGAATCGGCGTCTGTGTCGGTTCCGTATGCCGCATCGGAGCGTCTTTCCGTCGTGTGCGTCACGTATCTTGCGAAATTTGCCATTTCCGCGTAAAGTAACTTGCTCGTCGGATGTAGACGATGAACTGTTTCGTACATCCGACAGCCGTCGTGAAAATAGACGCGAGGACGGTTTCTCCATTAAAGGTGTCTGTGCGTCAAGGAAGATGTGCTAGGAAATTTGCCTGATAGGTCGAGAGTCTGAGTTTCGAGTAAGTTCGAGGTGGGCGCGCGACGAAGGACGCTTGTTTGTCGTCAAAGGCAAGAAAAGGGGGAAAGTTTCGTAAGAACGATTTCGCCTTTAAATTACTAATATCGGCCCCTCGCTCCTTCCACAGTCTCGTTGACCGATAGAAAGAGTTGTCGGATGGTAATAGTACGAGGAACACTCAAAACTTTTGCCGGCCCCACCCACGATGTCGCGGTGGGACGAAAGTTTAAATTGCCAATTCCGCAATTTCAACTTCTGCACCATTGTATAACGCATCGTAGATAAGTAATATTCTCCTGGCCCGATGTGAGGCCGCGTGCGTTCGCGCCGCTTCTCAGAACCCTCGTTGTTTTGGGAATCGTCCGACACAGAAGTTCCGCGCGCAATGAAGTTACCGCGGACTTCCTGAATTAATCGAGTCAACATCGGTGCTGCTCGCGACGACTTTTAATTGATTTTGCTCGCCTGAAACGTAATGCATCCGTCGTTCTACCGCGCTCGTCCGCGCGGCCGCTTTTAACTCAAAGCCGCGCTACAAACAACGTATCCCACTCGCTAATCGATTTACGTTTATCGCGAGGGCGCTCTCGAGATAGCGCCGTTGACAATATTAATATTTCCGCGACCCGTCCGGTTCGCGGCGCGCTCGTTTTCGCCGAATCCGCGACTGACTAAATTGTGAATGCGCGCCCGGGGTCCGTATAACTTTTCGCGGTCCTGAAGTGGAGCTTTGAGAATCGAGTCGGGCGAAACTCTCGCGAATTCTTGGCGACCCCTTGAGGCCCTTGGGGAAACAGAAACCGCAGGCAATTACGACGTGGAGAGTTCGTATGGACAGGTACGCGTGACCTATGCACGTATGTACAATATATATACACGTATATACACACGTATATAAGTGTATCGTACTCCCTATAGTTTGATTTTCACGTTAACGTCGCGAGACCATATGCATTCACCGCCGCTTTTTGTGCGCAGGGTGCCTAGATATTTCGCGAGATAACTCGCCGGCCTGCACAAATTCGGTGGAAATTGACAAAAATATTTTCACTCATATTGAAGGTTTTATGTATGTTGAGTGCTGGGGCGTTGGCTAATATTTGAAATTAATATAAAGTTGCAAAGCGTTACGTATAAGGTTACCGACTAATGGGATGCCGTTAATACTTTCCCTCTCTGCATACAATCCATTCTGGTGCATGTTACCCCGTCGCGGGATTTATTGTGAAATCTCGTTCAACGAAAATCCGATTTCCCCCGCTTCTAAAGTTCTCTTTCAATCCTATTGGTCTTCGGCAATCCCAATGGCCGATAAAGGGCCGACAGCTTACGATAAAGGTTTAGCCGGGACAGATTTTTGCAAATCGCTCTAAACACGAGGCGGGAATAAAGTCGGAATGAAACAACGTGACTGATAAACGCTGACAGGCCGACGGACGTTATTTTATGTCAATTTCATAGCAGCAGCTCGTCGCCAGCCGACGGCAAGGAGGGAAACAGTATAAGGCAGGCAGATTCGCGCGAATTCTTTGGGGCCGAAAAATAGGCGAGGATTTTATTTTTACCTCATAAACGTCACATTGCGCTTACGGATGCGCGGAGGAGTGTTTGTCTATCCTCAAATTGTGCCGAGACTGACGAGGCATGCAAGTTGTCCCGAGTTGGAGCGACAACACGAGGAAATTGTGTCCGTAAAACGAATCGTTTCGTCCTTTATCCGGGGGCGGCAAGAGGTGTCGGGCCACAGAGGTGAGACAACGATAGAGACAAGGTGTGACAGAGGGAGAAAAACAGGGAGAGAGAGAGGGAGAGGCATGGAAGGAAGACTGCACTGCAGGCATTGTCATCCCCGGCTAACAATGTGACAGCCGCTAAAAAGAAAGCCTCGTTCTTGTGTCATTGCCGTCAAGGGAGGTGCGTTCTGCAGAAACAAGTTCGCTTTCACTAAGTGAACGAGCGAAGCTGTCACTGTCCGTCGATAGTGTCCGTGCATTGCGACTTGGCTCGACGAACAACTGCTATTGGCCGCCTGATTTTATACCCGCCTGGTTCGACGCCGCTGCGGAAACTGGAGAACATTTTTCCTTCCCCTTAAACGGCTCGTTTAATTAACGCTGATCGAACGAGAAATCATTGCGTTCAGCCACTGCGCGTATCTCGATGATTTATTAAAGCTGAAAGAGCGCGTCTTCGTCGAGGGAGGAATAAAACGCGGCCCGAGTTGGCCGCAGTTTCGTCGTTAAACATCGTGCATTATTAACGTTGGACAATCGTGCCAAGGAATTTTTGGGTCTAACCAGTTATCTTGATAATTGCCTTTACGCCAGCGAGCGCGTGAGTCTCGTTTTCTGGTTCGTTTAAATTATGCAGAGGATTCGATGTCGGTTGTCTCCCCCGTGACTGAGCTGTATCACTGTCAGACTCGCGCTGACCGCTGTGACGATCACTTATTCATAGCGAGCGCACTCGCCGTGCGAATAGGAAATTAAAGTCATCGCGTACGTTTAATTCGTAACACAAACGATGGCGCGGAGTTGTTCGGCACCTTTCTAAATTTACAATTCCCCAATTTGAGCGCGTTCATGGTATCCGCCCGAAATATCCCGCAGCCGTTAAACACGTTCGCGAGCAAATATCTATGCGGGTCACGGCGGCCCGCGGTACAACGATAGTGTCGAACGTAGGATTGCGAAGGCGTATCGGAAGGTTGCGAGATAAGAGGAAACGTAATGGCGCAATAGGAACGAAGTGCAGTGTTTCGCTCGTCATCTCTATCTGCGCGGCAAGTTCCGTAGAACGCTTTTAAATGTTACGCGTGTAACATCGTTTCCGGTGCAAAATTGTTTTTAATTACACTCCAGGTTCAGCATTGTCGAGTACGCTGCGCACTAAAGAGGCCGGACTTCCTTACCTGAAACATTCGATCCACTTTCTCGCGGACGCCCTCGACGTCCAGCGTTGGGTCGGCAAATTTGCCCATCAGGTCGTACACCGCCGTGACGATGTCCGTCATTTCCTCCCTCGTGATGCACCCGTCGCCGTTGATGTCGTAAAGCGAAAATGTCCAGCGGAGCTTCTCGTCTATCGAGCCGCGAGACAGTATACTCAGGCCGGTAACGAAGTCCTGCAACGCAAAGGAGAAAATTGGCGCAGGTCGTGAATCGGTAACGTCATTTCGGACGCTTTCCGTCCGCGTCCTTTCGCGGTCTTCGTTAGAGTCTGGCAAACGGCGCCGATAAAAAGGCGAGCACGTTGATATGCCGTCGGCGTGCGACGCAGGCAAGGAACAGGGAACCAATAACGGTCGAATCGGTCCGCTTTGCACACATCCACTACCGCACGTGGAATCTCGTGGAAATGTACAGACAAACATTACCGAACGGCGATCGAGTTGAAATTTCGAGCGACTGCTTCAACACGAAACACTGAATCTTCTGCATACGACGTCATTGTGTCTTTTCTTCTATTGTTTTTCTTATTGTTTATTTTCGGACAAAAATTTGTAATCTGCCTTGCCTATCGCGAGCGGTTCATGTGACCGCTTCAACGATTTATATTCTGTGCATACGTGCAAGGTGGGAATAGGTATACATGAAGCGTCGGTAGGATTAGTGTCAAACTTAACTTGTCCCGCGATCGCGGGATCCACAGGCGAAACTTATTCGGCACTTCATCTTCATTCCCGAACCTTAAGGCTCTCGAGGCCATCGAATTTACGTCGCATCGCGCGATAATTGTACGACTAACGCCGAACGACAGTGGCCCGGCTTCGCGGATAATAAACTTTAGTGCCAGTTGGTTAAGTTACGGCCGGTAAACTCGATTCGCAGGCGAAAACGCGTGTGCCGGAGAATGTGTACTTGAACGCGTAATGCGTGCCGACGTGCAAATGCATGCGCGGGATGTCTCACGAGCGTGTACGCTGGGCGTGAGCGTAAACCACGAAGTGAGAGAGAGCTGGGCGGCGAGAAACACTCCGTATTCGGCTGCGACAATTATTATGGAGATTCGGGCGGCATTCTGAATGCAGACCTACTCGCAGGGACAGTTGTTCGAGGCTCTCGCGTGGATTTCCATTGTCCCACTTATTCAAATTCGAATTTACGGCGGAAGAGAGCGATTAGACGGACTCCGCGTCGGTGTCCATTACAGCATCCACGGATCTCGTGTTCGACGCTGAATTCGCTTGGCAGGCTGCGAAAGAAACTAACACGTTCGTGATACAAATTTGAATTACACGCTTCAAATAGTGAGATCTTTCCATCGATGAAAAAGAGTAGCGTGTCGTGCGTCCGCGTCGCCTCGCAATATGACTTTCTCGCGCGGCTCATTTCGTTGACTCCCTCGCGCACGAATTTCGCTCCGTTAACATAATTCGCCGGAGCACACTTTTCGCCGACCTTCGAAGGTGAGAGCGGAACGAAATTAAAGGAAGCATAGCTCGCGCACGGGCGGAGGCTATCTTCCCGATCGAGTCAGCTTTTTACTACAAATCGAATTTGCTCCCTGCGGAGGCAGCTGCTGGAAGGACGATGGAATTATGTGGGAAACGCGACCGACTGCAAATACAGGGCCCGATTGCCGGGGCAAAGATTGTCTCGCGCCGGCTTTCGGACGGAGCGGAGTCGTGTGTGAGTGGAGCGTGTGTTGTCCCGGGGCGGTGACGGTGGTTGGCTGCGGGCTTGTTCGTGGATCAAAAAGCGCGTCCACCGAAGCTGTTAGCGCGGTAAATTGCATTTGGCTGGCCGGAGTAGGAGTAAAAAGGCAGAGCAAACGAGGGAGATAAAATGGGGGACAAAGGGGCGGCATGCGGCTAATATGAAAGAAGAGGAGGACTATAAGTTTTGTAACGACGCCGAGGAACTCGGCCGCTCGCGGTTTTATTAACGCGCTTAGCGCCGAGGAGTTGATGAATTTCTGTGCCCTGTCTTCCTTGGAACGACGAGTTTTCAATGCCGAGGATTAACGCGGCCGGCCTCGTTAAAGCGAACCAATTTACACGAGTCTTTGGACCCCCCAATGGCTCGTGTTAATGTTCGCGTTCGGGTGTAACGAATGAATCGTCGTAAATCTCTTGTAATGCGTCATAGCGCAGTAACCGCATGGGTGCAATGTGTCAAGCGGTGTGCTTACAGATATTTGCACGTTACACAGTGCGCCGTTAATTCTCTCAACGAAGCATGATCTCGATTGGAAAGATTTGCATAAGGTGTAATATCCTGTGATTTTTAGTGTTGCCGTTGAATAGGACGCAATCTTAATATTGAAACGTCGGCTTTAAAATCATTTAATTCAATTTTCGACTATTGCCGATCGTTCCGTTCACCGTACAACGTACGGTCAACTCCCACAATTTCAAACATAATTTTGACGTACTGTAATGGAGCTAGAGAAATAGTCAAGATCATTTTGTAGGTACTTTTTCATCCAAATATTCGTTCCCGTCAAATTCTGCAGTTTTTGTCCGTTCTGTTAGAAATGTTACTGCTGTTATAACGTACGCAGACAGTAGTGCCATGAGCAATATACATCACAGAAAAACAGGGCGTGCGTGACCGATCGACCAATAAACGCTTTGCCCGTGCTTTGGCCGGCATATTGCGCATGCAATCGGCCGTGTGCGGTGTCCAGTCGTGACTTTGCCAGGCTGATGACTTTAATTAAAGCACCCACTCTCGTTAAAGAACACGCAGATGTGCCCACTGAAGCCACGCGAACTTGAAATTTGTTTATGAACAACCCGGCGATTATTCCGTTCAACAAATTTCAACCGTGCAAACGCGAATGAGAGATGCTGAACGAGCGAAGCGATTACTTTGAACGCGAGCATGGACGGAAATTTGATCAGTGAAGTAGCTAGAAGAACAGACAGATCCGGGCCCCTTTATACCAAGAGGTACAAATTTGTTTCATAAGTAGGTAACTATATTTCCACCGATAACTAGCCTACAGAAAGTAATGGACGTTATATTTAAATTTATTCGTCATAAGCAAGAGAAGATCGGGGCTCTAAGAAAATATATTTTTCGATCCATTAATCCTGCAAAGAAACGGCGATCTGTGATGAGGAGAGAGGAGAGAAGAATGAGTGCATTATTGACAAAGAAAGCCGCATCTTCGTAGTTCGCTTTTCATGCTCGATTGATGAGCCGAGTATCGGCGCGCGGCTGTAGTGTCGGCGTAAGTAAACGTTATAACGCCGAAGTAGGAATTCCGAGCGTGCAAATACACTGGGCGCATTTCCACCGCGGCACTAATGGCAAACAGTCCTGCCCGTCCGTACAAATACCGATTGTTGATTCAGGTCGTCGTGATTATGTCGAGAGTTACGAAACGACCGCGTTACGACTTTATCCGGCTCATTTGGAATCTGCTGCCGGACACCGATTCTCGCTCCAGCCCAGAGTGATGCGCTCTTGTCAACCGACCAGCAGAAACGTATTAAATGCACGTCGCTGGCGATATCAATTATTCCGAACGATTTTCAATTAAGATATCAGGCCGCCGACGAAATTGGTTAATGCCGTTTCGATGGTACAAAAATCCCACGATTGGACGAAAGCTCTATGTCTGTTTTCGGGAGGATTCGGGCCGATCGTGCGTCTTGATTAAACTACTGCCCGACGGAACGTCGATTAGGCGTTGTAATTAATGCCGTTTGCGATAAGAATAAGTGATCGTTTGGCGATGGTTAAGTGCCTGCGACAATAAAGCTTATCAGGCATCATTGAGGAAATGTTTGACTTCTTGTACTTTCGTGACAGTGACGGGAATGGCTTAGGCTTCAAACAGTTTTCAGCGAGATTTTTCCTATGTTTAACCGTCTTAAGAGGATCACAGGTGACTTAACTGATCCGAATTTAATCTTCAACACGAAAATGCTTTCTGGCCCCCTTGGCCCAGATCCCTGAACCCGAAGATATGCAAATGACGCCGATGTTGGCCGTTTCTCCGCTATTTGTCAACGCAATTTAATGCCGAAATCTGCACCGTGAAAGGAGTGACGGAATACAAAGTATCGCTTACGTCTTCGCGGGATGGACTGTCTGCGAGATATAGTAAGCGAACGGAATATATTGGCCAGATCTTGCCCCGAGACCGGGTCAGTGTTTCGATTTACGGTTCAAGTGTTGTAACGGAACGGACTCGAATACGAGGATGAAGAGTACTTCGGAGCAACAGCGGGGAAATGAAATGCAATCGAACCGTGATATTGGTTTACGTACGAGCATCGTCGATGATGGAACTCGTAGAAAAATAGACATGCGCGCTTCATAGGACGACAAAGTGCATTTCGAATTTAATATCTATTTTCACGTATGGTCGAAGCAATATTTTCTGTTTACGTAAAACGATGCAAACACGCGGTAGTTAAGTGACGTTAAAACGGTGATGAAAACAATTCGTCGCACGGGAACGCATCGTTCGCTTTCGCGCGAACGAGTTCTCGTCGCATCGACTCGCGATGCTCGGTCCGTTCTTCCGATTTAATATTTACGCTCGCTCTGGCGCACCGTCAGCGTCCAATCACGCTCCAGAAATTCATCAAAGAACTCGTTCCAAGTTTGACATTAATTTTTAACGTCGGTACATTAATTAATACCTCTCGCCCGGGCCGTATGTAATCGCCGGCGGACGAAGTTGTTTCCCTGTCGCGGAACATTTCGCATTAAAAGCGCGCCGAGAGCGCGGGAGCTGCGTTTTAATTAAAAACCGCCGGTGATCCCGCGTCTCGTTTATCCGACGCTTATTTGCGAAGCCGCTCTTTGTCTTTTTCCGAAGGCGCGCCTTGTTGCCATCTTCAACCGCGCCACGTAAATTCTCCTCCATGCCCGGCGAGCAGTCGGCGTCTGTCGGCGAGCCGAAGATCATCGCTGTCGGGAAAGCTGAAAAATCTTTCTTTCCACTTTCGGTCGTCCGCAAATAGGAAGTACATTAGGAAGTATTTGCGAAGGGACTTTGCCGAGCGAGCGGAATGCCGTGAGCGCGGAAACAGAGGGTGAGAGGGAACGATCGTTTGTGAGACTCTCGAGCGAGACGTCGCGAGATTGGAAGACTTTTCGAGAACGCACACACATTTTACGACGCAGCTCTCGCCTGCGCCAGTAATACGATTAAGGTTGACGGTCACGAGGTTTCCTCTTGGCAAGCGAAGAGGGCGATAAGTTTACGAACGAGAGAGTCGCGGGGTAGGGGCGGCACGAGGCGCGAACAGGAATCCTAGCAAGAGCAGATCCTCCTGGAAAGACGCGGCACTCATGTTGTTCGAACGGCAGCGATTGCAAAAAGTATTATCCCGTGACGAAAGACGGGTAAATACTCGCACTCAGCGATCTTAGGACAAGCGGGTAATGCGATTGAAGTCGATAAGCGTCAGGAGAATACTGCCACTTGAGAACGGAAGCACGGACGCTATACTCGCAGCAGCCCGTGAAAATGTGTGCGCCGTGAGGAAAGAAGCGTTATTTCAAGTCCACCGTGCTTCAGAGTAATATGTCAAGCGTAGTCTGCTCGCGATCTTGCCGCGATTGTAAAGATACATTTTACGCGAACGACAGTCATAAAGTTTTGCGCGGCCGTCCGTCGTGGGACCAATAAGGGAAAGCTTGCCTGCGAGGATGAAAAAAGTGGAAGACCGCGATCGCGCGAATTTGCTGACAAACGACTTCAGATTGCGCCGCGAGCCATCCGATTCTGGGAAGTGTCTTTGGAAGTCGTAACGTGCCAAGCACCTTCGCAGCTGCTTTTCCATCCTTTTGTTTTGTAATCCCGTTAGATTGCTGTAGCCAAATATATGCGCGACATGACGGATACGGTTGGGAAATAAGTTGCGGGAATTAGAGGGTCGGCCGACTTAATTAAACTAGTCCGAACGACAAAGGTTAATGCGAGCTTCTTATCGGGCCTAAGGGATGGCCTCTAAGACAGTAGAATCGAAAAAATGGACACTGAGAAGGCAAGTGAGACAGGCATCCTGAGCCGACTTGATTTCGTTTCGCAAGATACGCTTCTGCGCAAAAATTGAAGATCCCATATTTTTTGTTTGTTATACTTGCTTATTATGATGCTTCAAGGATGCAACTCCATTTCGAATGTTGAAACCTATAGTACCGAAGATATGGACTTTGTGAGGTATGGCCTTAGTAACTTTTCGTACGTGTGCCTTACTTCTCTTGTGAGTTGGTCTATTGCGCGGCCTCGAGGCAACCAGTCGGCTAATTGTACGAAGTACAACTCTGCTATTTCGTGTACCCGCGAAGATAATAGTGTTACGCGTTATGCCACAGGTAATTATCCACTGATGACATTCAAGTGAACATTGTTTCGCGATAACTCCTTTTTTAAACCGTTTTCTGGCAGTATTCGATAAATAGACACGGACCAAAACGGTTCAAAAGTTATATGGATTTAAGCTTTGGTACTCTTAGCGTACTGTATGCCTCGCCTTAAAAAAAGATGGTGCACCAAAACAATGTTGATCCTGACATTATCTTCTCCTGGTCTCTTGCCCGCGAATCTAATATTTATCGTCGAGATAGAGGGTGTCGGTGTTTGCTTATGCGTCTACTCACCCTCCGTAAACTTTGCCCGTACAGCCGCGCTCATTATCGCCCGCTGGTCGATGATAATTGACGCTAATTTCTGTTTGACGTTCGCTTAACAGGATTAACCGATTGTGATCGAAACGTGAGATTCAACGGGCGCGGAGGGCCATTATCGTTATGCTCGCTATTTGAACGGCAACAATCGCGGAAGATTTCATTTACGACAGCGATATCATGCGGAACGATTCCTGAGAAGTTGGCAGATCTCATTAGAGTCATGAGTAACCTCGGCGCGTCTGCCTCGTAATTACGCGCTCGATAATCAGAACGTAATCAGCGTGTTCGAAATATGTCAAGAGCACGGTTCGTTAGGAAAAAGGCCTGCACAGTGGCGCGAGGGCAGGGTTCAATTCAGTGACCGCTAATTTTCCGCGGATTTATTTAATTACATAATTAGTCCTGCATTTAGTAGCGGTAGTACGGGCCGGCGGAAAACAAGATCAACCAGGCAATTACGTGTGCGGAGCGTAACGAGCAGAAATATGCTTCGGCGGGGAATCGAATTTGAATGGCTGGGCCTACTAATCATCCGGTCGAGGAGCTAACGACCTTCGTCTTTTGATTTGTTTCTTTATTTTCCGCTGCAGAATATAAAGTAACATCGAGACCATTATACGAAAGTTCGTATAATGAGGTGCGTCTAGAACGAGAAGTTCGCCCGGAGAGAATATATAACTAATGTACCGACGTACTTAAGTACGGCAGCACGTTGAAGTACGTGACATCCGCATCATGCTGCTAATTCATCTTTAATCGAGCCGCCTACTGAACGACGTTGAAGTCGTTCCCGTCGCGCATACTTCGCTTACCTCGAAACTCAGCAATCCACTGTGGTCCTGATCCAACGTGTTGAAGACGTAGTGCGCGTACTGGCTGGTGTTGGCTGCAACAAGAAAAACAGTTTCGTTCCGTAAAGTGAGCGGCTGGCAGGAAATTGAAACGTGCCCGTGATTCGTTGTCAGCCGAGCCCGCAGGCTTCGAGCGAGAGTCGGCGGAAGAAAAATTAAAAGTCCGGCAAATATTGAATGCTGCGGGGAAACGACTCGGCGAGGCTTTCAATAGCGGCTCCTGGATAATGACTTTGCACCTCGGCCAGCCAGCCGGCTGCGAGGGCGTCCTTAATAAGTACTCCAGTTCCCTGACAAGCGGCACCCGCACACCCGCGCGCGCCTCGGCCGCACCTTTCGAGATCGACGAATCTGTCGCGGGGCACGCTCGCGCAAACAAAATGTCCGTCGGCGCGCGTTAATAACTTCCAGGCGAGAAACCGCGAATGCCAGCGGCAGCGCGTAGTCAGTGATTTACGCGGCCCAGGAAATATCCTCCCAATTATTCCCGCCGCGTCTTTTATACCCTTCCGCCTAAGCGCAGCCCACCGTGCCCCGCGCAATCATTCAGCTGCAGAAACTAATTATCGATCGCGGCTGGCTAATTAGTAAACTGCCCGCGCCGCTTGTTACTTGTACACGGCACGGTGCGCGCTTTATGCCCCCGTTATTTATCCGCGCTCCACGGGAACGCCAGAAGCTACGACATCGCGCGATGCGTCTGAACTTTCACATGGGAATTAATTCAAGAAAGTCCCCGCGTCCGGCTCAACAGTCGCCATTTTCGTGAGCCTGCCGATCAAATGAGCGGTGCTCCGTCTTTCCGGCCGCGCGGAATTATCTCGCCGTGGCTGGCTCGCGCGGAAGCGGAGGGCGCAAAGTGGATTAGCTCGTCCGAGTGGCCGGGGTTCCCACGAGCGAGGCCGCTTCGCCGTCTGGCTGCCGATGTCAGACGAGGACGCGAAAATTAGTTTTCTTCGCCGACGATTTCCCCTGCCGCCGCGCGTCGAAAAGTGGATCGCAAACGGAATCGCGTTTCTCGAGACGGTTATTCGACTCGGTGCCGACGAGCCGAGCGGATCGAAAGTCGCAACATGCGCGCGGTCTCTTCGACAGCGAACCACGTCTGCTATCCGCGGGCGTTCTCTGTCGCACGAAACCGAGCCGTCTCCGGCTCGTCCTTGTTCGAATTCACGTTGGCAAGGGCGATATTTCTCTTTGAGTGGAATTTATGGAACACCTAGAGCATCCTCTGCCCTGCAAAATTTTTTTCTTTTCCGTCGCGCTCTCTTTGGGAATGTAATGGGGTGGGTGCGTCTTAATAACTCCGCCGGTCTCGCCATTACGGCTTATTACCGATATAAATTTGGTTCTCCTATCATAATGGGTTAGATCACACGTGGGTCTGCGAACTGTCGTCCAGGGACGCTCGGGACGGCGAAGATAAGTATGAAACATCTCCCCCGTTGATAAAGCGCCCCCTCGAACCCTTCTGACCCTTTGTCTTCTGCGAAACTTCGTCTCTCCGTATCTATCGATCACGGAGAGCGTGGAACAAACCCGAAGTATCAGAAACGTAAGACTACGAGCCAGCGCGGACTCCTCTCGTATTATTGCAACCTCTCGACCGGGGCGTAATTTTATCTGGACGGAGCAGCGAACGTTGTTATCGTTTTGGAAATTCGGTGAGCGGCAGCCGATATGCGTTTGACTCACGGCGCAAAAACAAGAGTGCCGTCCGAATATCGGAGAATCGTAGTCCGCTTCTCGAATCGAGTCTGGCGATCCGGTGTATCCGCGTTTGAGGTTTGGATTACGTGTTTGCGATAGGATCGAGTCCACGGCTGCTGCGAAATTATCTCGATGTCTCTTTCCATGTGCGAGGGGAGGTCGGCCGAAGGGCGTCTACGTGGTTGGTAGATCGCGCAAAACAGGGGCGTGTTACGGGAACGGAGCTCTAATTAAGCGATTTAATTTAAGGACCAGGAGCGCCTTTCCTTAATTAAGAAAGGCCGGTAAATAACTCGCTCGCCTTTGAGCTCGTCTCTTGCGCAGGCTGCCGGTACACGGAGAGCTGATTCCGACCCGTGACGTTTCCTTTTTTTACGCTGCGGAAGGCAGGAACAATGAGTGCTCATAATTCATTTCTCCCGTGCGCCTTCAATTCGCCAGTTGCGGTCGAGGCAACACTTGACGGGGCATGCTCGAAGGAAGTTTCATTAAAAACGAGTTTGTTGCAATCTCGGCGATTGTTAATGTACGAGGGAACACCTCGAACGGCGAGTACCGTCGGCACGCGTTCCCTGACGTCACTTTTTGCTTTTATTCCAGTCGTCATATTAAGAGTCATGACGTCCGACGTCGCGGAAAGGGGATGGGAGCAGTCAAAGTGTGAAAATCGACCATTGTTCCGCGCTTGCCGGGAGGAAGGTAACGTGCTCTATATTTAACGGTCCCTGATTATACTTTTGATTACGGCCTCTGTAATGGCAGAGGGTAGAGCCGTGCAGGGCGCGATAATTTTACGGATGTGCCGCTGGCATCGCATTATTTCCTATTTTCCGGCGCCGTTGGAGGCGACGGTTTAACTCGCACGAACCTGGGCAAAGTACCCTCTAAAGCTTCATATCTAGTCGCAGTGTGGGACGTTCGCTGTATCGTTGGAATTTAGTTTACTCCTCGAATTCAACCATAACGTATCAACAATTGTTCATCTCTCGTGGATTTTCAGCCCTCCGCCCCTAGTTTCGCAAGGACTCGCATCGTTATTTTTCGCATCGACAGCCTGGGCCGGATCAGAGCTGCCTGTTTGTCGGAGGGCTTTTCCAAGGTACGCTCGCTTGTAAATTTTCGCTCGACCCGCCCTTCACGTCCAATGACAAACAAATCGCGATATCGATACCCACGGTACGCAGCCCGTTGTTCCGGATTTTGGCCTAAGGGAAGATTCCGCTGGCAGAAAATCGTCAAGCCTTTCAGCGTCTCGATGGCTCGTTTCAATCGTTGCGCACTAATAAATCCTGATCAAAGGGCTCGGCGAGAAAAATGCGCGCAGCCAGCGCGAGCACACGCGTCGCGCGTATAAATGCGACCGTTTCAAACGCAATGCCATTTTGATTGACCCGTTCGTTACCATGACGACCGTGGCTGCGTTCGACGCACCATCGTGCCCGCCGAGTTTATTCTCAAAATGTGCATTGTTCGTTCTCTTTCGCCGTTCCCGTTTACACGACGGCCCTGCCCATCTTTTTCTCTCAATCGGCCAGGCAACAACGAGGCCATTTAAATGCGAACACATGCGCGGCGAATAAATATGCGCGGGCCGGAGTATTTTTCAGTAGGAACCTTTTAGCAAGATAAACTTTCCCACGGACGAGGATGCTATCCGCGAACACCCTGTCGCTTGCCTCCGACTTAAGAACACATTGGCATGGCGGCGAGATCATTCTTTCGGCTGACTTCGTCGAGCACATGTACCGCTCGCTGAGCGAGCGCGAGTCGCTAGGGGCAATTGTCAGCGCGATAGTAACATCGAGTCGTACAGGAACTCACCTCCTTGAGGGAAGAATTTCGAGTAGATGCACTTGAAAGTTTCCTCTCTGACGACGCCCGTGGGACACTCCGCCTTGAAGCCGCGGTATATCCTCTTCAGTTCAGCCTCGGTGAATCTTGTCGCTCGGCAAAGGCTCGCCAAAGAGTCCGGCCTATACCTGGGCGTCTGCTCCTCCTCGTACTCGGAGTCTGTGAGAGTCAAAGGGTCACCCGTTAGTTACGAGTCTACCCTCGTCCGCAGTTCAATCCTCCATTACGATATTGAGAGATAGCGGGCGGCGTTGCGGTACAAAGGATGCTCTGAGAAAAGCAACTCCGGCAAAACGTTATTGCGCTGCGGACGTAGCATAGGTGGATGCTAGGTACCATCTTCGCATGCGGGAAGAATTAACAGAGAAACCGGGGAGTTCGGTGAGGAAGATGGAATTTTTTGAATGATGCGGCACAGTCAAAAGCTTCTTTAGGACGTGCCTGGTTCAATGGGGTGCATTATGTTGCATGCGATTCTCCAATCTATCTCTATTATTATGCTCTCGGAGAGGAATGGGATGTTTGATCCTTACGATCTCGGCATTTTCAGTCTGACGCATCAAACTCTTCAGCGACGTAAGAAGCCGAAATTTATGATCCTCCTCCGGAGGACACACGGAGGGCACACTCTGATTCATATATTACGTCCTCCCATGGGTGCGCGGAGGTCGATGCTACTGCACCTTATTTCCCAGGGGGCCGCCCTCGTTGTCGAGGAAAGAAGCCGTCGAATCATCAGCAAAGCCCGGTTGCGCGGCGGAACAGTGAGCGGATAAAAGGGTAGCGTTTATGAGGATTCAAGAGCAAGAGTGGCAAAAGGGGCGGAGGAAGCGAAAAATCCAGCTCGGTATCTTGCGGCAGACAATTACCGAAAAATTCTCTCTTTCGCGAAGCCTGCCTTACGGCGGCGGCGCCGCGCGCCGTGTGAGTTTTGCAGGTCCAGCGAAATTAGCCGAACCACTTCGGCGCTGTTAACTTTTTTGTTGCGGTAATTTGATGAGCGAGTTTTACAAATGTCCGACCGCTGTGACAGTGTGAACCGGCTCGAACGGGCGGAACGGAAAATATTATCCTTGCTCTCTCCGTTAGCGCACTGTTCGCTCGCTGAAGCAGATACGGCGGAAAATGAAGGGAAATCAGGACGAATGACAAATTTTTCAAGTCTCCCGTACTCCCACCTCCCTCATCTTTCATAAACGGGACGTCGCTCGCGAAATAAATCTCGCGTGCCGCGGGACGAGCGTCCCGGTACGGCGATGTCGAAATTGAAATGCGTATAAAATATACATACTTGGATAGGTACCTGTTCCGGGAGCGGCCGCGGAAGATTTTATTCCCGGAGGAAAATATCGTCGCGACAGATATCCGTGCGTTGAGAGCTGGGCGTGTAACCATCGCGACTGTGTTTGATCTTTATATTACGGACGACAGTGTCTATCGGGGCACTGTCATTTCTCTTTCAAGCACGTCCAGTGTACGTAGACGTTCGATAAGCTGGGTCGCTCGAGGCGACAATTTCGTCTTCTGTCGTCCGTGGATGCTTCCTTTATCATACGTCGTGTGGCCACTCGCGATGGAAGGGGCGAGGGCGGAGGAAAGAAATCGGTAAAGCGGGCTAGACGTTTGTGCGATGTTGCGCTTGATTCGACTCCGCAGCTGATGACAGAGAAGAGAGCCCTCGTCGACGTTCGCGTTTCGTTCGCTTTCCAGGTATTGGATATCTTCGAGGCACGAAAGACGTCCTCTTAAAAATGCACCTTCCTTCTTCCTCTTAGCCACGACCCACTTCAGTGGCCGTTTCGCCACGAGCGACCGAAGAATGCATACGTCCTGGCCATCCGAGCACCAGCGCAAAAGGCAGGTCCTTCGGCGCTGCATTTTTCAAAGATCAGTTCTTCGCTTGCGCTCAGATCCCGTTCGACATCTGAACATCGGTTAATTAACGCGAGCTCCGCAACACCTCGTTCTCCATCTAACAATGGCACATCTGCAGCCGGCAGTCGCCGGTACAATTGGAGTGGCGTGTAAACGAATTTTGCGGCGACGCTCAAGCGCGCGCGCGCCATTGTCAAGCCGTTTCGGCGCGTAACATCCTGCTCACTGCAACGCTTTGCTCTCTTTCGTTCGAACGCGTGGTCCCGATTAAACGAGGCGTCCAATGCAGGCTAGAGAGAGAGAGAGAGAGAGAGAGGGGCGGGTCGCGAGAAAAAAGAGCAGCGTCGAAAATTCGGCCGCGTCAAATGTGCCGGAGGATCAGCGAGACGTAAAAAGCGAGGCCGGCGAAATTTGTCGTGCCTCTCCTTTGTCAAGACTCCTCCGGACGGCTGGCGTCTAAATCAGCGAAGATAAATCGTCCCGTCGTACTCTCGGAGCGACGGACGCGTGATACGGAAAAGTGCCGGGGGAGTGTCTGGGAATCGTGCGTGCGAATAAATTGACGAGCTCCGCGATGGCCCGTACATTCATTCAATAGTTGTGTGTAATACTCGTTATCCGTCGCGACATCGGCCCCTGCGACTGACATGCATCGTTTCCAAGCTCGCGCCAGAATACACGATAAATCGCGTTCGCTGCGACGGCAATTTGACGTACGATGGCGCATTCTCCGTGCGCTTCAGCCTCGTGATTTGTATCTGATCGCAGTTGAAGAAACGGTGTCAGCGTTGCAGAAGAGCTTCGAAATCTTTCGCACAAAGCAGATGACGTTCGCGAATCTTTATCATAACCGCATTGTTTCTCGTTCGGCCTCGTTCGTAGGATATTTCCCTAGTAAATTTGGTCGCGAAAATGTAATTTGCGGGCGAGACCGGGCGTATGAATTTTCATGAAGCACGTTCGCGAACCGGAAGGCCGCGGTGCGGAGATGGCTTGAGCGACTGCTACGGCTAGCCTCAAGGGTCTCGCGTGATGAAAGGGCACTTTCATCGGAACGCGAGAAGCGGGCGCAAAACAATATGGACTGTGTTCGCGGGACGTATGTATCCTCGGATAAATATTTCATCGCAACAACGTACCGGAACTTGAGTCCTCCGTCCCAAAGGGCGGTTCCGCATTGGGAGGCTTCTCCTCTTTCCTGCTCCGGAGATCGATTCGGACTCGAGTCGAGCACGTCCGACAGTCCAGGTGCAATGTTTCTAAATCTCGCTTCCGTCGAGTGAGCAAAAGGGAATTGGGGGGACATTTTGCTTTCCGGCCGGATGCTGCGAGTAAGCTATCCCTAAGCTCGCGACCCCAATTTCGGGGCTGCTCATCACGGGAGACGAAGTTTGAACGCGTTGACGGAGGAGCTTAGAGTTTCATGGGTAACTTTAAAGGCTAAACACGAGGAATGTCTCGAGACTTCACAGTTATCCTATTCATTCTTTCCGAAGTTCATAAATTAAGCAAATGTCTCGTGTCGATGGCTGAGTTTGAGGTTCGTGAATATTGTACGTTTACAAATCTGACCTTATCTATCGACGGACCACGGCCGACGACAGTTGCGCATTAACAAAGCATCGCGCCGTGATCGATCGAACGTAGGGCCCCTCGTAATAACGTCGAGCACACGTGGCAGGCATATAATCGTGTGAGTGCGAGGGAGCACGTAAGAGTCATGCAACATAGATGTGAACGGTGCGGGACGTGAGTGGCCTACGGCCCAACACAGACCGCCGAGACTGGACTCAGGAGACTCACACGTTCCACGACAAATGCGGCTCGCTTTCTGGCAAGTAGTTTAATGCCTTCGATGAACCCAAGAAGTTATCGTCCCGAATCATGACCCATACATACCTTCCGCTAACAGAGACCATGCTACAGAACATGCTGATCATTGACACATCGCGTGGAAACTGAATAAAAGAAGTGCGGAAAAGCTACAAACAGTGTGGGTCATGCGAACGCGATCAGTTCTGATTATTCTATTGTCGGCGAGACGATAGAATTTTTATTTGCACGCAATAGCATGATTCCCAGAGAGCTTGCAGGTGATTATAGTAAATTATCATCAATGAACTAAATTAAATGTGTAACAAAACTATTGGTTTACTCCGGAAAAAGAGGTTTAACAAAAACAATTTGGTAAACACACCACAAATCACCTTAAAACTCTCAAAACCATATTATATCAGCCAAACAAATCTCCATTCGAACCCCTGCCAATAGAATAATCTAGACTGAAGACGTGCCGACGTACAAGAAGAAAATTCTTCATTCATCGAAAAGAATAAAAAAAACATGTGAAATATACACCGTGCTCGCTACATCGTCCCTAGCACCACGTTCCAGATCAAAGTCGATCTGGCTTGCCCCGTGTCACTAATTGCCCCCCGTCGTTCTTCCACAGCGCACTGGCTAATCTGTAGATTGTGGCGTGTACTACCTAGGGCGAACTTGACGCCGGTCCAGGCCTGACGCACGTAGTTGATTAGCCTCCTGTAGAGAGGCCTAGGCGGTCTCTTGGTGGTGGTGGTGGTTCCCTCCTCCTCGTCGCCGGCGCCATCGCTGTCCAGCGTCCCCGGTGGCGGGCCGACTCCTGTTAAGGTGCCTGCCTGGTTCCGCTCGCCGAGGATGTTGACGACCTCCCGTAGCCCGGGCCCGACGGCCTGCAGTCCTGGAGGATAGTTCGCGGGGGCGACGCCGGAAACCAGAAGGCTCGCGCCGCCCCCGCGACCTCTGCCGCGACCACGGCTACCACGACCCCAGGCGGCGCCGCTGCCTTTAATCGTCAACATCGGGCTAATTAGATTGGGCCGGGACGAACGAAGCTCTTCCGTCGCCCTTTCGCTCGCTACGGTGCAGTTGCGCGATCGTGGAACAGGCGAGGTGAACTAATCGAAGACGACTTTCTGCGTGATGACGCTCTCGGCCTTGCTACGCCAGGTATTTTTCTACTTCTAGTCTACGGCGGACGTGCGGCTCCTGTGGCGCAAGCGGGACTATATGCGTGGACGTGATTGATTTCACTGCCGGCGGCCTGTGCACGCGTGATAGAAGAATAAGGGCTGCGCGGACGGAATGCACTGAAACGTAAGGAACGCGGTTATCGCGTGACCCGTGCAACTCGCCGATCTATCATCTCTCGCTGCGCGTCATCTAGGCGGCGCGCCGGAAGAAGGTTTTGTTTAGTGTTAGGGATGAGGTGTTTTCAGGCGATTGAGTTTGACCGGTTCCACGATCCGGTAGTTGAGAATGTTCCGAGCTACATGCTTCGCATGATCGCGGGTTGATGCTTGCGAGAAGTACGTTTCGATCGTTCGGACCTGCGCGATCGATATTATAATCGGCCAGCAGCGCGCTTCGAATTCTCACCGACAATGAGAAGGCCACCGCGCGATTCTTTCCCCACTTTAACCCAGTCGACTCCTCCCTGAATCGTACAAGTCGGACCTCTCTTCGCACGTCGCGACCGGCCGTTTATTCGTCTCTTTTTGCGGCGGCAGAAGCAATATGAGTAGCGGGTGAAAAATCGCCGCAAGGCATGGCGTAAGATATACCTTGGCGCTTTTTATAGGAGGGGAGCCCCACCACGGGGCCGCAACCCCCCGCGCTCCCCGCGACAGAGGAGCTGATTGTGGCAAGGCAAGGGGCACCCCGTCCGCCACCCCCACGACGTTCCAAGTCACGGCGCCTGCAACCTGCCCCGCCCCCGCCGCCACCGCCACCCCCGGCGGACAACACCACGACGGACCCAGGGGTACGTTTACGTGCCCCTCCCCGCGCGGAGCCCCTTCTTCTCGAGGAGGGCCCCGCTAACTTGCCGCGCCGGAGTCGCAGGCTTCTTCGAGGGGCTCTGCAACGAACGTTCAATCTTGCCTGCCGTTCGCGAATTTATGCGCGCGCACTTTTCGCGGCTGTCGAGATTCACCGTGTCTGAATAGACCCCGCGACGTTCGAGGTATCGAGGGAGTATTCCCGCAGAGGATGTCCGACGAGGGGAAGGTACGTATTCGGGAATTCGTTTTGAAAAACGAACGCTGATGTGTTAGAAAATTCGTCAAAATAAGAGGTACGCGTAACCGTTGTGTGAGGCTTCATTCTTCGATGAATGAATTTATTTTGGCCTATGCTACGACATGCCGACGTTCTTTTTTCGAAACAGTTTTTCGAGTCCGACACCCTCACCTTGTAAGGTGCACTGCGTCTAAACGGGAAATTCACGTGACTTTGGTTTAAGGAAAGGATGTGCGATCTTCTCTAAGTTAGATAGTCTCTACTAATAGCTGCAACGTCGCAGGATTTGCCGAATGTACGGACCGTTAAACATTCGACCGCGCTGGCGAGCGACGCGGGCTTCGAACATATCGGATATCGGGCTGTGAATCGTTTACGCGGTCGAGCATTGAAAAATAGCCCGGCGACTCTTACGTCCATCGCGCGTTGCCTGTCGAAATCGATTTCAGAATTGAAAGAGCCGCGTTTATAAAGGCGTCCGCGTCGTCAGCGACTTTCCACCCTTTCCCCGCGGCACTATCGCATTCTTTCGAACCGGACTTTCCGGCCGGATGCACCTGCGCTCTCCCTCTTCGAATTCGGCGTCGGATCGTCGAGGATTTACGAGAATCGCGATTCCGAGGGCTCTTTACCTCCTGCCGCAAAATGCGAGAAAAAAAGATTCAGCTCTCCCCGCGAACCGTTTGGCGCGCGCATTTTCAAAAGTGCCGCGTGCGGCGTGCGGACAGTCGAGGGCCGGAGAACGTTTCGCAAATTGCACCCTGTGCTCACCCTGGCTCGCGTTCAACCCCGTCGCGGTTTCCCTTCAGGGATAAACCGTTCAAGTTGACCCGCAGGGTAGTGTCCTCGTCGATTGGATACCGGGGACCCACGATTCGTTACTGTTGCGGACCCGATCGTATCGGTGAGTAATGATACGCTGTCCGTTCGTGCCGATTTCTCTCCCCAGAGACGTGCGATCTAGTTTCTCGCTTAAGATTTGAGGCGATGCGGCCTTCTCGGCGAAGACATTCTGCACGGGGTTCGGCGGTTAGAGCGGATTTGGATGGTTGTGATGTGGTTAGTATCTGAAACAGGCAAAGTATAGATGTGCGTTAGTCGAGCGGGGAGAACGGAGACGTTACTGTGGCGTCGAGTGGAGTCGCGTGTGTTGGCAAGCGAGGATGAGAGTGTAGAAAAATTGCGAGCGGTTTGATGCGTCGCGACAATCTTCAAATCTATACAATTTTTTTTGGCGTGAAAAAGATACCAAGAGGCGTTTCCCGACACTTTTCAGACGTCGAGAATTGGATACGCAAAGTCATTTACCGGATTATCTTAAAATGAGTTATATGAATTGGTGTTGCTTCCGTCAATAATATCGTATCCCATATTACAGTACAGTGAAAAACGGTTCTCTTTCACGCGTTGAAGAAGCCGCCCAACTTTCTCGTAGGCGCGCTTATCGCTTTAAAACGTAAAGTGGCCCTTCTCTCAGAAGGACCTGCCGTATTGTCGTGTACGCAATAGACTTCGCATGGAATTCCGAGTTGTTGCGAAACTTATACAGGAAACTCGGCGAGCTTTCACGAGGAACTCTTGGAAAAGCCTCTATTTCTATAACGGGCAGCATTTCTTCTCCGCGCGAGATACAACTCCGACCGTGCAGGAGCAAACTTACGGTAACTTTCGATAACTACCGGTAACTCGTCATTGTGATTCCCGGGCGCACTCCTCTCGCACAGTTCTGTGCGAGAAGGAGCGAAAGAAGCGGGGCGCAACTTAATGCACTGGATGTGAGAATTCTGCTTTCGACTGACACGTGTTTCGAACGAATTAAGGCTCGATGAAGGAACGCGCTCAAGTGGAACGATCTAATTAGAACTTTAGTCGGGGCTGTGATATATTACACGAACACCCGCTTCTACTACGCGAAACACCCACCGGACAGAATATAAATTCCCTTCCATTAAACGCGTTTGAATGTCAGCACTTTAGTTGAATCTATTGGGAGTCTGTCTTGAATGCTAGACGAATACTCTTCGAGTCTCTCGAAGCTTTCGAAGTCTCTTTGGCTGGGGTTAATTCTTTTCCTTATTTTTCATAAATTTTTCACGTATTTGTTCAACTTCGCCTGACGATCCCAATGAGACCCCCCCACACACCCAAAGACGATGCCTACGAAATTAATATAACACATCCATACCCCTACAAAGTCAACCTAAATGCCACAATTAAAGCGTACAGCCATAGACAGGTTGTAGCGAAAGATTTTCGGCGCGAAAAATCCTCCGCTGACGAGCGCTTATCTTCCAGTCCCGTCAGTCCGCAGGAACCATGTCAATTGGGGCTTAACGACTGACCTCACATCGGCAAGAGGCGGCGGATGCACCTGGTCGCCTTGTCCTTTGTCCGTGGATAAGATACAGGCTTTACGTCGAGGCGATAAACCGTCGATCGGGTCGCTCGTAAAGCCACCGACGGCTGAACGAAACTCGGCGAAGTTGCATCGACGGAAGGCCACTATCACGCTGCCGGCACTTCGTCCCAGCCAGCCAGGAGGATGAGGAGATAGGAGGACGGGAGGAATCAAGAAAGATGGCACGTAGCGACGGCCTCGATGTTGTATCGTCTGCCTTTCCGAACGGGAAGTCGGAGAAAATGAAAATCATAGGAGCGGATTCTGCGCTCGAGTGCGCGAAAGGGATGAAGAGTTCGGGGAATTGTTCGCCGGGGCGGATTCTGTTTCGAGGACTAATTATCGGGGTTGCTCGACCGTTCGACCTGGCCCGAGAGATCGAAGAATTTCGCGCTCGCCTCTTGTAACGAGGGAATGTCGCCGTTTCTCGGGCTACGTTTCATAAATTTATATCCGATCACGGGCGATTAAGAAAGTGGGTCGTGTCGACTGTGATTAATTTTAAATCTATACCCTTTAAATTGATCGCTACGGGAATAATATCTGTGGCTTTTTCGGTCGCTTTTAGTACGTATTCGTATTCCAAGATGTTAGGATGATTGAACATCACAATGTTCTTTTGGGGCCTGATGTTTCATAATCGCAATTTCACACATACTCATATTTTGTTATATTCCGCTTGATTTGGAGTTTTCATTGTAATTTTACTTCGCAATACATTAAAGAGTAAAATGGCCATTTCCAGAAGCGCGCCCGACGCGGACAGCAACAGTTACAGCTGGAAGTACGCAGAGACTCAGGACAAAACGTCCGGCCGGGCTTTTACGGTTGCCTTGACATTTGTCAGAGTACCGCGAACGATTTGACATGAAAGTTTCATGTCCCTTTTAAGGGCGAGACCGCTCGCGTCACTTTTCCAACAGCCTTCCGTGCCCCTGCGGGGTTACATCAAGTTAGTTGGCGAGGGCGCGGTAATGGCGCGCGTAGCGAACGACTGATTTACGTGCTTATTTACTTAGGAGCTCGAATGCTACCGACGTCTGCCGAGCGAGCCGGCATCGATCGGGAGAGGACCTCGTAAAAATTCATGCGGAAGCCAGCTCTTATTTCCGAAACGACCTGCCTCCCCTGTCGGTACCGTTCATCCGTAGCTACATTTTTTCCGGTCCTATCCGTGGTACGCGTCAGAATTTTCACAAGCACACTCTCGTTCGGAAGAAGTCTCCGTTAGATGTTAAAGCATTCGCGGCAAGTGCCGATCGGTTTCGCAATAAAGTCCGGCCGCTATCGCGAGATTGGACGTTGATTCGCGCAATCCACCCCGATCCTTTCTATTGCCACGTTCCGTTCGGAACTCTTTTCACGCGACCGCCTTCCACTCCAACCCCAGCCAACTCATTCCCCGCGCAAAAGCGACTAAGCGAGCGCCGCGAATTATCGGACACGAATACAATTATCCCGTTGCTCGAACGAAACCGCACTGCACGCGGACTTTAAAGTCGAAGATTTACGCCCGGATAACGGACGGCTCTGAGCGAGGACCAGAGCCTGTCCGCGGCGTAAGGACTCAGGAAGACAGTCGGCCAACAAATCTTCCGCGCGTGGCGGTTCGGCCGCGACACCACCGGCGCGCAATGAATAGAGAAGCCTCGAAAAGACGGGCCTATAATTTTCAGCCGACGACGACGGCCTCGAAGAACGACGGGAAGGTTGGCCCGAGTACGATTTACATCGCGCACATGTCCGCCGTACGTGAGTTACATCGTAGTGTGATGCGTCGCGGGCAAAGCCGGCGATATAGTGCGCATAAATTAGGCTAAAGTCAAAGCGGCGGCGTCGGTTCGAGGGACGAGGCTCAGCGCGCGACGCTAACTAAATCCTCCGTCAAGAGAGACTCTCTCTATCAGAATTGCTACCCGATATCAGCGGCGTGTCACATTCCCCGGCTCGGGAGCTTTTTATCCGCTCGCTGGCTAATCGAAATATATTTTGTGTTCCATTACGGGGCGATATCGAGTTTCGAGCGGCGCGGTGGCGGGGCGGCATTGAAATATACAACGGCTCCGGTTCTCGCCAGTCAATCATACGGTCAGCCGTTGGCCGACGTCGCGCAAGAGAAACGGACGGCGCTCTTTGTCGGGCGAGCGAGGGAATTTGCTAGAGCGCGATACCGCTGGCCCGACGCTCTGACCCATGACAACGGCAGTTGGCTTAAAGCAGATTGAACAGTCCTCCTTCGGGGGAATCACGGATGCACAAAGCTGTGCAAAGCCGCGCAAAGTCCTGCGAAGCTGCGAAATGGTTCCATTTCCCCGGTTCCGCCACGTTCTCTTTCCGTCTCTACTCCTCCTCCACCCTTTATACGTTCTCTCTGCGGTTGATCGTTTGTCACGTCACGGGAAACTCGAACTGCGGTATGTGACATTAACGAGCTCCAGCCGGCCAAATACTGGCCATTTGCGAGCGCGCCCCAGGACTTGGTGTTAAGATTTTTCGCCCACGAGCGGACTAAACGTACTGCGTAACGTACATTTAATTCCACCCTCCGCACACAGTCATTCCGCTCACAAGCGTCCCGCACGATCCCACGATACATTTCCTACGAGGCTCTGTCTTACGTCTCGCGAATTTACCGACGCTGTAAATCCAGCCTGATCTGGATTCAGGCCTCCTTCCGTGTGGGTGGAGCGGTGCGCGCTGAGGCATGCGAAAGTTGTCCGGCGCATAAATTTGGCGGAGAGGTAACTGGGATTAGAGTGCGAAGGGTCGGGCGGGCTGCGTGAAAATTTAAGCACCTTCGAGCCTGGCTCTGTTTACAGGAGGGTGCGTACCGTTCGACGAATGCCACTCCGTTAAGGGGAGGTTCAAGCAAGGGAGGGTGGGCCCGGCGAACAGTAAAACTCTATATTATCCCGCGGCGAACGAGGGTGGAATTGTGCGCTCCTGCATAATGGATTCATAGTTCTTAGCTGGGTCATTAAGACGAATCGTTGAAGGCTTTCCCGGGGCACGGCGCTTAGCACTGGGCTAACTCGCTTTTCATTTGCATCTCATCCGAGCCGACCCTATTTTAACATTGGACCGCTGATTTTGATTTTCGCCTTCAACACCCGGTCGCGATCGAGAATGTACCGCAGGAGTCGTCACGACCTGCGACTAACGATACGTTGGTTTACGTTTACGAGTTGAGCGAAATTGTTGCGCGCGTTCCACGAAAGTTCGTCAGGAATTGATGCCGCGAATGGACTGTCCAGCGTTTCGTCTGGCGCGTGCTCGAAATTACAATGTTCCCGTTTGAACGGCACAACTTGTTCCTTGGAGGGGAAAAAGCGCGGATCAAACCGGAGCAGGGATCTCAAACAGAAAGTCGGCATGTCGGGAAAAAATCAGGCTGCTGCCGCCCTTTGTGCAACGTTTGACGGGCGATTGAACTCTTTGACGCGATGGAAGACTGGGATGCATTGGAAATGAATCTCCGTTAAGCGTGGCATTTAAAATCAAGAGGTTAGATCGGTGGACTGGTTGAAATCTGATTTTACTGAATGTTTGTTCATATCAGTGCCTCGGTTACAAGTGAGATATTCGAACGAGGGCTCGTTTGAAATTCTCCGATTTTCCTTAATAGTCCGGCAGCCAGTTAGTTCGATCTTCGGGTTCGTAACACGAATCGTCGAACAGAAATCTTTGTGTTCGACGAGAGAGTACGTAGAATTCGAAGCCATTACTGCCGATGACAGTCGCGGTCCCTGATAACATCCTATGCGGCTTCACAGCGCTGCGGTTACTCTGTGTGCGCTAAAACCCAGGATCTGAAACACCTGTTCAACGTGAAATCAATTTTGTGGCTGGTCTGCGAATGAAATTAATCCGTGACCCCGTTCCACCACGTGAAATACCGAAGTAAAGCACGGGGATACTTGCAGAAATAGCTGTGTACCCTAACACAGACTAAGGCTGGGGCCACACGGGCGGTATTACGTAGAAGTAATACATTGCCATTTATGTAAACGACGGACGAGCGTTAAAAGTACGCGTGGTACGGCGTGAGTTATTACACATTACACAAATACATTGAAATCCATACACATACTTTACATCGCCCTTGACGCTCGTGTGACTATTACATAAACGACGATGCACTTGTACGACGTTATAATACACACACCCTCTGAATTCTTAACTCACGACGTACGCGATTCCCCATAAATCACTTTATCAACTATTTTGCCGCACTCACCGAAGGAATTCGCGCGACAATGACGACTCGAAGGTGTGACGACATTTGGCGCACTGTTTGATCGAATTCCCCGTCCACCATAACTCGATATTGGCCGGTTCGCCGCCATTGCGCGGCTCCACCATTAGAGCCTACCCCGTCGATTATTCTGCAGGCCGTTGCAATTTCGATTCCCGCCCTTTCATCTACCGCGCCCCCTAACCCCCTTCGTCCACGTCGATCGATCTCCTCTGAAGCAGGAAATACGGTCACCCGATTACCCCCTCGTCACGATTGATGCTTTCCAGGTACGCCGCCGCTGTAATATGGTTATGAGCGGCATAAGGAGACACTATCTGCCGTCGTTGCTCGCCGAAATTCGGATCCACGTTTGTGGCTGCGCGACGACACAATACTCAAGCCGAATTCCGAGTTCAGTCTATACTTCCCGGCGAGTTCAAACTTCTCTGATGAGAAAGAGCGATCAAGCAGAGTAATGTTTCTGTCCACGTGAATGTAGCCTTGCGTCACAGGTAGGATTGATCTTGGGTAACTTTGGAAAGATCGAAGGGTATGGTGGACAAAGGACAAGGCGTGGGTGAGATAGTACCTGTGATTCAATTCTTTATTAAAATAGTTTGCCGAATTACGCGTGACTTCACTAAACCTCGTGCGTCCGGCATTGTTCCAAGGTATTTCGAAATAAAATAGCTGTATAAATGTTGACCTCTCGATCACGCGCCGATCCATTCATCCGCTGATCCGCGGCGATCGCTTTATTATCCTCTCGCGGATTTCGGAATTAAAGTCTTGCCCGCTCCCGCAATCGATCTTCTCGCGTTCAGGCGAAACTGTAAGTGGACGATCCACGCCGATATGTTTGCAGATGGTAAAATTGCTCGCCTATTGAGAATGATGAATGGCAGCCTGGCGCACGAGATGCCGTGGCAAGAAATTGGTGCACTTTTCGCGGCCGCCGCAAAGCCTGACGAATGCATTGCGAAGATGTTGAATAATCGACACTGTAATCCGACGTCTTCGAAGTACACTCCGATGAAGTTGCAGCAGAAACGATCGCCGACACTGCCGTTAGCGTGGCAAAGTCAATTAAGCGAAGGCGAGGCTTCGAATGCTCTTGCGCAGTCGTTTAAACTTATTTCCTATCGGGATTGATATTTGCCGGCTATTATGCAAACCGATTGCGCAATAATTGCGGCAAATTGTCCGCAAGAACAGCGACAGGGGCTGGCGAACAACATTGTCGACGCATATTTAACTTCATCTCGATAAATCAATAGTTCTATCCTCATGTTTGTCGAGGGGGAATATTTTTAAAGCCGTCCGCATGTTTTTATCGATATGGCCAGCAGTATGGGGACGCGATACAATGGGAGGATATCTTCGTATATCAGATCGTATCGGAGGCTGTGCACGAGTTCATGCCCAAACGTGATTACGGGGTAATTAACGAGCAGGGTCGTTTGATGGATCGATTTCTGGAATCAAGGTCCAGCCATTGCCGCTTGCCGCGTCCAGACTCTTTATCGCAATCTCCAACGAGATATTGAGGGCGCATCCATCGTTTTGATGGACGTAACAATCACTCCGGACCCGGGCCAAACGCGAATATTCGTGTGCTGAAAGAATTAAAAAAAAAAAAAAACGAAACAGTAAGCATTCCCGTGCACTGGCGATATCGATTAGTTATTGGAAAAGGTAGCAGTTTTGACAAAATGGTCTGTACCCGGGAAGAGTCGATAACGAAGACGATAACGGGTTGAGGTAATGACCGTAAGTATCAGCTAACAAGACTAACAATGGCACCTATAGCACCGTGACAAAACTGGATCGAGATATAGTCGAAAAACGGTGGAAAGGTTCAACATTTTGGTACGCCCCGCAGCTATACCATTCGACAGAGAGTAACGCGCGATGAAAATAGAACACTGTCTGCTCGCTGAATATTCAATACTTTCGGCGAAACGGCTATTTTTGAGAGTGAACAGTTTCTTGTTTTCTAAATACACGACTGGCGCGTCTAATGGTCCAGCATCAATAGTTCGACCGTGAGAAAATCGCTGGTGACAGAATCGAGGATCTTCCTACAGAACACTTCCCTGCGTTCCCATGCGCGTAAACTGTGAGATGACGGAAATAGCACAATCGGCACAGTCGGTTCTGAAACACTCCGTTCGCGAGAATGTTAAAAGTATGACGGGACAATGGGAAGTGACACAAGGCGGTCATTCGGGTGTGACGGCAAATTTTCCGGCTTAGCCCGACGATTAAAGGGGTCAACCTGCGTCGCCGGTCCTCTCGCGAAGATCAGGACAAGTATTGCGCCACTGTACGGCCCCTAAATAATGCATCCGCCCTCGCATGTATGTCGGTCGGAGAACGCTCTAGGGAAGTCAGACTCTTTCGAGTCGACAGGCAGGCCTATGTAGCATCCCGGCAACAGGTAGAACGGTGCATTACTTAGACAGAGCTCACCGGGCTGACCAAACGCCGACTCTCACTCCTGGCGCCATAGCCGGCAGTTATGCGCATCGTTTAATTCGCATCCAGGCGTCGAGCCACAAGTTCGCCGCATGTCGCCTCGGACAACTATTCGAAATTCATCGCAGCAAATTCGTATCAGAAACGTGCCCGGCCGTATTGCACGCGGCACAATGTCTCGTCCTGTTGTTCGTTTTTCGACTTTGCAGGTAGGGCGCTGTGCTGAAAGCAGATAGTCGATCTCGTCCGACTGAACTTTCACACTTCCCATAAAGCACTGGAACGAAGTAGTCTCGCAGGACATCTACCGCATGCCGAAAGTTCCGGGGCACGACTGTAACGGCGCGGGCTTACGTTGCAAAGACAAATGGATCTTTGGTTTGAGAAACGCTCGATAGAATGATAATGGGCAACAGCCGCTCGGAAGGGTGGGGTCGAGTTACAGAACGTTCCCTTGCTCGCTTAACTGATCGCACTTTCCAGGTCAGCGGGTTCGAGAACGCGTCTTCGAGTTTAATGTCTCGAAAGTCTGTCGGGAAGTCGAAATTCTTCTACGGCCAATTACGCGAGTACGGAGTTACATCGCGCCGATAAGATTTCGGCGCGAGATCGTCCAGGCGAATTTATTCGGAGGGAAAAGTTTCGCGCTCGTGCCGGAGATCGCATCGAAGCTCTCTCCCGAAATTTCGAAGGGCAGAATCGCGGAAGAAGAACGGCGTGCCGTGACTGGGCGCGCGAATTGCTCTTAAGGCGATTGCAAATTGCGATACAGTGTTCCCGGAGTTACTAAATCCTCCATAGGAGCGAGAAGTGGTTAGCGGTCTCTCAATTGCGAGGACCGGCCACTAACGGCGTTTCTAATTAACGAGGCGGACCCTGGATGCTGCCGATTGGCGAAGAAGGCCGTGTCCGATGAGGCTTATTAATTATCTTCACTCCGTCTGTAACGCGAATGAACGATCTGACGTTTGACAGAAGCACGGAGCAGCTCGGGCGGCGCTGATTATTTCGCTGCGACGACGCCGACGCTGTAATAATTCCGCGTTGCGTCCAGTCGAACGTGCGTTCGCGTTTGTTATATGAAAATTTCATTGCCGCGCCACTGCGATCGCTTATCTAATTCGCACGGGCCGCTCCATTTTGTGGCCAATTGATCGCCGCGAGTGTCACCATTTTGATAAATGGATTTCGTAATGGGCATCGTTATAATTTACATTTGGTCCGCTGCGGAACCAGGGCACGTGTTACGTAATAATAACGTGGATCTGGCGTTCTAATAACCGTCCACGTCATCTGTTTCTAACATTCATTCGGTTAAACTGTTGTCAGAGTTTAGCCTTTGGAATTCGCCGACGCTCAGGGCGATGCGGATTTAATTAGATTTTGCGCGCCAGAGACAGTGAGGTGTCGATTGTATAATCTTCTGCTTTATCTTCGTCAAACTTTCCACTCTTCGG
Source organism: Priocnemis perturbator (assembly GCA_963942575.1). NCBI lineage: Eukaryota > Metazoa > Arthropoda > Insecta > Hymenoptera > Pompilidae > Priocnemis > Priocnemis perturbator. The sequence goes on along the minus strand of OZ012643.1, from coordinate 21,221,128 downwards.
TCGGCGAGTCCCGGTCCCGCGGCGAACCTTTTCCCGATGCTCATCGAACTCAGATAAAATTCTGATTGCACGTCAAACGATGCGTTCAAAGTTTCGACGAGCGGACAGACGTAATTCATCATCCGTGTGATTGATGGCGTTTCCAGTCATTTTCCGGAGCGATCCGACTTCGAGCACGGGCTCCAACATCTGTGCATTCTATTAATTTCGCCCGCTAATTAGTCTGCGCGGGGTAATTGTTGTCAATGCGCTGTCAGTGAGCGGATTTAATTAACGCTTGTGCGAGAAACGGAAGGAAGTATGCTGTCGGCGAAACGATATTTCGTGGAAGTCTTTTCGTCCACTCCTCGGTTCGTCCTTTCATTCACGTACTTCGATAAAGTGGAATTACATTCTTGGGCGCTCGGCATGCAAAGTGGTCGTGTCCCGACGGCGGGAAAGCCGCCGATTCCGTTTCATAGAAATTCTCGCTGGCGCAGTTTTCGAGACGCCTCGTCCGAGCGATGAATTTCAACGCAAATAGTTGGACGGTCGCGCGCCATTGGGCCAACTAATTACACTGCAACTCGAAATTCCCAGAATGATCGTCAGGATGATCGCGTGAAAGGTCTTCTCTTCCGACCCCATGCAAACGTGCTTTATTTCGTCTTTGTCGTGCGCTACACACAATATCAGTGCATCGTTGCACGTGACACGTGAACGAACGTGTGTAGGTGGTCTGTTGGTCTGCTCGCCCAAGTTCGTCGGCTGACTAGTTATCGACTCTGACTACTAGCTCCTCCTTGGACAATTTAGTTAAACTCCAAGCAGGAGCCGTCATGTAATATTGCGAGCTTCCTGACTCGAGTTGGCGGTCGACGTCGTATTGAATTAAAACGGTCATTGCTTCTCGCGGCGGCGGGATTCTAACGGGAAATACTAATGATCCGAGGGCATTGCCGAATTCCCTATCTACGTAATTGCGTCTCCGACGTGCCAGCTGTCGTTGTATACGCGCTCGAACGAATTTATTGCACGATGAGTGTCAGACCGGGTGACACGCTGCAAGTCCCTCACTTTGATACCCCGCACACACAAGTGGCCGACGCTCTCTTCACGCATCAGCTACTACTGGGATTACCCCGAAATCACGTCCGAAGGTCGTCAGATCCAATCCCGACGAGAGGAGTCTTCCGCCAGCGAGTCGAGCGTTTTCGTCGGAAAAATGAAATTTTTCCTAAGACCAGAAACTTTTCTGCGGATTACTTATCCGCGGCAGGAAGTCGAAACCTAGAAAGATCCTGGTGGAAAAGTTTGAGCGCTTCGAGGGAAATCGGAGCCCTCGGCCGGTACGTACTCGGACCGCTGTCATTCGTAAACGAATGTGGGTCAAAGCAATTGGCAGCTCGCCAGTCGCAAGCCGGACTGTGGACTCACCTTGTTGATGTGCTGACGATTGTGATTTCCCTTTCGCCGAGGAAGCCGTGACCGTAATACTTGGGGCGCGTTAACGATCTCGTCGGATTTTTATCCTCGACGAATCGGACGCGAATCTAATAACGCCGGACGTCTCCTCGCTTCCACCGCCGAGAATAGATGCGGCCAAATGACGATTTTATGCAAAACCGTCCCCATTTTCTTTCCTATTCCCTCTGTGTCCACGATTCTCAAACTGCGACCTCTGATTAAGTCGTTTCAGCTGTCCAGTCTCTCTCTCAAGTCCGAGAATGAGGGCAACGGTGATTCTGATCTGTCCAGATATAGACGGCGCAATTTCATTTCTAATTTCTTCAGCTCTCCGCTCTCTCACTTTCTCTCCCTCTCTGTCTCTTGACGAAGCTGCTTCTATCTGTTATATCTCGCCGCTAGGATATTCACAAAGGTCCACCGGATTTTTCTCAATTATGCTGCATTCTTGATAACAGCGGACGATCCGTACAAAGGCATTCTTAATATTCGGACAAATTCTGGTGCTCGGAGAAATTTTTCTTGGCATATGTGAGCGGCATTGAAAGTCGTGAAACGTATCCGTTCACGCATTCTTCGAGTCCCCCCCACCCCTTTTACAAGCTCTCGCCTTGCTTGAGTTTGCGGTTACGGCCGTGGCTCTTCTTAACAGAGTCACGTACTGCACCTTTTCGTTTTTGAGCATACCGCATAAGGCGGCGGGTCACGACTGCCTTAAGGAATCCGTAATGAAATCTGCCTGACGAGCTGGAGAATCGTTGGCGCAGGTTCAAATCGCGATGCGATACTTCGACATGCCAGCTTCTAAGTTGACCGTTCAATCATCTTCGAGTGTCGGTTTTCGGAAGAGCATTTGGGTAAAGGGGCCGACCGACATTCGCGGAAGCTTCTTGCATCGCGCGTATCAATCTTATATTGCAGCTGGCTAATGCATTCGCCGTTTCCAGGTCGTTTTCGGTAGGGAGAAGATGATATGGCGCGTGGAGTCAACTTTTTTCCCGAACGCCATCCGCGTTTGCTCTTCCGTCAGTCGCTGAACGGTCGAGATAAATGATAATTTCGTGTGTATCGAATGATGAATTGGGAGCAGGGCAACATTCAGCGTTACGCGAGAACGAGTACGCATAGAAGGAGATTTAATAGAGACTAATATATCACCAGAAGAAAAGACTACCGTTACGGTGTGTGATTCTGATGCAATTTCGCATAAATAATTATTCATAACAGTATAATTATGACTCGCATCTCTGTCAAGTTCGTGAGTCATTATTAAACGTAGACAAAAACAAAATTTCAACCTCGGTTGAACCATGACCTGTGCGTGCGTGAGAATGAACTAGCCCATATTTGCAAGAGTGGATTGAGCTTTAATCCGGCGCAATCGGAGTGGACTGATTATAGCAACGCGCAGGATTGTCAAAATGTGATTTGATCATTGTACGCGGATTATTAGGATCCGTTCTCAAATCGCGACGACTTTGCGCAGAGATCCAATCGGCTTACTTAAATCACAGAGCCCCAATAAAGCACTTGCTTTCCGCTGGCAGCGGACACTGTTCTTCAATGTGCGACTTATGGCGCTGCCGAACTCCGCGGCTTCTTAAAACGCTAAGATTAAACTTTGCCGCATCTGCTATTCACGTCGGCGCGCGGCGGGCAGGATTTATGAGAGCGTAATAGGATCTCAATGTCACGGTATCGTTCACAAAGAATCGCTCTGTGTTTTCTGGCCGATATCGAGGTCCGCGTTCTCGTCGGCGCGATAACAGTTTTGTCAAATGTTCGCATTCTCACGCGGATATGGAGGCCACGTCGGCCGCTCGTCCTCGGGGTTTAGAACCCTCCATTGTCGATATCGAGGTTATACGGTATACGGCGGATCCTTTTCAAGTTTCGATAGCCCCGGAGTGCCTCGGAATACGAAAGAATGCCGATACGTACGGCATCTGTATTTCACTCAGACGAACGACATTTATCGTCGCTCCCGTCCCTTCCAATTTCATTTTCAGCCCGCACGCCCGCGCTCGTTCGCTATCGCGCTCAGACGAATTTCCGACGAGACGTCATCTTCAATTTTCGTACTTACTCGTCGCCGCACAAGGTCGGCGAGCGTTCTCTTACGTTTTCCCACATTTCCGTGCCGCCGCGCCGCGCCGGTCAATGCGAACTTGCGAAGTGAGCGTCGGGAGGTACGGTGAATGCGGATAGTCGAGTTACCTTCCACCTCCTCCTTCGAATGAATTGCATGCCGGCTTGCATTTCTTTCGAGTTCCGAAGCGATGAGCTCGACAGCTCGAGACGCTCGTGTCTTTCCACGGTATAAAAAGATCTCGCCAGGAATTCCTCCGAGCTTTCGGGATTTATAGAACGATCACGTGAAACGCTCGTATATCCTGCAGCGATCGTCAGCGCGGGCCCCTATGAAGTTGATGAAACGTGTCGAGAAATCGTCCGTTCGAATGTCGCTCGAAATCCGAACGACACTGGGGCTATTTTTCGCGGGCTCCCAAACGTCACCGATGCTGCTGTCCATCCCGTGCATCGTCGGTCAATGGGTCGCAGATATCGTCGCGATTATAGTGCGACTGTACAGCAAATAGAATACTTAAAGCAAAGCCGTCCGAAGACGGTCAGATAAATTCGCCGAAAGATTAGGCAAGTCCATGTAAGTCAGCGCACGGCAAATCCTGTGAGGGCGTCGCCTACAAGGTGCGAGCTGCGCTCAAAGCTTCGTTTTACGTCCTCCAGTGTAAAAGCGTCGATTTAATCCCGCTTTTACACGCGCCGTACCGACGATGCCCCGCTTCGGAAGCCGGTGTAAAACGAATGAAATCCTGCCTTGGGCGACGCCGCCTTGCTCGAGGTAACGTTCATAATAAAAATCCGGGCTACCGGTGCTACAGACACGTCGCCGGCTACTTTTATCGACGAAAACTTATTAGGAATTTAGAAGACGATTCCGATAGGCGGGGGTGGTAATGGATGTAGCGCCGAGGAGTTACTTCGATCCGCGTAAGTAGGGATAGACGCGGCTTCGGCGAGATGGAATCCCACTGCGGGACAGAAAAATGGACTTGCTTCGATCGAGTGCCCCGGGGCTGAGGGAAGTGGGTAGTGGCGGCGGGAGGGTGAGAGGATGGCGGGAGGATGAAAATTCTCGGCGAAAGGGAGCGAAATGGACCGACGTTTGAGGAGATATTCGCGGCAGACAGACAATTTAAGTTTCACTGCCTCAGAGACGTTCTTCGCCGAACGGGAAATCGACGTCGATAAGCGGCGAGTAATGACAACGCAGACCTTGGACCAATAACTCCTCGCTTTCGCATTCGGTATATAGTAGACTTTTTTTTTTTTTTTTTTCTATTTGTACGGACTAGGCGGAATTGCGTGGGATCGATGACCCGACTTGCGCACAATGCAAGGGGAAAAATGATCGCCGTTCGGTGTCGTCATTTCCTTGACACATCGAGTCGATAGATTCTCGCTGTCAGCGCCATTCAGCGCCGTTTCGATTCTCGCACGTGCTGCCTTACATTCTTCATCTTCGCGCGGCCGCTCGATTTTCCTCGATGCCATGCAATTCGAGCGGCCAGTGGAAACGGCCGGCGGGAAAGGATCGAACGTATATTGAGTAACATTTTCCACATCTCCGGCCAAATATCTAGTCGGCAATCAGGCGTGACCCCTTCGTGTCGCGGCAGTTTATTAAGCGAGCTCGTCGAACGCGACCATTTGTATGAAAATGCACTGCGGTCCTGGCGATTGTAATAGCCAGGGTCACTTCCTATTTTCCGCGGTGATCATTTTTCGACGCTGTATGGAAATTAGCCGACTCCGGACGGCCAGGCCGATCGCAGACACTCGAGGCTTTATATCGCAACAACGCAATTTCGAGCCGCGAGTGCGCCGGACGCGGAATTAAATTTTTGATCGCACACGGTGCGTAGGTGCTGAACGGTGAGCGATATCCGGACTATCAGTCACTGTGAATTCCGAAGGACCTTGATCGACGATATAATCCGTAAAGTTAATAATCCGCGTCGGTATACGGACTAATTCGCTGTATCGCTGCTTACGCAGCCGCGCCTGACAAAATTAGGTTTGAACGACGAAATACGTGTCGCGCAAAACTTCCTCCTCTGGCAGTGTGCGCGTACGTCGGCTTCATGGAAATTGAAGTATCTTCTTGAAATTCTATACAAGCACTTATGCAGCGAAGCGACTTATGCATAATCCGGAGCGCTGAATTTTTCTTTCACGGAAATTTACATTCGGAATTTTCCGCCGTTCCTTTTCACGTTCTTGCAGCCAACCGCTCGTCTCGATGTTACATTCAATCAGCCCCGGGGACACGGTCGGCTGCAAATGATATGCAGCCGCAGTTGCGTCACGTGCAAGTCGATAGCAAGACGGCGCACTTCCGATAAGAACGACATGGGACGGACGACGTCGGCGTGAGAGGCCGGATTCGCGGCAAATAAATATTCACTAAAGTGTGCCGTCGTAAATCCCGCGGAGGCATGTAAATATTTCACGGCGTCTGCTCCAGATGCGTGCCTTTATATGCCGACGTCGCGAAAATGCAAATGCGTCGAATCCTAGCGGAAGCGGATACATTTTCGTGTTCCTGCACGCTTGTACGATATGTAAGCGGCGCGAGACCAAAACAATTGATTTTGCTCTTAGGTCATTTGGTTGTGAGGCGGTAAGAAGGTTGTTCCAAATTCAATACGATCGCGTTTACTCAAATCTTAATCATCGTTCACGACACGACTGACTACAACAAAACATTTCCGATCGCCTGCAGATAACGCTTCTTATCCGACAACCAAAATCAGGTGTCACCGTTTACGTGAATCGTAATCTTTATCGCAGCGTCACCGAAACTTGACGTGGTACACGAGGCAGAAAACATGCGTAATGGTCGAAGAGTTAAGCCACGACGGTTTACAGAATCGGTTGCACAGTCGGCGCAGAAGGCAAGGAACATGAAACATGTATCAAATTCGCATCCATATGCATGCGGTCGTTTCTGCGCACCAAAAGCCGACGGAGCAAAAAGCCACGAGATTCAGAGTCGGCCGAACGAGAAGAGTACACGGACGCGCGAAGCGAGAGAGTCGAAAAGGGAAGCGGTGCCGGCGTGGGACGGAGACGTGTTTCAGCGAGACATTTTTCAGGGCTCACGGCCTTTCCCACGGGCGCAGGGCGCGGCGGGTGAAGGGAGGAGGAGTGAATTTCCGCGCAAAGCCAGATTATCGCGGACAAGATCGGACCGTGGGACGAGACAGCGCTCGCGAGGGTGTATTATCCTTGGAACCTGAAACGTGATACACGCGCTGCGAGAAAGTGTCGGGCGAAAAAGGTGGTACAAGGGGCATAGACAACGATATTACGTAAAGTAACATCCTCCGCGCGACGTAATCGTTATACGGGCGGGAAGTTATATCTCTAAGGACAGGTCGCTGAATTACGCATGAAAACGTAACGCGCGTATACGTGTTGGAGGGTGGCACAAAGCGAGCGCGAGCCGGGAGACGCAAGGAGAGATATGTGCGGAATGGAAATGGAACAATGGGAGGATCGGTGGTCGAGAGGCACGGGAAGAGGGGGCCCGGGTGGCGCGTTAGGACGCAATGGGAACATAAGATGAGAACCGGTCGTGGAAGAACCGCGAAACCACTTTGTCGTTTATGAAGATACAGTCCGCTGTGTCGTTCCTTGATACTACATGCTCTCTTTCGCTCTCTCACTATACTCTTTCATTTATGCGGAGCCTCGCGAATCGTGGCTGCCCGTATTATTCTCCCTAGTCCCACCCCCGCAGAGGATATCCTTCGACTTTGCATGCAAACTTGTGACCGTTCGCTCCTTTCATTCGCTGCGCCGCAATAGAATTCATTTGTATTCTGTTGACTCGGCTTTTTCGACCGTTCTCCCTGCAACTCGTCGTTTCCTGCGGAAGGACTTTGCGACGGAACGTTCCACTGTTGCGAGAAACGATGTCGCACCTGTAGGTATGACACGGAACAGCGCCACGTGGTGGGACGACGACTGTCGTCCGCGGTCGATGAATTTAAAGTCGAAATAACCGAGCGTGTCGGCTCAATCCGTATACAATATACAGATGCGTCGGCGTACAGATATCAATGTTTCATCAGCATCAAAATTTGTTGCATAAAGTGCACGCCGGTATTTAAAGCGAATGATCAATTGGTCCAGATTTTACGTGTCCTTTGAAAAGTTTGCCGCTTCGAGAGCTCGCTCCAAACGAGGTGATCGAGTTAGGTGATGCATTTTTAAAAACAACAACGGAATTCGTGGCCTCGCGTATCGGCGCTAAAGTTTTTATGCCCCGTTGTTTCACTTTGTTTTTACGCCCGCCTTCGACGTCTTCGGGGGAACATCGCGCACTTTCGAACATTTTTATCGCGACCAGCCGTGACTTAACGACCGAATGATAAATCGGCGCGCGCAATGTCGACGTCCGTTTTTGCACCCCGGGCACGGCTAATTCCACTCGGTCTCGCTGCGTGTTTGTCCCCTGTTACAAATGTCATAATCTTCCCAAATTGCGCTGCCTGCCCGGCGCGATATTTTCTTGCGTAATGCGCTCTAAGCCCCGATCGAAATCGCATTTGTTGCTGCCGGTAGATTTCGCGCTAAACTGGATGCGATGCGCGAATTCCTCTTAATCCCTTCGCGTGGTGCGGCTCCGAAAATTCTATCCGGGTTGATGTTCGCAGCGGAAATATTTAAAATCACATTTCGTTCCTGCGCGCAGAGGGAGAATCGCGTTTAAAAATGACGAGACATAATAGACGAATAATAATAATCTCGAGCATCTCGCAGACGCTTACACGAATTCGTCGTCTTATCAATCGACTCCTGATTGCTGCCTGGAAGCGGGCCAGCGAATTGCGTCCATTCACGAGCTGACGGCGCGACGATCTAATTAATGCGACGAATCTGCAACATGGAATCGGGCGTAGCGAATGCATTTCGAGCATGGCATTGCGTCGGAGCGCGCGCTTGTCGAAAAAGCCGTAACATAATCGCATTACATCGGACCTTTGTTGAAAAAGGGCGGCGGCGTAAGCGCATTACCGGTACCCCGACACTTATCTCTTCAAAGAACGATTGCACGCACGACGGCGACGACGTCGTTGAGACTCCCGTCACGTCCGTCTCACTTTTTCGCCGGCGAAAATTCGAGCGCGGATCTTGCCCTGCGTGGGGTCGATCGATCGAAAGCTTCGGTCGACCTTTGGCCCGTGCTGATTTTAAGCCGGTTCAAAGGATGTTGCTCTCACAACGGTAGCCATGGCAACAGGTGGTGGGTCCTCACGACCCTCTCCCACATCTATGAACGTCTTACGCTCACTGCCTCATTCCCTTCTCTCTCTCTCTCTCTCTCTCCTGCTTACTATCTCATGCTTCAAACATCCGCGTCGTTCGCATTCACGAGCGACCGCCGACGTTCGAGGGTGGGGTGGACCAGCAGGACAACCGATCAATTACGAACTTCCCACTCCCCGGATCACGCCAAGACTCGGAGCCTGCAATTTTGAGGGCGCACCGAATCTCGACGTCAAAACGCTCGTCGCCGAGAACATCGAAATCGTCGTGCACACGCGATCCGGACGCAAAGAGAATTCGGGAGCCGGGACTTGGGGGCGCGCAGTCAATCTCGCGGAACAAATATTGTCGCGCGAATATTGCAGCGCGCCGATATTACTCGATACACGGCGGACGAGACGCCCAGCCGAGGACATATCTGCTGGAATGCAGGTGGCAATTGGCGTGTCCTAAACTGCGAAGCCGTGCGCCAATTTGGTCGAGTCGCGTCGATATATCCTCGGCGAGCTGATAGACGATCCGCAAATCGAACGGCCCTGCCCTGATTGATACTGGTCAGTACTTGCTGCGGTCTCCGTACTCAATTACTCCGGTACTTGTGCCATCGATCGGAGGAATATTGCGGCCGATACGTCCACACCCCTCCGCACAATGCGCCTGGCCCCGTTCGTTGGGATTATTCGCCAAAAATCGTGCCTTTCTTTCCACTCTCATCTCCACAATCTGCCGTGTCCGTCCGTCGGCCACCGCGGCGTTGATACGCGTGGCAAACGTTCGCACGAGAATGAACGCGATGTCGATTTTATTATTCTCTCAGTTTTCACATTAATGGATGAGGGGGACAAAACAACGAACGACGAACAAGCCTCGCGGGGCGAACATTAACCGGACAGAAATTTCCGAAAAATCCGTACGGTAAACGCGGCCGGAAATTTCGTGTTTATGGGCGCGTAAATATGGCCGGAAACGCGGGGTTATTAATAAAGTTCGCGAGCGCCGTGGGTCAAGTAGAGCGTTTCCGATGCTCGACTACGGCTGGGGCCACACGAGCCTACAATATAGTCTTATAGCTTTCGTCAATTTTATTGTTTTTTTTCTGCATATGTTACCTGCAATATATGCAATGTTTTTTGCAGTGTTGTACGCATAAATGCGTGGGCAAAAAATTTGAGTGCATTCGTACGCGCGTTGGCATCGAGGACTAATATGCATATCTACACACAACGTTGCGAAGTATGCACGTACGTGTGACGTACTTAGAACGTTCGGCGCAGAAAGACATTGAAATCCACACACGTGTGTTCTACATAAATGACGATGAATTTTCTACGACGGACGTTAAAAGTCCGTACGACGTGCGCTATAACTTTACATACGCAGAAATACATTGGAATCGTTAAAAGAGTATGGGCACACGCAAAAAAGTCGCTGACATTGTCGCATGACTTCAATATATTTCTACGAGACACACATTATAACGCACCTCGTTTTCACGATACGTATACGATTTCAGAACGAGATTCTCACGAGCTCGTGCTCCGCTAATGCTCTCGATTCAAAGCGAACAACGGAACAGCCGAGTGGATCACTTCTTCATTAATAACCATCACCGGCGTGCAGTCATCTGTCACTTCTGAATACCCATAACTCGACGAGAGGTCACGCCGGAGTCGAGATTATTAACGAGCACAATAATTAGGACGTGCCGACTAGCTGTGAAAATTAATTACACAGCTAATTATCTTGCCCTGGGGGTCGATACTCGAGCAGGTCCGCGCCGGTCGACTCGATCCGTTTTTACATTGCGGAAAATCCCACTCTCCCACTCTGGCCGCAGCAATTTTCTACAGGATTTCCTTCCGGCGAGAAACAATTCTAAGGAAGCCACCTTTTCTCCGCGGCGAGAGAGTGGCGACGGTTAAAAGACCGCTGGCGCAATTCTTCGTGCGGCGAGTCGCAGGAAGACATTTCGTCCGTCGAGGGCACTTTTTGCGAGACAGAACAATAAAGCCGGACGTCTGGCCTGGCAAGCCCGCCTGTCGGGCTGTATCGACAGAAATTAACATCCAAAGCGGAGTGCCAGCTTTCGTGCAGCGAGGCCGTCGAGATGAGAACTCGTTATCCACGCATCGACGCTCGTGACACTTGTTTGTTCCGAGTTTTTCGCCTGCCGAACGATCCGCGAACGAGCGTGTGTGGACGGAGAATTCCGAATGCTCCGCAATATCAGTACAACTGTTCCCAGAGAGACTCGAGTATGAGTCTCTAGCGGGGGGCTCGATAATTTTTCACTTTTCCAGTGAAACACTGGCACGGCCTCGAGTCAGAAGAGGAGCTGCATTCGCTGTTCAGCGACGCGCGTAAATTGCGCGGGGCAGAGCGAGTTGATCGTCCGGCAACGAGGGTCATTTTCCAGCGTGAGGAGCGAAGTAGCGAGTTGCGGAGCACGTACGGCCGCTTTGAACGGCCACCGCAAGCGTATAAATATGTCTGGAAATTGCGGCGGGCTGGCTCGTCGCGAAATAAACTGAAATCTGCAGATCGCAGAGCGCCCGGGATCCGTCGCTCGTTTCTGCATCGCTTTGCCTGCATTTTCTGCCTGTCCGTTGTTGTAAGCGTTTAGTTGTGTTTCATGGTTTTAAACGGCCGCGTATTTGTAACTCCTAACTTGTCTCTCTGAGCCGACGCGTCGCGTTATCGGAACGTCGCGTCGACAAGAACATTGTTCGATCTTGGACGAAATCGGAGGTGTCAGCTGTCAGGGCGCGCGATGCACTTACGCGGGCGTGCGGAAGAAGGCTTCTCGCAGCCACGCGCGAGATAAAGCGCCTCGATTACGGCATGTCATCGACGATATCCGTCAGTTTTAACGTCCAGCATTTTCAATCAATTACGAGAACATCGGAACGTATCGATCCGCCGCGACGTTTCACGGGAGGCACGAAAAATCTCTCGGACCGGGCGCAGTTGATTCTCTGACGTTGATCCTCTCCTCCTCCACTGTCGCTCCGCTTCCAGCGGAACAGATTGGGTACGTCCCGCGCGATCCCTTTCACGCTGGATCACTCGCTCGCGAAGTCTTTGTCGCACCGATTCCGGATGCCTCTGCGAGTCGAGTGTTCGCACGCATGACAGGCATCTGGGCGGCCCGGCGTAATCAATAAACTTGCGTGTACGCCGGCGGAGATATGTTTGCTAGACTTGGTTTACTAAACAGCCGGAATAATTAACGCGCGTCGCCTCGCATCTAATCGATCGCCGCGATCGTATTATTCAAACTCAATCGGGCGCGAGATCTCAATCACGGAATATCCACATTGACCAAGACGCCATTTGCACATGTTCGATATATGCGAGGGTACACACGATTACAGCGCGTGAACCCGTGCGCCTCTGACGAGTCGCGATGGGATCATTGTACGGCGGGAGACGCAGTCGGCGTAATAGGAACGTTTGTACGTACATAGAGCGACACGAGCTTTAATTGCGCCCGACCGCGCCCAAAAGTAAATGTGCGATTTCGACGCGCATAATGGTCGGGGACGAGCAATTATCGGCGCGCGGAAAATACAGCTTGCACACAATCGATCCGGATTGCATTCAATCACGAAGGAGTGAATGACGCTCGCACGTTTGTCAGACTTTATGTCTGCGCGCGAGCCTCTGACGCGCTCTTACAACGAGCGCGGTCGACCGTGTGGAAAAATAGAAGCAGTCCAGCGAACTGGAACCAGCTACGTTCCGTGGACGCTGCCCGTTTTCCTGCGGAATCATTGATGCGCACTCACGTTATGCATCCGCGTGACGCTTCATAATTGAGCACGTAATTAGTTCTAAAAGGTCATTAAATGCTTCATGCCCGAGCGAGACGTATCGCACGCGGAGCATGCGGTACTACCAGCTTCACCCGATGCAGCGATAACGTAGACGTTATTGAATAAAATAAGAGTGGGTCAACCGTGCGCATGGAATTTTAAGGAATTTCAGAATTCAAATAGGATGGGATTCATTTCTCGCGAATAAATCTGTCAAAGGGAAGTGTGTCAATAACGAACCGAGTTCACTTTGATAGATTTATTTGCGAGAAACAAGTCCCATCTTAGTTTACTTTTCAACCACAATGCTACAACTACCCAATAGTCAAAACGACTGGCTTGAAACTTCCCTATAACGAAGAATAATTCTTTAGTCATCTTAGTTTCTAAAATTTTGTCTCTTGTTTACACATCAATGATCTATACAGGGTGTCCATGAACGTCGCACAATATCGTTTAGCCGTGATCGAAAGAAGTCACACTTAGTCTGACCGCACACGTGCCCTATCACTGCTCAGTTCGTCCGAGCACAACGAATTACAGAACTGGAAGGGGTGTTGGTGGAAGCGGAGAGTGCAGCAACGCTTACGTGTTTGCGCGGATTGTAAGGGTGGTTCAAAGGAGAGGGCGAGTCACAGGAAAGCGTTAAGCGCTCAGTGGAGAGATAGTCGAGGGTGGAAAAGGTAACGCGACCCAAGCTAGACGTTGCACGTTCCGACTCGCACACAGGCATTGCGCGGCTTTGAAGCTGCGCGGCATTATTTATTACCGTGTTTGCTGTGTATGCTCGCTTTCAGCGAGTAGCATACCGTAATGAGGCGTCGCGCGCCGAAATGTTTGCCCCTCTTTCGACGCCAACCGCGACAGACGCTTATCGCTTTCGAATCGATACAAAAGGTGCCACGGAGCTGTTCTAAGCTCCCACCTGTTCTGGAAACGTTGTCGACGCTTTTAATGACGGCTAAATGTCTGGGAAGCCGCAGGTGCTCGCATGGCGATGGTTATTAGGGATTACGAGGCGAACTTTTGTTGTATCTCTCGCAGTTAGGCCGCTGTTACGGGAACGTCAGAGGGTGGATGATTATCAGGCCTGATTACTATCGTACAGCCTATCGTACTTCTGTGTCTCGGCAATTTTTTGTTCAATTCTTGTTCCAATGTCAGTATGACGACGGGCTGACGACAAGACATTGCATCATAGTGAACTGTGGGACTGCGAAGACACGTGGAATCTGAAGAAATTTGCTGGTGGTCGTAGATGGGCTTCCGGTCGTTTCGACGAGGCGAGTAAATGGAATCTAAACATCGTCCAGACTTTTCAGCAGAATAACGAATATCCGGTTGAAGCACCTTTCATCCTTGCGTTTGTATCAAGGCAGCCGAGGCGCGAAGACTACTTATGGTCCGCTCTCGATCAATAACCGCGATAAAATTGATTCCAATAATCCGCGCGGAATGAAATCCAAACTCCACCGGGGCGCGCCGAATGCGACTCGGCAGAACTTTCCATCGGACGGATTGATTGAACGCAGAGTCAACGAATGAAATAAAATTTCAAGACCGACCCGCCAGTTTGCCCTGAAAATGTTTAACGGTAAAAGGCGATCGACGTATCAGCGGCGCGGGCTGCGAGAGAAAAATTATTCGGAAAATTGTTTCGCCGCTTTTCGAAAAAAAAGCGTCCAATCTCGCCGGGGCGTTCAAATTGCGCCAAATGAAATTATTTTCCGGAGAGTGCGAGGAGTGGCTCGAATTCCGGCGAAAACAGAAAAAGCATTGTGGAGGGAGGGGACGATGCGGGATGAGAGCGCGCGAGAAATCGAAGTCGATTATCTCCGGCATCCAACGCCGCCGCCTGAAACGCGTCGATATGAACCAATTCGTCAGCACTTTGTGCAAAACGGCAGAGGGCGCGGGTGGCAGTGGCATCGGTACGATTTTTCACGGGACCCGTTCCTTGCCCTCTTTTAAACAGACAGCGGTTTCGTTCGGCTTTGCCGACCTCCTTGCAGCATCGACAAATGGACGCTGGTTCTCGTTCTCACGTTACTGCCCTCTCGTAACTCACCTTTTAACGGGCCTCTTGTTCAGGACAATCGTTACTTTTAATCGTCGCTTTCATTTCCCCCCTTCTGCTCTTGCATCGAAATGGATTCTGGAGCTGGCGTTGTCGCCGTGGGAAGGAACGTAATTGGCAGGGAGAAAAAGCGTTATTCCTAAGTGCCTACTCAACGCAGTCTGATAATCTACGGAAAAAGATAGGGCACGATTTACGGGCGAGATTGTCACGCGGCGCCGACTTCGATCGCGAATTTTCGTCGTATCCATATATTTCTGCGCGGTCCGACGGACGCTCGCGCCGGATTTCGGATTCCGAGATCCGAGACCATCCGCGTAGGCGTTTAACGACGATCGTTCCTCTTAACGACACCCTTCCCGGTCCTTTTGCCAAAACCGTTGGAAACGATAAGGAATAATGCGACTACCGTCATACTTCTTCGACCCGAGTTACGCAGGAGTTGCCTGATTTAGGGTCATACGCCAGTGCCGGCTGGCGCGGAGGAAGTTTTCGAGAGAAGATAAGTCTTCGAAGCCTCTGCCGTGGGCCTTCGAATTTTTCACTCCAGTACCCCTTTTTTCCATTTTTCTATCCCACGGTAGGTCTGCTCGCGGTTTACCCTCACACTGCTCTCCCCTTTCCGCATCTGCCTGTTAACCATTTTTTCTCAGGCTCGTTTTACCTTGCCATGGTTGTATTTTCGTGTCAATGCGTCGTTTAACGCCATTACAGCAGAGTGGCGTCGCGCTTCGGGAACGAATTTGACGCTTTTCTTTTTTCGCCTAATTGTAGCCGCTGCCTGTGCCCCACAATAATTTTGCAGATCTCGTTTTTATGGAATGCAATTTAGCGACGTAAAAATTGTGGAGATACGATGTATGTGCGCGTGTGTCTGCGGAGAATTGTTTCAGATAGCGCCTCTGCACACACCGTTGTTTTTACAAAATATATATGTGGAGGAATAATTGTCGGCGATCGGGACAGATCCTGGCTGTTACTGGTGGCAAAAACAGCAGTGACCGACGAACAGCGAGGATCTAACAATGAGACAGGTGAACGCTGCATCAGAGAGAATGTTTGAACAGAGTTAAATCGGAGCGCGCGAGCGAACGGAGGAAAAAGTAGCGAAGCGTATATGTATACAGTGTCGTCCAGTGAAATAAACACAGTTTATCCGTCCTCTCCTTCCACGGATCCCATTCCTTCGATCTCTTCGCACGCCTGCGGCATAATTCCACCGAACGCCCACGTTACATCATGAGCGATAATGAGAGAAGCGTGATAACGGTATTTCAGACTGAAAACCGATTGCTGGATCAATAAGTCCCGCGGCGGATAGTTACAATGCAGCGTTCGGCGCGATTGACCGCGGAGTACAAATTTGTAACGTAACGAGGGAATCGCTCCCGGTTCGAGATAAATAGAGCTCGCCCGACACTCTCCATTACACGCGCTCAATTTGTCTCCAAGCGCGCGCGTGCGATCGGCCGCGCTAATTGTCGTCCGCGTCTTCCGAGCCGATCGCTGCCATTTTCTCCCCATTACCGGCGAGTCGTAATGGTCTCCGCGATTACGGGGGACTCTCTTCGACGCGGTCAATGCAAACACGAAAGGGTGGAAGCCGCCCATCGATTCGCCCGGCAAACACTCGATAAACTTCGCCGTCCTGCGCGAGAGGCGGACAAAATTCGGATCGAGTCGTAGAGCGTTCTGTGCGCCGATGAAGATTTTATTCATTCCGAGCTCGATGGCGGCGGGTTAAGTGCTGCTTGAGGACGCGACGGGTGGCCGAAGCCTCTTCGAAGGGACCAATGGATCGTGAAAGCCGCGCGAGGAAGTGGCGAGGGGTGGATTGCTGACTGGTTGAAAAATTAATGGGTCGAGTGTCGAGCAGGGCCAAGTGGGACGCGGTTGGAAAGGAGTGTCGACCGCCTGGGCCACTGGCTGTCGTTATTGAATGGCTTCGTTTAAATAAATTTTCTCGCCCGCCGGCCGTCGCATTCGTTATCACCTACCAACTGTCCCCGAACTACCTTCTACCATCCCGTACTATCCCCGAACTGTCCCTCAACTGCCCTCGGCAGAATGCGCTGATCGCACCCTGAATCGCAATTCAAAATCGACCATGGGCCGAAGCTTCCTGCGCTCCATCCCTTCATCGTGCTCGATCGGCTGCGTCAGGCTTCCATCCGTTCCAAGGACCAAGTTTTCAAACCTCTCGACAAGGGGAAGTCGATGGAAAGAGACGTAGAGAATATTGGAATTTATATGCCCCCATTCATGCACCCCACTTGACGTTGTCGTTATCTGTTACCGTGACCTATCCATGCGAGCCGGAAAATTATTAGTTATGTTGAAGAAAGAGCGTTCCGTGCAACGACACGCATCGAAGATGTCACATGAGACAGATAATAGGCATGTTACAGATGTCTCATGTACGTTCACGAAATGAGGGTAGAAACGATGTCGGACTCTTATTATCTAGCGTGCGCGCTAAATTGACCTCCTCTCTCTCTGTCTCTCTCTCTTCCTCTCTGGGAATGGGAAGATTATGTGGCCGCATGTAGGCGAGCGTGTGCATACCACGAAGCAGCCGACGCTGACAAGCCTGATTTTCCAGCGGCCGGCCGGATGCGTGTGCCGCGCGAAACACGCTCACTGTTTACGCTTGCGACACTGCCAGCGATACGCCCAACTTGGAGAACAGCGCCGTTGATCTTCTCCCCTCTTCTCCTCGGATTCCGCGAAAAATCCTGCCGGCAGATTAAAGCGAGGGACGAGCGTGACGTCTGAAATCGAATGGCATGGCTGCGACGTGGGCGCGAATATTGGGAGGAATTTATCTTCGTCCTCCATCTATTCTCTCGCGCCAGATGAGACGACGCTTCGGGACGCGCGATCGACCCTGGTTCGGCAAGATAGTAAAAGTTGTGAGAGGCGATATTCGAAAAGTGATGATGCGGAATTTATCGGGAGATCGTCGTTTGAAAAATCACCGACTCGTCGAGTCATAACGAGGACGCGGAACGGCTGTGACGGTTGAATGGCGAGCAAGAAGATAAAGCTTTGTCTGGCCGGACTATCGATTAACTTTAATGGAGGTGTCTCTAGCGGAGTCAAGCAAGAAGAGACCGGGAGTGGAGTGAGAGAGAGAGAGACAGAGAGAGAAAGAGAGAGAGAGAAGCTGCGATGAAAGGCCTGCGAGTCTCGCACCCATCACGCTCGCTACGGCTGATCGAGGAAATAAAAGTATTGTGCAAGAACGAGCGAGCTGTACCCAGCTGCTCGATTCTTCGGATTTAATTAAATTCCATACCAAGGTACCTCGTGTCAATACCCGATATCCTCGTGCACGCGCTCGTGAGATAGAAGGACAAGAATGATTCCGTCAGAATCGGTCTGCAAATAT
The DNA here is from genome assembly GCA_963942575.1 of Priocnemis perturbator. Taxonomy (NCBI): domain Eukaryota; kingdom Metazoa; phylum Arthropoda; class Insecta; order Hymenoptera; family Pompilidae; genus Priocnemis; species Priocnemis perturbator. The sequence continues at coordinate 21,203,040 of OZ012643.1, read as the reverse complement.
GTAATGTTCTTAGGGGCGCGAGACGAGTGGAACGATTAAAATTGTCGGGCCAGAGGCACGTTTATTAATATTCGCGACGAACGTTTCATGATCGAATATAGCTTCTGTCCTCATTAAGTCCGAGCTTTATTGCTTGCTGTCGACGTACCGTCAAGCGCGAGGATCGTTCCGAAACAGCCCTCCGCTCTAATCGATATTCACAAAGTGGACAAAAATTTAACTTTTAAAGCAGACGCGCCGAGACGGCCAGGTCGGTCCGGGAAGCACAGTGATTCCGTAAATAACAGTGCAACGTGACGAACTTGGCTTGTATCGCGGAAATGCTTCGTCGCGTTGCCCGGGCAACAATATAATGACGAGTTTATGCGGCTCGAGATGCTCAGATTTCGTCCGACGTTTACCGGACGATGAATGTAATTAATTAAATAGGCACGATCTTCTTTTCCGCCCCACCGCCAACGTCCTTTATCACGCCCTTTGACACGGCACAACCGTGCATAACTTATGCAAACGTTTACCCTCGAGCGTTCCCGAAATTGCGAGCAAATTACCGCGCACGCGACGCCACTTCACAGCCGATCGTAGTTTGTAAGAGGCCCATTACGCGCGATCGATCAATAATTCCTAGCAGCAGTGCTCTCTATCAAATGACTATGTCAACACGCCGCGCCGCGCCGAAGATTTTGCCGCCTCCACGAGGGTCGTCGGCTGACGTCTCGGGCCGTACCCTTCATCTTACGGACTAGCATTATCCTCCTTGTCGTTCTGAAAATCTTCGCCGTATATTCTTACGATCCTGCCGGCAATGTCGTCAGTACAATGGGTCCTCTGTAAATTCGAAATGCGAACTCGTCGGGCGAGATATCCTTCCGCGTGGCCTCTCACGAAACCGGAAGCGACTTCTTCTTGATCGTTCGCGTAAAAGTTGTCGCAGAGCGCGAGGAATGTTCAACGATTATACGCGAAACGGCCTCGTCTCTCTTTCATGCTCCGAGATAATGAAACAAAAGCTCGGGCTTTGTGAATAAAGTGTCGGAGTTAGTGTGTCGTGAGGAATATTCCGCGCGACAAATTAGGCGAAACGTTACAGACTCCCGCGTTCGAATTAAGCGTCGCCGAAGTGAGAACCATTTTTTTATCCCCACCTCCTCTCCCGCCTGAATGCGCTGCGAAAGAAATGCTCCGCCTATCCGCGCGCAAAGTATCTTGATATGCCTGCACAGTATAACGTTTCGACTTATCGATTACGTCGACTCGTTTCAGCTCGGTTTCCTTAATTTGACCATTAATAACATCGAGGGCCAGACGTCAAGGGGCAAGCGACGGCATCTGAGGAATATGTCATCTGGTGGATCGCGTGGATAGCTATCGTTCGCGCGAGATGAAGGAGATCGATCATTTTGAATCGATGGTTTCACGGATCACGTGACACTATTCTCATTGTTGTCCGTCGAAGCTGAAACCCCTGTTGATTGATGACATTGCAGGGCGTGCACCTACCAGAGTCTACCGGGTGGCTTGGCTATTTTGCAAGACAATGGCTCAGTCGCATCTTCAGGCTCCACTAACGGGCCAATAATATGTAAAGGACACGATTGCAAGCGCACTCTCTCCCCCTCTCTCTCTCTCTCTCTCTCTCTCGGTCGCAGGGATAAAATAGTCGCATGAATAAAATATCGCTGAAACCGAGAGACCATCGCAAGCATTTGTTAGTTCTCCTTCTCTCTTCTTCACCTTCGACGTAGTGGGATATTCAAATATTGAAATGTTATTGCCACGACGTTTATTGCTCGAGCAATCCAGCATCCAGTTCCTGCTTTCGTAACATCGGGACTATTACATTATTCCCAATTTTTCTCTTCTGCTAACAAGGGCAGGAAAGTATGTGCCCGGAATCGAATACATTATCCTTGACATATATCTACTGCTAAGCATGAAAATCAGTGAAACAAGTGTTTCCTTTATACGCGTCGATTTTTGTAATAATTGGGGTAACACTTTTTCGAATGATGAAATCTGACACACCGAAGACACTGTCTTTAGCTTTCTCTTTATATGCTTTACTAATTTTAGTGGAAATGTAGCTTAAAACATAAAAAAACCAGCTATTTTTATGAGAAAAATGGCGGAAGGGTAGAGGTAGTCGTTTATCAGCCTACGTGTATTAATAATTCGCTAATCGATCAAGTTTTTTCGCGGTGAGAATATGTATACAAAAGAACGTTAAGACTGCAGGACACCCGAAGCGTTCTAGCGCCGGGCCGGCGGACTCGATTTTTCAATTCAACGACAGAGAGCTCGAACAATTTACGTTTTTCGGAATGTTTTCGTCCGCTTCGTGCATCTTCAAATCGATTTCCCCAATGTTCAATATTCACTAATTCACCAAACTCCGACCGAACAGCACCAGTATTCATTATAAAGATGACTTCCTTTGAAATAAGCACCCTTCAAAGAACGTTCCCACTCAACAGTAGGTATCGAGTGCGACACGATGCGCAATTTTTCTGCATTACGCCGACTCCATTTGGGATAATGCACTTCCCAGTGCTCCGTACGTCTAGTACATCTGGCTCTCCGGAGGTAACCATCGTCTGTCTGTTACCATTTCACGGGCCGTTGAGCCAAAATCGGCCAGAACGCGTCTGACGTGCAGCACCGTTCTAATCGAAGTAACAGCCGATGATTATGTCTGTATGGGACGTAATCGCCTCTGTTCATGGCACGATAACGGCGCAGAGAGCGTCGTCAGCCAAATAATTGCTGCGCCGCCGGTCTTGCCTTAATTCGCGACGCAAAGCGTTCCGCTCATTATAAATTGCCCGCGAGCTCAGCGGCGCGCCTCCTGCTTCTGCTTTCATGCAATGAGTTCACCGAGGCCTGCCTCGCAAAAGTGCCAAACTCTCGGCATTCCGCTCGCCGAATCCAGAATCTAGACCGAGCTTTCCAATACGTTCGTCACGTTAGCCCGCCCTTCGGAAAGCCGATGCAGCGTGTTTCCGCGATTCCTTAAAGGGCAAACTTCTGCCCGTCCTCCTTTTTCTCCACTTTTCCAATCCTTTAGCCCGCCGATTCCCGCCGACTCGCCGTCCTTCGAGTCCACGTAGTTTGAACTTTCCGCAACATTGGCCGGTGTAGTTACAGGCTCGAGGGGTTAGGAATTTGTTGAGAAATAGGTGACCCTTTTTCTCTGTTCTGCCATCTCCCCCGGACGTTGAGGGTGAGCCGAAGGGTGAGATGAAATGTAAATGTTCCGGGACGTGATGAAGTCGTTAGGAGGGGCGACTTAATGGACATCGAGGCATTTTTGCGCAGGCGCGTGAACGACTGTTGGCGAAATCAAAGAAACGGCTCCAGTTAACTTAAGCGGCCCGGTCGGATTCTTATTTCCGCGGCTTTCTCGTTGGGCGGTGGTTACTCGAGGAGGGTTAATAGCAAAGGAAACACTTTCTCCCCTCGCCAACGTCGACGAAACAGGACTTACATAAGCGCGAGCTCGCTTCGGATACAGCTTCGGGACGGAGGCTGCTGAAGGTGCCATTCCGGCAAAATGTTACTTCGCGAATTAATTAACCTCATTTGACGCGGTAAGAGCCCGGTCCCTTAGCCGGCGAACCCTAATGGCTTCTCAAGGAAAATAACAGAAACGGTCGTCGCGCTTCGTGCGTATCCCGTACAAAGGCCATCCGATACAATGCGGCCGAAGAGTAATCTGTAACTGGTTTAATTAAGTCGAGCAACAGTGCTCGCGGAAAGTGGGCACGCGAGTTCGCGGTGTGAAACGTCTGCCAGTCAGCACAGATAATCGCCACATTGTTCCGGCTGTCGCGATGGTTCATGTACTTTTTAATCGACTTTGATGATCCCGATGATTCTTGGTTCATATGAAAACGGCTGTTCCCCGTTTTTAGTCTCTCATTTGCTAAAGACACTCTGATTAACCAAGACACACGCGAGACGTGACATTTTCAGTGAGAGTCATCTCGTGCGTGAAGCCAACGTGTGTATGACGCGGATTGCATTCAATACAAAACAACGGTTGTCTGAGTTCAGCCCACACATTCGCTGGACGCGGTCGGCTTAATTCGGCTCGTGTAAAATGATGTGCGGTACGGATAAACGGCTTCTCCACATTGCGCCTAGGCTCGCCAGAGGATCGCGGAGGATTAATACAGCGGCGGCCCGAGCGTGGTTCGCTGATCCTCGTAATGGGACCGACGTCGCCTAAAATCGTTACGCGCCGTACCTGACGGACGAGAATCGTCGACTCAGGGCTCGCACGTCGACGCAATGCGACTCCGCCGCTGGCCGTGGCGTAAGAGGGAGCCGCACTTTCGAGCTGGCCGAGCGCCAAAATCATTGCGATCTATTCGAAACATATTCAGCAGCCGTCGTGGAACGCGAGAATCGAGATATTCTGATCGACTGTCTTGACGGCCGACCGCCTTCGGAGGCTGCGTCTTCTTTATTCTCTAGAAGAACTGATACACGTTGCTACAAGGGTTTGGTAAGGTTGTGTGTAACGTCCAGAAGATGGAGAACAACGACTGACGTTATAAAAGTGTGGATTTTTATATAATAAGAAAGAAACGAGTTATTGTACTTGATTGGAGTTATTTTGGTCATGCTTACGTTGCTGAGATTATTCCAAGGCATCGCAGAACGTACCCGGACGCCAGTAATGTTATCTCAAGCGAGCTAGTTCGTGCCGATCTTTTCATATTAAACATTTCGCGGCGTATGTTGTTTTAGCGATGCATGTCTGACGTATTACTGACTCGTACTACTGGCCGGCTCGTGCGGACTGCGGCAAAGTTTGCCCCGGATGGCTGCTGCGCTCCGTATCGGTCAGACAAATGAATACCGGGTTATTCTGCGATACATACGCCAAATACTTCAACCGTTCTCGCATTCGCGAAGGAAAAGTATGCGAGAGACTGTTTTAAATATGCTCACGAACCAGAGCACGCTATGCTGCTTCTTCCGACGCGAAGCACGGTTTATGGAGATTGTGTCGTCAATTCTCTAGATAATTCCGTAACTTTTATCATTATTTTCAATCGATCCCCGCTTAACAAACTGCACAAAAGAGTTGTCCAAGTAACGGAGGGCGACGCTTGCACTTAGTGATTAAAAGTGCGATACATCGTTGCGCACTGAAATAGCTTAACAATGTTGTGGAACAAACCAGTATCTGCTTACTGATCGAGCTTCCAGATGGCGGGCTTTTAAGAAAGTCGGGAAAGCGGAGACGAACAACGCATTAAGGCCGTTGCAAAAAGGCCGAGCGTAGGTTCGACAAGAAGGAAGATTAAGAGTGGTACTTTCTCGGCCAAGCAGAGCTCGCTGGATGGACCGCGAGCAATCGTTCATCTGGTACTTACCTTAAACAGACAACGGATAAGTGGAACAGGAGGAAAGAAGAGTTCGATACTTGGACGAAAACGATTAAGGTGAGGTTGCTGTGTTTGGACCACTCAACTACGGCAGCTTTTCAGTCTCGACCAGCTCACAGTATTGAGATTTCGTTCGACGTCCGCTATCTTTCACCGTTGACGCTTTAATCAACCTAATTACGTCAGCTCTACCCTCCGCGGCGAATTGCGTCACGATGACGGATGGTAACGAGGTATCGGCCAGTGTTTGTTAAATTAATTCCGAACACCCGCGCACTCGCCACGCAATTAATGCGACATTTTTACACCGACCATCAAGTACCCGGCGTTTTATTCAATTATTCTGATCCATTATCTGCCGCCCGATCGCAAGTTCATTTTTGGCCCGCGCGCCGCGACATTATTAACGCCAATAATGAGATGCAATAATGGCATTAATAATACTGCGCATTAATAAGGGATTACTAATCGATTCCATCGCGCCGATGTAAATATGTATAACAATCGGCAATTGCTGGTTTATAGTGCAACTGGTATGCGAACGTTCTGCCGCTTTCGAGAGGAGTACGTGCAGTCGCGAAGCGCTTCGGTTTTCGCGGCATGGCAGACGAGGAGGTCCCGATTTACGCGGATAATTTAACGCGCGCTACAATATCGGACATGCTTCGAGGGCTTCGAATTCGAAAACCCTTTTCTCGCGCAGTCGATCGTGCCGCTAACAATGGCGTTGGAGTGCGAGAAAAATTCGGTTTCGTTGCGAGGCACTCGCCAAACATTCGCTCTATGCAGGAATTTCAATTGCCGCCCTCCCTCTGTCGCTGCCCTCGCTCTTTGCGCGCAAGCTACGCGGTGCGCCAGAGTGTCAAAGCCGGTTTTGCGCTTTTTTTCTTTCGTACGCCCTCGGCGCTCGCCGCGGTGATAATTTTTTCCGCGAAGTAGGAGACGATCATTTCCCCTCATTTCCACGCAGGAAGGATACGACGTTCCACCGTCGGACGGGATGTGCGCTATCGAGGAGTCTGGAAATCGTGCTATTCCGAAAGTACTACGTGCGCTGAGCAAGACGTATGGTCGCCTTTTATGCGGGGAGTGATTTATACCATGGCTCATGCATTTTTGGGGAGAGAGAATTCTTCTTTTATTCCGCGGCAGTAAAAAGCGGGAGAGTGTACAGAGGGTGAGAGGAGAGAGAGAGAGAGAGAGAGACTCGGTGCAAAGTTCTGAAGGTGACACGGACAAAGTGCGCTATCTCTCTCTCTTTCTGTCTTTCATATAATCGGTTTTATCAAATTCCCGAAAGTTAAGAACTCGAACTCTTCCGCGCGCACGATCCCTCGACGATCCTCGCTTTCTATTAATTTTGTCGGCGAATAGACCTCGTCTCCTATTTCTTCTCTATTCTTTTCTTGTACTCGCCCGAAACCCAAGAATGCGCTCTGAGGCGGCAGGCAGAAGATCACGCTCTCTCGGGGTGCATCAGGTTACTTCTTCCGCGACAAAGGAAGTCCTCTCGTGCTGTGTTTCAAAGGCTGGATGCATTACGCCTCGAAATTTCATCTGCCATCCTCGACGAAGAACCGGCGAGCTCGGTTCATTCGATCTTCCACGATTCTCGAACTAAACTATTTAAGGAGAGCCACTCGTGTATTCCGCGCCAGTGAATACCTCAGCTGCAGCGCGCATGTTTGTTTGTGTGGCGTCGCTGAGTCGAAATGGACGGAGGAGTCCTCGTTAGGACACTTTTTCCACTCTCGACGCTTTGCATCGTCTCGACCGACGTCGCGGGGAACGAAAAATTCGTCCTCGAAGACGCTTCTCCCGCTATTAACGTCCGCCTCTTCTCTCGATAGACGGAGCACTCGGCAAAGAAAACTTCAGTCCCGCGGGAATCAGGAATGGGGAAACAGAGGGTAATGGACATGAAAATCTGGAATGCGCTCAATGTGCTCTGGCCGTAAAGTATGAATCGCGTCTCGAGATACAGTGTCCAGTAGTTTCGAGCGATTTTACCGTTGCCAGCTTCACGCACAACGTTTACGGTCATAATTGTCGCTTGATGGCACGTGGTCGTACACATTGACTAACCTTTCCTCGGGCTTTTTTCCGTCGTGTGTCCATTACTGTGCCTCGTTCCGCGGGCAAAAGTCGTTCTAAGCGCACGATTTCCCGACTTTTACGCGCGCACTTTCGCCCACGTGACGCTGTAATTAATTTCAGCCACGGCGTGCGAGCACTTGACTACTCTTAGTTGATTAAAGCGGACTTCTTCGCTTTAAGAGTACCAACGCGCGAATACCGAAACATGCTCGACGAATTTACCGGTGAAAAATAAAAGTCGGCTAATAATCTCGAGGATTGTTCACGCCGTAAACGAGTAAAAGGTCGATCGTAACGTTTTTATCATTACAATAGGTAGAACAACGCCAGTTACAATTTTGTCTGTTAAGAAGCTATCTGACGGTTTAACCAGAGGTTTAACAATCGGCCCTAAGAAAATTGATAGCCAATTACGGAACACCTCCTTTACCTGCACGGACGAAAATTCTGTAATACGCAAACGTTCATAATGCAGATCTTAAATTTGATATTATACGGGCCAGGAAAAATGTTTCGTTTAGTCGACGCTGACGCATGAAAGAAATTAGAATTAGCACACTTGATCGCTCTATTCGTTCCCGCCTTTCGCGTTATCGCAGCTTCCGTCCGCCACTTAATTTTCGCTCGCACATTTGGCGGTCGTGCCGCTATCATAATGCGGAATACGATAACATTTTTTCGCCCTCCTTCCGTGATGTATCGCCATGGCCGTCTTGTAACGAGGTCATTTGTTCCGCGGAAAGATGCGTCTCCCTTGCCCGTCGCCCTTGATGTTACGGATGAAAAGATCCGACGAATCGTGATGGAGGTATAGAAAAAATGCCACTGACAAAGTAACGCTGAAGATTGCGTGAGGAGTGAGTGAGTTCCCTAATCACTTCTGAAAATCCGATAGACGTCGAATACGCTTCTGCACGAGACACGGCACATGACTTCGGTTGAGCAGATTTGCGCGACGTGATCGAGCGTATAAGAGCAAGTTTTACGCCCGTGTCATGAGAACGTTTGCTTCCTATCTCCGGCTCGCAGCTTTGCACTAAAATTCCTTACACATAAAGCGCGCCGCCGTTGCCTCGGCATTTTCATCATCTTCCCGCGGAAATTCCCCATAATTTTCTCATGGCTTCCGTAACATCCATTTCCTCCCCTGTCATTTGGCCGGCTCTCCGGAAAAAGTTCGAACCCGATTGATCATCGATTGGACCAGCATCCGCACCTGCTGAACTAAATCGTGATCGGACTGGTAAACGAGGAAGTTGATTTTTTTCACACCGCTCCGTACGAGGACAGGGAGGGAAAATTAAATATTGAAACGGGCTGCGCGTCCCGATTGTCGAAGCGGGCCGCCTCGGGTGTATCCGATTGTCGATGAATCGAACGAACGGATTTCGGCAGTGGGCCGCGCGGAACGGCAACTTTTCGTTAGTTATATTTCGCAGGCGTACCATCTCGTCCGCATCGATAACTTTCGACCAAGGGTTGCGCTCGTTAGTCGTTGAAAGTTCTCGCAGACACTCGCGACAGCAGGTCGTCGTATACAATAATCTGCAGGACTCACAGTACGATCGAGGACTCTCTGATTCTACGCGAAAATGTCTGCATCGAAAGTGAACGCGTCTCTTCAGCTGACAGAAATATTTTATTGCAGCCTCGGATAAAGTTAAATCTTCACGAAATGTCTCTCGTCGAAACTTATATCAGGTATTATTGTAAATATCGAAGTCTCTGATCAAAGCAGTCCAGGCTCCGGGGTTCTTTGCATCTCCGCGTCCTTTCTACCTCGCCGATCTTTTCATCGCAATCCCTCATTGTCCTAAAACTGTGGCTGCGCCGAGTTTTCAACGGAATTGCCTTCACGACGATATCCGAATTTTTCCCGAAATGAATCGCCCACGGCATTGTCCATTACACGGAGATTCGCAAAGTTGCTCGAAGGAAGAGTTGACCCGAATATCTGCCGCTGACCAACTTTTTTTCCTTTTCAATTTTCGTACAGGCGAAATGTCACGTCGCTCGGCAAGCTCGGCGGTGACAGTTTCCGATGGCTCTCCAGTGCATATTTGACAGCTTCCTCTCCGTCTCCGTTGCCTGGCCTCTCTTGCAAAATCAATCAAGACTTACTAAACACACTCATTTCACTATTCATATCAACTAAGTTTACACGCCGAGCTTAAGAGCGAAGCTCTTCCCGAGAAATGCTTTCAAGATCCTAATTAATTAGACGGCAGTGCTGCGCACAAAGTACCGCGTACTTCTGTGCGACTTTTTCCAAACAGAAACCATCTCGAAGATGCCGTAACACGACGTCAGCGCGGCGCCAAGTTGCGGTAGGTCAAGGCGAACTATTAATCAGCTTTCGGAATTATGTTTGTCTCGTCCTTCGACGAATCTTCATGAAAATGTTGCGCGCACATATTCATCCGTGCGATCCGTTACGACACTGGAAGGGTTCGATGAACCGAATGACACACGTACTCTCGCGATAATTCATCGAAGTTGGAGGACGCGTCCCGAGGCGCCGAATGGAAGGCGAACGATCGACTCGTTCCCCCAACGTCATGTCAATTAGGTTAAAAATTATTCGAACAGGACTCGTCAAGGGAACGCTCGTAGTCTGGATTCCCCGTAAGCCCGATAAATCGGGAACACCTTGAGAGTCCCGAGGGCTCGCGGTTCACATCCTATCCTGTCATAAATAATTCGCTGGATCCGCGGCATGTCGCCGGGGCTGAGCTCAGCTCCCGCTTTCAGGTCGTTCGGACCACGGCGAATAGGTGCAATTTTCCGGCAGACCTCAAAACTCAAACAGTCACGCGCCGTGCGGACCTAATTACTCGCCGAGCAATTTGGATTCATTTGAGAACGGATTTCCCGCGGCACCTTCCACGCACACTTCTACCGCTCTCTTCCGCGTTCGAGAGGAACTCCCCCGACTCGCGGATATGAGGATGTTTGCGGAGGTACTACAAAGTGAGCGCGCAGTCGAAATTACGTTTAATCATTTCTTATCGCATTCGTGGCGACGATAACGGGAGTCGGTCGTTGGAGTACGAGCTCGCCCAGTCCCGCGTTCGTTTTAATATTAATGGCTCGGGATGACAGGCATCATGGAAGCGGACGGAAGCCGGCACGACGGCAAATAATTCCGCGTCCACGCATGAACGTCCGCGCGATATTTCATCCCGCGGATACATAAAACGCGTTCAGCCGGTTATCTTCGTACTTTGGAATTTCTGCTGATCTTACCTCGCCCGAAGGATATTTCTCGGGCTTACCGGCAAGTTTTCCCTTATCCCCCTTCGCCGTTAACCAGGCCCGCCCGTTATCCTTGCACTCCTTCACCCGCCAGCGATTCCTTATTCCCCGTAATGCCACCCAGAAGGATTCAGGAAACTTGTAGCGCTCGTGTTTACCGTTCTCCAACTTCTCGCGAGAGAAGTAACTCATGCCAGCGTGGGCTCAAATACAAATGCGCACGTCAATTTCGCTCCACGAATGTTTATCGGTTCTGTGAAACAAGATTCGTCCGTGAAGCACCTGCATCTATTTCGAATCACAATCGTGCGCGACGCAGGTTAAAAATTGCGTCGTTCGATGAAGTTCCTATCGGCAAAGGCGAGAGAAATAAGACGACGTAGAGAACTGTGCTTCTAAGCGAAGGCCTGTTTAAGTATGCGACTTCAAGTGCTGCGTACCTTAGCGGAGGGTAGCATATGGTGTGACATTAGCCTGCACAGATGGAGGCATATTTCTCACGGGACAAGTACAAGAGTAATCCGCTTCTCGACCTTTGCATATTTTCCTACACGACGCGACAGGAAGAAACGTTAAGCGCCAGAAAAGCATGACGAATGCGATCTGTCGAATTACATGCATCCTCACAAAGCCCACCACACATGACGTTTTGTTTCTTCTGAGTCGTTGGCTGCGCAGGTCTGGCAAGGTAAGATCCGCAAGCACAGCCCAGCCGAATGTCATTAGCGCATAGTGCCTGATCAATTTTACTATACAATTTCGAGCCCACCGCTACTGACATTGACTCATGCCTGAGTGCACAGCATTTAAATAACGATAGATTCATGTGTGCGGCTCGTGAATCGATGCACGAGGTTAAATGTGCGCGTGCGTGTAATCAATCATGCTTCAGCAACTCCTGGATAAAACATTGGCCTAATTAAACTTTCCGCAGGAGCCACTTTTAGGCCGTCATTGAATGCGCACGGGCGTCCCGTAAAGCATACGTGTATTCGCCCGAGAAGGATTAACTTCGTCGGATAAAAAAGCGGCGGACGTTCGCTCAATCAGGGTTGCATGTCACGCGCGTTACTTAGTCGTACGGGGTAGCGCCGATCGAAATTTGAAATAACGAGGGTGTCCTTTAATCAAGCGCCGATACCCCGCCGTTTCGACGGCCGTTCGTAAAATAATGAAACGAGCGACAATACACGGCCGGGCTTAAACCCCTGCCCGCCTGCTCTTCGTCGGACGACAATCGTTTCCTTCCATAATGGCGCGACGCGGGGACGATAAAATCGCAGGCTTTAGTGGCGAACGGCATCCAGTCGGATTTCCCGCGCTAAAAGGCGTCGATATTGTCGCCGAACAATGAGGTCAGCCTCACTTCTGCGAGCTCTCCATTGATACTGCCGCGTTATCAGAGTTGCAGCGCGCTTCATGCAAGCGTCGAAGGTTCCAAGAATGGCAAACGGCATTCCAATTTTTATCTTAACTCTCGCGTTACGACAGAGGATCAATTTGGCCCAGACGCTAGGAGAGCGGCAATCCAATATACACGGTATGGATTGTCTTTCGAGCGCATCACTGCTGCCATGCGGTCAGTGCAAGACGGGGAATAAGCTGTAGGTAATATGTTTTCCATTCTTAGCAGAAAACTCTGCATTTCATTGACAATGATCCTCAGAGAGTTATATGAATGTTCTGGCCGAGATCGAATATACGCGAACAATGTTGTTGAACGAAGGCGATTCACAGAATTCTCCGCGGAAGTTTCTTGAGCGACATTAATAAAAGCTTCGGGCCAAGAAAGCCGTGAGGTCGTGTAATCCGTGTCAGAGATGCGTCTAGATGCGTACTTAACGACACCAGCGGGAGTGGACCACCTGTTACATTACGCCCGCAAGTTTGCATGCGAGCCTTTTTCCCCAGCCTGTGCATGCCCATTAATAACGCAGAACGATTCTTCTTGCGAATTACGCACATACTAGTCCTCGTATTCCAGGGCACGGCCTTTCACTTTTCAACCCCTTCGTCGAGTTTTTAATTAAATTCTAACCCAGAACTCGCGCGCGTTAACCCAGACATAACTCTGTGCTAATCAGAACCTGACCCCAACCGCACCCTGTCTAGAAATTCTGCTTAAGAATTAGTGGATTTACAAGTAATGAAATCGTGTACGTAGTTTCGACCGATAAAGCTCGAAATCGAAGCTTTGCAAGCGGCACCGTGTCGTTTGTAACGTCGAAACCTCCGAGAGCTTGAATGACCTCGTTGCAGAGACTTTGTAAAAATAAGCAGGGAGAATTTTCCCTTCGTAGACGAGGCAAAAATATAACTGGTGGACGTGGGTCTTTGAATTGACCGAATTTCTCAGCAGCTGCGACCAATTACAGATGCAGTACGCGCGATCGAGCGGACTCGCGGAGTTTTCTATTAATTATAGAAAGCCCGCAAAGTGTATGTACCGTAACGCACTTAATTACACGCCAGCGACACTCTACGCACGACCATCGGGAAAGGACTATATTTAATTATCGGCCCATCTGCTTCGAGCGTTGTTTGTTTCGCGATACCAGCTTCTTTTTTCATGCGACCCTGCAGCCGACAGACGACTCTGTAATTAAGGCACGGCTCCGCATCCTGATTCGGATCTGGTTGGAAAAAAAAGCAACTCTCAAAAAACGCTGGAACTAATGATCTCCAATGCATCGTAATGAATGCCCGTCCGAAATGCGCGTATATACCGAGTTAATAGTCTCGGACAATCGATGCGCAGTATCAATACTTCCGTTCACGCCGATTTAGCACACCCCGAACGGCACGCACGCTGGTCCTCATTGCGTTTTCATGCGGCCGCATCGACTGGCCGCGCTGAATTATAAGTGTGCCTTCAATTAAAATCGATCCCACTGACGATGACGAGTCGAGCGGATTAATAAAAAAACAGCGTGACCGGGTAAAAAAATAGACATTGGATACACGTGTTCCCGATTCTCCCGTTTTAGCACGAACAAACATCCGTCGACCCTCTCGCTGCCGCGTACGCGCGCATGCATCCATCTTCGTCAGCGACGTTTTCTCTCAGCGGCGCGTCGCAGTGTGTAAGATTTCGCGACGTCTGGATCCCTTGAAATCCTCGCGATCCGGGGCCAGAGAAGTTGGACGTCTTAGTAGGGATTCTTTCGGTCGAATGATTCTTGGGTTTCGACTTTTTCAGAGAATCCATTCGACAATCGACTCTTTCAAGAGATTCTGCTCGCCCGCGGCCACCTGGCACTCCGTTTCGCGAGGAAAGTTTCCGCGGTTCCGGCGGACTACTCGCAGCTTCACGGTCGAATGGCGCTCATTGAGCCAGACGCCGTGGCACGCTTTATGAACCGTTTGTCCGACTCGACCAGCGCAGTCCGCCGTCTCGTTATTCCAGCGTATTTTATCGCTGCCTCCCTCCTCTCTTTCGGCCGACTCGTCCTCGGCGACTTACGACTCGCGATTGTCCCGTATAACAAGGCCACGTTTCTCGCTAATTGACAACTTTCCTCCCCATTCGAGCGCGTCCGGCACCGTGCCACGGTTTTAATTAATTGCCCACGATTTGCATTTATTCCCGACGATACGAAGTTTTCACGGAAATTGCGTGCGCGCGGCGAACGTCATGTTAATTGCACACCTTCGACAATTGTGGCCTCTGTTTGCGAAGCCGGTACGGCTTAGACGCTGTTTTGTGTGTGTGTGTTTTTTTTCTCCCTCGCACGTCCAGGGATGGAAAGTTTCAATTGCGTCGCTTTCCATTGACGACGCGCGCCGGCGCGATAATTAATAGTTTAATTCGATGGAGGACTAGCAGCTTGAGTTTCGTTTTGCGCGGTGTGAGAGGCGTGCCGCCGGAATGAAGGCGATTCGAGTGCGAGGCGCGAGCGAGGAAAAATAAAAAGGATATCAATCGATAACGGGACAATGCCTATTGTCTCAAGGGGCGCGGAACGGGAAGGGATGAAAATAGCGGGGGCGTAATAATGATGCTAACGAGGCGGTGAACCGATTTCCGCGAGTACACCTTCTGCCGGCACTTATTCGTGGCATTACCGGCGCCATTGAAGGCGCCACTAACGGCGCAGGAGGAGGGGTGTTAATAAGGGAGCTTTTAATTATGCAGCCAATTACCGCGACGATAACGGCGACGAGTCGCTTCTTTTATCCCGCTGACATGCCCGCGACGAGTGACAAAGTTATCGTTTCAGCGCTCCCATTCTGATTCTCCTTGTCACTCATCCTGCAAGCGCGGGAACAGTTATTACGGGTAATGACGAGCGGCGTTACACAGGTAGACTGTAGCTCGCGGTGTCTCTAAAATTTTGCGAAGCCGAACGGTACACGGAACTTTCGGATTCTTGCCTCGAATGCAGGCTTTAACACTGGAACGAGCGAAGCGGCCAGAATTATTTGTTTAACATTTTGCTATGATGAATAAAGATCTTCAAATGTAATTTCCGACATTTTCAGATAAGATATTTAAAATGGAGGAATCATTAGGTGTAGCGAAATGTGAGACAAGTGATTTTGCTGGAAAATAAGGCCATTTCTGTCATGCACTACGCGGATACCGTGGTGCGCGTGTTTCTTACGAGCAACACAATTCTGTAGTCTGCGGAGGAATAACGAGGCGCGACGGCAAGTTTTCATGCAAATTACGGAACGACGTAACGGGCCCCCGCTCTCGAATCAATGGACATTAATTGAAATAGAAGCAAAGCAGGCACGAGCAAGAAGCGCGACGACTGCTGCATTATGCAACGCCAGCCGGTAAAGACCGCGGCGTTTAGTGTCGGAATATTCAGGAGGATCGAAGATAGCGTTATGGTACATCTCGTTCAAAGTTCCACGCCGACTATCGGGACTCTCTTCGTCGACCCTTTGCGAGCGGAAAGCTGCGTCGGAAAAACAAGATCGTAAATACGTCTCCGTGGTGTCTCCCTACAATTGTCATCGACCACCAGGCGGCCCTACGAAAGGGAATGCAATGATACGAACTTTACTGCCGTCGGATGCCTCGCGATACGCCCTCTTTATCGCTTTACGATCCGGTACTCGAGCTCGACAACGCTTTTCTGCAAGGTAAGGCAACTAGCGAGGAATATCAGGACAGGCTTTCTTTGCTTCTAATTCCTCCCGCATTTTTCTGGAAGCTTCGCGATGTCACTTCCGAGCCGATTTTACGAGCGCGTCGAAAAAGAAACGGGATGGGCGTACTCTCTTTTTTTTTCCCCCCCGGCTCACCGTTGCGGGAATATGCGAACGATGCACTTTGCGTACATCGCGTTTTAAGTACCCCGAACAAGCGCACTGGAATCGCGCGCGCATCGCGATGTGCGCGCAGTTATGGAGCGGACTAATGAAAAGCGCGACAGAAGATAGGATCGATTCGATCTGGAGACGGGACGGACGAAACGAGTTTCATTAAAGGAGGATTAATGAACCGGGTTCAGTGCAAAAGCTTAATCACGATGGTCGGGCGGAAAAAAGTTTGGCGCGCCGGTACGAGTTGGGGGATTAGAAAACCATTTCTCGTCCTGCGTCGGCGGCGGGGCAAAAAGTAATGAAAAGAAATTGTGCCGGACGTGCCGACAGAGGACTTTCATTCGCCGATTTCAACGTTCCTCGGCCCCTCACTGGATCTGACGATTTATCCGATAGTGCTCGACATTTCCATTTCTATAAATTCCGCACTCCCTCGCCAATCGTCCGGCAGCTGCGGCGTTCGTGTCGCTGATACTGTCGCTCTCGCCGCTTAAACGTGTCGCTGGGTTATAGTTTCGGGGGAATCATTGTCAAGTATTGCGTCTAGGTAGGCACGAAACAATTTGCCAGCTTCCGACATTGAAGTTTACTCGTTAGCGTTGTACGGGTCTCGTTACCGTACACTTTCCTGCCACGAGGCGTGCGCTGGCAAATTTGGGGAAGCGAGGGGCTGAAGTTCGTCACCGAACGAAGGATGGCAAGGAGGGGACGTCTGCTATCCCGACCATTATCCTCCTCGATCAAACGAGATTTACGACGAAAGTTCCGATCCCTCAGTTTAGCCTCGAAAGAATTGGCCCGCGCGAACGCTCGCCCTTCTCAAGCGCGTACGACAGCTACAGGCTGCTCGCATTTTCTATTACCAAATCCATTTGCATAGCTCAAAAGTTTGCCTCACCAGCGGCTCCGGTGTGTTCGAGTCGGTTGGGACCGCAGATTCCGGGAGCGCGAGAGTCGAACCGTTTCACGGCCATTAAGAATTAAATTTCAGATCCGTTCTGAGAACGTGTCCCTGTTCCGATTCGCCACTTTCCGAGTATCGATTTCTGTCATTTAGAGACGGTCAAAGATAGCCACCGTTTGACGACGGCCGTAGGACACTCTGCGCAGTCTGCGCGTTCTATCTCCAATCTCGAACGCTCGCTTTGGAAATCACCGAACTGTCGATCTTGGGAAACTGACACGTCAGCGAACCTCTGTCGTCGTTCGAACTTAGCGCGGTGTTCTACTCTGGGTCTTTCAAAAAATCCATTTCTTTATCCGGTGCATTTTCTTATACTATGAGCTGCTCAAAATATCAGTTCAGTCAGTTTCAATGATGATTGAGAAAAAAAGCCATAGAGAAATATCAAAAAACTACAAAATATATTAGCATTTCGTCCTTGATCCATTCGGTCAGACTCGTCAGAAGGGCTGTGACGCGAGTGTATCTTCCCCTAGATACCTTTGTTTCAGAAGTTTAGATACGGCAGGGACAAAAAAACGTCGGACCAATTACTCCGTCGTCCCGCTTAATTATGTCTGCGAGAAGCAATAGTATCTAACTAAAGAAACATTCTTAAAAAACAGCCTCAACATGCTGCCCTAAAGTAGAACGCCCCTTCAACCACGGTCGCGGATACTCAATTAAGCTGCAAGCGACCGTTTGGATAAGCGGCAGAACGATGAAGGTACGAAAACGGAATGACGGAGGTGCGTCGGTGTACGTGCCAGACGAAGATGGGAACTGCGTGGTCGGCGTCGGCGTCGACGTCGGCGTCAGAGCCGGCGAGTGGCAGGAATGAAAATTTCCGGTCGACGGACGCCGCGGCGACGCGACGGCGTGTAAATTAGCCCTGCCGACGACGCGAAGGCGATTAAACTTTTTCAATAATAATTCGCAAACTTTCGGTCGGCGGCCAGGATTGTCTCAGCGGGCCCCGGCACTCGTTCCGGCTTCCCGTACGGTGCGAAGCCGTTGTCTTCGCGTCAAAGTTGAAAGAGTCGAAATCGTTGCGGAACGATTTCGGCCGAAATTCCTTGTCCGCTTCACCGCCGTGCCGCCGAGCGGAAGTTTCACTTTCGGCTGTCGGCATGCCTTTTTTTGCGGCCGCCACGGGGTGCACAGGAACTAAGTTAGATGAATCAAGTTGCGGGAGTGAATCGTAATGGGAAGAGGGTGGGCGCGGATGAGACGAAGTTTTCGAATACCTCGCGACTCGAGGCGCCCTTCTCCGGAGCGGTCGAAAATCCCGTCAATCGCATCGATCTTCGGCCTGGCAAACGTCGGCAGGTGAAGAATCGAACGATTTTGCTGCCCGGGGCCCGTGCAGGCCCCGACCGCAGCAAAACTTTGACCCGGCTTCTTGTTTCTCATCACCGGAGTAGGAAATTGTTACCGGACAATGTATTCGCCGTCGTCGCCCAGATATCGAATATCGATAATTGATACACGGACGAAAATGAGTTGGAACGCACCGATCTCGCTGACGTATAAACGCGGAGATAAAAGAAGCGAGCGCGGCGCATCGCAAGCGTGTTCGTTTCAATTAGCGAGCCCGATTTAAAGCATTATGATAATGGTGAGGTGTTTATGTGCGAAGTAACGCTGCGCCGGCAGTCGGTTGTTATTCGATTTCGGTGAAACGGTGGCGGCGCGTTTTCCAATTAGCAAATGGATTTTCTCGGCCAATTGAAATCATGCGGCCCCGCAAAGTGGCTGTACCTCTGCAGACTCCCACAGTCGACTGTCTCTCTTTCCTTCCCTCACCCCACCTCTCAGCTGTCCTCTCTACGACGTAATCGCGCCGTCTCGAGTACAGCGCGCTCGTAAGTGCAGTAAGACGAAGAGTGTCTCGTTCTCGAATCACTTCGCGACAGAAAAATAGCGTGCGCCCCGAGAAATCTCGAGTTGCCCGATATATTTCATCGTCAGCGTTAAAGGGTTCCCTTTTTCGCAAGACGAATGCTCGTCGTCGTGGTCGGTGGTAAAAATTGCGGCCATCAAGCTCCTCGGCTGACGGAGCGATGACAGTATTCGAATTGCTCAAAGTAATCGCGGGAAAGAATATTCTCTGCTCTGGAAAAAGTAATAGCTGGTCTCTGTGGCTAACACGCAATAAAGAGCTACAGGTACGCGACAGCGGCATGTCGGGAAAATAATTTTCATGCATTTTAATGGCGCTGCCTCTGTGACACAAAACGGACGTCGAAAGAGAAAAAAAGGAAAGAGAAAAAACATTGGCAACGCGTCGCACCCCCCCGGGCGTGCGTATTCATTCTAATTGGTGGTCTTCGTTTCTGCGTCCGCCTGTCGTCTTTCCTCTCATTTCAACGTACTCCGGCTCGCGTCACTTTTTCCGTCCGAGTAATCCCCTTGCAGCCGCCCGTGTCGCACGTCATCGCGGCTAATTACTCGCCAGATCGGAATATGTCCGCAGAGCTTTGCGTTACTCCGATGCCGGAGCATGATTAACAATCGGAGCGCCCGCGAATCGTTCACCGCGACTCACTACGCGCTTGCCTGGCTAGTAGAAATGGACGCTAACAAGGCAGACGTCCTTATCGCGATGCGCGCCTGAGTGACCCGATGTAACGACAGGTCTCGAGCTCGAAGTTGTCTTAGTAAACTGCTGCTATAATTGCGTGTTCAATAACTTTGCGTTTTCGCCCAGCTTACTTTTAAAAGTATTTTATTTCATGTTTGTGGAATGTCCGCCAATTAAACTGACGTTCTTATAGTCTCAAGTGACGTTCAATCGGTTGGACGATGACCAAGAAGTTTCACTGCCGCGATATGAGAAGCCTGGCAGCCGAAAATAGGCACGCCTCTTTGTCAGCGGACAAGGAATGTGAACGTATCTGAGGTCGGACTTATTGTCCAAGACGACGTTCAAGGGATGAGAATTTATTGCAACGTTTGATCGAGGCTCGATGATGCGAGACGAATTAGACGGACGTCTTTCGCTACACTGCGCCAATCAATTTTAACTTCATCGACATCGAGGCACTCCACGATTTGCTCCGAAAAGATAATTCGTTATGAGGACGTATTTTCGTTTGATATTTTTGGACGCGGGTGAAAATCTAGCTAATTATATCAAACTAGTCAGTATCGCGCCTGCGACAGAATGTGTTATTATGCAAATTCTGGTCCGCTGTTGTGCCACCGGGGGTCCCAAAGAAGGTGTGAATTTCAACGCAACCTCAAAACTGACTCCCAACTTCATTGAGGGGGAGATAAAATTGAGATTAGCCTCGGAGTACGGATGTCATTAATCTTGATGTTAGAGGGAGAATGAGATTGTAGCCATTGAGGGAAATACTGCACAAAGGCTCGGCAAGAAAGCGTAATAGAGTCTCAAAGCATAACGCCGCCTGATTACGGTACCTTAGGAATTCTCAAAGCGACAAATTTATGAAACGCCTTCGGAACGTTCCCTTCGGAATTTTCCGTTATTCTCGAGACTCTGATAACTTCGTACGGTCACGAACATGTTAATGCACTTTGTCAACTAGCCACGATATTCCAGGTATTGCGATGGAATTTTCCGTTGCACCAGGAACACGCTTCGGCATCGACACGAATCGTGTCCGCGGCCGCCGTAACACTCGTTTACCGGTAACAGGGCAAATTTTGCCGCGGGCAAAGTGACATTTCTGTGCCCCTCGCTCGTTCGCATTAACGCGAAATTTCGGTGCGCACGAATTTGCCATCCACCCCCTCCCTAGCACTCATCTTCCGGCCATCGTCGGGCTGAATTTCTACGGCGGCGGCGTGAGAGGCGGCGTTTTTGAATAAAATTCTTAACAAATTTGTATCCTCTTGTCGGCGAATTTTTACCGCAGCGGCACACTATCGAGAACGACCAGTCACGTTATGTCAGCTGGATCACACCCTCCGTCGATTCGCGCTCAAGGTCGCGCACGTACGTACACCCTCGACTGGAGAGATCTCGGCTCTCGCCAGATAACGTGTACGTGTCAGCCCTTCCATTAGCTGAATGAGACTCGCAGAAGGCGAGTGGCAAGTGAAATTACAGGGATAATTGGCAGCGGAGCGCGACGAGCGGGAGGAAGATAAGCGAGACGAAGGTAATGGAAGAGCCAGCCGCGTTATACGCGCGTCCCACCCCACCGGGACGGAGTCTTTGTCGGAGTCGTCGTGCGACGTATCGCGGACAGGAAAGGAATATTCGCACAGGTGCGCCGGCAGACGGTAACGGCTAGCGTCAATTTCGTCGCTGATTACGGCCAGCCCGAAGGCTTCATCCCGCACGCTCAACTTCCTGCCACCCTCCGCGTACTTTTTGCGCGGCGCAAAACGCGTGAAAGGCGTCGGCACGACCTTTGCTCCGCACTGGGCCGACGTCGAGGGCGCGTGTGTACATCCCCTGCGCGCACCGACGCGCCTATGTTCCCCACACGGCACGCGACGGACTTTTCGAAATGAGCAGGAACGGCAGCGACGACGGTGGCGCTTTCAAAGTTCGTCTCGCGTTCGACGCATATTCGGATTGAGGTGTGACGAAATCGGGAACCGGCGCGGCGGCTGATCTGCGCCAGGCGAGCGTGCACGGCAGAAACAAACTACGCTTCTCTTCTACTCACCGACACGCCTCGTGCCCAAGCGTCGGCGGACAAAAATCGGCCGGGACGTCGTGTGCGTCACTGCGATGAGATCGGACAGTTTGAAAGTCGCGGACGAGATAAAAGAGGTGCGCCTCCCTCGGGCGGCCCCTCGGCCACTTCGAGACGAGTGAAAGTGTGCGTGCGATTGCGTGTCGGGGCGCGGACTGAGCGACTGGGGAGAACGCTCGTCTCCGGTATGTCCCACCCCTCGGCTTCCTCAAACCCGCACTCCACTCCGCGTTCCACCCCGCACCGCCGACACTTCCAGCACCGTCCGTCGTCAGCGCCAACGCTCTTGCGCACTGGGCACACGCTCGCGAAGAACGTGGTCCTTGTTGGACGAGGCCCTTTTTCGGCCTACTCAAATTTCCAGCCGCTTTTCGTCTCGAAAGTAAACACGCCTGTCGAGTTTAAAAGGGTTGTGTTCATAGTCAGGTCTTAAGTCGAATTTAGAGAATGGTCATTGGTGAAAATTGTGCTTAAGATGGCGTTAAATCGTAAGACTTAAAAAACACGGCTTGTTATAGACTCGTTCGACGTTGGCGTGCATCGAGGAGCCCCTGTCGATCCTGCAGGAGTTTGACAGGGGTCAGGAACGGCCCAAACCCATGCTTAGCCGTGACGCCTTGTGAGGGATGAGCCACGAATCCCGTCATCTCCTTCCGAAATTGCCGCCGCTTAAAGTGCCGTGGCATGATCGAAGGTTAGCGGGCTGTCGAAGATCGGCAAGGGGTGGTAGCCAGAGGGTTTGTCCACCCCAGATGACGTCAATTATACTACCTTCGGGGCTTCGAGAGTCGCGGGGGTAAAGGAAAGAGTTCGGGGGAGAAACGTTTAATCTCACGGAAAGCGAGAGTATTCACTTTCCAAGAACTCGAATCGAAGACACGACATGCTCTTGTTCTTTTTCCACCCCCCCGCCACGTTTCCGCCCTCTCCCGACGCAGTCGAGCAACTTTCTCAGGTCTCTTTATCACTATCTTGCCGGCACCGTGGGAGCCCGTGGGAGCACGGAGGGCAAGGCGTATCTCGGATGTGTCGCGAAAGTCCCGTGAGGACGTACCTGGAAATGAGTAAAAAAGCGGGGGCTGACAAAAAAAGTGGGACGGATCGCGCGAGAAAGTCGGCGCGGATGGATGTCCCAATATCGAGGGCGCGACGGACAAACGCGGGAACGATGGCAGCGGAGTCAGGAGAGAAATCCGTCCCCATTAGGAGATATGATCGCGATATAAAAGGTTCGTACCAATTTTTGTCCACCCCGACGGTCGTCAGGGGAGGAAAAAAAAAAGTCGGCCATAGTATTCAGATCGGACACCGAGGCCTGGCCGATTAGGCCGGGTGCGGACGCCCGAATCGGCTGACTACGGGCCAAGGAACGATTTCCAATAGCGACTTTGCGCCGACTTCATCTCCGGTAATTCCCACTCTGTAAGCCGATATAAACGACGAAGCCGGGATCAGCGATAATCTCCCAGAATCGCCTACTACCTAACCGCCGCCCTCCTAACTCCTTCTCGATCTCCTTGACTGCGATTGCCGCCAATTTGACTTCTCGGATTATAACGGCGCAGAGTGCCGCTCGCCGGCTAGAGACTGAGGCACGAGTTCTTAGCAAATTTCGAACAGACGTCGATGGCAATTGGCGTGCAGAAATTGAATTGCCTCGCGACAGTGTCATCGAAAGTGCCGGTCTCTCCAGAAATTCCATCTCCTCGCCCCTTCGACTCCGTCTCCGCCTCCACGAGCAGTTATTCCGGAGAGTACACTTCTTTCCGCGGATCCTTATCTGTTTCCGCCTCTCCCGCCTGCGTCAGAGTGCCCTCGCGAAACTGCCGCGGTGGCTTTTATCGCGTGCGCGGCGAATCCCTTGCATTCCCGGATGCGCCTGAATTAGGTTTCAGTAGAAACGCAGCTGAGTGCCGCCGCTGCTGCTGCGTCGTTTCGCTGACAATGCGGCCGAATGGTCTCGCCAGCGCGCTCGGACGCTTTGCGTACCTAAAGAGTGCCGTCGGCCGCGGCCTCGTCGAAGAATATGCGGCTGGCTTTCTTAAGAGGCCGGCATGTAATATTAAGTCACGTTAAAGGCCACTCTCGGGCGATGCGACGCGGGGGTCTGTTGCGAGGAGGTATTAAGGTAGTTGCCACTATGTGCCGGATGGAATTTAGTGTCCCGGTGGTGCAATTTTCATACGTCCCTCTGTCCGGCTCCGGATCGCGGCGCCTGAGATGTACGGGTCGTTCGATGAGAGGACTTTCGGGTAAATGATTCGTTCGCGTCGGTAAGATGTCGAATTTGGCGACTGCATTTGGTGTGCGATGAAGCTGTTGGCTGCGTTGAATCCTAGCGAGTATTTAAGAAGGAATTGTTTAGACTAGAGACCCTATAATCACAGTCACGATATAAATGTGTAAAAAATTGTAAAAATCAGTATTATTCGATAACACAGCATAGAATTATTGATGTTGAGCGTACAACTGAGACAATGGAGCTTCAATTGTGGTTTCTCCAGAATACAGCGTGTTAAAATCATAAATTATTATCTTCTAAACTATGTAGTAGGGAATTTTGTAATTCGGTCTGCTCCTTTATTACATTAAAATACATCGTCCCTCAAAATTTCAAGAATTTCTCCGACTCTCTTACGTGTGTCCAACTCCTCCTTAGTTTGTCCCCCGACGAGATACATTCTCAAAGCGTTCCGCTCGCGCCGGCGACGAATTAGCAGAAACAGCGGCGGGCGCGAATTTCGCGGAGCAATCGATCGAAACGCTCGAGGCTTTAATCGGATAACTTTCTAAATAGGTATTGCGGTTGTCGGCCAGCGTTTCGAAGTCTAACGAAACCCGACCAAATTAGCAATTCCTAAGTCGATACCTCCATCTGTCCTAATGATCGCTGCTCGTCGAATGGGTTCGGGATCGACTCGATTAGGACGATTGAGCGCCACGTTACGCGCCAAATAATTTTCCCTAGCGTCTGCTTGCCTGAGGATGCAAAAAAAGAAGCCCGGATCAGCCGCAAATAAATTTACCCAGTATCTGCTCGCCTAAAATTCGATGACCTTGTACTGAGAATTTCGCCACGCTTTCCACGTTTTGATCGTGTCCTTCGAACTATCGCGATGGCATACACGATCGCAACATTTTCGAAACAAACCCTAAACGTCCGTTTGCCGGAAGTATTTAATTTCGGGCGAGAGGCCACTTTGAAACTGAGAATCCCGGTTAAAGAGGTGAGGGCAAAGAGTTAGCTACTCCGCGAAGGTCAGTTAGGCGTTCCGTTGAAAGTTTCATGAGGCCGCGATGCGTCAGGCTCGAAGATTCGAAGGGTAGCTGTACGATGTCGTGGTGTTGGTGATGTCACGAGCGCGCGAGAGCGAGTGAAGAGTCCGACGGGACTGGCTGGAGCTCATGCGTTTTTGAATCTTATCGGCTCCGACGAACTCGGAAAGGTGACATGGGAAAGATGCGCGTTGGGGAGAATATGTAAGTGTGTATACAGCATGAATGATCGAGTATGAATTTCATCGAGCTGGTAAGACGCAGAAGATACTAACGTCAGAGCGCCGCATGGCGTTGTAGCGCGAATTGACGTTTTACGCAGTGCACTTTAAACCGAATTTCTTTGCATTTTCTTATAGTATAAGCCGTTAAAAATGAGCGTATGAAAGATTATAGCAAAAATCGCGCAATTTATGAACAATTATTGATACAGTCGGTATTAACCACTTTACAAGCGTTTTTCTCGACACATGAATCACTCCGTATAGAGTAGAACACCCCGTTGAGCGTGCATAGCATCAAAACGTCGTCTATTGTCGTCGCACCGCTAAACGCACAGTGACGGAGAGCCCTTGCAAGTTGCTCGTTCTTAGACACAGTGTTCTGAGGGTAAACTTAGCCGCGTAGTTTGGCGAACACGGAGGCGTACAGTGTGCCAGCCCGCCGGAATTCAAATGACCCGAATCAATTGGTATGCCGAGCTTTCGTTAAAGCGCCCAGGCAATAAGGTGCTTGTTACCCTGAACGACGTGACGAAACGTGAACGTTGAAGGGCGAGCGTGAAGACGGCCGGTGAGTGGTGTGAGGAGGGAAGAGTTGGCGCAATTAAATCTTGCTACGAGCTCCGGGCGACGAGCACGCTAAAAGGGTCGTGCCGGACGTTTTAATAACATCCGCCCGGTTAGCATAATATACTTGTGTTCTCCGACCGAGAAACGAGCCGCTTCGGGACATTTAAGATTCCAGATGCCGCCGCTTGTCTCGCTCAACTCGCTAATAAGAATCGCAGCGAGTGTGCGCTAGGTGTGCTCTCGAGATCATTTCCAGCGCATTGAACCGCGCCAGTGTAATACGTCGCTGCGCGAACGGTTCAATATTTCGACATCTTCCACTCACGCGACCTCCGACATCGCCAGTCGCGATATTAATACCTCATATCGCGCGACTACCGCCAAATAAACGTTCGCGAAGACTCTCCGCTTCATAAAGCTCCCCCTCGCGTCTCGACGACATTAGCGAAGCCTGTTGGAGAATTTTCGAGGATGAAACTCGCGCCCCGAGATAACGCGCTCGTCGCGAAATTTACTCTGTCGTCTCGACCCTTACTTCTCATAACCGTCTCGTTGCTGGGTCAGATAAACCTCGGGAAAAATAATCCTCTCGCGTCTTAGCGAAATTCTGTGTTAACCGTGGCCGCACGTTCAGACAGCGGAATAAGGGTAGGGAATTGCGTTCGACGGACTGTCGCGTCATATCGGATGGAACAACTTGAAATCAGTCAGCTGTTGTATCTTCGTTTACTTGTACATTTAATAAGGACTCGATGGACCCGCAACGGAATGATAATAAGGATCTTAGGATGTTTCGTGGAGCTGACCCAGAGAGCGCGGAGAGAGAAAAGGTAGCAAACGAGGAGCGGAAGAAAAATCTGAGCCTCGGATATCCTTATCTTGCTCCGAAGGTATAAGGAGACTCAGACACGACTCCGCGAACTCTCATTACAGCGGCGTGTACGTATACAAGGTGTCGCGCTGAAATCTCTTCAACTCTTATCGCCCACTCTGGTTTCACAGGGCACGCACAACGAATCGACCTTGTTCGATAAAGTCCGCGAATCGAATTCATACGGTGGAATGTCAATTACAGTTCACTTTTTAAGCGACTTCAAAAGAGGAGTAGGTTATCTATTCGAGAAGTACATTTTTTTGGTTTTTTTCATGGCACTATTTTATCAGCCTTTCAGCACGGATCATCGAGCTAAGTCCTGGGAACCGTACTACAGATCAATTAGCAATTCAGGTCCGGAGTTAGAGATAGCTGGGCTACTTTAGAGTATGAGGTCAGATGGGTCACCCTATATAGACGCACTCATTGCCTTCGTCCCTCCACTACGTTCAGCCCGCTCATTAGGTACTTCTTACCTTCGGGTTGTACGAGGCTAAAGAAGGGAATCGACCCCTTCCACGGCGCGGAAGGAAGACGTCGAGAAGTGCCTGTTAGATTAGCGAGCGGGCCGCCGTTAATGAAACGAAGCAAACGCTTCCTTCGCGGTATTCGAAAGTCTCGGGATTAAATTAAAACCTATTATCGCGGCACGAATTCACCAAGCCGCGGACCATCCGACTATTTGTACTTTCCCAGTAACCGTACCGCCTTATTATGATCTACGTCCTGCTCCTCGAACAATGTAATTGACAGAACGCTACAACGGCCGCGTCGTTTTGTCGGCATTTAATCATTTACCGGGCGACGATGTGCGAAGTAAATATTAAACGCGGCCATCGCCCCGAGCGCCGTAAAATGCAGCGACGTCTGTAATAAAGTTGATGCAGCGTCGATCGTAAAGTCGACGGCCGGAACAACGGTTCTTATTTCCGCGACAGCGACGCGTCCGCCGATCTCCGGCCTCGAGGCACGCCCCGGGATCAAATTTAAGCCTTATTCCGCGAAGCGCATCTCGGCCCCGACATGGCTTCGTCTTTAATCACCGTCGACCCAATCGTCCCAATCGTTGGGAAAATGTCGTTGCGTCGAAGAACAGCGGGGAAAGCCAGGTATTAACACTTTCGCTGCCAGTGTTCTATCCGCTGTGACACTCACGCTGAACGAGACAAAAAACACATTTCCTCAATGCGTATTCATGACTTCTCAAGAAATTCAGTTTTTATTGAACTTTGAAGCAAATATATGAAGCTGCAAGTTCAGAGCGATTTGGAATGTGCAAGAGAGCAAGCGAGCACAGTGGCCCGACGTATGTCAATGGCATTTTATGAAGAGCGACCATAGTCGCCATCGTAGCGAAAGGGTTAATAATCAACCGACGAATCTTTTGCCACGGCCTTCGTTATGCAGGTCGTGTCGTTTATTCGAAAGCCGCTGATTCGCATGCTCAACAAAGGGCCACGGCGCCGCGCCGTCAACCGTACGGCTTTGACGCGGTGGCACACAAAACGGATTGTGCGGTCTGCGGGGATGGCGAGCTGTTGAAATCTTTTTTTCCCACCCCCCTCCCCCGCTCTCCCCCTCTTCACATTATATGGCAGAGCACGTAGCTTCTCCGATAACGATAGGAGAGAGGACGACGCGTGACGGCGGTGTAGGATAGAAAAAGCGTGCGAGCGTTATGTGAGCGCGGAGAGTAGGAGGGAAGGAGAGCAGACGAATCTTTTTACTGGCTATCCCGTTCACAGTCGGTCGGGCAGTGCTGTACGGCTCGTTCGATTCCGATCGCCGTTACTTTTGTTCGGCTATGTTTTGTATGCCGCGCGGACGTCCGGCGCACGTAGAGCGATGAAACATTCCGGAGAAGAGATGATCGAGCCCGAAAGAGTGCCATTACGATTCGTCGATACCGGAAGAATGCCGGCCCGCACTCCGACATTTCCACTTCCGCCTTTCGGACATCCGAGAGAGAGCGAGCGAGAGAGAGAGAGAAGTGGCGAGAGTGAAAAAATCGCATGTCGCGGACGGTCAAAAATAGCGGACGTGACGAGTGAATCTTTAACGCGCCTACCCCCTCGTCCGCCCACGTCGCCGACGGTTATTCCCGGTGTCGACTTTTTACACGATCGTTAAGAATGCGCCCATCTCTCGAACTCCCGCCAACTTATATTACCTCGTAAAAGCCGCTACAGTTTCCGAAAGGCTGTACCGCGGCTACTTTCGAAATTGCGCTTCTCACGCTTTACGATCGTTCGGTACCCGGCGTACATCTTGTCGCGACGACTTTACATTTTCATCGAGCCCAAAAGTGTCCCGCGGTACGCGGACGTATCGTTGATTTGCTACGAACCACGCCGGCTTTTTTGCTTGACGCGCGCACTGCGGATAGCATCCGCCTTTTGGCCGCAGAGCGTGAGATCGTGTTATTCGGGGGATGGGAGCGGGGGTGGGAAGTAACGTGGAGGAAATTACAATCGCTGGGAAGCAGTGCAGCTTGGGCGCGCCGGAGCTTGAACGAAATTTGCAAGCTTGCAGGAACGTTTTCCGAAGCAGGCGCATCGATCACCTTCGCTTCCGGTGAGGTAGACGATACATACTGGATGTAATAAAAGTAATGCGGGGCATAATTCTCGCGGCCGGCGCCGAAGGCTGAGAAATTGGCGTCATGATTTAACGCGTCGCTCAGTATTCGGTACACCCGTCGTCCGATTCTATGCGTCGGTCTCGTGCAGAGCGCCTGCCAATATTTTTCGGACCCATTTAAACGTGGTTAGTCGGAGCCATTCGAAGCACCCAGTGCACACTTTTGTTCCCGAAGATCGAGATACACGTGCTCGTATGCTCGCACGTGTTATCCTGGCTCGATAACGAAGGCGGGTGACCACCGTGAAACGAGGGGGT
Source organism: Priocnemis perturbator (assembly GCA_963942575.1). NCBI lineage: Eukaryota > Metazoa > Arthropoda > Insecta > Hymenoptera > Pompilidae > Priocnemis > Priocnemis perturbator. The sequence continues at coordinate 21,173,557 of OZ012643.1, read as the reverse complement.
AAAATGAGAAAGAAGTGCACCTTGGATGCTCCCATCCCGTTGCAAACAATTGTCGCTAGTTCTGCGAGCAACAAGGGGCGGCAAAGTGCCGGGCCAGAATCGAAGTCGCCATTAAAGTCGGGCTCCCTTATCTACTGACGTCACGGCCAACTGTACAAGAAATCGACGTCAGCCGTTTGCGGCTTTGCATTCGATTGCACGCCGGCGCCGGGGAGAAAATAATCTTCGCTGGAGAAGGGGAACGATCGACGCCGCGTTCGGATCCGAATGAAGGATTTGTCATTGGCCTGTGTCGGACAGCTTCTCTCTCCTTAATGGCCGTCATGATGTAGGACCGGTAGGATTCAAGTCCCGCCCGACGACGCCTCACTTCTTTCACTCCTACAATTATATTCTCCGATCGAGAGACACCAATTTCAGTACACTCCCAGCAGGCCACCAGTTAATCATGTACACTTCTCGCGATCGCTTCGTTCAGTCTCTCTGAAATGCTTCCTGTCTTAGCCGCAACAGCTAAATGACTGAACCTGTCCCGGCAAATGGAAACGACATTTCCAACGACTGAACTTTATAGGCCGTCATAAAACGCAGGTGCGATGTACACGGGCAGTCGTGCGAGATTTTGCGCGACATCAGAATTGTGCCTTGAATGAAAAACCTGAGCAGACAGCAGCCAGGGCGGGGAGATTTTTCTCGAGAAGTTGTTTAAATGCATTCGTTAAGCTTTAAAGAGGCTCGAGGTAGTCTGACGAAACTTTTCTAATCGTCTTTCGCGACGACAAGAGGCGGAGATCAATGAAGATGTCGGACGGCGTGATTGTGCCTCGAAGCTACGGAAAGACTTGTTACGTGCCTGTTCCGGACAGGTACCAGACTCTAGCGCGAATACTTGGCTCCTTACTTCCCGGACAAATCAGCTGGCTTCGAGTGCCAAACAGCTGCACGTGCGCCTTCTCGATTTCCACAGATGCTCCACCCCCGCGCGAGACACTTGAGAGGCTCTGGGCTCAATTCCAGACACTTCAATATCTGTTGGAAGAAGCGTCGCTACACACATTCAAAGCGTGCGTGTGAAATAATCAGCATACTTATTCCCTTAGGGCGTATTTCAAGCAGTTAATGTTACTTGGAATAATCTTTCGCCCACATATCACGTCACATAGATAATTTGATCTTTGCCTCACTTTATTCCGTGGATTCGTACACGAAACGCGCGTTGAGTATGTATGGCCTAAGCTTCTTTCCAATTCGAACTCGATCCATTAGCACCGAAATTATCAAAGTGTGACGCGCGTCTGGCTATGTTCACCCTCCTTGCCAAAGTCAGATGATAGATTCCAGCAGACGGATATTCTTCCATGAATAAATGCGCTTTATTAGAGATTATTTTTTCGTAGGAACTCCATCTCTGCGTAACAGTTATCAAAGTGCCAAAGTCAACAGTGTATTCGAAATGACGAGGATTCTGAGATGTACCTATTACGACCCAGGCACTCTATTACAGGGGTTAAGCTTACTTCCCTCGGCAGTCGAGGCTCCGAAACTAACTTCTCAACCATCAAGTAAGCGAACCTCGCGGACCGCGTGCAGCGTTAATCGAATTCTCCGATGTTTCTGCGGAGTATATGACATTTCCAGAACTAATCACTCATTCCGCGCGAGCGGGAACGGGAAGGTATCTCGATGCAGGTTCTACCGCAGTAACGTTTACGGTTCACTTAACGTTCGAACGGGTGTCGTTTAGCGGCCGTAGAAGAGACGGAGAAACAGCGATAGGAATCGATGGCTCTTGAGCCCGCAGAATTTTCAAACTTCCAGCGAGCGTTCCATAGAACCAGTCGAACACACGAACCATGCGTTATATCCACAGAAATTCTATTGACATTAAATTCGATTTTTCGAAGCACAATCTTCGCGTCTTTCTTCATGCTTCTCATCTTTCGGAGAGTATACGTATAGGCTTCGCGTGTGGCTGGGAGTACTGTAAGTCGAATGCGTAGGTGTGAAAGAGAGCGAAAAAGAGAGGACAGTTCAGCGCGTGACAAGAACCGTCACTCGGCCCGACGCTGACACAATTCAACCTGGACATTGCAGATTCAAGCGGAGTTCATGTGACGGCACTGCAGTATATAGTACGCACACGCCAAAAGGAAGCTTGAGAGAGCAAGGCGCGTCGGGAAGAAGAGCGATAAATAGATAAAGAGGTACGTATAGCCAGGTATATGGAGAGTCGCTCAAACTTTGAGAGAGCTTATAGCCGACATGCGCCCGCGGAAATTTCGAGACCCCGTCGCACACAGCTTCACTCTGTCGTGGCCGAAATTCGAAACTCCCCTTTCTCCCGACGCCCCTCATTCACGTATATCCGTACACGTCGATCCAGCGATGCAGTTATTGACATTATTTCGTCGCCACCGTATCGTGGGAAGCGATGCAGCGGTAAATTTCGTAGCTGGCGCCATGATTTCAAGGTTGCTCGATGATCGTGCGACTGGAATCATCCCTGTCCCGCTGATTACCGACTGATTCGGAGCCCATTTCGACTTCCGCCTTCCGCCGCTCTGTATCTGATACGATGCCTGTTTGCAGTAATAACGACGGTACGTGGCTGCAAGCATCAATAGAACGTATCGCTATCCAGAGGCTGACCAGATTGAGATGTCGATACAACGTCCGCGTACCGCCGTGTACAATAAAGACATTTGTTAGCGTTGATGTACAGCAGACGTATCGATATCGAAAGGATCTGAAGAAAATTCCCTGTTCACCTGTTGATATAGGCGGATAAGCGTGTGCGTAGAGATAGCTGCAGAGAGCGCAGTGTACTTCTGATGCGCTGAGAAGTGTCAGGAGCGAGTCCCATCGGCGCATTATTCGGAGTGAACAAGTTCCGTGGACCAACCTGTATTTACAAGCCTCTTCCCGTTCTATTTTCTCAGGAAAGATTCGTCTCGGCCACTATCTCAAACCAGTTTAAACTAATTATTATGATTAGTTCATCCGCGAGCCGAATCGCGCGGACTAATTCGTAGGGAGTGTGTTTCGGATTCGACCCAGAAGTAACGGAGCGGCAATTCGATTAGGCGCATTCCCGTAATTAGGAGGAACAAGTCCAACGTGTCCGTTTTTGCCGGTCCTTCTGGTGCGCCGTAACTTCTTGTCGGGGGCTGTAAAATTTATACGAGCGGACGTGATTCGGCCTAGAACAGCTTTATGGCAGCTGACGCGACGCATACCCGCCCGTAAAGTGTACTTGGTCATAGGGAACCTCTGTCGGGATATCGAGAAGTTCCTTGCTTATCCATTCGGTCGGCGAGCGCGCCAAGCGAAACGGCCAAGAGCATCTATTCATGCAAGTACACGTAACTTGGTCCGCGCACGACGGTTTGATCTGCTGGAAGGCATCGCCGCTCACGATTAACCGTCGATGGATTTCGCGCAAACGACCTTTCACTGTGAATTAATTCCTTGTGTGCAGACAGTCTCCGGAGCTGGCCGTTCGCCAAACATGGTATTAATGATGCTGCACTTGTGAAGTCGCGGCGCACGATGGAGGAGGATGCTTCAACGTTTATCGCTCCTAATCCCACAGAGACGGAGCCGGTACATAGCTGCATACGTGTCGAGCACTTTATTCAAAGAACAAGTTTAATGAGATGACTCGCCGAATGATGTCTCTCTCCGATGTCGTGTACACTGCTGCTAATTTCGCGGAAGCCGCGCACCTCGTCACTGTACATCTATTGTACTCTACGCGGGTGGGCCCGCAGGCCGGCTACCACCGCGACACTGTGGTCTATATGTAGCACGCACCCTTCAATGACCGAGATCACGCTCGATCAACGGGCAGTAAACTGCTCCCAGTCTATCGGGTTGCTGGCCCCTCATCTTACTGGTGGAGGCGAGGCCTTTCTAAACCTCTCCCATAGTTCTGCCAACCATGGTAAGGCGAGCTGATTCAGTGCAGCTCCCACACCGGGGTAAAACCCCTTGCCAGCTATGGCTTCACCACTGCCACGACGATTGCAACCCCGGTGCCCTAGATATGATCAGAAGTTAGTACCCGGGGTGCCGTCCCAAATGTTGGGGACCGGTGGCAGCTAAGGGCAACGCGGGTAGGACGTTCCCACGCGCAACCCTACCACTACCACCGGTGGGCCCCCAACCCCGTCTACCGATTATCCTCCGGTCGAGTGGACCCACAGCCCAGCAGCCGATTAAGGGTCCAGTAGAAGCGTATGTCAGGTCCGTGGGTACGCCAAGCCCCAAAGGTCCCCACCACCAAGGGCGGGACCCCCCTGCGGGGCCTCGTCACTGTACAGTCGTAAGGTCAACAAGATTGTCCTAGGTAACGTTAAAAGTAGCGATCTGTATACTACAAAATCGAGAACTCAATAACAAATCTCGCAACGTGTCTTTTTGTTCATTCGCATCGATACAGTACTAAAGTCCCTGAAAGTATAATCGACTAATAATAATGCGGATATATAGGTGTTCCCACTTAAATGCTCCATCCCGTATATCGATGATGCATATATTTAGATGAAACTCAGAAAGAAATTCTCGGAAATAAGATGTCTTAAACATCAGCCTTCATTACAGCGAAGCGTCAAACCAGTCATTCTGACTGCTCGGTCGTTCTCGCGTTAACAACCATCGTCAAAGTTCGACGTACAACGGACGCCTCGAACGATCACTATCGCGATCACTTCGGAAGCCGTCAAACCCAATCGCGGCTAACGCCCGAGACCTATTCTGCGAGCGCAGTCTCGAGCACGCGCCGTCTCAAGCGTGTACGAAACGTCGTCCCTCGTTTTTGCGACAGGCCGGAAGATTAATGCCTCCGCAGGCGCTATTAATATCGTTAAGTCGCGTCTCAGAAGAAGAGGCTCCTCGCGGCCCGGATCTAACTCCGTAATTTATCGGCCGCTTTCCCTCGTTTTTTCCCGTTTCCTCCCGGCACAGCTGGAAGTTTTCGGCCGCGCGGAGGGTTCACCGGAAAGTGGCTTGAACTTCGGAACACACTCGTGCGCGCAAAATGCGCCTGCGCGAAACTTCTTTCATTGCCGAGTACAATCCTCACCGGCGAACTTGCCAGCCGACGAACAGGGACAACCTGCGTACTATTCATACTCGTAGACACAGTTGAAGCTCGCGCAGCTGCCGGACATTGTGCGCGGAGATGGCGGAAAATGAAAAAATGCAGAGAGTGCGGAAGCGGAGAGCGAAGAAGGAAGCTCGAGGGGCACACTTGACAGTTCGAGTAGGGTCGCACCCTTTTGTCTCTCCGCAAAGAAAGTCGCCAGCCATATTGATTCCCGCGCAATTCGCGTGCATCGCGCTGACGAACTGCTGAGCCCTGACTATTTTCGAACGGGAAGCGTTCGTGCCCGGATGCTGCTCCGAGACAATGTGTCAATCTAAGAGTGCCGATGCGAAGTGGCCGGTTCGTGATCGAGAAGGCGTCGCTTTTCTTTTGCCACTAGAGACACTTTAATCAGAGTCGCGATATAAATGCGTCGATTTTTATTAGTGACACTTTTTAACAGAAATATCGATGTGTCTGTGTTACTCTGTACTCTATGCAACTTAAAAGCGATTCGCTATTGGATTCAATTTATTGAAAATGTGTCTAGGGTCTCTATTCTGCAAGACGCGAGAGTGCGATCTGTAGGCTGCGATCGAAGAATCGAGCGCGGGGTAAGCAGCAAAAGCGAAGTGTCGGCGAGGAGAAAGGCTCTGGCTAGGCTGAGCCTCGCTGAAACTAAGGACAACTTTAACGAGAGGCAAATAAACGTTAATTGGCCCGACGGATTAAAGGGAAAAAGGACTGTTAAACGGTTGGCGCTTAATTCGCCGGGCTTCGGCAAGTTAAATAATGACTCTGACGTGATTGGGGCGCCGACTGACATTAATGAAAGAAAAGAAAACTTGGAACACGCGTGCCGTTGTCACGAGGCGGGAGTTTGAGAGCTGAGAAAGAAGATCCCGAATTCGTGTTACCGGGACGATAATCTGTGCCGGGGCCGGAATTACGAGCAGGCAAATTCCTCTTCGGAGAGTTGCGGATTGCATTCGTCCATCAGCGTCAGTGGACCGATTTTTGCCGCGTATAACGAGAGATAAACGATCACCCGAAAAGATCTCCCCGTGTTTTTTCACGGAAGTTTCGGCAGTCAGGAAGATTTATTGCCGAACTTTGAAGATTTATAGGTCGACAAATTTTAAGAGACATGCATTCTCGGCGCCGATATAAAGCCGAAGGATTTGGCGCCGCGCGAATGTGATAAACAAAGAATTTGTGGCAAATTGAAAAGCGTCGATCAACTTTAAGCAAGCATACCGCCGGACAGCAGCATCGCGTAAAAACGAAATGAACTGAACTTTTGATGAAGCAAATGATGGATTAGTTGGGCTGGTTAGACTTTGACAGACTTTGACAGCATATTTGCATAGACCAAAAGACTGGGAAGGGTATACGGGCGAATAGAGTAATCAGGGTGCTTTCATAAGGGAAACGCATGTCTCTGCGTTTGCCGAAACGCCGTGTACGAGTTGCGAACCTTATATCTTATGCAAATTCGTCGGCGTCACGGTAATTTCGCGTGGCCGCGCGATTTAATATCGCGCTGTCAAGGCAACCCGCGCGACGGCGGCAATGCGAACGTGTGTGACCGTAAGTTATTTCCTTCCGTTCATTCTTCAAATAAATATATGCACGAATAATCGATTGATATTGTTAGAATCGAAAAATCACAATAAACCAATAGAGCTAGAATATTATAAACTAAACAAATAGTATATTTGAACGTACGGTGTATTCATTATCAAACTGTGCTGTAATGTTTATGTACCGCAATTGCAGCAGTTCGTTTACTATAGTGAATACAGAACGAATTTTCAAAATCCACCCTTTGCCCTCGTGCGCCTTAAAGATACGAGTCAGCCTTAGCTGCACCGTTACCATAAGTCTTTAAACGTGCGCGGCACCTAAAGGGATAAGACGATGTAAGCGTGCGCGCGCGCGCGTGCTTGAAATAAGGACGCATTCAGTGGATAGCGCAAAACAATCCTGGATCGATGCGGCACACGATGCCAGGCGCGCATTTGCATATAAATGAAACGACACCTTCGCTCGCTGGTGTCGCCGCACTACGTACGTCAACTTCCTGCGCGTCCGCGCGTTCGCTACGGGAAAAAAAAAACGTCTACTTCCGAAAATTTATTTATTTCCTCACGCCGCGCCGGCTAGGTCGCGCGAGAGAGATCGCGAAACTTTGGCGACCTCCGGGGTTGGTATGCATTTCGAGAATCCCAATTACTGGATGATTCGGAACGAGCGAATTCATAACTACCTCTGCCATCCGAAGCACCGTAGGAAGTAGGGAATGGAAGTGAAGAATTTCCTCTGGATTGGATAATTAACGCGATGCCTGCTAGACGTCACGGGCAAGCCGAGGATCTTTCTCGCAGGAATAAAGAGCAGGTAACATGCACATACACTAGTGGTGGAGAGTTATGAGAATTTAGTTAGGGATCGTCACGATCTGGTGTACTCGTTGCGGTGGAATTGTCTGCAGAGGCATCGTCGTGGCACTGAAGACCCATCACTGTCCTATGCACACCCCCTGCTCTACGTACACATACAACGCACGCGTCTAGGCGAGATTCTTGACGATTTTACTTTTGAACACGAAGACCGCCGCTCTTCCGCCTTCTTCGCGCGATTCGTCAGTGAAGATCCGAGGGACGGAATCTCTCCCGTCCACATCGACATTTCGCGTACGCAGCGTTACTCGCGCATCCGATAGCGGCTTCTCTTCAAAATCCGCGTAACGCGTCCATTGTCGATGGCTGAATGGTTCGGCGAGCGGTCGAAACGAGTGCCGCGAACCGGACTGCAAGACGCGGACAATGGACTCGAATGAGCAACTCGTTTCACAAAGGGCTTGACGAGGGAGAGTCCTATGAAATGCGAGGAGCGATTGAGTGGGTCGCGCGAGGCTAGTGGAACAGGGAAGTTTTGAAAAAATAAAGACTGCTGCAGCCTGAAAGTGAGGTAAGAAAGAAGGATCGTAACGAAGGGAAAAGCTCAACACACCGGACGCATGAAGCGAGTGCTTTTCACAGTCGCGGCGAACGATCGTGAAACGAGACAAAAAGAAGAGCCTTCTAAAGAGAGACAGAGACAGAGAGATAGAGAGCGGACTGACTGGAACCGACCGACCTAAAAATCGTGCCTTCTTTCGACGAACGTCGACGCGACGCCGGGCGTCGTTCGAAGGAAGAGGAAAGCCAGGACGACGCCGACGTCATACGGACGCCGCGCCGGCAGCAACAGAGTGCCGTAGCCAGCAAGAGACGAGAAGCAGCCCCGCTGTTGCTAGGCAACCTGTTGCCATGGGCGCCGGCACGGCGCACCATGAGGCCTCAGTATGCCATGACCCCGTGCACGGGAAAACTGGAATGAGCGAGGGTGGCCTGGGTGGTGACGCTGGAAAGGACTCGCCCGACGGAGGACGACGGAACTATTGGCATCAGTCGATTTCGGATAATACGTACCACTTTGCAACATGCTCGGCGAAAAATACGAAACTTCGCTCTTGACAAATTTTGCCTCTACCACTCCTGCTCCCTAGTACGAAACGCATTTTGTTGAGAAGAGAGACGTATTTTGGAGTTCGTACTGCGGGATTGAAAGCATGCTGATTCGTGAACCGTGCGGATTGCGAGTTTATCATTAAACTATGGCGGTACACGGGGAGTATGCTAGGGGTCTGAGACAATTGGCACAGTTCGAGAAGCGTGTTCATTGGGGCGAGTTGTTCGATACACAGGCGGTGTGCTTGGTTTATAATAGTGTGCACCGCGGAACGAGCGGAACGAATTTGGTAGAAACAATTGGATCTTGATCAAACAGCTGAGAGCGGCTTCGGAGCTACCGAATAATCGCAATTCCGACGTACAAACGTTCGCGCGAGGGGACACTATTTCGGAGTAGCAAGTAGAGGGACGCCCCTGCGCGCAAGATTCAGTAGTGCGGGTCGGCGTGTGGTCGGCCCTCCTCCCTAGCCGATATGCGTTGCAAATTCGACGGCACCTGGTCGTCCATAAATTTGCATTGTCGATGACAAAAGTGTGCCGTGACACGGGGACGGGTGGAGACGTCCGATCCGCGAGCCAGCGTGGCAGGATAATAGGACGAGGGGCAAATGGCTCGCATTCGACGATGAAGCAAAGCCGGTAAGCTCGTTATCGCGGAAACAGTGCCGATCAAAGCCAGACGGGAAGCAATAAAGGCAATTTCACAACGGCTTCATAAGCGGACCCTCGCTCGCGCGATCCTGATCCATAGATCCTCCGTTGCGTCACCCCGCCGCGCCGGCCAGCGTCCGCTGACGATCTACGTACGGTTTCCATTTACGAGGCGCTAAAGGCGCGTCTCTCGCCGAATTCCGCGCTACCAGACGCTTAATTGCAATTCCAGTCCGCAGTGCAATCTCACCGAATCGTTATTCCACTCAGACGTTTGCGGAGCCCTGACGATCGCCAGTGATCCGCGAAAAGGTGCTCTTTCAAAGGTGTAGTCATGGCCGGCCGATGGACGTGGACTGGGCAGGGACGTTAATTGATATAGGGAATGTTCTTTCATGCTTGGTGACCGTGATAAGGGGCAATACTCGCTCAGTACAAAACCAGTGCCCGACTCGGCCAACGATCGGGCTCGAAGGATTCTCGCCCACGACTTCCCACGTCGCTGCCATATTCAGATCGTATTTTGTCGTTGGGACGAGGCCGTACGACACGCCGTGATAATGCTCGCGAGACCGAGCCAGCGTAGATTCAAGGTAAAAGTCACGCCCGAAATTAATCTCCCGGGATTGCGCCAAGTCGCGGCCGTCGTCGACTATTCTTCCTTCGGCTCAATTTGCATTCCGAATCGATTAAAAGCGAAGTACAGGGCGATACCTCGCGGCGAAAGAGACCAGGGTATTTACGGAGGGCGAGAGGACGTGAATTTTAATTATCATTCCTTTTATAAAGTCGTAAACTCTTTCGAAAATTTCATATTTAAAATGGAGTCGGTCATATAAAATTGTTTATATTTCAGAAAATATTGAGTTTCGACCTATTTATACTAAGATTTAACGCCCTGTGTAAGGAATGAGAGATACGTTAATGCAACGCTTTGCCTCAATGTCGTCCTTTATGTTTCTCAGTCATCACTCCCGAGCATATGGCGGTGGCAGATACGAACGTAGACGCGTCGTTTCATTTAATTCGGCATTTCGTTTCAGGCAGCCGACGTCAAAGCTCGGATGCATTATGACTTTCCGATAGTCGTAATGCATGAGAGCGCTTCGCGCATATCTAACGATTGCCGAGCACGGATTGTTCGCCGCAGAATGACCCGGAAGGAATTGTTATTCAATTTGTACGAACGCCTCCAAATGGTCGGCCAGAAAAATACGCTTCGTACCGACCTGTATTTCAACATTCTTGCAACGACGCGCACGGAGTGAAGTGAAAATGACATCCGAGCGATTACCAATATCGTGGGACTCGATGCTTCAAGACACGTAGATCTTTCTCTCTTTCTGAAACCGCGCTTGCCGTTCTACCTCGATCTGTCGATCTGGGAGAAATGTTCATAATGTCAGAGGTAGGTTTGCGTGTGGGCTCGAAAAATCCTGCGAGACGCCGATCAAACGGCAGTGACGTCGATCTTGCGCGACATCCCGTGCGACATTTCGCGTACATCGACGCTCGTTCGAGAACCACGTCACGTTCACGTATGGTTTTGCATCTCTGCGCTCACTAACCGATTCGCCTGTATGCAGAGTCGCAGGCCGACTGCATCCGGCACACGATATACAGTCATTCGTTCCGTGTTACGCCAGCTCCGAGTTGATCTGTCACGATTACGCGTGTCTAAACATAAATGCACGTGAACTGACGCACGTGGCTGATCGCGACAGGAATATTTCGACCTGAAAATGCTAGGACGTCTCTTTGGAGCACACCCCCTTAGAATAACACCTATCCGAATGGAAACATAGGGACAATTTAATGAATTCGCCGGCACTATTGGTAAGAAATGAGATTGCATAAAAATAAGTAGGTGGTAAAGATTGCTTGCAATCAGTAGAAATTCGCGTATGAGATGCTTATTTTAAAAGTGCCATCACGGAATCGGACGTATCCTGGAATTAGACAAGTGTCTCGTTGTGCAGTAGAAACAATGGCGTATTCTCGATATTTTTTCGAGCTTCATTTAGCCGATGCGCGCACTTGTGATTTCGGGTCACGCGATTATTCAGTTGCAGAAATAAAACACACAGTTTCAACGGGAATCAATGCGATTATTTAGTCGCATACACTCGCGTTCCTATAAAATTTGCGTGTTTCATTTCCGCTACAAAATAATCGCCCGACTTAACAGTCTCATACCTCCAAACTATTTACTGATCATTAAGAATCGAACTTGCTTGCGACGATTATTCACACGTCCGTAAACCCTTCACAATCCAACAAACAATTCTCTCAACTCCAATTTCTTCGACAGGCGGATAGAGAGCCGAAGAAATCAGCGCGTTCGCCGCGTTCGGCTCGTCATAGATTTCGCCGTCGCTGGACGAATTTGCGCAATAAGTTTTTATGCTTCGCGCATGACGTGAATAATAAAAATAACGCGGGGGCGCCGATATTGTTTGGCGAGGCATTAAAACGTCGGGGAAGCTCGCGCTCGAACAGATCGGGCCGTTCGAATCGCGTATAACCAGTTCGGCGAGCCGGAAAGCGGGCTGGAAGAGAAACACAAGTTGCGCCGCAACGGTAGTAGAGTAGTCACGGCGGGGCGAGAATAATGTTTACCTTCCGCGGCTGACTAAAAAGCGCCCGCTTCGCGTTCGTCCCCTAATCGTGCCAGATGCGCCCGTGGCAGTTGTGCAAGAAATCGTATGGAAAAGAGAACGGGACGCGTCTTTCGATCTCGCTTGCAGATTATTGCGCGCAGCAGGGATTTTGCTCAATTTACCGCGCCCCAGCTAAGCGTCTGCTAGTCGTTATCGAAGTTCGGCCCGACAAAGGGGGGAAGAGGATGGCGGAGAAATTGGGCGGAATGAGGGACAAAGGGACGGCAAGTCGAGGGAAAAGGGATCGAATAATTCACGGAAATCTGCCATTGATGATCCTGGGTGGCTAGTGCGAAGAAAAAGAAATTGAATTATCCCGCATAACGACGACTCGTTGTCGACTCACAGCGAATTACGATTCTCGAAAATTTCATATTATACAGCCAGACCACAGAATAGTATTTGTATTGTTGCGTAAATATAGTGTGTCGGGTAACCGAGTTTCTTCTTGTACCTGATCATGATTCTCTCAATTAAATTGCACAACATTAATTTAATTTCGGGTCTTACTACGAGACAATTCGCGATGCTACAGTTCGATCCCCATTGGAATCCAGTATCTACGCGAAAAGAGAAGCACTTTATAACCTGTTGGAGAACAGACGCACCAGTGGTACTCTTCGCACGCCAATGATCCGTCTAGTTTGCACGTGTCCATTCTAAATTCGCGAACGAGGAAGGGAAGACGGCGGTGGAGAAAGAGTTAGCAACGGCTGCTGCGAGCTAGAAAATCAAACTTCCATCGTGGTGGCTGCATCATTTAGCAGCAATGGTCCGACGGAAGTTTGCCCCGTGCATCTTTTACGATGCGCGCCGCGGGAAGTTCGCTCTTCAAGGAATATCCTCGTTGTCTCACTTTGAAGTCCGTGATTCGCCCGTCGGGGCAAAAAGCGACGCCGAGCGACGTCGTCCTTTCGCAGGGCAATATCGTTGTATAACTTTCATAGTCCGCTTCTTTGACTGCGCCGTTACAAGCGTGGCACGATAAATGCAGATTAGAAAGTCTCGCAGGAAAGAAATTTAATGCGGCCCTAACCCCGGACTCCCATCCATTCATTCCGTCGCATCGCTGTAAAACTAAAAGTATCGAAGCATCTGATGTAGCGAAAAGAGGAGTACACGGCAGGAGGCTTCGCAATAAATGGAAGACACAAAGTAAAACTCTCGCGAGCGACTCTACGGAATCGAGCGAGCCTGCGAAATAACACCGCCTTCAATCTCGAAGCAGGCGCACAATATTTTTAATAGGATTATTTCGGATAAATGCTCGGCAGGGCACGCTTAAACGTCGTCTCCGATCGCTGCGCCTTGCCTCGCGCATCTCTCTGTCGAGGAACTTAGCGAAATTCCACGAACTTATTCAATCTACTCTCGCCCCCTCATCTTTCGGAGAGCACGGAGCCGGCGCTACGGAGAATTTCGCTCTGTTCTCCTCCAATTAAGTCGCCCCACCCTGGCCCACCTCGCGCCGGTATGCCAGGAAACATCCGGCGAGTCCGAGAACAGTGTGGGAGGATAAATAATTCTCAGCATCTGCGTCAATTTTCGCGATTGAACTTATCGGAAACGATCGGGTCAAGCGGAACGGCGCAAAGTGCCGCGCTCGTCTACGTACGTGCGCACCGAAATGCGGCGAACGAAGGAAAGAAGTCGTAATTGGGGTAAAGAGGAAGGACCCTCTTGCCGTTCGCGATACGTGTATCTTGCCCGTACTCGCGCTCCGCGAACCTTGTCGAGCCAGCTGCTATTTACCGAGCGAACGAAGCGCGAGCAGCAGTGGTTATTTCCGCTACTGAATCCGGCATGCTCACTATTTCCGTCCCGCGGGAAGACGTCTGGTTATACGAGCGCGACGCGGTATCGAAAATCGCTATATACTTAAACGTTCGCCGAAATCGATTCCCATTACGCACCTGCTAACCACGCTCGTCTCAGCGTTCCATGGAAAATCAACTTGGAGAGATTAACGAATTTGTGACATTCGCGCGTGCATGCGCGTCCGCTGCCATTTTACGTACTCCCGCACGCTCCGCATCGGTACTTGTTTCATGCAAACGAGCTTCCAGCTGTGGATACTTCGGGGGCCGTGTTATCGTATGAAAATCCTGAGCTATATTCTTTCCGGTCCGCGCGTTTCCCGACTGCGTGGCGATGTTATCTGACCGATGGAATTTCGCAGAACGCTTACTATTTCCGCTTTTATTTCCCGTGGTCGCGGAGGGATTCACTCTTCGCCGGTCCTCGAGTCCTTTTTCGCAGCGCCGGCAAAGCACACGTATTCCCGTCCCTTCTCGACGACGTTTGCCGAGAATTTGTGGACCGGTCGCGTTGGACTCGCGAATCGAGTTCTATGCGAGCCGTCTGTGTGCGATCCAGTCGTTGCAATACGTCGATAGCCGGCGCCGACAACCGTGACACAGACATTATTGCCTAGCAATATGGGACGTGACAGAAATTCAATATGCCAGATGTAAATAAACGTTAGAGACCCGTCCATTGCATTATTCGTCCGAAATCACTTGCGCGCTTGTTGGGTTTTTCGCGCGGCGCAACCTTTCCATAATAATCTATGGTTATTTTCATTCGATTCCCGGTGCAAACGACGACGCGCGGCCAAAGGAGAACTGCGTCGCTAATGACTTCCGCCCGATACGCAGCACCTGCGCTCGCTTTTCAGGGCACGGGGAGGAATGGAAAACAGCGTGGGGCGACATTTTATTCCGTCCCATCGGTCGCTTTCTGCTGCATTAACGAGACGCTAAACAACGCTTCTCGCCTCTCAAGTTCCGGGAAACGTTCGATCTCGACGGAGGGACAGCTTTTAGTTCTCGGCGCCTGTGCCGTCCGATACGTCGAATAAACACCAGCTGAATTTTCGCGGCAGCGGGGGCGAGCTTTTCGAAAGCCACTGGAAACTCACGATATCTCCGCTATCGGGGACCGACGTTTCAGCCAGTTCCATTTCTCTCCGAACCCACTCGCTTTCTCTATATTTCATTCTCCAACTTTCGCTCTTCCGCCCCACGCCCTCTTTTCCTCGCTTTCTCTATCCCACCCACACTTCTTCGTCGACTGATATCCGCGCTTCGATGACGGCAGACGCCGATGTGCTTCAAGTACTCGAGGAAGCGCAAACTACGTGCCGTACATACGATATATATATATATATAACATGTAAAAGCCTTCCATTAGCGGCGGAGAGTTCCCGAAAATGTTGCTTCCGCTAAAGAAAATACAATGCAAGAGCATCCGTAATTTCGAACTTGACTCGTTGATAGTCTCACAGGAAAACCTAGGCAAGTGTTTGTAGTTTTTGGTATGTCATTGAATAGTCTTTTGAATATCGAAATTTATTGCACGGTTGATAATAATTCATTTGAATCGCTCACTTTTGAGTAGAAACGGCAACTTGCGGCATTCTATATCTTTTTGAACCGCCCTTCATCCACAAAAAAGGCAATCAATTCAGGGTGTCGCTTTAACAAATTCTCTATTTTATTTACAGCCTTCTTGCGTCCAAATTACCAATGCTAGTCTATAAATTGTACATGCATTTCTTGAGATTTTTGATGCTCCGTCGCATAGGATAAAGAACGCAAGGCTATGTAAAAAAACATGAAGCAAAAATCAATATGGATCCGAAGGTTTGCCTAGGTGTCCTTGTCAAACCCTCTCTACCATCTACCCAATCGCTTGTCGTTTCGGCTCACAACACAAAGGGTAGAAGTTACATAGCAACAATCCCTTTCACTCGCTTCATCCGTCAATTTCTCGCGACGCAGCATGTCGCCGGCGAGCTCGGTCTCCCTCCAATCGAATTCGCGAAACGATCGTTCGGTCACCGAGGTGCGAGATGTCGCGCTGAAAATTTCATTAAAAGACCGACTCCTTCCCCGCAACTTTAATCCCAACCGCTCTCGGATCGGATGCAAATACAAGGCCGGTCGAAAGGCGGAGGAGAGATGAATCGGCACGGCTCGAAAAGTAATCACGACGCGGCCGCTCGTGAACGAACAAACGGAGCCGGTAACTTGCTCGAATTAACATTCTCAGCCTGTCACGGCTTTAATTGCGAAAGTTTGCCGGCGAACGACGATGGTGACAGTGTGCCGACGACGCGGTGGCAGCGTCGTACATAACGTTATTCAAGTGCCAATGCACCGAGGGATCTCATCGACGCCGCGGCGCCGACGCCGACGCCGACAGTGCGAAAAGGCCGTGAACGACAGCCCTTCGAAGCTCGGGACCTCGAAAGTTCATCGAACAAGAATCGCTTTCATATAATTCCACGACACTCGGCCGTATTTATCCGCACCCTCCTGCGCGCGCTCTTCGAAATGAAATGAGCGTGACAAAGTACCGGCCTACCGGCTCGCTCGTGCATAAGGCCGATGAGGCGCAACGCGTCCGGCATTTTTCAGCGGTGGCAAGGAACTTTTCAGGCCGGAATAAAGGCGGGTCAGGCGTGTGCCGTAGGTTGGCACGGTTCAAGAGAGGTCGCCCGGACCCTAGCCGCGGTTTAAAGCCGGAGACCGCTCCGGCTCGCTTTAAGCCTGACTCCCCGACTCGCTTTAATCTGTTTCTCAAACTAGTCGGCCGCGGCCCGGGAAACCGCCGACGACAGAATGCAGGATCATCATTCTCGCTTTCCAGCGCCACTGTCGTTTCCTTCACAGTCGGCTTAACGCTCGCCGGATGCGCGCGTGACCGGAAGCAGTGTCACATTCTCTCTCTCTCTCTCTGTCTCTCTGTTTTTCGCTCGTCCAATGAATCCGTGATCTTTTGGCTTCGTTTCTAAGTATGCACTTGCCTTCATAAACGATCAGTGAGATAGCGTCGTATTTCTCGAGAGTTTCGGGAACATTGGAAAGTTGCCACGAATGTCGGCAGAGTGATGCATCATAAGACTGCTTTTTCGGTGTATTCGTACTTGTCGCTAGCCTAATCGCGGACGGTGCGACGTCAGCTGTGCTTTAGCTTCAAGAGACAGGAGAAAATCAGTATAGGCGTGACATTCGATTCTATTTCACGATGATGGCAGTGTTTCTTGGACTGCGCGGTCAAGAACAAATCCGTGCCAAGGTAGTTAACTGACTGCTGCCGACGATGCTCGTTAAAGTAATCGGCTGACTGCCTCGGATTAACATCTTATCGAAGGTCTACCCTTCAACTGTATACGACGGTTTCGAATCTGATAAGTGTTATCCGCCACAACTAGCTCAATCACACCCTCGACATGACTTCCATAATTATTATGCGATCAACATCTTGTTCTCAAGAATTTTTCCCTGAAAAATTCCGAACAATTCCGAGAGCATCCTAATCGAATCACGAAAGTATTACACGATACGCACTCTACATTGAAAAACTATCTACTCCGAAGTCTTGAGACGCGAAACTTTCAACATTCCACGCTGCCGAGGAGCAGCGTAACGTCTTCGAAAGGGCGCGGATGAGAGCGGAGAACACAAACGAGTTACAGTGCTGAGCTCAAAGCGAATGATCCACTCGAGAAAGTAAGGAAATAGTTGGTCGATCCGCGGATTTCGAGGGTGGAAGATGGAATGGATAGAGAACGAAGGGGGTGCAACGGCTGCTGAATGTGGCAAGAGGGTGAAGAGATCCGAACGTTACGTACACACCGACGCTCGGGCATTATACAGAGGATGGCCGCCATTGTCCCGCGGGATAGATGGATACCCGTGGGGGTTGACTCACCTAACTAAATTTAGTGCGAGCTGGGTCAAAGCTGCCCCGGAGCTTTTCGGCCCAGCTCCAGCGGGAAGACCGACAACGACCGCACGTCACAAACTTACTTCCCCCACCCACCTCCCACCTCCCCCTCCGAAGAAAAAGCTGAACAAGCGCGTTAAACCTTCACTTCTCAATTCTCACGCTCGCACACCAACATATCGCGTGTCCCTCTTCTCGCCAGATAATACGTTATGAAATTCACCCTGCGACGTACTGAAAAACAAACGCTCCGCCTTCTGAAATAGGGTGAGATGAAAGGAGCGCGCGCGCGCGCGCGTATCGTTTCTTCTGGAATAACATAAAGCTCGAACGTGCCACCTCGAGTCCTGCTTGAATACATACGTGTTCGCCTCGCGGAAGGCGAGGATAGCGCTGCGATTCACTGCGTCACGCGGCTCCTCGTCTCTCCGATGGCCATTATCTCGCCCGCGGCCTGCCGTATGATACGTTGCGTTTTCACTTCGCCAGCGCGATGAGATAATTGCACTTCCTGCCGCGGAATTAATGGCCGAGGCGCGGAACTCGTTTTCGGCCGCGAGGGAAGGAGTAGAAGAAATAGCGGGTTAAGTTGAAAAAGCAAAGGAGCAGGCACGTTCGGGACGCCGACGTTGGATTTCATTTCGGCAGAAAGGCGGCCAGCGGAAGGGACAGGGAGTCGCGGTCGATATAAACCGCACTGGGACGAAATAAAGGGAAGATTCATGATATTAAGTTTCCGAGACCCTTCGCACCTTTAGCACGTAAGGCGCGCGACGGCGCGCGCCTCGAGGAATCTTCTGCGAGATTATTAGAAACGGCAAACAGACGAGCCCCTTGCGAATTTATCGGGCATCGTTACCGAGCGGCGGCCGCGAAATATTTGAACGCGCGCGATCTATGGGAATTGAGTTGAAAATCTCGGGGAGGGAATTGACTGCCTCCGGTGCGCCGCGAAAAGTATACAACTTCCGCAAATGAACTGTCGAATAACTCGAACAAATATTGTGTGGCTCTTTGGCAAACTTATACACGGTAACTGAATGACCAACTTCAATTCCACCCGGAGCGCACGCAAAGTTCGCGAAGAAATTTGAATATTTCACGAGCGCCCTTGCCCGAACGACGAATCGATCCCGCCAAGTCTGCTGTTGTTCCGATGTTAACAATGTAATTTCCGCAGCTGCTTAAGACCGCATTCAACTTTTGTTTGCGCACGCCCACGGTCGATCGCTTATAAATGAAGCAGCCTGCTCGCGATATCACGGCCTTTAGCGGGCGATCTGTGACACGCCGGCATACTGGAGAATGTCATTCATGGTGGCGACGTAAATGTAACGTGTGCCTGCGAGATTTAATGTGGAAGTAGAGATCCTATTCATTGTCTATCTCCCGATCGAAATTTTAATAGCCGCTTCTGTCGAGAGTGTTTTCAGACGACGGATCTTCGTATTAAAGGATACATACGCTGCCGCGAGCGCTCCGCACTGAAATTGACCGGAAACGTGACCGTTCAGTCGTCGAAAATTTCCCGTGAAGATGTGTGGTGATCCAATTGTTTGCGCTCGACGGCGCGCCAAATTCAGGAGAAGTTGCTCGGCGAAATTCCGCAAACTTCTTCGTCTTTCAAAAACATTTCTAACGTTTTATCGAACTTAGCGCGAGATTCCAACGGAATTCCGCGGTGCGTTGCGGTGGATGTACACTCTCGTCGAGCCAACCCGTTTATGGGCTACGGCGTGAAAGACTTCGTTTGCTGTATTCATAGCGCTCTTGCACTCGATTCGTTCGATCGCGACAGATTGTACGGGAAATACCGAGAGAGAACGAATGAGGACCGCTGCCGAGGGCGCAGCGAATAAAAGAGAAGTCGCACCTTATTTACGGCGCCAGATGATTGAACCGGAATAACGAGCTGATCCTCTCTCAGCCGTAATTTTTATTTCGATCCCCCTACCGAAGCGTCACTCTTCGAGTGACACCATGTTGCGGCGTAAAAGTCGCCCGTGCGCGCGCTTAAACGGCCTACTTATTTTTATAGATGTTGAATGTACGGTGAGCATGGAAATGTACCGCTCTCCCAGAATTACGGTGCATTAAATCTGACATTATTATCGGATCTTCATGCATATTTCATGACCGTCGCGTTTTTGCGTCCGGGTAATATGGTATAATGTGACATCGAGTGATACCGCGGATGAAACGGCTGCTGAATAGTGTGCGAAACTTCAATGTGATACGACGGCGGCTGGAAATTTATTACATCCAAATCACAATGGACCGGTCTGTTAATTGCGTGAGCTCCAAATACACTTCTTCTCCCATTAATCGATGAAACGCGCAGCAGCACGATTATTGTTTAACGTTACCATTGAGACCTGCATTGTCCTTATAAGATAAGATACCAAGAGGCAACAAAAGCTGGAAATTACTCATGGTGTCCTCTAGCGAGGTGCAACACCATTCGTTGCATATGCCAAGAAGGAAACGCGTATTGCAGCATTAAGAAAAGTTATTGCGCATAAAACATATTGCTAACGAATAGTAACTACCTATATCACACCTGTCATTGACGCTCATTAATAGAATTTACAAGTGGATGGCCTTGAACGCCCAACAGCAGATAAGGAAGAAACCTACCCCGGTAGCGACGCTCAAGGCAAACCATCTGTCAGTACACACTTTAAAAATACGAAGCCACCAATGCAATTCTTTAAATCAAATGGACTCACGGTAACCACAGTCATCCCTGTGATCCGCTTGATCATCTACCTCTTCGTCAGCTTTGCGCCAAGCTACAATTACACAAGATTCGCTTTATAAATGATAATTAGGAAGAGGCACAGGAATAACGTTACAACAAAGTCCCGTATTGATTTTGCGTCTTACCTCGTCTGAACAATTTCCTAATGTACGATATCTTCCCTTCCTTTCGTTGTTTCGCCCTGCCGTCGTCTCCTTTGTTCAGCGAATTAACATCCTCCTCCATGACGAACTTGCACGAATGCTGCGGAACGGAGAATGCGTATCAGCTGATGACAATAAGTGGACGAAGGAATACGCGCGACGAGCAACTTTTACACGTCGGACCGCGTTGCAATTTCTTGATGACTGCTCTCACGCCTCCTCTCCCTCTTTATTCTCCCGCGTAGAACAATTGGGGGGTTATTTTTAGTGCAAGGCTTGCATCGGCCGCGCATTGTCAGTGCTACAATTTTAAGCGTTACCTGTCAGTTCGCGCGATATAAGCAGTTTCGACATACTATGACGACCCTGTGCTATCTCGGGTTCTCCCCCCAAACAGTTGACGCGCATAAATTTCAAGCCACTTCACGTGCCGCGCGGCAGAGAATTGTGACAAGTTCCATCTCAATATCGTACGCGCTATAACTGCTGTAGCGCACCAAATGTGGATGTCGCATGACACACGAATTCACAGTTACACGAATTAAAATCTTTTATTTTTCTCGACGAACATTTCCGGCCGCAATGCGCGCTGCATAATCAAGATGATGAATTGTTCGCGATGAATGTGGCAGTGGTTGGATACTCTCCAATCGCCTGCCATGAATCTTATAATGGTTTGGAAAATTCCTTCTGGATCAGAAGTTGTCCCAAATATTACAAATAACTCAAACCATGACATTATTTTCGGTGGGCCTCATTGTACACCTTCAGCCTAATTACAAAATCATGAATGTTTTTAGAAAATAATGTGACGAAAAGATCATCGCGCTGATATGCCACACGCGTGCACAATTTCTGTGTCACAGAAATGATATCAGGTAACAGTCCCGATAGGTAATTGAGTCACTGAAAAAAACTGAGCTTTCGAATTCACACCCCATTATTCAAGCAGCCCTTGACACGTACCATGGACCACGCACCACGAACAGGGAGTCGATCGATAGATCGATCGTCACGAGCGCGCGAGAAGATCCCGATCACCATTCACCAAGAATACACATCGGACCCGCATAATTCAACGACAAACGAGGAGCGTAAGTAACTCGAGTGGTTGTATGGACAGGCAAAAGGCTATTCGCGGGTCACTCTGAGGCGTTCCTGGCCACGAAGCGGACAGCAGAGCAATTTTTGGCGGGTGGCCAGTTACACCCACGTTGATCGGCATTTTTCCACCTTCAGAGGGGGATGAGTACAACTGCTCTCCGATTACGTCATTGATCTCGACAGCGTATACGTCCGTGCAGCTGTGACGAAAACAGCCATCGGCGCTAAGCCGATTACGTCACCAATGTTCCGAACGCAACCTGTTGCTAGCTAGAAGAAGATCGCGTGGACGAATTCACACCAACCGCACTCGTATTTGCAAACTCAACCATTCCATCGATCTTAGTGATAGAAGTTGAAAGATGTTGGAGTAGAAAATAAATGTTCGTTGATCAATAACATAGATAGAGTTGTGTCGGGGGGGGTGCCTGTGGAACGTTTCAAGGATGCTGCCGAGTGATCGGCGGTTGCCGGGCGATGGCTAACTGTATAGACAGACGCTCCCTGCCCTCGTCGTATTACACGGGCGACAGTTTCCAGATAGTAACTGTCGTCCGGCGCAATCATCGGGCGGCGGCCTACAAGGAAAGCGTTTAATACCCTTTAGCGAGCGCGCCTCCGGTTAGCCTCTCTCGACGGCGGCAGGCAAGAAAGTTCAGCAGAGTTGTGCACAGTTAGCCCGGCCGAGTGCCGGCGACCGGCTCTCGTACTGAGAAATTTATACGGCAGTCTCCCCTCGGCAATTGCGCACCCTGCGTTCGTTCATCGGATGCTGCGCTAATTGGACCACCGGCCAATGGACTCGGCCGCTGTTACACCTTCGGAGCCGAAGGAGCTCGACGTCTATTTCGGGCGAAACTAGAGGGAGGACGAGCGGGGCGAACGGTCGATTTTCCTCGGTCCCGCGCAAACGATAATCCGCATTCATTGTCGCGCAGGCATCTCGTCTCCGAAAGGGCGTGAAAGGGAGGGCGAGCGGAGTGGTTCGGTCCTTTGAAGCCGCCACGCCAGGGGCACGAGCACGTCGCGCCAGGTGAAATATTACACAGATGTTAGAGGCGAGAGAATGGGCGTCCCGACGCGCGCGGTCGCTCGGCCAGTTGTAAAATATTTAGGAGTCACCCCACCCAGTTGTAAAGCCCGGCCTAGACACAATGACCGGTGATCTTCTTCACGGTGCATCGGAGTCCACAATGACTGTCGCTTGGTGGAAAGGGTGGCGGGAGAGATCGCGGGTTCCTCGGCCCACGCAAATTGCCTCCCCTTGTCAGCCCCTCCCGATCTCGGCGAATCGTTGTTCTCTCCGCTCGTAAACGCAGCGGATAAATTGCGGTCCACTCCCGCGGGCGCGCGGCGACTTAACGACCGTTGCGACGACAATTGTACCGATCGGTGCCGAGCGAGCGAATCGCCATAGGAAGCGGAATAAGTGACAGGGATCATAACCCGTGGTCCCTCGCGACGCCATTCGTGCCAGCCTTTCACCTCGCGGGTCAGTGGACGCGGCGGCACAGGCAAAAGCGAAGCGACGAGGACAGAGGCGATAGACGCGCGGGGTAGAATTAATGCCGAGCCGTTCAGCTAAATTAATTACGATGGTAATTACGCGCGGTGCCGGCGTATCCTGCTCTAAACGGTGCCAGGCTCTTCTTCTGCCACTCTCCTTCTACTTCTTCGGCCGTTTAGAGCCGGCTCAAGCCGTCCCGACACCGCCTCCATTGACTCCGAGCGCGACAGAGCCGCGAAACACGTGTACGCACACGCACGAATATAATTGGCCGCGACATTTTTGCACGCGGCCAAAGGCGATACAATGTCGGTCCGCATTTTCTGCCTAGACAGCCGCGCTCGCCGGATGTGACGGAGGTGGTGGCCTCAAGTGACTCGGAGCCAGTTCTTTATCCCTCGACTCCGTTTAAGCGACGAGTATCGGCGCTGCAGAATTCAAGCTTTCAGGATGAACGCTAAACGTATTGGGACGTCTTCGTCGAGATGGAGGAAAATTAGCGAAGGTGGACCGCACACGGCGTTCCGCTCGCTTATAACAATGCGGTAATCGTCGCGGCGAGTTACACGAGCTTACAGAGGTAGGTATACAAAGTTTGCTCTGAAAGAGGAGGGGCATCGCCTGCGGTAGGAAGAGAACGCGAGCGGAGAGCAGGGACGAAGCTCCAAGTCGGTTTCTCAAGTCGTGCCCTGGAGGATACCGAACAAACGGCAGGCGGGAAAGAAAGAGGCGTTGGATGAAGCGGGAAAGGGAAAGAAAGCAAGAAAGAAAGAAAGAAGGAAGGGCAGCGACGAGACAAGGAGGGACGAGGAAGAGTCAACGGAGGAAGCCGCAGGGACGAGGGAGAGGGCCGTTTGTCGGACATACCTCGGGGCCACCCTGGCGTCTAATTGCGTGTAATGCACTCCCAGCTCGCCAGGCCTCGAGTTGCCGCCAGAGAAGAGCCGGGCGAAAAAGTCGGGTCGCGCAACGGCAAAACCCGGCGATCGTGGGGACGCGGTGCTATGTCCGGCACGCTCGGACCCACACGACGAAGACGACGACGTCCTGCAGGACGTCGATCTCCCCGTACGAGCCAGATCGTGTCTTTTCCGCTAAGTCTCCTCCTCCCGTCTACCCTCGCCACCCCGGAATGTCGTCGCTGACTGCCTAACCGCTAAAATGAAGACGTGTTCTTCGTCGTACACCGCGGCCCATGGTTATGCCTATGACGACTTGACGAGACGTCTTCGCACACTGGGAGCCGTGTCCATCTTTTGCCCTGACAGGCCTCGACTCGACGCGGTAGCACCAAGTTTTGGTCGCGCGAGGGATCGGCGGCATTTTAGAAAGGCGATCGTGCGTCTTTCCGATTCGAGGAGCGGAGTCCTCGTAATTGCGGGATGATCTTCCTGCGGAGGCCTTCCTCAGAAGCGTGAGGGGAGTCATCCGGTGGCGCGGGAGCGAGATCATTTAGCGTAGCGAGGATCTGTCGGTGCGGGTTTTTTGTCGCGAGAGCCTATTATGAATAATGATTTATGTCTTGTCTGCCGGTCGTCGAGGGTGAGGGGGAGCGAATGAGAGGGAGAGACGACGAATCGAAGGAGGTCGCGGGCGAGAGCGAGCGGCCGGAGGGGTTAATAACGGTCGCGTGTTGTAATGCCAGCCATTATCCACAAACCGACCGCCTAACAAGCTGCCCGCTAATGATATACGTACGGCATGGCACACACGATCACGCGCGTCACCTTTTTACTTGAATTATTCTCGAATTTTTGTCGCTGCCCGGATCACCGGCCGCGGCCCGATACTAATGCTTCGACATCGATCGGGCCCGACGTTACGCTCACGCTACGCTCCGATCCTCCAGCAGAGTTCACTTTAATTTGATGCATCTGCGCAACCCGTTCGTTCCGCTCGATCCGGCGATTCCTCGAATTAACGGCTATTACGCGGAGGCCTTAGGTACAAGCAGGGCGGCGCGCGCACAAAAGGCGCCCGGCAAAAGTCAATCAGTAGCCAGCCAATTATATTCGCTCGAACGGACCCGATCGGCTGCCATTCGCGCGACTCGCCGCCGACGACCGCGCTCCGTCTGTCATCGAGAGCCAGCCGAATAGAGAAAGGACCAAAGAGTTGAGTTGAGGAAGGAGCAGCTTTTACGAGCCGCGAGATGACAGGGCGCGACTCGGCGACCGCCAACTTCCGGCTGGACTCTTTTCCTCCGCTCGCGCGGCCCGTTTCCTTCGTCCGCGCTGAACCGCGCTGCTCGAGTCGCTCCGCGTGACTCCTTGCCAACGGAAAAATTGATCGGAACGTTTGACTGTCAGGACGGACGACTGCTCGCTCCCGTCTATGCGTGTATGCAGCCGGGCTTCGCGTTCGTTCGTCGGTCGAACGCAATTACGGATCGGGGCCAGACCGAGAAAAACGCCCAGTGCATCGCTTGCCAATTACTGGAAGGAAGGGCAAGGGAGACTCCAATTTGCCGCAAACCTCTCGGTCGGCAAGGGCGGAAGTGGGACGGAAGGGTGTGGCGGCTAGTGGTCGATCGCGAATCGCGTGGCTATTCCGAGTTAGCACGGAAGATCTCGCGTCCGAAGGCCACTGCACCGCCTTTGCGCGGGTACAAAGTCACGAGGAGCGTGCAGAGAGCCTGCGAAGTGAGTCTTCCACACGCTCGTACACGCTCGCCACGGTAAATAATCGTTCGGACGGCGCGGCGTGGCGTGGCGTGGGTGTGAGGAAGCTCATGGGCAAGCAGACGCGCGGGCGGGTCATCGAAAATGCGATGCGAGTCCGTCGTCGGTCTTTTGTCGGCGCGCACGACCGGCCGGGCAAATGCAAAAGGCATGAGTGCAGGCTCAAACGGCACGAGCTGTCGCGAAAGGCGCACGGCGGCAGAGAGCGGCCGCGTTGTCTGCTGACGCAGTCCGGAGCTTCCTCTTTGGCCAGACTTCCTGTCGGAAACGATCGTCGCGCGATTCGCGCGTGGTTAGGTGCTCATTTCGAGTCACTCCGACAAGCGCCGCCCTTGCCAGGGGGCCGCGTTCTTCGTACTCGCTCGAAGCACGTACTCGCCCGATGGCGACGGACAATATTCCGCGATGAAAGTCAATTCTAAT
Organism: Priocnemis perturbator; assembly: GCA_963942575.1. Classification (NCBI taxonomy): domain Eukaryota; kingdom Metazoa; phylum Arthropoda; class Insecta; order Hymenoptera; family Pompilidae; genus Priocnemis; species Priocnemis perturbator. The sequence goes on along the minus strand of OZ012643.1, from coordinate 21,147,290 downwards.
TGCGACGGATCAAAGTTATGTCATCGATATGGTAGCCTAATCATTCGGATTCATGGCCGGAATGGTTCAGAACAAAACTACCTATTTTGCTTTATGCGTCATGTAACTCTGGATTTTCATTTCAATGGATCAATTCATTGGAAATCGATGAATGAACGAATCGCATGGAATGTCATTGAGAACCGTCGCGGATACAATACATCACTTCTCCATGCATTGAACGGAGGCGCACGTAGACAATAAACGCGTGGACAGCTCTGCGTATACGGGCGTGTGCCATCGATACAATTTTCTTCGTCAAACGGTCCAAACGAACGGCCCGTCAAAAGTCTCGCGGTCGCGCTCACATTGAGTAAAGGAAAACAGCCATGCAGATTCGACAAACATGTCGTCGGTGATCGTCGTGGTGCACCGCAAAGTCACCGTAGGTGGTCGTGACTAGGTGTGGCGGAGCCGAAAATCGCGACATCTTCGACAGCGCGTCGACATCCGGAGGAAGGCGCCTCGGCCGCGCATATTAATTATGCTACTTGCTGATGCTAATTAATTCGCCTAATTAACTAGGCGACGCAGAAGCGCGCCGTTAGCGCCTCTTGCCTGTGTCCGCCCGTTTTGACGTGACACCAGTCAGCCGTATATTCTTCGACAAAAAAAGAAAACGTCGTACTTCGTTCTTCACTTCGACCTACAAAGCATCACGAAACTTCAGACGCATCGTTCGATCATTGCTAAAAGACGCACGTTCGTCGAGGAATGCCCTAATATTACCGATCGTCACACGCATTGACTCCAACTCCTTGCGCGTAATTTGATCGGAAGAAGAAACGCGGATGCGGAGGCTCGAGAGATACTTTTCCAGCCACTTTAGCTGTTGCTAAGAAGACAAATTGCACATCTTGTACTACAAGGTTCCACCTAAGCGATGGGAGGCAAAGACTTGTGGCGCAGAGGAGGGCAGATCCATCCCTTCCAACGTTCCGAGGATTCTTCACGAGCTAGACCGTGGTGGGAGAAGTGGTCGTTGGGTGGGAATCTGGAGAGCCGTCGGAGGGGAAGTGGATTCGCTAGCGGGAGATTTGCCGAGGACGCACTTGCAATACCGCGGTCGCCCGTGCGAAGGATCTTCAGGATGACTATCCTGATTTTCAGAAAACCTGCCCGTTTCCTCGATGCAGCGCATCATTTGGAGCGATATGAGCGCGCGTCGACTCGCACGCAGGAACTTTTATCTGTCGTGAGTCAGCCAAAATAATCATGCAGACTTTGATCACGAAATACGCATTACTGATACCGCACGTTTTCTGCAGTTTCCGCATTTTCCACGTTAACGATTACCATCCAGCTGCCGCAGCCTCGAAATTGTTATTACGAGAAACGCTGAGTGCGTTGAAAATACCCAAGATAGCGGACGAAATATACATTGTTTGACGAATACGGACTGTTGAAAAGTCCTCGCTTTTGAGCCGAGAGAGCCGAGGTCTGCCTTTGGTGCACCGCGCCAAATAAGAAACTAAAGAGTGCACGTTTCACTTCTCACTTTCTCACACGAGAGCGCCGGACTCGCCTCCCGAGTCCCGGAGCTGTGCAGCGAGGCGTACCAACCCGGCGCGTGCAAAGCGCGATCGCCATTTCGATCGGCGAACGTTCGTTCGGCTCGAATAACCGTGAAAACAAGAGGACGGTACCAAAATGGCGGGCGTGGTAGGGCGGCCGCGTGCAATTTCCAAAATGGCCGTCTAACGGCGAACATCGATCGAGATCGAGGGACGCGTTTCAAGGGATCGAATTGGTTCGATACGAAGACTTTCGTTTCACGAAGCCGCGCCGCGACATCCGAGAAACAGACTAGCGACTCCGCCGACAGGGTCGACGCCCGGCGAAGGCCGCTAACGACGCCTAATCTTTTCCCGGAACTTGTCACAACTCGCCGCTCTTCTGGTATCGAGTCGCATTCACGATCGACTTCGACGTCCCGACACACGATACCTCGGGACAAATCGCTATCGCCGCGGTCGCCTTCTCAATTCCCATCCGAACGCCGCGCCGCCGCCGACGAGACATTCTCGTGCCCTGCGAACGATAACGAGGATACATTTTTTGCACGCAACTCACCCGGCGAACGGTTCTTCAAATAAAGCCTTTTGTCTTGCATCGGTCAAGTACGACGTTGACAATTATGCGCGGCGAGAAGTGGGAGAAGATATGAGTCGAGAAAATGAGACACTCTCGTCAGCAAACGCGAGGCCTCAGACGTGATCACGGCGAGGAAATAGCGCGGCTTTGTTGACGTTAAATGCTGCTTACCAAGCTGATTGCGACACGATCGAGACGGCGTGCGGATCTGCGCCGAGGAGGCGAGTCGCGCGCACCTGACAAATTGCGATATGCGATTTATCATCATTCCAGCGTGCTCGCGGCAATTACCGATCGCCAATTATATTTGTCGGGACATTAAGGCACCGACGTTTGATCAACGGCGAGCCCGTACGAGACTGACACGATTACTCGCGCGTTAAATGTCAACGGGGAGGACAATATCTAAATTTAACCCCACGCCATAAAAGTGGTCGTTAGTAGGAGCTCCCATTCTGCTCCAATTGTCGCCTCTGGCGAAGGTGGAGATCGTATCTCGTGTTAACGAACATCACTGCCCACGCTAGGCTTTCATTATTACCGTCCGTTTCGGAACTGGCGCAAACTTTCCGAAACAAGGGAACGATATGCGCCCGAGGTGAAGAAAAAGGAAGGGAAATATGGAACAGAAGCGAGATGATATCGTCTCGCGTTGCACTAGGTTAATTACGCCCTCGAGAGTTTCTAATCGTATACAGTTTTTATTTACAGAAGGGCGTGTTCTAACAGTCGATCGCCTGATTGTGAGTGTACGTTATTCTAATAACAGGACACTTTAGAAGTTTGCCGCGATTAGTCACTGCGATTGCCGCTGTCCAGCAGGATATCCTACACCCTTTCTTTCGCTCGAAATACGCTTCATACCCGCCCCCTACACTCCTCTCTTTGTTGCCACATGGCCACCCATCATGGCGCGATGTTGCAACAATAATGGCCTCCCGTTGCACAATTCTCACGCATCGACGACGGTCGGAGAACTTTGGACCGCGTTGCAAAGGACCTTCGATTGCTAACATTTTTCACTGATCCTAGCTACCTCAGAAAACTTCCAACGTCACTCGAAACATTGAAATAAACGCAACATTGTTCCTAATATCGCTCTCGCATTCTCGCGCAGATTGTCTACAAACGACGGCGGACGATCTTCCTGCAGGAGGAAGAAGGAATAAACATTGGCCAAAGGACAATTTCAGATCCGCTCTGGCAGCAATTTCTTGGTCCAAGTGCTGATCTCTCGGAGGCTGATGGGGCGTGGCGCTGTAAGGTGCCGGTTCTACCATTGGTCCGTACTGTTTAAACCATCCACCGGGCTGGCATCCACCTCAACCGTGGCAGAGCGAGTTTATCCATCGGTCGGCAACGAGGTTGGAAGGTGGAAATCCTTGCCAGCGACATGCACGGTTCGCTGATAGCGGATAAAGAACGGAGGTGCTCGATAATCGAGACCGAAGTAACGAAACTCGTGCCAGTTATACTCTGCGTGATCCTATTTAACAGAATGAGATCGCTCATAACAGAGGCTATGGTATTAGAGGCACATGTGCCACGTTCGGATAAATTCCGAGGATCTTTGTGCGAGATACCGGAAGATCGCAACCGACAGGCAGATAATGGTCCGCGAGAATACATTCTAACTGTAGACCTCGATGGCCATAGAAGAAATTTCTTGATCAATCGATTGGCATATGTCAGCAATGACTTTGACGCACAACAAAGGGCAGAGAACAATCGAAACTAGGAAGTATGTACATCGAGCGGCGAGTATGTCACAATATTAATTGCTCATTGTCGAGTACAAAGATTCGCGCGCGGTCTGAGAATGCGGAAGGAATTTAATCGTTGCGATCACAAAATCGCGATATTGCGGATGTCGGAGGAGTCACTTCTCTCGCCATAAAGACGCATATTTGTCTTACAGGGGAATCCTTCCACGAGCCGGAGGATTAAATCGTGGAACGCATAGACCGGTTCCACGTAAGTCACCGACGATTCTAGCGATTCATGAAAATTCATTGGGATCGCTTCCTGGGAGCGAGCTACAAGACGACCTCGTAACTTTTCTACGAACGAACCGAGCTCCAGCAGAGATCGATCGGTCTGCCTTTCAGGCGATTAAAATTATCCCCTCGACGACTGTGAAACGGACCTCCCGATTACAGGTTCGTTTCGAAAACAATTGTCAAATCAAGTTCGACATACCCGTCGAATGGAAATAAAGGATGACAATGCGAGGTGATATAACCTGATGCAACGACGATGACGTCGCACTGGTCGGAAATGAAAACGCGTAATTAACGGTTAATTCTCGTGTTTACGCGATCAACACTAACACCTGGGGGAATTTCCTAATTGCGGAACCCGCGGAGGTGCTTCCCCGTGTGGCGTCAGAATAGAGCTATGTAATAAGTTCGTTTCACGATCCCGTGATATCCTGTGCATTTCCATAACGATCTGTATCACCCACGACGTAATTCTATGTCTAACAACGTCATGAAGTACGCAGGCTGTGCATGCCGCCTGCGGAGACTACAAGTATTCTACGGAAAAAAACAAAATCTCGATATCGCACATTGTCACTTCCGCCGTCTCAAAGTCTAACGAGACATCTGTCAATTATTGTACCATTACACAGCATTTTGCTGTACCCTGTTGTCTAGTCCAGCATTTTCATTGGCGGAGCTGCACATAGATCAGATGCAGGCTGAAGCGGCGAATTCGATGCAAATACTGGGAGCTAATGTATCACAAATTTCTCTCTGTTCTATTATTGGGAGCCATGCGTTATTGAGTTGAACTGCCGATGTAGTGTACCAGTGAGTCGAGGAATGCCGTTAGCCACCACCTTGAATAGGCATATAGAACAAGTGCCGATGTAGTGTAAACGATCTGAAATTAGACCGCTTATTCGTTTCGATGGAATCCCTAACCTACGTGGGATCATCTTACTCTAAGTTTAGACTTCCTACGTGGTTCCTCGCGATCTCGAATCAAGACATTATAACCTGCACAATGCCTTTTATGTACAGATATTTCTACAGAGCGCTGTAGAAAACAATGCCGTCGACGTCAGTGAAAAAACACTATTTTATATTTTCAACTCAATTTGATATGAGGAATCACCCCCTTGCCTATTGTGCCACGATTTCAGAAATATCCTGCATAAACAAATAAAATGCAAACTAATGATGAACATATAAACAACGAATCAACCAAAAAATCGCACACAAGTTCAAGTAATAGAAGAACGCATACAAAATACATATACCAGACACAAAAGGAAACTATTTAACAAATGGGATACGTTACGTTTCCTTTCTAGGTTATACGACGTTCAGAAATCCTTACGCATCGACCGTGTGAGTATGTCAAGCTGTCCCACGTTGCCGTCGACTCCGCAAATACATTGACCAATATTATGGAAATGAGGAATAGAACGAGGAAAGTATGTACTCACCATTTGTATATTATCATCAGCCACCAGGCAAACGATCAGCACCCGTGGGCGATCGATGACGCGCACCATAATTTGATCGATGCGAAGAATGAAAGGGCGCTCGGGGTCGACAAACTGCTACATTCTCTTCCTCTCTTTCTCTCTCTTGCTGTCGCTCAGCACTGTGTTGTCGGAAGGGGAGCCCGCTGAAACAGAAGAGACGACGAAAAGAAGCCGTGGAGCAATTCGGTTCGCGTGATCATACACGTACCTGCCATGGGGTCCCATTTGAAAGACTTGACGATCGGCTCGCGGCGCACAGGAAGGGATCACAGCGCCATCTGGCGTGTCGGTGACGAACTACGCAGCAGCGGACATTACGAATTTGAATCTAACAATAAGTACCCGCAACACGGTACGGTTGTTATATTATATCATACGTATTGAAAAGCTCTGACAATGTGTTACTTATGAATTGTGACATCTAGCAAGGTGCATTCAATTTCGTATTATGCTTCATGTAGCCGATTACGTTATCTTGTGGCTTCGAAGAACTAATATATTATTGCATAAACATAAGATGTTGAGGATAATGTCCTGCTGCGGTTTGCATTGAATGTTTTCAGCGCGGCTAGTAAGTGACGCGCGCGTCGAGTATCATTACGTAAGCCATTTCGTCTTGATATTCACACCCGCATTGAGCGCACGAGTCCGGCAGCGCGCGTTCGCACGATATGCACAACATCAGTGACAATGTACGGGAGCCCGGCTAGACCATGAAGATCGCAGTAGACACGTGCCATTCGCGACGAACGTGTACCAGTGATGAACCGAGCAATGTACCCTAGCCGCACAAAGACGCCACCTCTTAATCTCCCCTGTCCGGAGGTGCGAATCGCCATGAATCTGTCGTCGGCAAAACTTGGACAAAATACTGGAGAGAAGGCAGTCGCCGATGGAGTCTCTGGAAGGAAGAACAGAAGTGTTCGACAGGATTGTCTTTGGACAACGGTACTTGGGCGTTCGCCTCTCCGACACGTGCGCTCGAATTCGTGCATACGCCCCCGCACACTTGATTTCCATGCGTATAAAGGTCGGCCACGAAGACGGCGAGGCGAGAGCGCACGCGCTTCTCGCCGCGGAATACATTCTTAACCGCACTCGAAGCCGCATATCCACACGTAGCCGGCACGGTGGAGGCGCTGTAATAGTCGCGCCCAGTACCAATACCGTCACGTGTGGTAGCGAGCTAGGCCAATATATTCCACGGTGTTGTTCTCCGCGCTCTTTCCGGTCTCCGCGGCTAGTGCCACTCTCACGCTTCTGCGATCGCTCCCGCTCTTTTCGGCGTCCGCGAAAAATCAGCCGCCGGGGTCCGGAGAGTCTCGTTGCGGCTTCGATTGTCGGTGCATTTCGTGAAGTGCGACGAAAGTGAGAAGTAGGGAGGGACGTGTACGTGCTCGTGGCACCGTTATTATACTCCCGTCAATCTACGCAAAACTCCCGCCGCTCGCTGGAGGTTACCAGGATTCGTCTTCAGAGTTTTTCTTTCTTTCTGTTTTATCTGTGAGAAACGAAGTGCCAGCGACGCTCCACGGCCGAAGGTAAGCCAGTCGAATTTATTGTGTGTTAGCAAGAATTTGAGTTCTTTTCAAGTGCTTTCTAAGAGATTGTTTGATCCGAGGTGCCGTGTGGTAGTTTCTAGAAATGTGCACTTGCGAATGTGATTTCGATATTTTTAGTGTAGAGCGCGAAAGTGGAGACCGTGCGTTTTGAAGTTCAAGGTTTGCGAAAATGCGCTCTTTGCTCTAATTATGAGTATGCATTTTCCGGACAATCTCGTTTGGCGCGCGTCCGACGTTATATTATGTAAAATGTGACGTTGAAATCTCAAGGCTGCTAAGAGTCAGGACGGCGGATAACGCAAGCAGATGCTACGGTTAATCATTCATGAAAATGTCTGATAAAGATATGAATATTAATACGTCAGCTTGCCGGCTGAGACACGTGATCACGATCGATAGTCGTGATCGTATGTGCAGCTCTGTGCGTTAACACATTACGTAAGAGAAAGTCCTTGATCGCCGACCGCTAATAACCTGAACTTCCTCGTTTTATTCGACTCGTCACGCGCACCAACATAATCGAAGATATAGGCAATATTCGTGTTCTCGGTAAAGCATTCGCCGATACGAGGAAGTACGTTAGAATATCGATCCTGCAGTAGCACACACATTTGCGTGTCTGGGAACACCTTGGAACGCATAATGGAAACTGTCAGATGCGATCTCGTTTATAGAAATATTATATGGCATGATACCAGTTGAGCATCGTTCAAGAAGTTCGGAATGACGATATTTCATAGAGAGAATCTTTCTTGTTCGACGTAATCTGCCCGCACATACTCTTATCTCCTGGATGTATCTTGCTTCGCGAGTATTGTTCTCGGCACGCTGCACATGAGTAGGCCGACCGAGTGGAGGAGCAGAAGGTATCACGCCTTGATGAATCCACTAATTAATGTCGTCGCCGTAAGGCCAGCGTGGTCCAAGCTTGACTCCCGGGAGCTTCTTGGGAGCCCGTATGCTCCCCCACCGGACTACCGTTGTCATGGTGACGGACGATGCTTGATATTTCACACCATCGGCATAACAGAAACAGACACACGCGATGCGACAACGAGGACAGAACTACTTGTAGCTAGTGGGGGTGGCACTAGCCGTGTGAGGAGCCCCACCCTCGTGTAAGGACAATGTAAGAAATGTCATCGCGAAATTGCAGCGTTAACAGTCAGTAAACGCCAAGAAGCGTTTATGTTCGAACAAAAGTGTCGATCGTGGGTCGCACATGCCCGCCTTCTTATATACTTAGTTTCCGATAGCGTCGGTGAAAGAGCGCGTGGGTGTATACAGCGTATAACAAGTTTCACCGTTTCTCACATCTCGAGGCGTTCGCTGTGAACCGGTATCGTCCACTTGTCGTTTAAAAATATCGCGTCGCGCATGGCGTCCCTCGCCCGACACAGTTTTATAGATTCGCGCGAAGCGTTAAATAAAGTGTTAGCGGCGGTTCGCATGTCGTAGATCATAGGATTAGCATGTTCGGCGAACGCGCTTACCGCGAACAGCCTGGTTTTATTTAGATCGCGCGGAACTAATAAGTTCAGTGTTACGAGGCGAATTGGCACAAATTCTCGTGGAGGTCGGCGCCAAGAGCAAGATCGATAAGTCGAGCTCGACCCAACGCAATGTCGAGGCATCAGTTCCTTGTTGGTTGTCCGCACGAACGGCGTCTTGCGGTCTCCAATTCTCGCTGCAGGGCAGCATTAACAAGTGTGAATTAAAAGTGAATCGGCTCAGTCATATCGATCTTGTGCGCTCACGTAACTAATAGATTTACGCAATACTGGATTTTGAAGGCTGTCGGATATCGGAAGGTAAGACGCAAATGGAGCTCGATAACGCCGAGCATTATTTATTTTTCTTCTTCCACGTGGTTTGGGTTTCGACGCTAGATAAAGAACTCATTTGCTTCGCTATTAGGGTGAATGAATATTGTCATTGCCAATCGATGCACGTACTCAAGGCAAAGAGTACTCTCGTAGTCGGGCTGTGTCGTTGTCTTTTAGAACGAAGTAGAGAGTCGCGCGACTGAAAGTCAATAAACGATTACGTAATAACCGGATGAAAGGAAAGGCATCCTTGAAATTCTTATGCCGTCGATTTAATGCGCGCAGAGACGTATGTACATAAGCTAAAGTAACGAACAATTCCGTTTGTTCTTAGCATAACCGTGACGCGAAAACGCGTAGGAACGTTAACCCAATTAGTACGTAAACGTCGAATTCCAATCGATAGCAAGAAAAGAAATTGATCATTATAATACGTTTCTCAGTGATTCGGTGGTTTGAAAAAGACATGTTTGCGTGTATGATTATAGCAGACGTGTGTGGGTAGTTCTTAAACTTTAAGAAGACTTGTTAGAGCGTGCCTGACCTATCCTAGTTCAGTGACGGGTGATAACCGAGTTGCGTCACGTTGACACGCATTACGCCTTCGCACGTACACTCACGTCACACATGCGGTCATACCGTGCATTGTCATTTTTTCCACAGTCGATAGAGAAGGATCTTTCGATCGGTAAGGAAGTTTACTATACAGAAAGACGCTCACACACACTTGACCATTTATGCTAATATTCACATCTCGCATCTGGCAATAGGACTTGACTCACTATTTCTGCGTAGGCGCGCAAACGGGTTAATCGACGCTTCTACAGATGTCTCTATACACTCCATTACAGCTTGACATCCACTTCTGCCCGTCGTAGATCATAGATCGCATATCCTACGTACGATTCCGACAGAAACATGCCCCCGCTTCCCTAAACATGTTTCAGGACACCCTCTTTCATTCGACATCATTGGCTCCTGGTACCCAACGTCCCCCTAGTACCATCCTTACAGTGTCGTTAAATCGGTGTATTTATATCTAACGTCATCCCCTTGTCCACCCCATACAAAGACGAGCATAATCCGAGGCCGTAAAACGTGCGGCAATTTTCTGCTCGACTCAACTAAGACACGTGTCCTACAGGATAGGAGGGTAACAGGCTAGCAGGATGACGAAAGAGTTTGCTCCGTGATCGTCTAAGGATCGGATTCATATTTTGCTCACGGAGGCACGGCCGCTGAGAGCAAAGTGGGACATTAAGGACAACCAGTTGTCGCGAAAAGTCGCGCCATCGGACCCGTTCGCACGACATCGTCAACCTCCTGCCAAGTTCGCGCTCGTAGCACCGCGAATTTATGTACTCCGCTCATCATGACGCTTTAGCAGCGAGCGAAATTCTCCAAGGCATAATTTAGCGCCGACGCTTCGCTGAGAAGCGATTCAGGTCGATCGGCCAATTACTCATTTTCTTCGATGAGAGATAGTAGCTGCCGCGGATGCGGCAGAAAATCAAATGATTCACGAGGCACGCAAATTCCGTTCTCATTTATTTAGCTGCGAGCAGAAACCATTGTTGTCGGTTGAAAACGGGTGGCGGCTGGCCGCGACAAAGGCACTGGCGAAATCTTGCAAAACACCAATGGCATTCCTCGTGTCGGAGAAGACCTTGCATCGAGAAAATGAACCGTGTAATGGGAGACTCGTTACCGTGATTACTTAATCAAATTGCCGATGACTTCACCGACACCTTGCCGTCGCGTTCAGGAAGTGCTCCGCACTTTATCGTTTCCGCGAGCGTTCGCGGTCGTCGATGTGCACGAAAAAACAAATACGTGGAGTGGAAAAAGAGCGCGGCGATTAAAAAAAAGATGATCGGCATGAAGCGACGAGCGACGCTGAAGCATCGGCCGCACGTTTTCACGGATCCTGTCAACGACGGTCTCGTGAGTCACGCCGCGAAACCGTGAGTCACGTTCGCGTTTCACGCGGTTCACTTGTACCTACCTCATTCCGATTTAACGCATCGCGTATCGTTTACGATCGTTCGCCGGCATATAGCGCGGCTTATCAAAACGCGTGACAGACGTCCGATTTTTCCAAACATCCCGGCACTCGTGGACGTTGACTGTGACGTAAGCATACGGAAGCCCGCGGAAAGCGTCGCGTCACGTTTACCGAGCCGAAATCGAAACCTGACTCACAAGACTGTAACCATTACGAAATTCTGCAAAATCATCGGTGACGCGCGACGCTCTACGTAACGAACTATGTCCTACCTAAAGGTCCCGAATCGAATCCCGTGAAAGTTCACTCGTCCTCGGCGTCCAAAGTTTATCGGACGACGTAATGCGGGCGCGGGCGCGGGCGCCCAAAAATAATCGTAGCCAGAAGGGAAAAGCAGGTTCCGTTTGGTACCGAGAAAGTCGGCGAATAGGATTCCCGCGGAGCAGAAAATACCGTAGCGCCCGCGCGCGCTAATATAACGAATCAACCGGCCGCGGCCCTCATGGTCAGCAGGCCAAGGTCAGCGGTCTTTGCCGACGGCGAGAAAAAGACAGCTAATCTGGCACACCGAAGGCACACATACACACTCCCGAGAGGTACGCGTCGCGTGAGAATGTTGGTAGGCTCCTCAGGGCTTCTGATCCCACGAGAAGGTGCGCGACTCACGAACTCAACGAACACGCGTACGGCGAACGCGTACATTTCCATCGTGTGTCACTGACCACACGCCGCGGACCGGTACACACGAGTGCGCCCACACGTGCGAACGTCATTTATGAGCCCGCTCCGACTCGAAGGGGAACTCGAGCGACGGCACAGGTAAAGGCGGTCTGTGACGTTAGACGCCTTCAATTATGCGTTGCGCAAAAAGAATTTCACGCCTAGATTGCACACTGCAGCGGGGAGGGGAGGGTAGGGACGTATTATTTCTGCATTCGCGGTGGCTAAAATTAATCGCGGACTAAATTTAGCGCCGTCGCTCATTCACGGGATGGCAGATGAGAGCGCAGGGCAATACGTGCCGTGCTCTCGAGTGGGACGAACGATACCCGGCGATTTATTTGTTAAAATCACGTCGACGTCTGCGTCAAGGATAGACATTGTACGGCGATATCGGTAAATTAGTCGGCCAGCAATTATACGACTCGCGTTAATGTCAGACATTACGCGCGTCGCCTTCGCGATCCTCTCGGCTGACGTAAATTACTGGCATGCCCTACCTTTCGGTACCCTCGCAGGAATGTCTTAAGTTCCTCCGATCGGCCGTGTCGCAACGTCGCTGGTCAAAACCAGGAACGATGGTCTATCGATCATCGATCGATTGCTATCGTCGAGAGTATCATCCGTGCAGCGCGGTTTACCTGCTCGCAATGACGTCCGTCGTGAAAGAGGCACGCGAAAATCGCACAAGGCCTTCCGATGATTTTCCTCCACACGAATTATTTTATCCGTTCGGACGCGAGTGTGACGTTGGCGTGCGTCGGTGTAATTCTATTGCGTAGATTACGGGCCCGTGCGCAAGCAAACCTTTCCGCAGGAAGAAAACACGACGCACGGGCGAGTGTCGTTCAACGACTGAACTCGCAGTTTCTGGAAAGAGGTTACAGTTAATAGGAACGTTATGCGCTTGCGAAGGGACTCGCGAGTAGTCATCGTTTGCTTATCGCCAGAGGAACTGAATGGTTTAGCATATCAGAACTACCCGGCCAGCTCGTGCAACTCGGTCAGCGATGAGTATGCATTTCTGCGTAAATAATCATCTCGATCGAGACACGTTACATCGCCGGGCGCGATACCGAGTCGATGGTACGCGCTGCATGGAAAAGTTTAATTACGCAAACGCGTGAATAATGCACTCGCGACGGGCGTACTACGCTCGCCTAGAAAAGTGAGATCGTCTTGAAGGAAAACTTCTGCGCAGTGACACATCGCGTCGCGAAACATTCCAAACTTCCTCGAACATTTACGGAAACGAGGAGATCCTAGCTGCGTCCTGCAGAATCGTCGGAATCTCAACGATCCAAACACCCTGCCCACTTCCTCATCTCGCGTATCATCGCAGAAACTGTAAATGACTTAATCCGCCCACGGTAGTAAAGTCCGAAAGGTGCCGTTTGAACGTTCGAATTGAACAAGCAAATTTGCAGCCTCATTTCAGTATTCGCCGGCCCGATGAGTTCGCGACTCGCATCTCGCATTACGCGGCTCACGAAAGCGGCGGAGAGCGATGTGAGGTCGTTGACGCATTGCGTAATGCGATGGCCAGCGAAGTCGCGCTCGGCGTTAACCCACTTATCGCTCGCGGTTTAATCTGCGATCGCTGCGTTCTCGGATGCGCAATCTTTTACGCTCCCGAAGGCCAATGTTACGAGCCTCGAGATTCGTATCCGAGGGCGTGACGCGTTTGCATCATCGAAATTTCCGCGCGAGGCAAAAATTACGCGCCGCCGGGTAAAAACGGCGGCGAGATCGGATCAAGGATTCGAATAGGGATACGCTTCAAGGACCAGGATCGATTCCTCCATTCATAGGTCCACGGACTTTCTCGGAACGCATTCTTCATTGACTCACACTGTCGCTCTCCCCGACGTTGCCAGTCGACGCGAGGGAGAGCCGACGTTCCTCGCAATAATGGAAACTGACCGATCCTTCGAAAGCTTCCCACCCCGACGACGAAGCATCGCTCAGCGTCGACTTTTACTTTTCCTCGCCGCTTAAAAATAGAACGATTTAATAATGAGCCCCCGTGACGTAATGCGCCCACCTAGTTTCGTAGTGGCACAACTTCGGGTCCCGTACCGGGCCCCGAACGGGGCCCAAAATGCGTCAACGATCTTGGGCAATATTCCAGCGAAGTATTATTTCCTACCAGGATGCGTATTTGGGATACCTTGTCAAAAACAAAGTGACGAAACGCGTAGGCAGTGACGTTACTTCCATGGAAATGCACCTGCGGGAGGAAGAGATTTTTATCGAGACTTGACGCAGACGCTTTTGAAATACCTAGTCGATCGAGAAGTGAGCATGATAGGAGGAGGAGTCGTGGATTGAACGGTGACTTTCCGTTTCTTACGTTCTTAGACCATCGAGTAGAGACATTGTTCTTTGTTTTTTAAAGCTATTTATCCAAAAACGTAACGACTGGCTCATACAATAATTGGCCTGAATAAACGAGGACCTTATTTTGAACGTGCCTCACCGGCTACAGCAGACATATTTATGTACTAGAAGTTTAGCATGCGATACATAAAACCCGGCTGGTGCGGATTCCGAACGATCGCGGATCCGATTCAACTCGCATCGGCCTTATTGCACCGGACTTTCACTCACTCGCCGCCACTGTCTCCGCTTGCTTTCTCGTTGAAAACCCGTGCTGAAGCCGGAACGATTGGCTGAGGTGTCTCCGGAATGACGTCATTCGCGGTTTCATTCGCGTCACCGTCCAACTTTTCGTCAACGAGTAGAAAAATGTGCGCTCCGGCTGAAGTTGTCTTCGCTGAAGAAGCACGCCTACGAATAATCTTTCGCCATCGGAATCGTCTTGAACCTGATTACGAGTTTCCTATACGGAAAACGAGCTGTTATCTCGCAATCGCTCGACGCGCGGTAATTCCAGAGACGAAGGGAGACTTCCTCGCGAAAGGATACCGTCCAGGAATTCGTTTGACGTTCGCGTCTAAAAACAGCGGTCTTTGCGGAAATAAGTGCAGCGAGCCTCTTTCCTCGTTCGGTTTTCCACCGTGCCGAAAGGACGATTAACCGACGCGGGCGTTGCGAAAGCTAACGGATTGCAGCTGCTCTCCTTGGCCTTGAGAGCGATATCCAGGCAAGCGGCCTTCCCTTCATTCGCAGTCGATCGATTTTCAATTTGAAGCGCGGCGGCCGGCGGCGTCTGGCGTCGCCGATCCTCGCGCGGCTTCGTAGGCGGATCGAGAAATCGATCGGGCGAGCTAACGGTTGGAATTACCGTCCCGGCGTCGTTGTGCAATCCGCCTTTGACGTCACTCGGTCGTTACACTTGCCGCGACTGATTCATACGCCTCCTCGGGCGCTTTGATATTCCGAGCGGATCGTCCTAGGAATACCGATGCTCCGGCGTCGTTTCGAACCCTTCACACGTCGAGGCGTCGGAAAAAAGTTGCCGACCTGCGAGAGAAGCGGCGTCGGACGCGAAAATCGGGGTCGTGCGAGAATGATAAATGGAAAACATGGAACGGCGTCCGATAAGCTTGTCCGTCGAGCGTGGCCGCGAAATTAGACGGCTTCTGCGTCGCGTGCGCCTCAGGGCTGGCACGGGATGAAGTGAATCGATAGACAGAGCGGTCTGGTTTCGCGATTGCTGCGGAAAGGAAGCGGGTCAGCGTCGCGAGATAACGCGCACCACGTGACGAGGAGGTAGGTAAGTTCGCCGTATTATTCAACTCTCGTGCGCGGGAATACGCCAGTGTTTCCGTGTGCCTTGACGCAAGGCCGGGGGATTTACCGGGACGGGCGCGATCGTTTTGATCGATGCCTGCGGGCGCAGCTGTTACACCTGCGACGCAAGCCAGCGAGCGTGCCTGCACGTTGCGCGGCACACGTATTAGAAGAGACAACGGCGAAATCTTTCGTCACTTACAGCGACCGGATCCGATTTGGTCCGCCTTACAATACGTCGTGAACCTTGCCTTTATGTGCGCGCATTTCTATGTTTCACGGGTGCAGTTTCGAAAGTCGCTCACGATCCGCGAATTGACGAAAGTCTCATTAAAATCGAGCGATCAACAGCAAAGTTACAGTTCCGTTCTTACGACGCGAATTTCTGGACGGATCGAGGGATGTCGCGAGCCCTTACAAAATCTCAGGCGCTTCTTCAGCGAAGGTGAATGAGGAAGGAGCGTACTTTGTGGTTTGTTGTTTGGCATCCCGATGAAGAGATAATGCGGACGAGCGGGTCGTGAGGAAGAAAGCTGGGTCGGGCAAGAGGGGCAGCCGGGGCAGGGGGGAGAAGGGATGCCCGAGGTCCGGATGAACCTTTTCAATTCGTGGGATATAGATGTACGCGGGAGAACAGGTCGGAGCCTGCACGGACGTGCGTAAGAACAAACAAGGAACCGAAGCCGGTACCACCGGCGAAGTAGGTCACTCGTATAGTGAGAGTGCCGTCGTCGTAGGTCCATCGAGTAACGTCAGCTGATCGGTCGACGTCATTACCGTCATTGCGGGGCCTCCTCGTCGATCCGAATTTGCATCTCTTCCCCCGTCTATTAATAACAATCCATAAATACTCCTCGGATTTTCACAGACCGGTCGTCCGTCGCCAAACGAGTCGGGCGAGTTCGAAGCCATTTCCATGCTGGAACTTCTTTCGCCTCGCTGACCTTCGTCTCTTGATAACATAATGATATTGCTGATGCATTGCAATCGCTCTTGATTACGCTTAATACTTGCGATTTAAGAGGCGGATGATCTGGGTACCAGGAAACCTCGTCGGATTCCCGGAGTAACCGCGTGACTCAGCAATCGTACGCGACTTTACTGACGGCCCCCTAAGGCCGTCAAACCAGCGCACCGTGGTACCTCGTAGCACGGCGATTTCAGCCATCCGTTTTAATTGTCACGGGCAGCGCGGCGGCGTAATGTGCGCGGACGCGGAGCTAAGTGAAACGAAGGCGATATACATAAACCTTGACAAGGACGGCCGGTCGGTGCATTTATGAATACCGTTCCGCCATTGGAATTAATCTACGAGCAAGACTCGTAAACGTGTCCCTCGATTGCGCAACCGTGCCGTCTCGAAGGAGGACAGTCTCTAAATTCGTTAAAGTTCCTAATATACCTAGCGTCGATCCGTCGAGGCGATCCACGAATTATCGTGGTCTAAAGAATTTAGGATCTACGCCCGATCGTGACTCCTCCTCTCATTAAGAGGGCCACAGGTTGCCGGTCCGAAACGTGAGCGCGCTCACGTTCCACCGCTGAACTTTACGGTCGCGTGAAAATAACGATACGGGTATGCTAATTCGCCACGCGAGCCTGTAATACACGAGTCGGTATCGTCACGCGTCACTGACCGGTCCGAAACGATCCCGCACTCGTAGCAGGAGGTTACACCTATATAATGTTCTCGAGCTAACAAACTCCCGGAGCCGCGATTCTCACACTCGGATCGTGACGAGTCATTTCGGCGAGAGAGGGATTTTGGTGGAAAAAGAAACCGCTCGCGTCACGAGACCATCTCTTTCCTCGAGTCGCTTCGTTTCGATCTGTTGCACCAACGAATTCCACGTCGGATTTCCTCGACTATCTATCGTTGTGTCGGTGCTCCTGACAAGATGATTTAGCTAAATCCTTGCAAATGGGTGAGATGTAAATGTGGAATGTCCGCGTGCTTCCCCTGTGCGTCTTTCCGTGTCGCAAGGCGCACGCGGAAAATGCACTGCGCTAATTGTGACGCGCGATATTTGGCAACTCCTGCTCGACGCTGATTGCGAAGGCAGATAAACCGATAGCCTCGAAACGTTTTCCTCGTTTCCTTATTGCGCCAATTATTGCCCCGATCCATAGAAAAACGATCCGCGTTTCCTCGCCCGCGGTTATTAAAACGCTCGGTCGCGCGACCGGAATGATACGATTCGCCGCGTAACGAACGATGTCAGCCAGCGTCGTCACCTCCCACCTCCCACGGATCTCGACAGGGATGTTCGATTCCGATTCGATTCTTCAAAAAATCGAATTTGGATTTTTTAAGAGATTCTGCAGCATTTATTAACCTTGAATTCTTTTTAGTTCTCTGTCATCGCTTTTGTATACAGTGCGTGGTAACCCATAAGTAAATGAATAAGTAAATTATTCTTGAAATTGAATGTCCCTAGATCCCGAGAGTCGCGACGCAAGTGGGGAATGATGAAAATGCTGGAGCGTCCGGTAACGGGACCGGGAGCGTTGCGCAAGTTCCCGAAAAGAGAAGTGATCATGACTAAAGCGAGGCAAGGAGCCGCGAGCACGTGCTCGCCCCCGTGGTCGATCGCGGAATTCGCTCGAGATGATTCATGGTCGACCGAAGCGAACGAGGCGCTCGTTTCCATCCGTCCTCCGAATTCCGCGGAAACGGTGTAGCTGATTGTGAGCGCCAGCCAGCGGCCACGCGAGTGTGCAAGCGAGCGAGCGAAGCGTGTCGCGAGTAATTGGGGACTCACTCCAGCCGATGACGCAGGTGGGAATCCTCGGAAACGTTACAGGCAGCGAGCCGCTGATGAATTTGCGCTTGGCGCCCGTCGGACGACCGAGTCTACGCGAGTTTCAAAGTTTGAGCGTGGAACGTGCGAGCTGTCGCGTAGCTCTGGTACCGTACGCATTAGCATCGACGCGACGTCCCGCAGAATACGAGAGTCCAAGAAAGAACGGTCGCGTTTAGTCGGCCTACGAAAAACACACCGGATCCCACGTCTTCGGTAAACGTCGTCAAACATTGTCGCGGATGTTTCGTGGGGCACAAAGGAGCGTGTCGCTTCCTCGTCGGGACGATAAGAAAGGATGAATGGAGGAGTTCGCAGGTTACGTAGGCAGGTGCCTAGGCGAGGCCCGGCACATTGGCCACGGCCGATCGTTTTCTTCGCTCAATGGACGACCGACCGACGTGTTCTCGAAATTCGTCGAGTCGTTACCGGGAACGGGACGTCCTTAAATCCGTCGGCCGCGGGTGGAATGGGGTCAGATCGCCTGGCGTGTTCCCTGTCAGGTTCGTTGATTCCGCGAGACCTTCTCGATTCACACTGTGCGAGACATTGCTCCGAGATGATTGGTGCATTCCCGGAACCGGAATACCGACGATGATTCAGCGTCTCCGCGATCTCGCCTTCTCGTCCGCTCGCTTTCCGTCGCCTTCGAAATTGGCGAGGCCCATGGGAGAGAGCGCAAAGCAGGCACCCGAAATATTGATGGCGGCCTCGGCCGGAAATGCCGGTGCGTCCTACGCGCGTAACTCTCCGCTGACACGTCGCTGTTTGTGTTTGCAATATTACACCGACGACTGCTACGGCCAGAATGCAGTTATTTCGGCAACGAAAGTGGCACGCGAGTGCTTCCTCTCCGGCTCTTCCGTTGAGAGCTATCGAATGGGCGACGGGCGTATGAATGGATGAACGAATGAATGGACGAGCCTCAAGGAGAGATGTCGTAACGTCTGTGTGTACTCTTATCGGGAAGCGTGGAGCTATCGACCAGACAGTCGAGGTTTGCTTTGAAAACTCAAGCGTCGCATTGATAACGTCATTGATTTTCATCAATATCTCCGGAGACTGAATCAGAGCCGGACTCGCGCGTACGCGCGTGGCCAGCTGCGATCGATTGAATCGGACGCATTGAATGGACGCGCGCATGAATGAACGCACTACGGTGCGATAATCCGAACGCCGAGTTCTGCCGGCGTTATCGAAAAAGGCAGCATGGAACGAACGAGAGAGAGAGAGAGAGAGAGAAGCCCGATAAGAGAGCAAACTGATAAGGAAGGGATACGGTGGCTAGAATGAGAGGCAAGATGAAGTTGGTGGGGTGATGTCTCGGAGAATACATGGCGCGATGCTAGCCGAGACTCGGCACAGGTGCACCCCAAGGGGGTAACACGATATCGTGCGATCTCTCGATGCCGTGGAGATATGCCGTTACGAGGCCTGAAGGGCGCCTGGTCGGCCGATGAATCATACGGAGGAAGCGATCTGTACATACCGACGCTCCGCGGCGGACAAGTGCGCAGTCGGATGTGCACCGGCACTCTATCATATACGCGCAGCTACGAGGGGTGCGTGAAATTTCAGACCTCCAAGGTTTTCATCCTGAAATTTCATCGGCCTGTCGGGGGGACGCGCGAATGTCTTCCGCTACTATGATTGATCTAGGTTTTAGCATTGTACCTGCTGTTGTCGTGCGTAGTATTATGAGCGCGACGTAACGATTAACTGGAACACGAGTGCCGAAGGAATGTTGAGTCGTTACAATGTGCGGTGTTTTATCTATGGTACACCCTGTAGAGCAGCGCACGATCGAATTCCACGGCGGATGCTCGGGCATAACGAAGTCCCTTTCTCGGTATGCAGCGTCAGGAAGGCGCGAACGATACACAATTTACAAATGCCGCTCGCCCCGGTGCCCGAAGCAAAACACAACTGGCCTCTGGTCTGGCGAAATCCGCGCTGATTACGGGGAATCGGGAGCAGCAGGTGCCACGCCGTCTCTTCTGTCGATAATCTAGCGCTTAGCTGGAACAGAAAAGTATGTGCACGTTATCGTACTGCCATTCTCAGCCTTCAACTCGCTGGGATTTGCTTCGCGCACTGTCCTGCGTTGGCATGTTGCTTCGACAAAGGATGGGAACCATTGTTTTTATGATCCGACCGTCATTGAGCAGTGCTCGCGTCCGTTATCGAGCGCTACAAGTCGTAAGATTTTGTTCTATTTGGAGTAAAAGTGACGGAAACCAGGATGCGATAATAATGCCAATCAGCAACACGTAATTGGGATAGACACAAACGTACGGATTTGCTCGCTTCATGGATTTGATTGATACGGAAAAATGAGTGTGCTCAGCTACATCGTATCGTATCGCTAAACAATTACATTTATCGACGGTTCAGAATCGATTCAAAGGTGTTCTCTACGACTTTCATTCAAGCTCCGCGTGAAATTTCACTTGGACGTTCACGAAATTGGAAGTATTACTGAACTTCACAGGGCGGTAAATGCGTTAAGCTCATGGCAGTGATACCGAAGCTACAGGTATGTCCCCGGGACCGACGGAACCGTAGTGAATGACTCACGCTCAACTTCGGATAACACTACACGAGTGTCGTCAAAATGCTGAAACAATACGCTCTCGCGAGGACTGATCCCGCGTCCTTGGAGCGAACGCCTCACAGTTTCGTCGGCGTGCACTTGATTTTCCATGCGCGCCACTTCGAAATGTCAAACAGTAATAAGCGGCAGAGCGATCGGAGGCGGTGCGTCCCGAGGCTCGCCAACGTGGCCGCGAGCGTGATTCAAAGGCGCGTTATTAAGAAACAATACTCGCATACTCAAAGGATGACTACTCCTTTTTGATTTTCTTCCGCCAAGCAACCATTACCGCAGCGGTAAATCTGGCCTGCCGTGTAACGCGTGTAGACCGCAAGATAAATACACGGGGGGTATTCCGGGACGATATTCCACCAAGTGACTTCTGGATCGTTACGTAAAATCCTAAAATATCTCCTTCGAAGTTCCCCCCCAGGTTAATCCCCGACGCTGGGACAGTGGTGAATTATGATATAATTAAGAACGGACCGTCGCCAGGACACAACTCACAACGGTACTTTTCCCTTTGTTTCAGGTGCGCACGCGTCACCGAGCGAAGTTGTACGTGAGCCGATCAAGGTGAGTCCTCGCCGCTTCCACTATTCTCTCTAGCGCAAACTTCACGAAAATCTTGTAATCGACGGCTGATTCACGGGATATTCCGAAGGATAAGAAATCGTCCGATCGAGCGATTCGGTTGATTAGCGAGTATCGATTTTCTAGCGACGAACCGCAGGAATGAGGACGCCTCGCCGGAGATAGCTAACGGCCGCATTTCATTATAACAAGTCCGAGAATTGAATGACGTAGGGATTGTGACGCGACCCGCTGATAATTCGCGTGGGCGGACCTCGTCACGCTATTAATATTTGCACCTCCACTGGTCCAGAATCAGAACCACTGGCTTTCGTTGAGATTTATTAGCGGACAATCATTACCGACGACCCCTCCTTGACGATCGAGGGATAATGAGCGCGATGATTATTTGCTACGAGGCAAGCAGTGTTGGCTGATGAGAGTAGGCGTCGTGTTGCCTGATTAATAATGTTTCGATCGCGAGTCGTTTGCCTTGATGGCAGATTGACTCTCGTCTCGTCGAGCGTGAACATCCGTTCACGGATCTGTACATTACTCTTTCATGCCGATCGTGATAAATGGGGTGTCGATTTAGTCATCACCATTATTGCCATTGTACATTGTAATACAAGTTGTATCGCACACTTGTCATATTTACTGAATCAAGTTTCGCGTACAGTCAACTGTTATGTCCGTCGCGTTTGACACTTTTCCTGAAGGTGACTGTCCAATTAACGGGCATATTGAGGGCGGACGTTCGGAGTCCGGAAGTGGACGGGCCAAAACTAAACTCTAGCCTCGTTTCTGGGAAAGAAATCTGGAAATAAGGATATCGTCCAGACAAGACGAGAGCGCCGGTTTCATTTGCATTGACCCTCGGAAACCGCAGTGGGTTAACGCCGCGTCCTCCTCGTGAATAATTGAGTCCAAGTCATCGGTGACCTTCGTCACTGCCATCGCTACTCGCTTCGCGCGTTCAGCATCGCGTAGGATAGACTGCGAGACGTGACTCACTTACGAAAATTATCGGTCAAAGACTACGGAATCATCGCGGCGAACTCACTTACTCGACCACGGAACGATCGTCAAAAGAAACGAACAGTCAACTATTTACCTCAAAATGACCTTTCGCGTTTCCGCGTCTCAACTCTTCTTCCATTCGTCGCCACGCAGATACTCGCAGTGACACAATCGGAAAATCCTGTCTCGACTTCGCATCATGTAACAGTCTGGAACAAACGTAAGAAGTACGGATCAGTAGATTTTCCGCGTACATGGTCCGGCAGGCGAGATATTCGGAAATCGCTTTATCTACGAGTTTCCGTCTGTGTCATTTTCTTTTCCTACTAATCGACGACATTCCGAGTTCATCGAATCGTGCGAAGGGAAGAGGTGTGCGGCGGGCGAAAATGATGAAAGCAGGAACGATTTACCGAACGGACCAATGACTGGCATTGGGCCTGACGAAATCCTCGCGAGACGCTTAACAGGCATACCACGGCGATGAGTGAGGAAGGAGCGGTGCACGCATCTGGCGTCGCGAGTGCAGTTCCCCGGTGACAGAACGCTCGTTGATTATGCGAGCCAAGCCCGCGGGATGACCTAATATACTCGCTCGGCATTAGATACGTCGTCGGACAGACGGCTTTCCCCGCGGCCCAAGACACGATCACGAACTAAAAATAATGTGAGGCAGTTAGCGGGTGATCGACGAAGCAATTTCCGTCGATTCGATCTGCATTATCTTAATTTCTACCCTCCCCTTGCACGTAGGGCACCACCACCGTACCAAAAGCGGTAGCCGTCTACGAGCGCGCGCTGGCTCGCTCCGTGACTCAGACGCACGTTCAACGATCGATCTGCGACTATTTAAATTCATCGACGCATAAAAGAGGCCGCGGCTGAATGCATTAGCGTGCCCACGACTGTGTTACGAGTCGGGCACGGACGACTACCAGTGGCTCGTTCGCGGGCGTACTTCAAAATCGGTCTGCGAGCATGGCTTCTCGCTTGAGTGGATTAGCCAGAACGGACGACCGATAACGTGCGATCGAGTATTTCGTACGAGTACGAACTTCCGGTACGCTTCGCAGCGTAGCGGTTGAGTCGAACGATGCGTTTGCATTTAGAACTTGAATGTACCGCGAATTAACGACGGCCAGATATTCAACAGAGCCACGTGCGAAGACAACCACTCGCAGGTCACGAGGCTATTAATGATTTTGTACGAGAAACGGACAACTTACCGCATTTCATTCGTCCATCGTCGTACGTTATCCGCGAGAAAATTCTGGTGCCTCGAAGGAACCGTTGCGCACAGATAGTCGAAGGCAGCTGAATTCGAGGAATAAGGCTCGGAGGCGGTGCGGTTTGTTGTCGTACGCCAGTCACAAAGGTAAAGTCAACGAGTAGCGACGCGATTAGGCTTTCGCTGGTAGCGAATGTGTCGAGGGGGCCAGTGTCGGGAGACGCGTGATTTTCCGGCGGCACAGCTTAGCACGCGCTGCGGGAAAAGACGCGTCCGAAAGAAAACGCGACTACGGCGTGTGTAGATCGTGGAGCTGAGGAACGGACGACATTGACGAACGATCAAGCCAGACGCGCGCGTAGGTTGCGTGAGATGCGCCAGCTTGATCGTCGGATGAAGCGTTCATGGCGTGGAGACCGCCGCCTCAGGACCGTCGAGGCAACGTGCCGAAGGATGCCACGCGTGAGTCCTTATCACTAGATACGACTTTTCGTAGTTTCATTCAGTGCGGCTAGGTTTGCGTGAAAGAAATCGATCAGGCAGACAGTCGCGCGGACGACGGCGAGAGTACTATTACATGTACGCGCGGTTATTGAAGGTCGAGGTTTGTTTTCGCTTTCCGTGCTAGAAGACGCCCGTAAGCGTGCGAGTAAGAATGAGTCGACGAAATGTATCGTGAAAGGACGCGCTACGTTTATCGGGAGCTCAGTAGTCACTGACTCGAAATACGTTATTCATGCGTGCGGTGCATATAAATATGGCGTCGAGAGTCGCGAGTGAAAATTCTCGGCGACCCGAGCCGAGTGTCGCGTGTTACCGTTTCAATGACGCGACCGAGACTGTCGCGAGTGTTTGCGATGAGGAGTCAAACGCCGTGGGGGGTAAATCTCGGACTTTGTCGATTCATGAACTCGCGCGCTGAGTGTCGCTGCGGCGCACGAATTCTGCCGAATGCAGGAAATCGGGCGAGTCCTTCGCGCACACCGCTCATTGAAAATAGCTCGCTCCGAGCACGCCGTCCCAGCGTCGCTTTTCATTTGCCGAGTCGCACGTCATCGTAAATTGTTCAGTGCCCCCCTCCGTCCCGCCC
Organism: Priocnemis perturbator; assembly: GCA_963942575.1. NCBI lineage: Eukaryota > Metazoa > Arthropoda > Insecta > Hymenoptera > Pompilidae > Priocnemis > Priocnemis perturbator. Next base: position 21,122,547 of record OZ012643.1, on the reverse strand, counting down.
TCCTAGTGACAGAAAATTACCGATAACCTGGCATGTTAACCTACGATCGTCCGACAATCCACGAATTTCTCGGAGTCCAATGGAGGTCCACGTAACATTTTCTCGCTACCCCTTCCCCGATGCCGATCCTTCTGTCTTCCGCCGGTGAGTTTCTTCTCCGCGAGGCAGGTACCGGCGTGACGGGATGTACCTACCAGATTCCAGGGTCGTACGCGCGAGTGCCGCGGGGGGATTGAGATGATCGCGCGCGCGGATCGCGAAGCGTCGGGAATGCTTTTCGGCCGGTTTCGTCGTTCGATCACTCTTTTCGGTCGCTTTCCGTCGCTCCGCCCGACTCGTCCTTTTGTTCGCTATACTCGCGCATTGAATATTGCGAGGCCGAGGGCAGGGTAGGGCGGGCGAGGGGAGCGGAGGGGAGGGGAGGGGTGAGGGCAGGGCAAGGGGACGATCCTGGGTGGTCCCCACGGCGGGGCCTCCGAAACGTTCGAGCGGCCGGGAGCGCGCGACGAGGAAAGAAAGAGGCCGAGAGAGGAAGGTGGACCACGTCGGGGTCCGGGCATGCCTTTCGTACCGTCGGAATGTCGCCGATGTCTCTATCCGTTTCTTGCCGCCCGCCGCAACCGCGAGGACCACACGAATCGATAATTGCCACCCTTTACGAAAAATTGCTCCCGCCTTTTCCACTTCGCCCGGGCTTAAACGCCGTTTTTCTGCGCGCCAGCGCCGCTACGCGCCTCGAATTCGCTCGCGTAATTCGACCGGTTGGCCCGCGGCCCGATCGGCTCCCGACGTTTTCCGACGCTCCGTACGTTCCGACGTTCCTACGCTCCGAATCGGCGCGGGCGGTGCAACGAACCCTGGGCCTCCGAAATCGTCGGCCGAGCTTTGTGCGCCTCCTCTCGACGCCCGTCGCGACCCCACACTCTACAATGTACCCCCGTCGGACGAGTTAAGCCAGTGACAAACAAGCGTCTAATCTAGGTACTAATTAACTGGCGGTTTCGAGAAATTGAGCGATCCTCTAATCCGTTTACGCGACAAACAAAACGCGCGCCCGGCTGCCGTCGACCGGGCCTGCGATTCTTCTGCCAGCGACGAAATCCAATTACGCACGCGCGTACCCTACTTACGCCCGACCCGAACGGAATTCCGGATAGCAGATTAGACCGTTCTTCTTACACGCGTAAGTTCGTAAAAAGTTCACGCATCTCCCGCGCGCGTTCCTCCTGGGTGAGCCGACGACGCTTTTCTCCTGTCGAAACGCGCCGTCACGTTCGCGTCATTTTTCCAACGTGATTTCACAGATTTACGGGCTAAAGAACTAAGGAGAAATCAGCGTAACAATGCCCGTTTAGATTAACCGTCACAAAGGTCTCCGCTGCCGGTGCTCGGCGCGCACGGTTAAGTAGCCACTTACGTGCTCGACATCTACTCTCTTCCGCCGCCGCGGCGCGCCGTTCTGCCGTCGGCGTCGGTCAGCAGAGGAGCGCGCACCGTGTCTCTTTTCCTTCTCCGTTTCGGCGCTGGCGAATTCCCGCGACTCGCCGCCTGCGCTTCCATCGAAGCGATTATCGGCAATAACGATGACGGGTATTACGCGTTGATGCGTGACTACGCGCGTAATAGGCAGCCGCGATGCGGAATTAGAGCGATTTGCATAAGCAACGCGTGCGTTGCTGCTCTACGTTGTCACGCTGATTGTCATCTTGCCCGACTGGCAATAAGCGTTATTCCGTATAACTCGCGCTTTCTGCGGAAAGCGCGTCGTCTTTCTCGCGAAAACGATGATGCGCATTGACTCACTAATTTAGGTAGCTCGTGCCGCTCTGCCGTGCTCGCGCTGCCTCTCCGTTTCTTCGGTTTCGTTCCTTTTGTCATGTGCCACGCGAGTGCGTACGCTTTCCGCGGAAGCGTACTACTCATCACTTAAGTTCGTGTTGACGGTTCACCAGCGACGAAGAGTCGCATGGAAATTTCGTAGGACCGGTGTTATTGTCGATGTCGCTCTAGCGTTTTTGGTAATATCGATGTGGTTACCGTAAAAACGATAGCGAGTTAAAAGTATCGCGATGGATTCAGCCGTTCCATTCCGCGGACTCGATATCCTATCTCGGAGTTCCCGCGAGATCACGTGTCCAGAAATGAATTCTGCGACCGTTCCACCGTTTTTGATATTCACCGCAATGTTGTCGTCCGATGCTCACGTACGTTCGGAGAAGGGGATAGTGGGAGCTATATTGAGAGCGATAAATGTGCGGGAAACGATATGGTAATTCGAAAAAAATAATGCTCGATTTATGCAGACATAATAAATAGAAAATGGTAAACAACGGTGGTGCGGCGTGGAGTTTTGCCTATGTCACCTCCATCGGTGCCTTGCACCTGATGAAATCGAGCGTGCGTTGACCCAAATTTCACGGATTTCTGACGATAAATCGTAGTCGCGTTACACCTCCTCGCCGAGTCAAGAGTGCGACAGGGCCTGCCGGCTGATGTAAGAGAAGATTTCAAAGCACACAGCAGGTGAAATTCGTGAGGACGGTCACGTAGATTCTTCGCACGAATTAAAATGCGACTCCTCACGTGATGTGTCATTATCGGGACGGTGGATCTATCAGTTGCAGATGCGAGGCCGCGCGCATTCGGATTCTCAGTTTTCCTTTTACCGCGCTCGCGCTCGCCGTACGTATAACCGTGAATTTCTTTCATCAGATTCTCACGGTCGTTCAATTAATGGCAGTTTTTGCCCAGAGATTACTCAACGCTTAATACCTGTCCGATGGCCTTATTAACCTAGGCCGGTGATTGTCGCTGGTTCTTTAATGTGCCACGTGAGACGCGTTCGTTTATCAGTAACAAAAAGGCCACGTCTCTGTTTCAGTAGCACGCGTAAGCGTTCGTTGGCTTTAAGTAGCTGACCATTAGACGGTCAGCTCTAGTTGCTTTTCGTAAAGAGTCACGCATCGATTCTGCATTGGGTGTCAGCTGAAACACACATGCGACGCGGCATAGGAATTTTGACTTCGCCAGCACGTGCCGCACTGATATCGCGACGTCAAAGGATTAAAAACATAAAAATGGGCGATGTCTTCGATTTCCTGGAGGCAGTTAAAATCGGCACACGTACTTTCCCGATCCGCCTAATCCTGCAGACTCGCTAAACAACGCATAAGAAAGATTAACGATTACTCTTCAGACCTTTAGAACACGTCGCGCCGGAGACATTTCAGCGCATCAAGCTGCGTGAACGTATTGCCACCCTTTCGCGCGGTTAATCCTTTGCGAAGTCAGACACGATTAGATGGATTAACTTAAAACTCACCCTACCACATGTCCGTCAAGCATGACCGTTCACGATAATCGGATAAACCAACTGCGATCCCTGTCCACTTCGTTGGCCGATCACATTCTCAGTGCGAGAAATTAACAGGCCGTCGATAATACGTATCAAATTACTCCGCACCGTTGACGTGGCTGTGCGTAAATATTTGGTAACTTCATTAGGCCCTCCTTTCAGCGCCGATCCATTCTTGCCGGCTTTGATGCAATTATGGCAGGATATTAAACAATTCATCGAACGATTAAATAAAGTGAGAGTGCGGAGGGGATAATACGGATTAGGCGCGATCGCTTTCTACCGAGATTATGGCGGGCGGCTCGGATTAAAAGTCTCCCCCCCTCTCCCGATAGGTAAACCAATGCCTCGCCGAAGCGTGCACTTCTTTATAAAAATTGTTCACACCTATGATCGGTTCCCCGAATGTTTCCGGCACACTTGACCCCGAAACGGGAGAGTGACGCTATATGAGGCAACTCTCGCGAGACATATGTAATCGTTGCGAAAGTCGCCGTGTCATTCTGTTAACAAGTCTTCGGCGCGGATGGCACGCGCGGACGCGGTGGGGACCAACCACGGACACCTCTCCTGCGGAATTCTTCGCAAGACCAACGGTTATGTGGAAAAAACGAGTCGATCGAGAGAGAAATACGGAACGATATCGGGAGAGATGCGAACCGTTGTTGGCGCTATTCGCGAGCAGGCCCATGCTCCTTACGTCGTCTGCCATAATCGTCGCTGACACCGAAACCCACAAACCGCTCTCCATCGTTTCCGAGAGCTAATCGCGTGGCTCTCTGAAGTGAAATGATTGAGGTATCGAGCGCCGATTCGCCCAGCACGTACGATCCTGAGAAGTTGTCTGTGCGCGTCGTTTGTAGAAAAAATACCAGTGCTCCGGTAAATGTTGACTAGTGCGGCGAGGGGGCGCGTGGTTTGCGGGATAAAATTAGTACGGCAGCTCGGTCTGGCGTCGGGCGCGTGGTCAGGATAGAGAAATTGACGATATCACGCGGTCATCCGCGCTCGCGTAATATTACGTAAAGGCGGCCCGATGATTGTGACTAAGATTGCCGGAATGCCGGGTCCGAAATCTTTTTCGCCGCCGAATACGGCCAGTAGACGCGTTTCTGGGAAGAGACATCTCGTTTCCGAATGCCTTCGCGACCGGGATCCATGGATCTCACCTATTCCAAGAAGGAGTGTCCGCTTCCTTTCGGAAGTCCGGCGAGCTGTCAGCCGGATAAGCAATTCTCATCCTGTTCTGACGGAGTCTCGGCGGTTTGGAGATAGTAACGGGACAAAAGTCAAGTGAAAGGAAACGTCATCGCTCGCTTCGGGTGGGGGTCGGGCCATCGGGTAACGTAGATCCTGTCGAAATGGAAATCCTCTGTCGAGAGTCGCGGTCAAGACTAGAAACCCTGTGATCAGAGTTACGAAATAAATGTGTCGATTTTTATCGGTGCCGCGACTTTTTAACAAATTTACTAGAATTAACACGGCTGTATACGAGCGCTATCGATATGTCTCTGTTACTCTCTACTCTGTACAACTCAAATGTGATTTGCTTTTGGATCGATTTGATTGAAAAATGGCGTCGCCGACCAAATCTTGTTGACTATTTGGTGGCTCTGATAACAGGGTCTGTTGTGAAGACATGATGGAGGCGTTATCTAGCGGAGATTCGCCGTGCGAGAAGTCGCACGTTTCGCAGGATTCTTATTAAACGACACTTAATGAGATGTTTGTCCGAGGCAGCAATATTGAATAGCGTCGAGCGCGACAAAGTCCAATCGACGATCGTAAACGAGTAAGCAATTCGGCCGTGAATCACACGAGTATCGCTCGCCGCGGCATTAGGCGAGATTACTCGACGATTAGTGCTAAAACGTGCGCGCGTTCTTGCGTCCGAGGAACAGAAAAATAAGTCGGCGCTGCGTTTATCATTGTCATTGCCATCTCGACTGCACTCGCGCGACTCGATTAAGATTATTATTATCATTATCATAGACTCGCGTGCAATTAATGCAACGACGACACCGTCGCACCCGAGGCGCGAGACGCGGTAATTATTACCATTATCGTCATCGTGCCTATTATTAGAAGAATCGCTCGTCGTCGGTTATGTCTGCGGAAACGCGCGCGCAAGATCACTTCTCTGACGCAGTCGAAGGAGTGAGCGTAGTCGGCGTCAATTAATTGCCTCAGACCCGCCGTTGAATCTTTCGAAACGACTCGTCTCCGACATGCTATTTTGCATGTCGTACGCGTGCCGGCACGCTTCTCTGACGCAGTCTGACACGGTCCCAACATGACTTCTTCCTCGAGCATCCATTCTCGTTAACATTCGACGGCACAATTTCGCATACTCATTTACGTCAAGTCGCCGCGCGCGTCTTCAACACTCATAACCTGCAGAATTGTACTTTTTACGTTGACGATCGTATGTAGTGGGCGATCTATTGCCGGCCAGTATCTGACGCACTGAAGGGTCAACGAGTCGTCGTCGTCTTTGTCATCGTGTTTTCTGCTCTACATAACGACATCGTCGCCGATGTCACAGTCTTGATTCCACGAACGCCTTCTAACAGAAAGTTTCGATGTTACGTACGATTCTTACGAGTTTTCGTTGTCGGTCGAGAGATCAATAAAACGTCTTCGTCATCGTCTACCGCTACGCTTAACGAATCCAGCCTGCTTCTGACGCAGCCAAAGGTCGTTATCACAATTAGCGACACCTATGAAACAAAGAAAAAGGGGAATGAAAATGAACTGAACTGCACGCCCCACGGCATTCGAAAAAGTCGCGGAAGATTCTGCCGCGACGTCGGCGGAACTCGAACGTTATCCGTTGATCATCTGCAAACCGGAAAACAGAGGTGCGCGATAAGCAGGACAGTGTGGATCGAGAGCCATCCATTGTCGTTCATTAATCCCACGATCGCCGTGGCGATCTTCTCCGTAGGATCTTTCTCCTCTGGACGACGTGCCTCGCGGATAATGAATGGTGTCGCGTCTTCGTCGTCGTCGACAATTAACAGGCTCGATCGCGCTAATGACGCACACGCTCACCTGTTGTAGCCGGGGTTGTCCCCGCGCGCAGGAAAGTCACGGTTCGCTACGAGTTCGTTTTATTTATAAAAACGCATTAGCGGGCCGTCGATTCTCGCGGAGGAAGCGAACCGGCTAACGACGTGTCTTCTGGCGCAACGATGGAAAAAGCGTCGCTCGCGTGCCAGCCGAGTCCGTGCAGCTGCGGCGACGGCCACGAGATCCTCTGCCCGAGGACGGCATAACGCCGCTTCTCTTTCGAGAGCACAATGTGTGTCGACAAATGTCGACAATGCGCGGGCTCGGAAAAGGATATCATCAAATGAGCCGGCGGGTGACCACCTGTGGGATTCCGTGTCGAGCATCGAGATTGGTCCCGGGGAAAAGCTGGGAAAAGCTGCTGAAAAGTGCATCGAGAAAAATGGTAATCAGAGGCGGACAATAGCGCAGGCAGGCAATGCACCTGCCGCAGTGACAGCGGCCGAAAGGAGTCCGACGTAACGTTGAGCGAACGGCAGCGGCGGCGGGCTGATCGTGAGTCGTCGCGTCGGATGCTCGGCTACTAGCGCACGGATACGCGAGCGTGGTGGGGAGTGAAGTCCGTGGCGCAGCAGCAGGTGGTGGGGGCGTTTGTTCGCTCGCTCGCTCGCTCGCTCGCGTGGAGTTATGAATGAGTCGAGGAGTCCAGGACCACGAGACAGGTGGGGGTGGGGGCAGTTGACGGTCGACTAGGAGCGTCGGAGAGAAGCGAAGGTGGAAGAGGTGGTCGGTGCCAGGGAAGGAGATGGTGGAGAAGAAGAAGAAGAGACGTCGATGTAGAAGGAGGTGGAGGAGGAATAGAAGAAGAGAAGAGAAGAGAAGAGGTGAGTAACGAAGCGATCGAGGAGCGGCACGGCTGGTGGGGGCAGCGAGGATTGGCCGAAAGCGGGGTGCGGGCCACGTGCTTTGGTGCCTTTGCAATCGTATATAGGCACCGCTCGGCCCAGCGGCTAGTACCATACACGCACAGTCATACACCCGGGGCGCACGAGGCGAAAGAGAGAAAGAGCTCGCGTGCCACCCGAGGGATAACGAGGAGAGGAAAGTGACGGAAAGAAAGGAACGGAGAAAGGAGGACGGGGGAGAAGGAGGAAAGAGAGACGACGATTATCCTTCGCGTCAGCGGCAAGACTGACAGAAGTCCACCTTCCACTTCCATTCCCTTACGCAGGTTCACTCCTACTATAACGACGGACGAACAGCCCGCCTGCTTACTTGCCTGGCTGTCTACTTGAGCCTGCTTGAGCCTGCCTGCGAGAGCCTGCCTGCCAGAGGCTGCCTGCCAGTCCGTCCGCCCGACTGGCTTCTCCTCCTCTGCGCCTACGTGTACCTACCTACCTATCTACCTACCTACCTACCTTCTCTCTCTCCACTGTGGTTAACTCGGACACACAGGAGGCGAGAGGTGATACACTCGACACACTCAGCCGGACGAGGACGGCGAAGACCTCAGTCACCTCCTGACACTCGGTAGGGTACGACCTCCCCCCGACGGTAGTGACCAGGTGAGCAAGACGCCGCTTTCGAAGTAAGAGAGAGACAGAGAGAGAGAGAGGGCGAGAGGAGACAGAAGTGACAAGGAGTCCGCGCGAAAAAAGGGATAAAGGAGCGAACAGAAGCGAGAGTGCGGCAAGAAATTGAAAGAGAAAAAGAGAGAGAGAGGGAACGAGACCACCCTTAACGGTGTACCCTTCCGATTCTTCCTCTCCTTCTTGTTGCGTACCCCCGCCAACTTCTTCGAGCACCCACCTCCTCCTTCCACTCCACCCCGGGAACCATCTCCCCCCTCGGCCCCCTTCGAACCCCCCTCGTATAAGAATCAGTGCATTGCGTGTGCTGGGACCAGTGCCAAACGGATTGTGATTCTGTGCGGACAGTTTTTCGAGTGTGACCTCAAGGTGATATATTGACACGCGACTGAGGATCGGACATCACGAGATTTTACTCGCAACTCACTCCGACTCTGCCGATCCACCTTCTGCGTCTGTGTATCGAGAGGTGCACGTGCTTTTTGGAGAACGCTCGGGGGAAAGCGAGCAGACTGAAAATAGAGGAATTGACTGAGAGCGAGCGAACTGTCCACGTGTGTGATAACGGAGCGACGTCAGTGATATAGTGCGATGCGATAATGATGATGGAGGATACAGTGATTGACCGCGATCGACGGATGACGATGGAGGCCATTCTCGCCCGTGACCAGAGGACTACGTCCCACAGGGTCCTTGACCGTGGATCTCAATGTGGTTGCGCAAAGTCAACGACGACGATGACCGCGACCACCACGCCGATAACAAGGATGAATAAAGTCAATTTTTACGACGATCGTCATCGTGCGTGCGACGCGTGTGCCACGAGAAATGAAAGGAACGATCCCGTACAGAGACACTTCCGATGTGACTCGTGCCTCGTGCCAAGCTCTTACGACGATCGGGGGATACGAAGATCGAGACACAACGCAACCGTCACCACAACCACGTGGCTGAGTAAGTCGATGGTGTTACTACCGACTAGAGATCGCGAGGAAGCGGCTAGTCACGTGTCGACTGCACGTACAATGACCACGCAGCCGTTTCTTCGAGACATTGCTTCTCTCGCAGTTTTTCGTTATTCGGTCCTCTAAGTCTTAGGGATATCGCGAGATACGCTAGATCGTATCGGCTTTTCTTCGCTGGCAGTTATCTCGTGGGATTTCCACTTCCGAACGGGCGGTGTGCGTGGAATCACTTGTCGACTGATTCCGACGTTGTTTTAGCGATTAATAAGTCCGCGGTGTCGCGTTAGGTGGATTTTAATTGGACAAAAAATTGAGGTCACCGTGGAGCAATACTGACCAATTATATTTATACTAAACTTCCTGATGCAGCAGCGTTATCGCGAGCGGTACTATCATTGTCGAAAAAAAAGACAAGAAATACGTTGCATCAGTCTTCCGGTCGCGATGATTTCTCTGAACTGATTTAGAAATCGCATCAGAAGCGGCATAGGTTTTTCGCTGATCTTTCATTGCGCGATGATTGTGTTTCACTGACGTAACCCCACCGTCGTCGTCGTGCCAATTCACTTTTCATCCGTCAAGTACCAATGCGCAATGTCCCCTTCGACGAGTCCCATCGATCACGATCACCCATTAATCGATTAATCGCTCCCGCGTTAGATCCCCACGAAAATCCGGATTCGATCGAAGACGCGGTCGCGACAATCGGAGTGTAGTCGATCCGCTGAAAATGTCGACACACAGTTTTCTCCAGACACGATCTCGCGTTTGCTCGGTGCATGTATCCGACGATGACTCACGTAAATTAAAAATAAACCTCGCATCCTTACATAATGCTTCGACATCTTTCTCCACTTCTGCCGCTTAATTTGACGTACGGCGATCCGTCGTCGATGTATCGGATAATGCAGCGTTGGGGGGAAGGAAGGGGGGGGATATACAACAAGAGCCCGCGCTTTTTATCGATGCGTGGCACAGTTGGCGCGCGCCGGGACGCTCGCGTCGCAGGACGCCGAGCCCTCTCGCGATGCGATATTAGCGCCGAAGTAACGAGCCAACATGATTTATTACCGCCTAACGGCACACGTTCGTGCCCGAACTAAGTACGTCTTTGGCGGCATTTTTAACGGTCGCGCCACGAGACTGGAAAATTCGCGGGCAAACTCGCGGGCAAACTCGCGGGCAGCACGCGAGGTCCGCGGGCACGTGAAAAGAGCGTACAGCTGCGAGGCTCGGCGCGCGCTTCCGTTCGAAGAATTAGCCGCACGTGTCAGTCTAGCGAAATCGATGTCGCGGATCGACATTTCCGACGCCGAGCGGCTCCTCGCTTTCTTTCCCGCACGCCCCCGCTCGCCCGCTTTTGTTCCTCTTGTCTCCCAAGATTTCTCCGCGTTTTGACGTCACTCGCGTTTCGAGCCGATGAACGTTCTTAGTCATCCTCCCGCTAACGGTCCCCCTTATCGATTCTTCGTTCGTTCGCCCGTTCCTTCGACGACGATCGCCGCCTCGCGTCTCCTTTGTCGCGGCCACCGCACCACTCCCGGCGACTTTTTCGCCGGCAGCAAAGATCTCGCCATGCATCTCGAGCTGTCGCCAGCGCGCCCACGTTCGGCGGAAATATGCCGCCTTCTTGAATACCCACCTGTTGAACAGTCTCGCAGCCCTACAGGTGGTTCGAGCTGGCGTCGGACAAAGACGGCCGCGGGAGAAACCGTTCTCGCTGTATCGTTTATCGATGACTAATCTACGCCAAGTGCCGTATTAAAGAAGAGAGAGAGAGAGAGAGAGAGAGAGATTCCGCAATTTCTTTCCTCTCTTCGACCTTGCTCACAGTCTCCCACGTATATCACCTGTAGAGCCGAGAGTATTTTCAACGCAGGAGACAGCTCGCCTTCGATCGTCGTCTCCGTGACAGAACGTAGGACGGTGGACAGAAACGGCGGCCTATAATAAATCGGCCGCCGCATACGTACATGTATATACGCGCGGAGGTGCGTGTGCACATTGTGTACAGATAGGTGTAGAGAGTTTACGTAGAGACGGCGGAGTGTACCCGCGACCTACCGCAACGCGCTCCGGTCCGGGCATGGACACGAACGGAAGAAACGGGGGAGGGAGGGGTGGTGGCGAGCTCCCGGGCGTAATGGGGTATAATTGTCGCGAGCAATGCGAGGACAGTGCGCCATTACCGCATTTTTCACCGTATTTCTTGCCGAGCACCAACGGACAGAGATGCGCCTTGCACCGGTGCTCCACCGGCTCTGCGCGCCTTACTTTTTTCCCGCGATGCCGCGGGTTCTCAGGAATTTCGTTGGAACGCCGTCGTCGAGCGTCGTCGTTGAGGTAGGCCCTCCTCGCGTCGGCGTCGGTGTCTCCGCCGTGGAAACTCGGCTTCCCTCGATGAAAAGCTCCTGCTCCGTCGACTCCTGCGCCGCCGCGGCCAGATCGGAGATCCGAGTGGCGCTCTTCCGAAAGTAGCGTGCCGATGTGGAATTCTGGTCTAAGGGGAAAAATGATTTTTCTCCCCCGGAAAGGATGCCTGTCGGCTCAACGATTGAGATCGCACGGCGCTCGCTCGAGTCTCGTTTCCCTCTTCATTACCCGCCTGGCGTCGTTCCTTTTCCCGCGGTACGGGTTTCACCGGGCATGGGCAGCTTCGAAATCGGGGAGGGTGATCGCGTGGCGTAATTAAATTCTCGGAGAAAAAAGGCGGCGCAATTAAGGACGAGAGTCGAGAGAGAAAGTGCGGGGCGCTTGTTCGAGCCGCGGATTCTCTTGATAGGCGACGTGTAAGGAGCCGGAGTCGCTGTTAAGGTGATCGTTTACGCAGAGCGCTCGTGAGCGCTGCTGCGATAAAAATTCTTCTATCCAGAGGCGGCTGCGTTCTTCCAGCTGCACGCTCGTCTCCCTATCGCCGCTGTCCGTATGTGGGCGCCCGATGTCGCGAATCGACCTACTGGTCGTCGTTGTCATCGGGGAACGATGATTCTGCACCTTCCGCGTCGCCGATAATCGCCGAGGAGTTCATCTCATTTCACCCACCCGCCGCCCTCGCACACGCTTTTTATCTCTTATCGTGCGATCCCGAGGAAAGCAAACACCTGCTGCGGCAAAGTCTTTCGCGTCACGTGTCGCGAGTCTCGGCACCCTCACATAGACGAACCTGTTTTCGCGAAAACTCACGTGGCAGCGTCTCGAAACGACGCATTAATTGTGCCCGCGCACACCGATACGGTACACTCGCTAGTTTTCTCTCTCGCCGCCTATCTCATCTGCTGTGTGACCTATCAGTTCTAATACGAATTCCGTCGCGATGGCGCATCCGCGAATAGTTGCTCTTATCAGCGGCCTTCGCGGAGAGAAATTCTCTCCGCGAAAGAGAGATTTCGTTCTACTGCGCGCCACTTCCACTGAACGACGTTCGCGGTCCATTAACACGGTTTTCGGGGGGAGGGTCGAAAATGTCCCTGCTCCGGCGAGCGTTCTTGCTCGGCAGGACGCGGAGCGCACTTAAGAGGCGCTCGTTAATATGCGTAAACTGTTCCGAGGCGTCTCCCTGTTCTCCTCCTACTTCTCACAACGTTTCACCGCGTACTCTCCACCTTCTCGCGATCAGAAATATACTCGCTCCTCCGATCTGACGAGTCCGCTTTCGCGACAGGATCATTCGTCGGCTGTTTAAATTTGCACCTGCGCGGCAATAAACGCGCGGTCGCCTGCCCCTTCAGTAATCGTAGTTGTTCCGTTTATCTCTGTCGATTTGCTCGCTCGGTCGCCGTTCGATTCTCCGCGTCCGATTTCTCAGGACCCCCCTAAGTGCAGTGACTCGGTGACGGGGTGGAGTCGTCTCTGCGCTCTCGCAAGCAAGCGCAAGCAAGCGCAAGCAAGCGCAAGCGGCGGCATGCGCTGGCGTGGCCGCGAAAGGGGGCAGTGGCAGAGGATGGTTAAGTGCGGAGGGACGGCGGCGGGCGAGGGAGAGATGAGAGTTTCGCATGCGGCAGCACGACGTGGTTATGCGTCCGGCCGAATATGTGCGCAACTGGCGCTGCCCGGTTTGTCGTCTGAACCGCTGCGCGCGTATCGAGGCCCCTCATCAAGGGTCGTAACTCGTGAAATAATGCGACGACGAATTCGCGGGGACGTAATTCGACGTCCACCGGTGATCCCGAAACTGCCGGATGATCATAAGACGGGCCCGATCGAGATCTACCATTTAGGCGCTTACTATCGACGAGTGGATACCCCCGGGACGAGCGGCCCCGAGGGGGAGGGCGAACAGAATCGACGCGCTGCGAACCGGAAGCGCGGACGATCATTTCTCCGGGCCATCTCTCCTGCCCGCGTCAACACGCGATCATTACCGGCGAGCGCGGAGCATTGCGCCGCTTCATTCGCTTCTTTAATGCCTCCCGTACGATTCGCATTAATGACGGTACCTACCGGCGCGAAATTAGTCACGATTTGGGCATCAGCGTGTACGGCCGCGCAGGCCGGGCCCGGGGGGAGGGGGTAATTTTAGGTGCCGCTAACGGGACGATCGCACGCCCACGCGTCTTCCACGTATATTATTTTTGCCTCTCTCTCCCTCTATCGACGATTTTGACCTCACGCTCGCGTTTTCTGCTTTCAGGGTTAGGCAGTCTTTTGGTAACGCTGCTTGCGGTTTCGGTGCACGGCGCCCCGACGATGACCCTCGACGACAAACGACAGAGCTCGCCCCCGAAATGGGTGAATCCATGCGGCCTCGCTGCCGACGACGTCGACAGCAGCGCGGAACTGATGGACGTGCGGGATGCCCAGCTCCTGGACCAGGTCCTGACGCAAGCGAAAACGGCGCTGCTACACGCACAGCTCTTCCGCGACGACTTCGTGAGTAATGATCCTTCCTACTATTACGCTACCCGGCCCCGCCACTTCCGTGTCCCAGAGGCGCGAGTTCTGCAAATCCTCGTCGGCGTACGGTGGAAGTTGCGACTTTCAACCGAGAATTTAGCTCACTCGCGGTTTCATAATTATCGACGTGACTTCCAGAGAAGCCCAGTGTGTTAGTGACGCGGGGGACCTCGGGCGGAAGGCGGTTATGGCAGTACTTCCGGCCGTACGAACGTTGCTCGTAGTTCCACGAGTCATACAGACCTTTACGAAAGAGATCTCGGTCTCGCGAAGCTTCCCCGACGTCTGCGATACTGAAAATAGCATCGCGAAAACGGAACGGAGTCGTCGAAGAGGCACAATTGGCGTTCGAAAAATGGTTTTTAATTTGAACATTATTTTTTGCCATACGCCTGCATCGATCGAGAGTAATGTGCACTTTCTTTTCCAAGGGATTTGGGCCAAAAAATGGGTTAAAGATGTTAATCGTTTTCCTGCAAATATTTATCGAAAGGCACAGCTTCCAATTTATGTAAGTTGTAAATTCAAAAGAGCGTCGGTGATTTTTGGGCTGAGGTGGGCTCCTGGGGGACGAATAGATAGTATTCATATTCGAATGACAGATGTTCAATGGCCCGCTACACTCGCTGGGCCTAAAGCCGAGTCAGCGACGTGCTACTGTCGCATTTATATTCGCCGGAAGTAGGCGAGCGTCTTTTCCATCCCCACCAAAGGAAAGACGGGCACTTGGGCAGGCACGTTCGATAATCAATCGTACTTCATACACCCACGGCTCGCAACCGATAAAGATTCCGTCGGAACGTTTCTTATTGAAGACCAGACCAAAAGGCCAATCTTCCGTCTGTCGACCGCGAGCGAAGCCTTTCGAAAGGATCTTCCCAGCCGATTCTGCCTCATTATCTCCAGCCAAGGACAATAAATCACGTCTCGGGGCCCCTGTCGATCCTCAAGGTCCCTTCCCGAAAACTATCCGAAATGAGAGACAGATGCGGAAACCGCAGAGGGCGAGGCCTGCGGTCGCGGTGCGAAATTCAACTCCGTTTTTCAGGACAGATTAGCCCCGACATACAATTTATGCATGATGCACACGCGTCCTCGCGAATTCCGGGTCTCCCACTGAACGTCCTTCCTCGAGTGAATTTCCGAGAGAAATATTGGAAAAGCTGACAAAAGCTGAAAACTGACAAAAGATTTACTCCCTCTCTTTCTCTCTCTATATATATCATCGCTCGTATCGCCAATATTTGCCTACGCAAGCGAGCGAGTGTGTGACCGAGTGAATTAGCATTCGTCGCGTGCGCCCACAAAGGGTATTTCTGCATCTCGCTCCGGCTGGCCGCTTCCTTCTCTCTCCCTCCCTCACACCCCTGCATACTCAGAGACCGTTTCGCCCTAGGGCCCGACCAAAGTGACTTGGGAAGTGAGTGGCGAAGGGTCCCCGATTACATCATCGCCGCGACACTCGATACCGATGTTTTCTAAGTCAGCGCATAATCCGATATCACCTTCGTTCGGCCGTGGCTCCTGGGAAAGCCGGACATCGTTTGCGCTTCATGCTTGCGCACACGAAACGGGGGACGGGCGAGGGCCGCGATCGCAGAAGGAGGCGGGAGGGCTCTTTCTCGCGCAGGTGTGCTTTGCTTCTGATACCGACTTCGGGCGACAGACTGTCTGGTGGTCCAGTGACGTCACCATCCAGGCCTCGTTATCGTTTCAAGCCTCGGCAGGCGGTCGGCGCGGGAAAGAGTAGATTAGCCGAGAGTAAGATACCCGGAATCCAGGAAGTTCGGTGAACCAGACTCTTCGCTTTCATCCTCCCACTCTCTTCATAACGCGAAGACCGATTGATTTATTCGCGCAACCATGCTTTCTGGCTGGAAGAAGCTTCGTACACGAGAGCGTCGCGTCTAGAACGATAGATGACGTCGAGTGCCGTCGTCGGTACGTGATGGAATCGGATAAAATATCGGAAGCGGAGGATTCCAATAAATCAGAATCGGAAGCTGCCCCTCCCCACCGCGGATGGGGCACCTATGCACCACACCGGCACTCCGCCTGCATACTAAAAGCCAGACCGGATATACCACGCGCCCGTGCATGTAGCCGTCCCGATATACGCACCACGACACATATATCCCCCGCCATACTGCCTGCGCGCTGCGCTTCTTGGATGTCTAATCGTACAGCTCGATTGCACGGCTGACATATTTCCCGTAGAGGCGCGTGACTCCTCTCTTCCCTCTCCCTCGTGTCTTCTCCATGACGAGCGTCGAACGGTCCCGCGTCATTTTTCACAGCCCGCCAATTAATGTGGACGAACGGAACGAGTGCGCGCGCGCGCTCGCGGGTCCATTGAAATCGAAGCGATCGATTCCTGCGTCCGTTAGCAGTCGCCTCTCGGTCGTCGGTCTCCTTTTCCCTGGTCTCGAGTCGTTTTCGCGCGAGTCGACCGACCCGCGAGTCGCACCGAAATTTTATAACTCGTAATAAGCGGTGGAGCGGTGGTGCCGCGCTAGAAGAAAGACCGAGAGGCTAATTGATTTTGACGGGTCCTCGGTAACGCCGCAGCCTACTTCCTGCCCAGTTTCCAGCCCCGGTTTTATGATTATTCGTGCCCCGGCGTGGCCGACGAGACTTTTACGAGGCACAAAGAGCCGCGCGCCACGATTTTGCTCGCGGCCAGCGATTGTTAGCGACAATTCCTTTCCTCCTTTCCTTTTTCCGCCGCCCGGCCCTTCTCCCTCTCGAGCGTCTCCCTTCGTTCGTCACGCGTTGTAAATAGGATGTACGACGAGTGTAAGCGCGCGGCTCGTGTTCGGCCGGGAACGTACGGCGTATCTATGTGTACCCTCGGAGAATTTCATAATTACTTGGGCGTGGAGAAGGGCCGATCATCGATCGCCTCGGAGGACGAGTCGGCCCCGCAGGCAGAAGAGGGACCTCGGAGACTCTCGACCGGAGAGAACTTACTCCAACTCTGCCAAACATGTTATTTCCTCTAACGTCACGCACAGACTGTTTGCTTCTCCGTTCGGCCGCAGCAGTACGATAAACGGTCGTGCACTTGGGAAATTTATCTGGGCAACGGCGCGCCTCCGTTTCGTCGTCCGTCGTTCGTCGTTCCTGCCAGCAGACGAGCTCCGAGGAATGTTGTTTGCCCGTCGAAGGTATTATCGCGCTGGCAGGTCGTGAGAGTAGTATCGCGCGATGATTATTTCCATTCCACCGGCCGAGATAAGGGATTTCGAGGCGACGTTATCTTCGTATGGGCCAGCTGGTCCAAGGCGCGAGGTCGAAGACACGAAAAACGACACGTCCGTTTGTACACAGCCACTCGTCAGCTCATTCCACGTGCGAGGGCCTCTTTATTGTCGTCGAAGGGTGGAACGAACCGAGCCGCTCCATTTTCACCTCGTGTCTTTTTATGCGCTTCTTGACGCGCACCAAGGTACATATCATAATTCTGCAGCGAGAACGGCACTTAAGTTTCGCGGCACGAGGGCTGTTGGATGTTGCCGAGGTCGTTACGTAAACCCGAGGGCTCGTTCATTCTCTCTCTCTCTCTCTCTCTCTCTCTCCTCGTTCACCCCTCTTTCACCGCCGCGAATGATTCATAATGACTCGTCCGATGTAAACGATGCCCCGATGGGACAATTAACGTGTCTGGCCCGGTGCCTCCACTTCCAAGTAGTTTCTGGGTAAAAGACTAAGCAGTCTTTCGCGAATCTGGCCCGGTATTCCCGAAAAGTCAGCCCGAAGCGTTCGCTGCCGTAAAGTGAGGCTCGACGAGCTTACTCACTCGTTTAGCTCGTTTCCAGCATCGTTTCCAGCGCGTACCAGGAACGGAGAGATATCGAGAGATCGCTGTGTAAGCGGTGACTAAACGTTTCCACTACCGAACGCAGTTCCTTTTGCATATCTACGAGATCGCTCGTGCCTTCTGGACACGTGTAAAGCCTTCCCCTCGATCTATTATCTTTTCTGTTTTATTCTCCTTTTTATTCGTAAAATCCGACCAGTCATGCTCACGTGTTCCTTACCTTCGATTTATAGGTCAGGCGAACATTCAGCATCGACTTTGCGGATTTGCACTCGCAGTGGAAGGAGAATCATTACGACTGGCTGCCTGGCCCGAAGGAAATTCCGAAGCAACTGGGCGAGAAGCTGGCCCTGGATTTTCTCGAGAAGTTGGAGGTGCGTCTGATCGTCCAGATTTCTTGCCAGTCGGCTCCGATTAATACGCGGAGCGGCATAGAGTTACAATGTGTTTTTCCGATGTCCACAGCTTGACACGGCCCTGCTGAATGCATACGAGTACATGCAGAAATTTGCGGTGGGCCTCGAGCAGATAGTCTGGGACCAGGAGGATCATCGCCTCGAGTTTCGTAGCCAGTTTAAGGACACCGAATACAAACTCCAGTCGGTGAGTGCTGCTTTTCTTCTCTTCTTTCCCCACTTTCCCCGCTTTCCGCGACATCGAGTCGAAATTCGTCGAGCTTCCTTCGACTCGCCTCGACTGCGACTTGCCCACTGGCGAGGAAAAAAAGGCAGCCGCGCGACTTTCACAATGGCACCGGCTCGGGAACAATTAGCCTGGATTATGTTGCGTACAACTGCTGCGCGGCCGATAAAAAGCGTTTTGCCAGTTTTACGAGCGCTTTACGTAAAGCCTGAGTCGCTAAAGATCCCGGGGCTCGTCGGGGAAAAAAGCGAGACTTTATCGACCGTTCCCTCGATCGTCGTGCCGCGTTGCGCGAGTTCCTTTTGCGCGATTCTCTTGACTCCTTCCGACGGCGACGACCTGATTCCGACGAATCACGCCGGACCGTCCACTTGGGACGTTCAATTTCGATTCGATTCCTCAAAAAAGTCGATTCTTTGCTATCTGACACTTTTATTCGATTTTTTTTTAAGAGAATCTGCAGCGTTCATTAGTCTTGAACTCGATTCTTTCAAGAGTTTCGAACATTCCTACCGAACGAAACCGGCGGCGGAACGAAAGAATAACGTGGACCGTGTTGATTTGTGTGTTACAGCTTCTGTGCGAGCTTCAAGTCGCGCTGGTCGAGCGTGCCGTGACACCACGTCCGGACGTGACTCGGTCGGCGATGTCGGCCGAATATCGAGAGATGGCCGGGGACGCAACGTTCCGCAATCTGCGGGACTGGCTGATCTTCCGCGACTACATGAACGCCCTCGAGTACGTCGTTCAGATATTCGAGCACCTACGCCATGGCTTGGAGTCCTGAGGATGGCAAGGCGGAAGCCGAAGACGGGCTACCAGGCGACGACTCGCCCATCTCAGGAAACCGGAACGACCTCGTCTGGAGGCCCTACTCTCCTGAAAAGAAGACGGACGATCGTTGAAAGAAAGAGGGATCGAGAGACAGACGCGAGGAGGAGAAGCAGCAGGAAAGAGAAGGATCCTCCCGGCTCTGCAACTGTTCTCGTCGGCCACCGATGCAGCGTCGAGTTGCGACGACGTCTCGACGTCTCGACGACGCTCCGCTGCCGCGGCGGATGCACCGCCTCGTGGTACGGCCGCGAGTGTGCGCGAGTGCTATTCATATCAGGCAAAACTACGATGAGCTTAAGGCAGAAAGACGCGCTGTGACCTTCATCGAGTCTCGTTGATATGTACACCGCCACACCGTCGACACCCGCGACTGATGGAACTTCAGCGAGGTGACGAACGGGAGAGAGAAGGAGAGCTAGAGGAAGAAAGAGAGAGTGCGAGAGTTGGCCTAGAGGAAGAGAGATGGAGGAAGAGAGAGAGAGAGAGAGAGAGAGTCGTTCGATCAACAGCCCAATCGGCTTTCGCCGCCGTAGTTGACACCCCTACACACCGCCGTCACTCATCGTATACGAGCACGTACACGCGGATACGGACGTATACACAGCCGCGCGAGCGCGATCACAAAAGGACATTCAACACATGCAAACGTGCTGCGGGAGAAGAAACGGCACGGCTACGCACCCACACGTAGATACTTGGAAATTTCAAATAAAATGAAGAGGGAGGATGACAGTGAGGATCGATTGATCGAGGGCACCCTCCCTCTAGCTTCGAGGCGATTCGCGTACTTCGTCGATCCCGCATAGATCTTCCGTCGCAGGACCTCTATCTCCTGTCTTTCCCTTTATCTTTCAGCACCCTTTCCGACGCGCGCCCCGCTGTCGAGCTCGTGCACGTTTTACGCGCCCTTTTTAACTTCGTTTTTAACCTGGACTCGGAATTCTAGATCATCGTTCTAGGGCGTGCAGTCAATTTCCGTTCAGACCTGACGAGCACGTGGACACCGGCGAGATACGAGCAGAGAAAAAGAACTTCGCCTTGATAAATGAAGAGGCGCGATCGAAAGCGAACGATCGAGGATCGTTGCTTTAGATCGAGATCGTACGTCGGTTCGTCTCGTTCATTTTCAGGCATCGCACCTTTTTCTCGGCGACACTCTCGCCGGCCACTGCACATTCCTTCGATTTCACGTCCTGGAAAGCTCAAGAATTTCGAGTCCATTGACTCTTTCGGTTTGATACTACGATACAATGCCTTTCTTCTTTTGAAAACGATTTTATTGGTGCACGAGCTGCGGTGAAATTTGTCGGGAATCGTTCTGTTCTAATGTGTAGCGAAGACAGAAAGCGCGCCGATTGAAGAGGGGGGCAAACGCGCGCAAATGTCGTAGAAAGTGTGTTTAAAGCAAAAGTCTGACGTGAACTATGTGTGCGTATCTAAAGAGCTTGTTGCACCACGCCGGTAGTGCAAGGCAAGGGAGATTACTTTCACAAAGACGTGATTATAACGTCGGAAAGCAACAGGATATCTCACGGCGATTCCCAGCTCCCGCCCTGCCCCATCCCCACGATCCTTAATCCTATATAATAATTTATTGACTAACTGTAATATTATATTCGTATTTATTCAGATTATTTATTTTATTTTTGTAAAGATTTTACACCTCCGATTAATTGTATTTAAAGCGTCTGGTTGAGCTTAAAAGTGTCTAGATTATAATTGCGAGTAAACGAGTGGGAGAGATAGAGAGAAGGATATATTATATTATACATTACTAGTAGCGGGAAAAAGAGATACGCATCGACGCGGCCGGCGCCATTTCATTATCATGAGCCGCGCTGCTGCTTTGGTTCTTTTCTTTGACGTACCTTCGCAGGGAATGAAGACTCGATTCAAACGAGAAAATCAACGAGATCCGTTCTTCCCATTACTATTGTTTCGTTTCTCGCGCAGCCAGATTACTGTAACGTATCGTTTGCAGACGATATCCATGCATCTTTCGCTCGTCTATTTCTTTCTACTTCCCCCCCACCCCCCATTTTTTTTTATAAAGCCCAGTTTTATAAAATTCTATTCTTCGTTATTTTTTACTCCCGAGATCGGCTCTTTGGTTTTCGCCCTAATTATCTGAGACTGTTCGAGGACGTGCCACTATGTTTTATCATTAAGAAAACTCGAAAGCGTTGCCGAGAGAATTTTACGGAAATTTTAATTGACGCCTCGCTAACCACCGGTGGCGGAATTTAAATATTATCAAGCTGCACGCGTCGGCCTTCGATGGTCGTCGCTGCGCCACATCTATTTCACTCTCTCTTTCTCTCTCTCTCTCTCTCTCTCTCTCTCTCTCTTTCTCTCTCTCTTTCTCTCTCTTTCTCTGTCTGTTTCTTTATCTGTCTCTCCGGTAGCGTTTTCGAGTGGACGCACGAACCTTCCCGGCGCGTCCTTACCTTGCTCGAGGAAGATCGAAGTCGAGCGATTCGTCGATCTCCCTCGAGCACGTACGTCATACTTAATTTTCGCGTGAGTAGCGGCCAATCTTAATTTTTACCGAATAACGTGCGTGTCGACGGTGTCTCTGTCACGACTCGACTGTTCCAAAAACACGCAAGTTTCGAAGTACAGAGATAAGCCGGAAGGGCGCATCACGGGGGACACCGTCGAGTCACGCTAATGTACAACGGTGCGCCCGTTATGTGAAACGCACCCCCATTGCCGTATCATCGTATCTGTGATATGCATCGTAGAGCACAACGTCCCGCCGGCCGAGCGACCGTTCTTATCGTACGATCGATCGTCCCTCTCCCGCGGACCGGGACGTCGACTCGCGACATCGTTCTCGATCACCGAATCTCGATCTCGATTTGCATTTCATATTTATCGCACCGTCGCTCGTGCCCAGCCCGCGATTCATCATCATCACCGCCGTTTATCGTCATCGCCGATTGTCGTTGATCGACCGATTTCCCCGGAATCGTCCGCGCGCTGTCCGCCGCGGCAGAGGGCATGCCCTCTTTCCGTAACGTTTCCCAGCGTCCGAGCGTGCTCCAGGGGAAATCATCATTCAACATCGTCCATCGTTCGTGTGATTTCATTGCAGCAGCGCCGCCTGTTTTCGAGCGTCAGTCAGCGCGATGTTCCTATCGGTCGCCGATATAAACTGTACGCGCTCGCGTCCGAGATCCGTTGCGAACGACCGAATTGTTGCATCGAGTTGCCGAGCGGCACATCGCTGACGCGACGATCAATCGACAGGTCGATAACGCCAGTACTCGTCGATCGCTTCGTGTATATTGTATATAAACAGATCTGATGATATAGAAGTTGCAAAGTATAATTATACATGTGGATATGTAATACGTATACGGGCACCTGCCCTCAAAAGGCCCGCTCTGTTGTATCATATTAAACCAAAGACCGTTCAACATCTAACGCCTCATGTTTCGCTACCCCAAAAATCCACCGTTCCCCGAGAATGACGGTGCAAAAATGTGCGCGACGGTTGAAAGAGAGACTGCACCGACGGCACCGTCGTCAAGGCCCGACTTCGAGAGATCTCTCGTTTCCCATGATCGTCGATGTTTGAGAGGAAACGCGTAAGTACATGATCATCGGGTTCTGCTCTCATGCGGACACGGCTCTGTCTCGAGCCGCCGTGTTTGCCCGCGCTGTTAGCACGCTGTCATCGCTCGCCCAACTTACTTTCTCATAAGCATTTCCACTCCACTCGTGCCCGGCCGTCTGTTTGACGATCCCTGCCCGCCTTTCCTCCTCGGCGTCCTCCTCGTCCAGCTGGCTCCCCCGGAGCGTCGCCAAGGTGTCAATGTTTTGCCTAACCATTAAGATCGTTAGGCTTCCCTCACGCCGGCGGCACCGCCACGAATCCGACCGCGGCGAAAAGAACAATCGAGATTCACGGCGCGTGATCGTTGAACGAGCCTCGCGGTCTCCGACACTCTCAATCGTCGCGGGTGTGCTGAGAGAGAGAGAGAGAGAGAGAGAGAGAAAGGACCAGCACGCCGTCCTCGTCGTCCCGGCGGCGCAGGTAGGGCGTCGACGCTCCGGTCTCATGCGGCGAGCTATGAATGAGTCCTGAGAAGGGAGCGAAAAAAAATCCGCCTGCCACCCGCAACCGCGATGAATGGCTGGGAAAACTGCGACGCGTTCCCGCGGAGCTCACTCTTTCTGCGCTCCTCCCCTCCCCTTCCTCCTCCTCGAGCGCCACCCCCATCGACGTCGTCGACGTGTCCGCGCTCCCGACGAGTCCTGGGAGCCGGCGAGGAATCGTCTAGCCCAGGCCGCCGCGGGCGAATACTTCGGCTCCTTTCAGCTCGAAAAAAATAGGAGGCCTCGTTATAATTAGGACAGTGCGCCCGCATCGCACGGACGGAGTAGGGAACCGCAGCCACCTACCTTCTCCCTTCTCTTCTCGTCCTTTCTCCTCTCTCCGCTCTCCGGCGATCCTCGAATGCCCCGAAGGCGTCCTCCCGCTACATTCCTAGTGACCCTCTCGAGACAACTTTCAATAAAGCCGAGACAAAAGGCTCCCAAAGTTGAGTGGTCGAAGGCGAGGATCCACGAAGACTTCGATGCCTCGGCGAGCAACGACGCGGGTCTCACGGCTACCAAAATTGGAATTCGTTGCGGCGGGCGCAGGCGAGTCGCGCGTTTCTGAAGTTGCGGAGGTGGGTGAAGAGCGCGAGGTAATCGTTGCTGGTGGCTCGGCTCCGTGGTCCTGGGGCCTGGGGAAAACGAAGATGGCACGCGGTCGTCCTTAACTGCTGCTGATTGAGGGGCGGTGCCGTGCTAATAGGCTCCATCCCCCGTCCTCTTGCCGCGGGTACAGCGCTCTGAAACAGAGTAGATTTATTTCACGACTAATTTCGCCTTGTTAGCCGACAGGACGTGGCCAGCACGAGCGGAGGAGAGCCGCTCGTGTTTGCCCACAGCGCGTACCAGCTACACGTGCACGCTCGCGCGGGTCTTAACAGCTCTTAATGGCGGCGAAGCGCTAACTTATTCAGCACCCCTCGTGCACGCTGCCGATTCGGCCGCGATTCAATTCTGTTCAATATGAAAGTGAACCGTGCTTCGAGTGTCATGGTCTTGGATGTGCAGAAGGTTAGGACGTTAAATAAATCAAATCAAAGTTGCTAATCCTTCTTTTAGTAACTGTACTATGTACCCAAATCCTCCCAAAAAAGCGTCGCGTCTCGCTCACGGTGCAGGTGTGTGCCACGCGCCTAGTAACCGTAGATACGCAACGGTGTTGTTCATTTATCGGGATGCCACACACACTTGCACACACGCCATTTCTTGCTCTACCAAATTCTTAGCTTTGCTTAACTATTTTGTTCGAGCTTTTAAGCAGCTGTAATACTATCCTCCCTTTGCGTTTCTCGATCTATGCCTCAGTCGTTTCATCGGTTTCCGTCAGGAATTGATCACGAGAACGCCTGGCGACGATATCTGCACAGCGAATTTTGTCGAAGAATAAAATGAACGTTCGACAGGAATTATTTGTCGCTTATGCCATGGATAACGGCAATACTTTCTATTGACACGCGGAACTTCCGTCAAAGTGGACCTTATCAGAGATGACCATTTCCCGCGTCAGGAATCGTCCGGCGCAATCGCAATGAGGTTCCATGTATCCTCTCGTTCAGCGTTGAAATGGCTTCAGAGAAAAGCGGTGTCGTTCGTGGGAACCGTGCGACCGCTTCCGAGAATTGTGAGCGCGGCGACGACGTAGACGCTGGCCGGGAAAAAGAAAGAGGAGCCGGAGAGAAAGAGAAAGAGAGCCCGGAGCGAGATAGAGTGAGTTTCGGTGATAGGAGACGCGCGGGGCGAGGTTATGGAAATTCGGCTCTTTCGCAATATCGGCGTCGCCCTTGTGCGCGGCCGATGCTTCCAGCTCGATTTCGGCCGACTGTTCCGGGCCCAATGAGATGCATTTTGTCGCGAGATAATGCGCGACGAGGAACCGAGTGCGTGGGGCGCGCCAGCGATAACCGGCGGAACACACGAACACTTTTAACGGCTAATTGCCGTAGATAGGAAGACGAGGAGAGACGAGCTCTGGGACTGGTATATATCGCCGGCGTCCTCGCGAAATGCATGGGAACCGGGACCGGTGCGTCAGCTGACCGACGCAACACTGTGTGATCGCGCGGCGCAGCTCGTTACTGGATCCGCGCCGATCGTCGTCGATCCTCGAAATAGCAGGATCGTTAACGAGGGGTTGAGAGAAGGCGGCCTGGCGCGCGGCGTGACGATTGCCACCGTTATGGATATATTCGTTGGAGATCGTGCTGCAAGTCGTTATACGGGAAGTGACTCGGGTCCGGTGGCGGAGGTTTGAGCGAAGGTTGGGAACGAAGGTTTGGGAAGCTGGCCGGGAGCGGGACAGCGACGAGGTCGCGACATCGTGACCACGGCCAGCCGCTGATTTACATATTGTCCACCGTTGAACCAGCATCGCGGCTCTTTGTTTTGGAATGCCTGTCCGGAGCGAGGAAAGGATTCCTTCCTCTCTGTCCCTTCCTCCCGCCCGCGTCTCTTACTCCGTTCGTAATAGCGTCCAGATCCAGACGCCGGTGCTATCCGGCGAGCCACCAACGTCGATCTCGCCGAGAGCGCTCCGAGCGAAGGCGTCGGGATAATGCATTCTCATTTTTCGAACGCCGACGTCCAGGTTTCCACCGATGCCAGGAGGCTTCTCTTTCGCTGGGAAATTTGTATGAGACAGGCATCGATTACCGAACAGCCCTAACCAGGTGGACGCGTGGGAGGCGCCCGGTGGCAAGGGTGCCGTAAAAGCGACCCCTTACGGTAGATTAAGGTGTTGCAAAAATGAAGAGGCTAAGGACAATGCTCGGATCATAAACTGACAGGTTTAAGGGGCGCTTCGGCCGTCGACGGCCTGCAACCGGGACAACATCCTTGTTGTTACAGGTATAACAGGCCTGCACCCGCTCAGCTGACGTTCTACAGCCCTAAATCAAGAGACCTTGACCCCTTCGAAGATCCACGATTTTCCCGGACAATGCGGAGGTGCAAAGCGCCGTTTCTCCTCGAGACTCCGTCGAAACATTGACATCGACGGTGTCGGTTCGGAGAGAAGAATTGACGATTACAAAAATTACTCGGAGCGTCCCGAGAAAGTGTCGAGGCTCCCCGAACCTTATCCTCTCCGTTCGAGGCTGAATGCTTTCGGGAACAAAAAGAAAACGAAAGAATACAGCGCAGCGACTCGAGGTAAAAGAAATTGAGCGAAAGCAGAGTTCTCCGGCGGAAATGCTCCTCATAGCAGAGAGTCGCCATCGCTGCTACCGTTGCCGCAGCCGCCGCGTCCGCGCCCGCGCCGGCAAAGTAATGCGGGCGTCCGTGATTTAGGAGTCGACCGCTTGCGGACAATATCTTTCAGGGCCCGCGCGATTGGCGAATAACTTGGAAAGTACCGTAGCGCGCTTACCGCGGAGAATGCGGGAAGGGAGAAAGGGAGGATCGGGGGTAGACACATGGAGCTCGGACGAGAGGGGGATGCGAAATGAAGACTTTCAGTTGAGAAGACGCTCGGCAAACCGCAGAACATGCCGCGAATCGACCGTTTCAGAAAGCGATGTTATCCCGCCGTTGGCTCGGCCACTCCGAGCGGCCTCGCCTTTTCTCTTCATCGTCCCACTTGTTGCCGACCGCAGTCAGGCACGAGGCTCATGCTGATGCCTTGTTAACATCCGCGAAACGACCGTCAGGAATCCCAAAGAGCTTGTCGCATTAGAGGCAGGTGTGGGGGTGAGGAGGTAGGATCTTCCCGTGTATCACACGAAAACGTAGACCCTCGATCCAGTCCGACTCGCTTTCACACACTCCAACACGTGTCCCGCTCCTCTCCTGCCCCCCACCTCCTCGTCCTCGTCACCTACAGCGTGCGACTTCGAAAGCTCGCAGCTCGCCTAATGTATTCGTCGCCGAAATTGTTTGACGCACATTTTCGACGATATTTTACTCCCGAGAGAGCGCCGATAAAGCCGGCAAAGTGGGCGACGAGGTAGAAGGCGCGTAAGAATAGTCCCGGAAACTTTATATCCCGCTGCAGAAAGGTATGTGGAACGCGGCACTTTGCGAGGGACAGCGTCGACCACGGGAGCGAAGTATGCAGAGTCGTCGGCGGGATGAAACGGGATCACCCGCACGTGGGAAAGTGCGAGTTTCGACCGTGGGGGGTCCGTGGTCCTTCTATCCTGTCCTGTCTCCTGTCCCTCGCACCCCGCGGACCTCTCAGTCTTTGCTTTCGGGAGCAGCCCCCGTCTCGCCCCCCCAACACGGAATCGTATTTCTCCCGACAAAACGGCCGAGGTATAAGCCGGCCGTAGGTAGGACGTGCATTCAGAAAACCGGCCATCTTGTCGCGCGTGAAAATTGCAAATTCGACGGCCAGCCCGCGATCGAAACGGAACCCCTCGTGAGCGGGGCGGCCTTATTAATGCATTCATATTTGTAATCCCGCCATCTCGAATTACGACACCGAAGGATGGACCTTTGCCTACGTTCGGACCACCGACGTTCCGCGCAGAAGGATCGCTTTAATTTTTCCGACACCCACGTCAAATACATCACACGCTCGACCACAATATATTAACTGCCCACTACCCGTATCTCATATTCGGCCACCTCTCCGACGCAGGACTACGTACGTCTGGGAGAAAAAAACACCAGAAGTATGTTATCGCAAGTCGATAATACAAATGATGAAATTCCAACCGAGCACCGCGCGGGTCGACGCGTGGAAATTACGTGTGTTTTCAGGATTCGTCGATTGGGCGATTGAGAGAGAGAGATCGGTCTCTGTATTGCACGGTAGCTGTAGGCTGCGTGTATCGAGCGCGTCATCGATTGGAGACGTTGGGTGGCGAGAGAATCTCGTTTCTCGTTAGTCTCGTGGTAGGGCAAGCCTGGCAGCTATCGTATTGGTCGTTGAAGCTGCCAAGACGTCTGAAGATCCGAAGGTGACGATATCGACCCCGGGTCGCCCACGAAGATCCTGACGACCTGCACGATGGGACGGTCTATATTTTATAGCTGTCCGTGAGCTAGCTGCAACGTCCAACACGCGTAGAACCCAATATTTGCCCCAAGGCTTCTTATGGACGGAAATATAGTCAGCGCGTTTCGAAGACGAGAAATAATTATCTAACAACTGATCGTTCACCAATTTTTACGTCCTTACTCTTATGCCTTGCATCTAATTATAAGAGACCAAATACTTTATTTAACGACAGTTTATTTTCTTTGGTAGAAATTGTCACTCCGGCACGGAAATAGTGCAGTAGCATACAAATAATGCGCATCAGCCTTGATAATACTATTGGCTCTTATCCTCTTTCTTGTCATCCTTTCGCTTCTCCCGAACGACGGGATAAAGTGCTGAAGGATTTTCGTCCGCGAACGAGTCACAATATACCTAACGAAGAGATTTGCTTGATCCTCCTCACGGATGGCGATCGACAGAAAATCCGTGGTTAATCGATACACCTAGTCGGTTCTCAGCTTACAGGGTGAACACACCGAGCCGAACGCACATTCATGAATACGCGGCCGTGTGGGAGGAGTGAAGAATGAACGCGAGAAAGAACGAGAGGAGCGCAGCACGACAAGCTGGCGCCACTTTCGGCCCTTGCAAGTCCTTTCTCCACCTTCTTCGCCCCCTTCTCCGAGCCCTCCGAATCCCTTTTTCCTTCCCTCTTTCACTCCCCACTCGCCCGCAGGATCGTTCATATTGTACCGAGACGACCAACAATCCCTTACAGATTTGGCAACATTCTTTCACACGCTAAATGCGTAACAATAGGCTTGTTTGGCCTATGATTTAGAGGCCGGTCCGACACTTCGTTCTGCTATTGAGCACGGTCATTCCGGCCATCCGCCGACCTCCCTCCCATCGTCTATCTTCGATCCGCCGGGAAACTGAAGCAGTGCTTTTTGTAGCCCGCTTTTCTTCTCTCCGCTTACGAGCGACGCTACACAAGTGTCCGTGTCCGATTTTCGATTCTCCTTCAAGCTCGTTGTTAAGCATCAGGTCCCAAGAGATCCGTATTCTTTGTTATATGTGCCCATCTTTGTATCGAAAGGGTTGGAACGGTTCAAATAATGATAATGAATTCTCATCACCATTGAATTCCTCATCTATTGCTAACGCGGTCGTTAATTCCATTCGTTCTTCGTGAAATAATGAAACATTTAGTACCGAAATGGGCAAACAAATGCGGGTCTCTTAAATTCCGCTGGTTAGCGACATATTCGACGGAGAATCGAATCGGATCCGGACACTCGTCGATGTTCCCTTGTTAGTTGCCTCTTTCGTGCTGCTGCTTATCTCACGACCCGAGAACGGGCTCCGTGTCAACAGTCGCACGGAAAACGATTCGCGACTGCCGTCGAAAAGTTCCCTAACAGAATGAATGCGCGACGAATATTCGCCTCGCCTAATTGGTATGTAGCCGGCCGTATCTGTTGGATCTTTGTTGAGGGCGGCGTGAAAACAGTGGTGCTACTCGAGTAGCCCCCTAAGAGTCGAGTGGTAGCGTCACGCCCCGCCCTCTCGCTTTCACGCTTCTCAAACTCGGCCGATCTGCGAGCATAATCTGCGAGCATAATCTCCGAGCATAATCTGCGAGCAAATCGTGATTTCACGGCCGGGCTGCTGCGGACGCTTCTCTCTCTCTCTCGCTCTCTTCCGACGAGATCTACGGGATCCATCGCCGTGGCCGCAGAGGCTGCCGGCAGGATGAAAAAGAGAGCCGCCGAGCAACCGTCCGGGGAAGCTACCTTGCCGCCGCCGGCGCCAAACGATCTCGCTCTCTGCCTCGGATTTATTTCCTTTTGCAATCGCGCATATCGCGGTGTCTTTGCCGCGGCATCGTATGACCGCGCCAATTTTCATACTGCGTCTGAGAGAGAGAGAGAGAGAGAGAGAGAGAGAGAGAGAGAGAGGGAGAAGTCATCTGGCTATGCAGAACATGAACGTTCCGTTGATCCCGTCAGCTCGTACCTTCCTGGTTTCTGCGACTGGCGGTCGAGCGTGGCGTCGGTCTCCGCGCGGACCACCTGGATGACGATTCATCAGTCTAGCGGAAGAAACATTCGCGATTCCGCTAGCAAGCAGATCGTATGCCGAGGCACGTCTGGGCCACATACGCCGCGGAAAAGAACCACCAAAGAGGAAGGTGGCCCATACAACGTAGCGAGAGACGGGGCAATAACGCACGTAGCGCGCCATCAGCGACGCGCCGACTAATTGTATGCGCGCTTTGGCACATTGTTCGCGAGAAGGCATTTGAGACGGCCATGCCGCGGAGTGCCATACGAGAGTATGAACGTCGACGCACCGTGAACCCGAAGATGGTGACCGCTGTCAAAGTCAAGACGCACGTTTGAGGCGTTATTGAACGTGGGTCGCAGTCTCATCGTCGGTTCACACGCTTTCGAGACACTACTGCCGGATTCCCGATCTGACCGCACGCTGAGGGAGTGCGTGAAAACCTCGTCGGCGAATTAATCCGACTTTGTCGCGCGGCCTTCCGAGAAGCGATAACTCGGAAAAGTCGCCGCGCCCGCCGGTGGCCATTGTCTTAGAGGGTGACTTGGCGTCGGAGGACTTGGCGAAAGAAAGGGATGTCTCGCCGGGAATTCGGGCCTCCTCCCATGGCGCGAACGGAACGGTAGAAAAGTCACTTCATCAAAATCGCATCTGGGCGAAGGCGAAGGCGGACTGTGGGCCCGCATTGTCGACGAGTGCGCATTGTTGCCGACAGCTCAAAGTTAAGTGCCGCCAAAGGACCGAAAGGAGGTGGAGGAGAAAAAAAGGGAAGGGAAGAAGGATAACAGGAGGAGAAGACAGTGAGCCTCGGGAGTATGCGCATTCCCGAGGAATCTGAAGGACGATCGGTAGATCACTCGAGTACACTTCCTGGGCCCCATTGTCGTCTCAGCGCCATTCATCGGCGTGCCATTGGACCCCACACGGTGATCCCGAAGGAAAGAGGCCCTCTGTGGGACCCCGTTTCTATACCTGCCTGGGATAAGCAGCGGCGTAAAACGCGTGAAAGCAAATGGCGCACGAGATCCTTTTTTCTCGAGCCTCGGCAAGGGTGGCAGAGTGTAGAACGAGGCCGCCCCGGCCGCCCCGGTCGCCCTAATGATTCGCCCGGCCCCACTTAATGCATTCGCAACAGAGCCGCGTCATTTTCCGGCATGCCGCAACGAAAAATCAGCGATCGCTTCGGGAATCCGTCTTATCCGTCGGAGCACCGACCTGGCCTCGCGATCAAACGCCGGCAGAGAAACGGAGAGCCGTGGAAGGACACGCCGCCTTCCAATTCCTCGGCTTCACCGTGCCGACTCGGACTCTCTGTAAAGCCATCAAAGCTAGCAAATATTTGGTTCTCGAGGGGTCAGCGGGGGGAGAAGCAGGGATGAGGTGAACGAAGGAGTGAGAGAGAGAAGAGTGCGTTGGCGGGACCTTAAACTCACCGTGGGCACGAGACCCCCTTAATGAAATTACAGGGAGGGCGCTGCCGGCCAATTAGCGTGAGAATGTCGACCGACGGCAGAGTTAGGGGGTGTCGGATAGAGGATCCTTCTATTCGTGAAGGGGGGAGAGAGAGGGACGAGGGAAGGCGAGTCCTATCTTCGTCGTTCCGTCAGGTCCTACCTGAGTAGCCCCGGGGACTCATCGTCGAGGACCGAATGCGATGGTGTTTTGGGGTCCAGCGCCTTGTTCCCCTCTGTTGTGTGTGGCTATTGAGTTGTCGGGCCCGCGGGGGACACATACCGAAACCTCATGAAACACGATCGGACACGGATGCACAAGAGCACGCAAACAAACAAAACTATTCTTTCAGTGGTGCTGGAGAGGCGGAGTTGGGGGGGGGGGGGGAGTGAGGGCCTCACCGGTATCCGATTGATCTCTTTCTCCTACCCCGCCGCTCTCCTGGCTACTCTCGTCCCGCTAACCTCCGCCGCCTCCACTATCTCGACCTGGCAGCGGCTCATCTTAAATGGGCATCGCGATAATTTCACTCTCGATTTCCTCCCGACGACTGGCTCGTAAAACTTTCGCTCGTCAATCATATCGTCGTAGGACTCCTTGCGGCAGTTTCGGGATTCTCGATCGGAGTGACGCAAATTTGATTGTGTTCGTATACGTATGTTAATGAAAATGACTCCCGATCGTTGTCGTGAGAATGATGAGCCGTTCGGGACGCGCGGCTCGTTAAGCCGAGAGCCGCACGCACTCCCACGAAAGAAGAGCTTTCTCGGCTAGGCTAATTCGAGGAGCGAGAGTCAGGAAGGCACGATGACGGTGCGGTATGCGCGCAGCGGTGATAACTCCGTGAACCGTCAAAAGCAGTTAACCCCCTGAGAGAATGAGCCGCGTCCCGTCGCACCTATGCCGCGCGGCCGTGCACACGCTTGTAAACGCGGCCGTATACACGGCAGGATATCGAGCCTCGTAATCTCGATCCGGTTTAAGGCCGAAAATGTCGACGGTCGCTCGGTGTCGGTGGGATAGGTTAAGGGTGGGACGTGAAGTTATGCCGTGCCGTCGCGAGGGTGCCTTCCTTTCCCACCCTTCGTCGATCCTCGCACAGACCGCCCGAGAGCGAGCTCTCCACAAACGAGCATAAATGCGTTTACCGCGACAAAAGGTAAGCCATTCGACTTCGTCCTGGCAACGAGTCTCCTTTTCTTCCATCTACCTTCTGGACTGCACTGCTCTCCCTCCCCTCTCTTTCTCTCTCTCTCTCTCTCTCTTTCCTTGCGGGACAACAAGCTCGTTGCGTCCTAAAAGCGGGCATTTTGGTCGGCTCGACTGTACGGGCGCGTCGTATCTGATCGTCCGAGAGAAAAAATCGGTAAAATCATGATGTTGTCAGGCTTAGAAGGCGGCTACCCACAAAGCCTCCAAGGTGGCCCGGATACCGGAGGGGGTGCTCGAGACAGCGCTGGGCAAGGGGGCAGCGCGACGGGGGTTCTGCCCAAAGCTAATAGAGAAATCACCCCGGCGCTGATACTTCCCACTATTGGTAACGCCGTTTGCTCACGCTACGCCAACGAGAAGGCCCACCTCCTATGAGCCTCGTAAATCCACAGCTTATACGGTCGCCTGTGGACCACCTGCACCCCTCGTCCCCCTCCTCCTCCTTGACGAGCCAAAAGAGTGTGGCCTTTCCTTCGCAAAGGTGCCATGGGTATGGCGAATCAATTGGTCGACCGATCGGTTGTTGAGCTTAACGCGGAGAGACGAATGAATCGGCCGTGACGAATCCGTTGTGAGCCTCGTGATTTATGTTTCCACGATGCTCTGTTTTGAACGGTGCATCTCTGTTAACACATTCGTTACGCGTCCTCTTACTTTCTTCACGACTTTAAGTATATTTTGATATGACGCCCTAATAGGAGTCGTGACGAACGCTACCGAAGCGAATCTGAATGGTTGGGAGAGCAAACATCGTTAGGCGAATGGCTGAAAAAGTAGGAAAATGTTTAAGATTGTGCTTTCTCCGCACCACATAACATTTGATAGAGTGTACATTTTGTTAAGTATATGTCATAGGCTGGCCTATAAATAACATTAATCTTGAAATTGATTTGCAGCTGACGTAACCTTTTGCAAAAAAAGAAGCGCGTCATGCACTTTTCAGAAACATCGCTCTCACTGTCGTTGACCAGTGTCATCCGAGCAAAAATTGAAGTCCAAACGCAACGATTTCTACGTCGCATGAAAGTCACACGTTTCGTGACTGGTCGACGAAGGGCTAGAGGCGGTTGGGAACCGTAAAGAATTAAGGGCGTGCGGCAACGTGATTTGTGGCGGTAAGCAGGCTTGGAAGGGCAAACGTTTGTCGGAGCCGCCACACACCGTGTCCCACGCACATACGCGTATACTCAAGCACACACGAACAGCACGCAAACGCACGCGTGTAAATGGCCCTTACGTACGCGCGCGCGCGCGCATATAAGAGCGCCACTCACGACGAGACTTTACACGCACGTAACGCGTTGTCAAACACTTGACACCCGAGTGGATACACGAGCTTCAGTTGCACGCCTCATAAGATCCCTTAAAGCGTGGCGTGTAAATTAGTATCGATAAACATATCTGTTTACCGAGCAACGATACCTTCCGCGTGCATGAAATTCCGATACGATTACGATCTGCAACATGAAAATCTGGAAAGTAATCGACACGTCGAATCGAGCGTAAGTAGAAACTTCATACCGCTCGTATGAACATTCCGCGGACGTTCAGAAGGCAGGACCTTAACGTGGGAAGGTCGTGAAGGCGATGCAGGGCAAACGAGAAGATTCGTGGATCGCGATTTCGTTTGGATGAATGAGAGGAACGGCGCCCGCCTACGGCTACCAGTCCGTGTTCATTGAGCTCCCATGTCGTTCCTCCACCTCACCCTCGCCCTCACCCCCGTCGTCAGCAGCGCCGTCAGCCTCGCCCTCAGCCTCGCGTCGCGAAGAATCACCGAAAAAGGAAGAAAGCGAGGGCGAAACAAGAGCACGAGGAAGGAAGGCTCTCCGCGTGGAAGCGAGACGCAAGGAAGAGGGAGCGGAGGGGGTGAGAGGGCAGGAGGAGTAGTAGCACGGTCTGGTTTCGGTCTGGGTTGTTTCTGGTGTCGCGTTACCGTGGCGTCCACAAAGGATCGCGCAGGATTCTTATCTCCGTATCGCCTAACTTGTTAACATACCTAACCTACCTGCGAAGGCTCGGGAGGATTCACCCGGCACCTACAGGACAACTCAATCCTGCGGCTCCTTCCCACCGAAAGCACACCCTCTGTGCGCGCGTTATGTCGCGCTCGTCGTCGTTAGCTGCTCTTCAGCGTCGCCGCACTCGAGATAGCAGAGTCCGCACGCATTCGGATTCGGACGGGGGTGGCCTCGGGACTAGATCGTCATCTGCTAATGCACCGTGCAGCGGGCGTCGTCGACGGTCGATCGCTCGACTAGCCGGAACATGAATATTTATCTCGGCAAGATTCGACGGGCACTCTTGCCGAACGACAGGCCGTCCGGGTTAAGTACCGCTCGGCGGCCTCGATGAAAGTCTCTCACGGCCTTCAATGACGACATCCCAATTTGACGCGTCGATACCTGCGAACGCTCTCGACAGACTCTCATCGTGGCCACGTATCGACCATCGCTCGCGCGCTCTTATCCGATCCGTTTGCCGCGAATGTGTCCTCCGCTCTTCGAGCTGTCACGAGAGTTCGACGGCGAGCGTCGAGAGTTGGACGACCTGCGGTCGTGGAGCACGCAGTGTCCAGCGTCCGTCGGCTTCTCGTCGCGATAACAAAGGCTTGTGGGAGCGCTGGGCCTCGAGTGATAACGCTCACAATAAATAAAAGGAAGCGAGCTCTCGCTCGTTAAAACGTCGCCGCCGGACGGACCGAGTAAGTCATCCTCGGTTTATGCTAATCTCGCTGCCGGCCGCATCGCGTCGCCGATAAATTCCGGAAAAATATGCCCCAATTACCGAAATGAGTCATCAAGTAATTGCGCATAAAGCAAAGCGCCCCGCGCCGAGATGGCCACCGGCCGATAAGACGGGGTTGCGGCTTTGCATTCGGAGCACACGCGAGGCCGAGTAAGAATGCAGATAAGGCATACTTTCCCAAGGCGCTCTCGGGACGATCGACTAGATTTACAGTAACCCCCCCGTGGAATTTGGACAAACTCGTTGCTGGTAGCCGGCGGTAGTTTTTACGTGTCTCAAGTGGCAAGCGGTTACGTCAGTATCACTCGGACAGGCCTCATTTTTATTCAACTCTTGCATGCGTGTCGTCGATTCCGGGCTGGTTACGGTAACGAGTGACTAAATTAAAAAATAAGGACTCACTAGTCTACACACTTTGAAACGCTGTGTTTCCGTTGGTCCGACAGCTTTGTTTAATAAGGAGCTGTTGTAACTTGTGTGGATGCGTGCGGCTATATTTAGCGGAGGTGTTCTTCTCCTGTAATCTTCCTTCCAACTTTACCGCTCTGCTATTGAGGTTGCAGTGCGGTAGGCGCCGAGTTTTTTCGTTCTGTTTTTAATCAAGAAGATGATCGAAGTCGTAAAAACTTTCTGCAACGATACGTTTGAAATAAGCATACGTCTTTGAATCTACAAAACTTTCCATTTCTCGATATAATTCATCCAAAAGCGAGTTATGTTCGACTAAAATCTTAGTAATATGTTAGTTAATATAAGCAATGTCCGTTTCAGTAATTTCAAGCATATTCGAAATGTTTGGCAAATTATCCTGTATCAATAACTATTTCGTCTACACCGTCTTTAAGGAAGAGTCTCCGCGGTGTTCGCTGAGGAAACTATCACTGACAGTTTCAACCGATAACGAAGGAGTCTACACAACGTTCCAGTAATCGAATCAAGTCTCTAAATAAATAAATTCATTGTTAATAACATTACATGAAAGTCCAATACTAGGTCACAAGGATATCGGGCATTATCATAATTGCGCTTTGATCAAATGTTAACATCTTCATCAAATTCACTGCTAAGCTTCGATGAATCGTAAAATCAATTATTCGCTTCTGTAACCTGAACAGAAAATGCAGCCTACATCGTGTATTAAAACACGTGTTAACAGTGACATAGCTTGCGCAGAGAAAGCAGACTGAAGCTGCAAATATAGAAGCAGTGCATCAGCCATGCGTATAAATTAGATCTCGCTATAATCCAATAAATTGCGTTGAATGCATGTAAACGTCTCGCCTCTGCCTGGGCAGTGGCGATAATTTACGCTCGTTTCCACGTGCGGGCGGGACCTCAGGCAACGAGGGCCTTGTCACGTCACAAGTCCGAATGGGTAATAAACGGCGCGCGATTCCCGAATCGAGTGATTTAAAATTTCATAAAAGACCCTTGCTCCCACTCTCTCTTTCTCCACCGTCGTGCCGTCTCTTTCTCGCGCGAACCTTTGCAGGCGCTCGCACAATGTGTATAACTCTTGGCAGGACGCTGCCGTGCGGGCAGAGAACGGATGCCACGTCGCGAGCACCTAAATAAATCGTGAGAAAGGCCCGCGACGGTTAGAACTTTTATGGCGGACATCGTTTCCACCAGCCACGAGGAGTCGCGAGCCAGTAGCGCGCCGCCATTACGCTTCCACGAACTCGATTGCATTGTATTCGAGCGCACTCGCCCGCTCCCTCATTGCGCGCACGGTAATTCCGAATTGGCCGACGTCGATGGCCGAGAAACTGCGCGCAACATTTTCCCGCCGCGTGCCCATCTCTATACCGGACGCGTCGCCGTTGGTCGAACGAGATCAACGTTCTTCTCGCGTGGATTAAGATGCGACGGATATAAAGTGACGCGGACGAAAAAGAAGCCGAATCCGTGAGTGGCAGATCGGCGTCGCCGACTCTGCGGACGTCTTACGGACGGATACACGAGCCAGCCTCTGTGCATACGCGTGTGGAATTGATACGCGAGGAGCTGTGTGCCGACGAAACCCCGCCCGCGGTTATGCAAGCGCAGCGGCTAAAGCAAACAAAATGGAGCAAATCTCGCGTGGAATGCGTCGAAGATTAATGCACTGCCGTGGATCTGCATAATTTACATGCAAATAGTCGGATCGGATGTGCGCGGCCGACCGACAGGCCCCGTCCACACCATTCGCGGCGCAAAGTGTGCACGTGCGCAGGAGCATTGCTACCCGAAGCTATCCTGAAGATTGTGTCGTCTTTATGATCCGAGGTCGAGGCGGCGCATCGCCTCCAACGGTCTCCGTTTGCCCGGGATTTACTCGCCGATATCTGCCGTCGTATGTATATACATATTGCGTAAAAATAATCAGCGCTGAAATATCGACGCTCGTTCGGCGCTCTATCTCGGGGGGATAACTCGTGGTTCGCGGTCCGTACTGACCGTTCCTTCATCCTCCTTCGCCGTCAATTATTTCCGTCGTCCGTCTGCTGTTCCTCTTGGTCGCTCCGGACTTCGGACCCCGGATACCGTGAATATCGATCGAGGCTCTCCGTGGGTCCTGCTTTCTTTCGGTGTCGGAAGACGAGAGGCCTCGCTCGGAGCGCGATTTTTATGGTCTATAAAAATATTAGTAGACGATCCTTTTTCCACTCGCAGTGGGCATCCGTTGTTCCCGGCCGGCCGCCGCTGGTCCGTCGGTGTATTTCATATTTTTATGATTTGTGGAATGATCTCCCTCGCTCTCTCTCTCTCTCTCTCTCTCACGTCGACGGGACCTTCTTAATCGCCAACGCGCAGCCCCGATGGCCGCGCCTTTTTCTCGCTGGACTCACGAATCAAACTTGTTCTGACAAAGAAACGTCTGCCGTGCGCTGGACGAGACGCTCCACAGCGGGCTCTATCAGCGGCAAATCTCGATCCACGCATCGAGATCACCGCGTCTGGCTCGCCGCGTCTGGAAGGCGTTCGCGCGCGAGCACGGACAAAGAGAGCGGGTCACGTCCAATTACATGACGTTCCTTTAATTATGCAGCACCGCTGCTTAGCCGACGGATTCGCGGCGGACGAGCTCGTAGGAGGCAACCAACGGCTTTAATTTGGGTCTCGGGCAGTTTTGCCGGTGCCCAGTCCGCCCGGGGCGCCATACGTGGGAACATAAGCTGGAGCACGGATTGGTAAGCCGGCATGGGTGGCCGTCTGCGCCACGTTCCGTCGTGTCCTTGGGTCCTCGGGCCAAGATAGTCGTCGGTCCTGTCTCCTTTTAGCTCCGGCCGGCTCCTCTCCCGCGAAAACCGAGAACCGAAATCGCTCCCGCTCCCAATCCCGCACCCACTCTCTTGCTCAGCCCAGGCACGCCAGAATTGCTCCTGCTAAGTCGCCGCTTTCTAATCAGCAACTTTTTACCGCTTGGCGTTTACCCACGAATCGAAACGAGATCGGCAGCCGTGGCTGCTCGGGCCGCGCGGAGGTGTGGGATACATAATGTATGGGGAGTCGCTGGCTGCAGGGTGCATCGAGCCTTTCTTATTTCCCGTCCGTGCAACCCTCGAATTCGCATGGCCATTCTGCGCGCCCAAGCGCCCACGCACACCGAGTCCACGAGAGTCTACCGGTCGCGTGTCATTCATGCAAAAATAATATTCGTCCTAACGACGGCATTACGCGTCTAAGTGTCCGTAAGAGCTGTGACGTTCGAGAGCTTTGCTGAATCTCGATATCGTGATGCGTAAGTACGCGATTATAGTGGGCCGGTGAGCAGGGAGGATTGCGGGGAGGACAAGTGTGAGACGCTAGCAGAGCGCACGCGATTCATACTTAGAACATAATATATATTATTACACGCGGCTTTAGACAACTGCGCTGCAATCCTCTAGATGATGAAGATAAAAATCTTTGCCTCACTTTGTTTCGTGGATTTATATACGACACACGTATCTATAAACACTCGCATTCGATCATATTAATTTGTTTTGCCGCGCAAATCACCTCGCTGCAATCGTCGCTCCTCACCGTTTCACTATATTCGCACCTTAAGCCGTACGAAGGTGCATAATTAAATGCTCCTTACGTCAGAGGTGCGTCTAGTACAGCCGTTCACGTCGCGAGCCCTCCACCCGCCCTTATCGAAAGCCTGCAGGGTCGTGTGAGGATTCGCGCGAGCATCCTGCGGGCGTCGTCGTACAGAGGATTAGCTCGTGCACGAGGCGTCGTACAATGGCATCAGAGCGGTTACGAGAACGTAGAGAGTTCGCGGGGCGAGAACCGATCGTAGGATGCTCCGGATTTCGAGCTGGCGAGAGATAGTGCCTCCGTAAACAGAGATCAGATGAGAATCAGCGGCCCATTGAATCGGCCGCGAACGCTGCTGCACGTCGAAAATGCCAACGTACGCTCTCGTACGTTCTCGGCCGCGACAATGTGCGCGTAATGCTAATCCACCTTCATTGCCCCGCGTGCGCTTCGGTTAAAAGAAACGACACGGGCGTGGAAAATTGCGCTTAACGATCGACCTCGAATATGCGCGGCTTCGCGATGCGTGAAGATTCACTCGTCAACCGCCGCGACGG
The DNA here is from genome assembly GCA_963942575.1 of Priocnemis perturbator. NCBI lineage: Eukaryota > Metazoa > Arthropoda > Insecta > Hymenoptera > Pompilidae > Priocnemis > Priocnemis perturbator. Next base: position 21,082,365 of record OZ012643.1, on the reverse strand, counting down.
TGGCCAGTTTCGTTTATTGCGCTCACGCCGCTGGATCGAAGCGACAATCTCGACACAGCTGTCGACCCTTGTTTCATGCCGCTCCGGATCTTTCCTCGGCTCGACAATCAACTCGATCATATCAAAGGCGCAGGCAACCGATGGTCGAGCTTCAAAAATTTTGCGGACGTATACATGGCGTTGGGCATGTTGAACGGATCGCGGGTAGTCCTATTTACATTCTGCGAGTTCAAGGGTCACGATGTGGGAGTCCTGAGACTGGTCTGGATTTAAATATTGCCCGATTCGTGAAACTGTAGAATGCCGTGCCGAAGAACTATTGTAGTAGTAGGGTCATGTACGTTTTGTGACGTACAGTGACTGCTAGGTGCGAAGCAACCAGTTGCCGCTCGAGTGAAAGTGCTCAATTCGCGCAGTATTTGCACAAGAAAGCATATTTGCTATCCACTTTAAATAAAAAGAATATTAATCCACCTGCGAGACATTCGAATCGCCATTTTATTTAACTCCTTCTTCAAACACCATTCCTTCGCCCATCTCACAATCCGTACACTACTTTCCCTAACCCCTGCGCAATATTCCTTAATCCTCTTATCATTCTCCAAGATGCGTTTGCTCGGAGCAGTAAACGTCGTGCTCCGAAGACGTCGTCCGACGTTAAATCATTAGACGATTTCACCACAGATCTTGACTGGCACCGATTCGCGCTGGATAGAGAACTCGTAGCTCTCGTCAATCCGGATGGCAGCGCCAACTGCCAAGCACCGACATCGCAGCTCGCGCTCCGAATCGTCATATCGAATCAAGAATCCGACGTGCGCGATGAACGCGTGACAAGTTAATAACCCTCCTGCCGATCAGATAAATCGCACTTTTACCGTCCTCCCTGTCGACGATGCCCTGCCTTCCTCCCACACCTATCTCCTTATATCGCTCGACAAAACGAACCTGCATCTATGCGCCTCTTTCTCTCTCTCTCATCTTCCAGACGTCTTCCTCGAGTGCGAAAAAACGCACGCTCGTTTACCGGAGTCCGAGACGCGAACTTGCCGCCTAGAGGCCGTTTTCGACACCGCTCTCTCGCACGCGAGTGCCGATGTGGGTTAACCGTTCCTTCATCCCCCCGTACGTTCGACTCCCGAGCCCTACTCCTGTGCAATCGGCTCGATGAGAAATGAGAAAATTCAACGAATTCTTGTCTCTCCTCGATAAAGCGAGGGCGACTATGTTAATTCCCGTCTCGTTCTGCGAACTCTGGGAAATCGGCGAAATGAACTATATTATCTTTAATGCTATTCCCCAAAAATCGCCGTGTCTCTTTTAATTACCCGCTGCGCGCTAGACAGTAATCCGCTGGGAGCGCGCGGGTTGTGGAAGCTCGTTAAGGTGCTCCTACATCTGAGCACGAACGCGCACGAGGCAGCCTGAGCATGACGTCATCACAGGCGCGTGAGCAAGCCGAGGCGAACTGATTCAATGGTTTCACGTTGTACTCATCGATGGATCGGTTCGCCGCCGTACGAGAAAAAATTCAGTGTGTTGGAGATTTATTCTAATGTTGGAGAATCGGTGTACCTTGCTCGGACCGATCCGCAACTGTCTGAGCGCGTGAACGAAAAATCATTGGTGTGTTGGAGATTCATTCTAGTATTGGAGAATCGGTGTAGCTTGCTCGGGCCGATCCGAGACTATCGGATCGGGCAGTGGGCATATGTGGCCGATCCGCGACTGTCTGAGCGCGTGAACGAGAAATTACACAACAATAACAACGATGTGTACATGGTCAAAAACACAGTCACAGTCACAGTCAATGAAACCAGCGTATAAAAGTCAGTCAAAAGTCGGAAAAAAGTTGGAAAAAAGGTGGAAAAATGTCGGAAAAATGTCGGAAAAATGTTGGAAAAATGTCGGAAAAAAGTCAGAAAAATATCGGAAAAAAGTCGGAAAAATGTCGGAAAAATGTCGGAAAAAAGTCAGAAAAAAGTCGGAAAAATATCGGAAAAAAGTCGGAAAAATGTCGGAAAAATATCGGAAAAAAGTCAGAAAAAAGTTGGAAAAAAGTCGGAAAAATGTCGGAAAAAAGTCGGAAAAAAGTCAGAAAAATGAAAAATCCGACATTTTTCTGACTTTTTTCTGACTTTTTTCCGACATTTTTCCGACATTTTTCCGATATTTTTCTGACTTTTTTCCGACATTTTTCCAACATTTTTCCGACATTTTTCCGACATTTTTCTGACTTTTTTCCAACTTTTTTCCGACTTTTGACTGACTTTTATACGCTGGTTTCATTGACTGTGACTGTGACTGTGTTTTTGACCATGTACACATCGTTGTTATTGTTGTGTAATTTCTCGTTCACGCGCTCAGACAGTCGCGGATCGGCCACATATGCCCACTGCCCGATCCGACAGTCTCGGATCGGCCCGAGCAAGCTACACCGATTCTCCAATACTAGAATGAATCTCCAACACACCAATGATTTTTCGTTCACGCGCTCAGACAGTTGCGGATCGGTCCGAGCAAGCTACACCGATTCTCCAACATTAGAATAAATCTCCAACACACTGAATTTTTTCTCGTACGGCGGCGAACCGATCCATCGATGAGTACAACGTGAAACCATTGAATCAGTTCGCCTCGGCTTGCTCACGCGCCTGTGATGACGTCATGCTCAGGCTGCCTCGTGCGCGTTCGTGTTCAGATGTAGGAGCACCTTTACGTGCACGCGGACAAGCGGCATTTGTCGCACAGGGACCGACTCGAGATTTTCGCTTGAACGACTCGGTGATCGACGTGACGTAGTCGGATGTACTTGTCTAACCAGAAAAGATGAAGCCACGAATCTCAGAACTATGACCACACTTTATTGTTAACAAAAACAAAAGGCGCGAGGACTTAATGAAAGGAAGTACGAGTGCTCTGTACAAGATCTCAGAAGGCACCCTGGGGAGAGCGTTCTTAATTTGTCGGTACGGACACTCTGTTGGTCGCCAAGTACAGTAAAGGAACCCTGCTCTGATACGCTCCGAGCTCACTACGTCCCAGCAGCATTATCGCCGCGAAAAGAGTCATTGCTCCCCGCGAAACGGCTCGCTGCGGTGGCCTGGAAACTGGTCGGCGACATTACGTGCACGAATCAACCCTCGAATTTGAATGGTCGTCGCCGGCCGTCAATGCTCCGAGGGATCATTCCCGCTTGGATCCTTTCAAGTTCTCGGCACAAAGGGAGATGGAAGTGGAGCGAGATCGTGGCCGATCGCGGAGACACGCAAGTCGCGGATAATTGCGATCCCTCGGATTGCCTGGACAGACGTAGGGGCAGGTCAAGAGTGTGAGAGAGAAGGAGGGAAAGAACGACGGGAGGGGCTGGAGGGGTGCGGGGGAGGCTTCAGAGCGAAAAAGAGCGAGCGGGATACCTATACATTGTGCGGCCGGCATCCTAAGATCTACGCGACGGGAAGGTGTTTACGCGGTTTCTGGGAAGCGCGCTTCGTTTTTGCTACGAACCGTTCCTCATCCTCTTCCTCTCTGTCGCTTCTCTCCGCCGTCGTCTCGTTCGACGAGGCAGCATCCTTTCGTCTTGCCTGCCTGCCTGCTTGCCTGCTTGCCTGCCTGCCTACCTACCTCCTGTTGTACCTTCTCGACGGCCGCCTAATGACCGTTCGCAGTGACAAATAAAGCTGGGCCGCTCGTCGCGCACGTCCCCTCTTCTCCGTCGGTCGCCGTCGTCGACGCGCACGCATCGGTCATTCGGAATTACCAGGATAATCGTTCGTGTTAATCGCCGTCGTTCCTCTTGGTCGGGACGAATTTTTTTCCGCCTCACACGACCGCCAGCGCGCCTGCTCGCCGTGATTCGCTGTGCCGAAGACGAGTCGCGGCTTAATGGCTGGAAGTTCGGGCGGACGCGGCCGTGGAAGCACGAGGAATGAGAAGGGAACGAAAGATGGGTCTCGAGGCCGCGGCCCGGGCCTGAAACATTCTAACCGGAGCATTTGGGCATAATTTCGAGCGTGCCTCGATCTTTATGCAGATCGGGAGCAAACATCTAGTCCGACCGGCTGATTGGTATTCCCGACGGCACGCGGCTCATCACTTTCCCCCTCAGATTTATCGTTCAAAATTCGGCCTGCATTTTTATATTGATAATCACTCGCGGAACCTCGCAAGGGGGAGGAGAAAAAGAGAGAGAGGCCGAGGAGGAATGTGGGATGGGTGAGTGCAGTCACGACAGTGACGTCATGCCAGTTATGGTAGCGTATCGTCGAGTGTGGGTAGACCCGAGCTTTACGGCTCTTTCCAACCTCTCCACTCTCAGCCATCCCCCTCTCCCCGCCGTTAATTAAACCACCACACTGACAACGTCGTTATCGGAAACTCGATCAGCCTTCTTTTGGGGCCATACTTTGCGTCGCGAGAAAAAATCCACGGAATCTCATTACGACACACATTCGACTCGGCGCAGGACGAAAGGGCAGTATCGAGAGATTGCGAAACCTAACGGCTCGAACATCCCGCAAGCTGGCGGTAAATCATATTTCCATTGTTCTCTCATTCATTTGCGAGAAACAAATCACTCTCCACTCGATCGCTTTGCTCGTACGCTCGCCAGACCGTCCGTCGCGTGTCTATTGTCCTTTTTACGCAGAGGGCGGCCAATAAAGAATTCGCTAATTTGAATAGACTGCCAATTAGACACCGTGCGGACGGTACACGTGGCGACGTGGGATAGGAAAGGTGATTCCTCCGGGCGAAAGAAGGGTCCGTAGGAAGGGGCGAAGGGGCGAAGGTTGACAAAGTATGTGTGCGCGCGATATTAAGATGTTTGGAGAGTAAGCAGAGAGCGACACCGTGTACCGCTTCGTGAGCACAACGAGTCCGTCATGCTGGCACGACGTCAGGTGGCTTTTCGTAAACCGCCCACGGTTTATGTTTCTTCGACTGAACCTGCTAAAAGGACCCAGGGCGAGGGAGGAGGACAGGAAGGTAGAGAAGCTCTCACGATACCATAAACTCCTCAATGCCTTGCGATTCGGTCGATCGGTTATGCTGATCGAGAAGCATGCGCTGGAAAGTTGCATCGTTGCATGCTCCTCCGCTCCTTGTCATCGAACTTTATTCGGCCTCCGCGCACTGTAGGTCTTACCGAGGCTAGGTACACAATGAGCGTGCAGTATGCGCCAGATAAACAGAGTTCCATGTTGGCACACGTGCGCCGGAATACGAACGACGAGCCGCCACCTGCAGCCTGGCCGGACGACAAAACGCAAGTGTGCCTCGCGCGTTTTGGTCCACGCACCAGAGGGCCCGTGCGAATCGTGACATTTTCGAGCACGGGCGTGTGTCGTGGAGTGCGTGGGAGTAGTTGCAGTTGCGCCGGCGTCATTTGAGCGCGCGAGAATTTCGACGCGATCGTTAACAGATCTCTTTCGTACGCCTATCTAAGACAATCGCCGATAGTTATCTCGTGTCAAAATCAACAGCGCCTAAACACGTGCGAACAAATCTCGGGAGTCCCCTCGCCCGAGCGCAATGATTCAATGCACAGCTTGCACAGACAGTGCAGCCCACGTCTGTGACATTTACAATGCGGTACCGCTTTCTATCGGTCGATACACTAATCCCATCTCAACGCGCTTCGGAGACACTTGAGCTGGGGCCACGCGAGCGTTAGCAGTACGTACGTTACGCCGTACTTCGTAACGTCCGTCGCAACGCAAACGTTACAACGACGGATCGTTGAAAAAAGGAGAGTGAGGTGGTCGAAAAGCGGAGGATCGTAAAATCAGCAACGGGATTAACGGGAAAGAAGGTAGTTCCGGTACTCCCCGCAGGAGGATCAACGATACTGAACGACTCGACGACAGTTCGGGGACGGAATTCCGTTTCCCCGCAGTCGGACCAACGCAATTGGATGGCTGACTTAGCGAAGGCAAACATGAGCGGAGAGCGGTCCGCTGATAACGGAGCGTGGCAGGAAGGTCGGAAGGGTAGGAGGAGTAGTCGAGAAAAGGGTAAACCGAGCCGATAACGGATGCAGGTGCCCCGGGACTGATCCAGGAGAAGCCCGACGCCGTAAGTGCCAGGCGGTAACGTTCTTCTCGGAGCGGACAGTTTATCCGACCGATGACATAATCGCGTCACGTTGGTACCACCTGCGCGATCGCTATCGTACCTAATGCATGCGCGGCAAAACTCGACTCTCTCTCTCTCTCTCTCTCTCTCTCTCACAGACACTCTCTCTTTCTCTGCCAACACTCCCAGCAAAACAACGAGAAAACACGCTTCGCCCTCCTCTCGATCCCCAACCCTCCACTCCCTCATTCCATTACAGTGAGTGTCGCGAACGTTTCGCTTATCGCCTCTTAACCTGTCAGCACCGACGTTCGGCAAAGGCCGATCAGCGCAATTAGCCGCTTATCAAAAATCGACTCTTATCAGCAGGCTATATAACGCGATCGCGCACGGCGCACGTAAACAGCCGCGTTGCACCAGAATCATTGTTTTCGTAGATAAACGACGGTGCGGGAGATTATTGTGTCTTGACGTTGCCGCAATTACACCACGCCGTGACTCACCTGCTGTCCGTCGTTGCTTTTCAGAAATATGTAACGCTCGCCTCGCGCCGCCTCCGCGTCGCTTTCGTAACAATAGCGTAATCGATAAAAGCTCGATGAAGAAGGTGGAAAACCGAAGACTGATCCGCCGGACCGGAACGGACGTTATCTTTGGGCGACAAATGTCAAAGGTCGCGGGTGATAATTGAAACGGTGAGCGAACGAGGCGAAAGGAACGGGCGAGAGATATTAGCAGAGGAAGCTCGTGGAGCGCGACACGATGACCGACAATCGTCGAGCGCCCCCGCAAAATCTCGCGGCGCGAACGTCAGCTCGCAGAAAGAGCGGAGGATCGGAGAGGGAGCGTCTAACATTAGATTTCGTGCCTCAGTCTCAGATGATCACGAGCTTCGGGTCGACGCAAATTCGGTGCGGTCTGCTGCTGAATCATCCGCCGACTGACTTCTCTGACGAGTAGAGACCACCGAGTCGAGGATTCCGCGTGAATCACTGACACTCAATAGAGCCGATAATCGTGTTACGAGGCGAACGCGTAGGCATGCCGAAGCCTCTCTGCGGTCTTTCTCTGTCTTTCTCTCTCTCTCTCTCTCTCTCTCTCTCTCTCTACGGTTAGATCAGCTCTAATTTTACGAGCTATCCGGCGAGCCACAGGTTGTGGATCGCGCGCCGCTCATTTCCGAACCGTCAACTCGTTAGGCACCGGACACTTCGACATATCGGCAAATTAGTCCTCCGTAGTCAGCCAGTTATTACTATGTCTCAATTCAGAAGACCGGCCCACCGCCGCGCCGTCGACTTCCAGCCAATTAAATTAGCATTGCGCTGCGCCGGCGAGTGGAGGAAACTCGAGTCTCGCATACCGTGTTCCGCGAGTACGGCGCAGAAAGAGAGCGTCGCCCTGTCTCTCCGTCGTCCAAGTCAGGTGCGCCGATTTTTTGCCGATCTCTCAACACCAGAGCATTACATCGCGATCCCGCTAATAACCTCAACGCCGATGCGAAACAAGATCGTGTTATGAATTTACATGAGTGACAAAATAGCACCCGACGTGCCAATGAGTCTTAACGGAGCATTAAAGTGCGTTCCGTAATACGAAGCATGGAGAATGAAGCCGCTGCGTAGGAGAGGCCGGCGCAGGAATTGGGTTGGGAAATTTTTGTCTTCCGGGACGCAATCAGCTTTTCTAATTAATCCTTCGTTCGCGGTTAGTCCTGTTCGCCAGGGGATAGCAAAAAGCTGCCAATTATCGGCTCTAATGGACGTCACGGTGTGTGTGAGCGTGCGGCGCGGTCGAGTAGACTGTCCGTCGTGGAAAAGTCGGATTCGAGCAGTGTATTCAGATGGAGTGACGTCACTCGGCCAGAGGGGACACGTGTAGCCGGCTTGTCTGGCGAGACATTGCCCGCCCGTTCGTGATTCTTGATAACGCGAAAGACAGCGTGATCTTACCACCGGGTGAACACCGGACCGTATCCGGTATCATGGTGGCCTCTATTCCGCGAACGCCGACGATTAAGAGAGGCTCCGGACACATCGATGCGTTCGACGACTTCGTCGAAAGTACTATTACGACACGCTCGAGTGGCTCCGATAACTTGACAAGACGCGCGACATTGAAATACGTTGTCCTCGGCGCGCGTGCTTACAAGTGCGATTATGTATCGTCGCGGAAGATAACGGAAACGAGTATTTTTCCGGAACCCGTCGGCCTACCGCGACGCCGATGCATTGTCTTTCTTCTTTCTTCAACGAATCCGTCGTTAAGGAAGCCCTCTAATGCCCGCCATGCGCGACTGCATCAATATACACAGAATATAGACATTTAAGTTGTATAGAATGCAAAGTAAGACTGACACATCCATAGTGGTCGCGTACAGGTATGGTAAATCAAGTAGTTTTCTTAAAAAATGGCGGTACCAGTGGAAAGCGACACGTTTATTTCGTGACTCTGATTACAGGGTTTCGAACGTTTGGCACTGTGCGCGGCAGAGAAGAGCCGACGTCGTTTTTTGATTGACAGCCTCGCGTTACGCAATTGTCACCGTTCCTCCGACCCCTCAGCTATCTTTTCCCGCTGCTTTGCTCGCTCCCCGAGGTTGTCCACTCGCTAGTGCCGGCAGCGACTGGCGTTGCACAGAGCGAGGGCGTGGTGTTGTCTCTACGTCGCGTTATTAAGCGTTTCTCGTACACGAGCAACGCGCGGCTCGCTTATCGCTTATTACGCATATTGTATGCATTGGCCTCACTGACATCACGTCGTCGTCGGGCGACCAGTGGTCAATACCTCGACAGAACCGACACAGCAAATTCTCCTCGTTAGCTCCGTTACTCTCGAATCGACTCTCATTGTCAAGCGTGCATTCCGCGCACGTCAGACGTGCCCCGACATTCGACATGCCGTTTGGATGATTATTAATCGCGCGCCAAAGTCTTGCAGCGCGCGTCGCCGGAAAAACTTGTCGCGAAAGAAGGAAAGCTTGACGGATGGGAGAAGATGAGGGGAGGGTATGGTATCTGTAGCAATGAGAGAAACCGGGTTTGCACCGGTAATCACGTATCCTCGCACTCCGAGTCGGGTTCGATGATTATTATAGATCGGAATGAAGCGTGGTGAAACTAAGTTGTTTCTTGCCCGACGTGCGCGGCCGGAAGAGCGAAACGGCGGTCATTCTTCGTTATTCGCACTGATTAACGATCCGTCGCATTGTGCCGATCGTCAACGGACTCGGTTCAGCGTGTCTAGATTTACGGGCCGCAATTAAAGCTCGCGGACAATGATCGCGCGGCTGCCTCTTTTTTGATCTCCCGCCTTCTTTGCGCGAGACGCAAGAAACAATAGAAAGTCGGCTTCCGTGAAACGATAGTATTTCGAGAGAACCTATCGCTTTCATTGAACCCGACGGATTCCGACCAAGTGCCGATCGCAGCGAGCTTCGAGCCTATCTTCCGGGTTACGTTGAAGAAAGTCTCGTCAATGACTCAGAGGCACTCGATGGTCGAATGAGTGGGATGAGAGGGAAGAGAGACACGCGCGAGGAGGCAGAGCAAGGAGCGAACAGCAGCGGGAGCTATCGATCGACTAGCTCTATCAATGATTCATGAGTAGAAAACGCGTTCTCATTCGTTCGTCCGTTCGTTCCCTCATTAGCCGGGAGCGAAGACGGGCGCGCGTCAAATCAAAAGACGTCGTCCGTCAAATCCGCTCGAGATGAGCGCAGGGTATCGTTGTCGGAAAGATCGGGATAACAACTCACTATTGATCCGTAGCCGGCCGTCGGCAGTTACGTCAGCGGTAAATCAGCGGTATCGACGAGCGCGATAATGTCATCAGTCGAGCGCGTACTCTTTGTAATAATAATGTCCTCGCGGAACGCGGAGGACATAATTCAACTCTCGCGGGCTCTCCTCTTTCGCAGATCCTTCTACCGTTACACGAGACGTCCGAGGCCAAAGGCGGCCTTATCTCGGCGCGCGCGCAATGAAGATCGAAGCAACGACTATAATTTCGATTTAACTCGAACATATTTCGCATAGTTACGGCGATCGCGGGGCATCTAATCGGCCGTAACCCTCGGGCCACTGTCTTTCACGGACGCGATCGTGACCGGATCGGCCGGCTTCGCAAGCACGTCCACGCGAGAATCATCGCTCTCACGGAATTTCGAGTGCCGCGAGACGGAACAATGCTCCCGGGGACGCCAGCCACCTACGACGACCGCGTCACACTTTGGCCTCGGCCCTCCGTGGCTGGAACCGGGTCGTAAGGTACACGTAAGATGCAGTTATCGTTGCCCGCGTTGCCAATTTCCAACGTAACGTATCCGCGTCGATATATAACTTCTCAACCGGTCGGACGATGTCTGTTTTCTGCGCGTTTGGTGCACGGCTGTGTTCGCCGCGATCGTATGCATCATATCGTGCGTGCTGCCTTCTAAAAGAGTGCGTGTGCGTACCGTACGTCCTGTCCCGTATGCGGCACGGCGTTCGTGGCTCTCGTAATTGCTCGTTCCGGGGGCGTCGCAATGGTTACTTGATGGCGGTGCACGTATGGCGGTGTACACGTGTGTCGGTGCGCCCCGACGTAAACTGGCGAGCAGGAAGAGACGAAGGTGCTTTCATTTGTCGTGGAAGTGTTAATGGCCCGACGTAAAACTCCTCGACGACAATGCGGAGCGGAGCTACGTGTGGGCGCTCGAGATATGGGCCAGTCTACCGGCTCGAGGAGAAGGACGAGGAACGAGAGAATGGAGAGAGAGTGAGAGAGGGACCATTTACCCTGTAACCCGTCCCCGGCAACGACGAACGATTATCTCCGTCGAAGCGAGCTGCGAGACCTGGGAACATCCTAATTAAAAGCAGGAGGGCTCGTTTTTGCGACGTTTATTCTCTCGGGTCCCCGCGATCGCGGGGCGAGAGATCGAATAAAGAATTCTGACCACCACCACCACCACCACCTACACCATCCTCTCTACGACCAAATACTCCGACGATCCTCGGCCCGGGAGATAAACGGCAAATGGATCACCGATAATGCAAAGTGCACGTCAGTCCCGTGGGGAAGCGTGTATCGTGTATTCGCAGCAGCTATATATGCGCCATATAACGTGAGCGCGCCGAAAGGGGGCGATTAAGTGAAAACGGGGAACATTAAAAGATACGTCGAATTCCACGGCGAACGAGGTCAGCTTCGATTCCCCTACATTGTACGTGACCTTCTTCGCGCACCACCAGGACACCGAACGGTGGACATCGCAGAATCCTGAAACTTTCGCGCGTGCTCTCCCTCACTCTTACTTTCTTTTCCCACTCGAAGCCACGTTTAAACACCAGGCCCACACTATCGAAGATCTCGCGACCGGTCGATGATAGATTTAAGTCCACCTTAAGATTACGCCCTCTCGGGCTCGCCTGTTCCCACTCGAGGCCGCATTACTTCTGTCAATGGTCCTCCAGACTCGACTGGTTGTTGATCGAAACAGTCATCGGGAGGATCCATTTAACCCAAGACGGCCGCTCGTCGATCTCTCGCCTGCGAGAGATTCACGAGAGAGATCATTGGGTGCACCGTGCACGGCAAGAAATTGGCCGCTCGATTCGACAATACTTTTTCCGCCGTCGGCGTCGCGTCGGCAGAGAGCACGTGGGCTAATAGGCCATGCGATTCGCCGTAGAGCGGAGTGCTTCTAGACGCTCGCTCGAGCCTGCTGCGACGACGCGAATTCCCGATCGGTCGTAAAGTCGAAGGTGAGCCTGTGTCTCTCAGCCTCCCGCGAGATCGTGCGCGAGAAAAAGCCGCGGGAGATTTTCCGAGATCGCGCAGACTTTTCCTCCTCAAGTTTTATTCGCTGGCGAACGGAACGGAAAAAAGCGACACCGGCGAGAGTAAAGGCGTTTATTCATGCGATTGGTAATCGGATTCGCCGCGCACGGGACGACTCGTATATGTGCGTGCCGTACGCGTAATGTGCACGCGTGATTGCCTATATAAATTCTCGATCGCTCGTAAAATCGAAAGCGAGCGGGGGCATTACCATACACTACGTGGGTATACTCACTCGCATACACAAAATACCCACTAAATGATAGACGTGGACTAAAGTCGCTCGTAAAGCCGCTTCGGCTATTATATATGTATACAAACGCGATACGTCGCTTCCCTTTTTCACTGTCCCCGCAGCGTGCGAACAGGTTTGAGACGTCCTCAACATCCGCTCCTGAACGTCCCCACGCGAATCCGCGCGCCTATATACATCCGCCGCGCAATTATATGATCGACCGCGCAAACAGACAAGCTGACGCGTACGGAGGCGAAATGCGCAGGAACGTTCGCGGATCCTCCTGGCAGCATATCTGGCCGAGCGATCGTGCCTGCCGAATCGTCGTCGACTTGCGTGCGGGACAAAGATTACGTCGGATGGTATGCGGCCCCGCGAAATAGCCGGGCCATCCATACTCGTACGACTCATAAATGCGAACGGCCCACGGACGACGTCTTCTAAGCGCGACGGCTCGCTCGCGGTGTCAGGTTACGCTCCGAAAGAGGCTCGCCTCGAACGCTCCGACGAATCTGCTGTGCATACATCGCGGACGTCGTCGTGGGCATCGTGGGGCCAGGTGATTCGGCCGCATAGCGCAGAACGGAGAGTCCTCGAGAGTGCCGAATGACGACGCTCAGCCACGCGAGGCTTCGACGCTCGCGGATGATGCAGTGCGCGAGCGTCCTCGTAATTGCTCGTACTTTCCTTCGAGCGTCTCGCACGCACGCACCAGCTGCACGCGTGTGTCTTTCTACGTTGGCGGACGCGAGAGGATTCGTCGGAGGCTAAAGCGCGTATTACAGTGTCTCGATGCGGCTGAGATTGATCAATGATTTAGACACGGGGACTTGGCCGGAAGTTCTTACGGTGTTGAACGAGTCAATATTTCGCAGGATATTTTCCGTTTTCACTGGCGGCTCTGTCAATGAAGCCACACGCGACGTCTCGCCGGTTTCCTGCAATTTTCCGAAATACCTCAGACAGGGTAGAAATTTCAGTGTCATCAGTGTCTTTCGCAATGGTCGCCAGCGGAGGGTGTGAGGACGCGCGCGTGCCTTAAGGAAGAATCCGGCGGATGGTGTGGTCGAAAGTTAATGCCACATTGTGATAATGCATACCTATTCATAAATGTGGATAATGTGGTATATGTTCAACAGGGACAAAAATAATGTTTACGGTCAAAATTATCACTATTCGGTAATGCAGCACAGAATTTTTGATATAGAGTGTACAATTGCTAGACGTGGTGATAAAAGAGCTTCAATTGCGGTTTCTCCATAAGAGACCGCTGTTAAATGAATAAATTATTATCTTCTAAGGAATTCTAAAATTTGGTATGCTCCGTCATTACATTAAAATACATTATCCCTCAAACTTCCCAGAATTTCTGCGATTTTCTTATGTGTGTCCAATTTCTTCTTAAAAGTGCAACGCACAGAAAGCATCCTGCGCGGCGGCACGCGAGACGCGGACGAGATTAACGAGGGACGCGAGCGGACAAAGGAGCTAGAACGATGTCGCTAGCCGACGAAACAATCCGTTCGCTGTTCGCCGACGATGACGGGAGTACCGAGACGACGAAGAGCAATTAGTAGTGCTGTCAGTCGAGGGCCGATAAAAAGACAGAAAGAAAAATTTAACGTCCGCGGCTGTCCATTCCGATGAGTGAGGCAGGTGTCCTAATCGGCGACACGGAGATCTAATAGACCCCGCTGGGACGTAAATTTACTTGGCAGAACGCAGGCACGCCGTGGACGGATTTTCCGAGAACCTATTAAAAGTCAGAGCGTTTCCCTCTCGGGATCCCTCGTTAAGGCGGTGACCGCCGGACACGCTCCTCGAACCGACTCCTTCGCGCTCGTTTTATTCGCCTCTCGCGCGCTGGCATCGGTATCGAAATCTTTCAGCGCCGAGCGCGAAACGATGCCGAATTTAATATCGGCATCGGCCGCCGCGAAAGGTTTGATTGATTAACGAGCCACCGAGAGCGAGCGCACACCCCGCGCCTGTTCACGGCGTGACGAGTGTGAGAGGGACTTTAAGGAGCTCTCACTGGCGGCGTGGGCGTGCAGACGAGCGCGAGAGATGCACCGGTAGGGCGGAGATGAAGACGGGCTCGATGAGCCGCGCTGCTTCAGCACCGACAACGGGTTCTCTCTCCAAACCGTCGCGCGATGAGTCCGTGGCCCGAGAAACGGAACACCTGAGCCTCTCGTTTCGCCCTTCTCCATCCCTTCCTCCCGCTCTCTCCATCTGCCCGACCCTCTCTCGCTTTGGCGACTCGGCTCGAGTGAGGACCCGAGGAAGGATGGCTTTGCACTAACTCACCCACGTGGGATGCGCATTTCCGAACTCTCTCGTCATCGACCCTTTTAGCCCGAGCCACCTTCCAGCAGCCGCGAATCGAGGCTGGAAGCTCGCAAGGAGAGCGTGCCTACTCCGTCGATGAACTTTCCCCGCCATTTTCACTCTGCTCATTTTCTTCCCCCGCGGCCCGCGGCTCACGCCACGAGCGTCGACGCTCGGCAATTAATGCACGGCTCGGCGGGGGCCGGAATCTTCCTCGGGCCGACAGATTTATTCCCGATCGCTCGAGGTGTATAGCCGCGCGATCATCGAGAGAGCCTTGTAACGATCGTGTGGGACAGCCCCGGCTACCTGCCTGAGTGCCGCTCACGAAATTGCTTGTTGACCGAACTAGGTAATAAAAAGAGTCTATTAAAGCGGTGTCGAGGAACACGAGATACCACCGAGAGGTAATGGCCGCGGGTCCGCGGTCCGCCGTTCTCGCTCGTAACACTTTTATCTCGGAAGCGTGCCAAACAAAGAGCGCATTTTTATGTCCTCCTAATGACGGGGACACGGAGATTCCGGCCGGCGCAATTAGTATCGGCGACTTCGGTCAACGGTTCTCCTGCCAGATTCCGTGGCTCGCTCGTGCGAGCGACGATCGAGCTCAGAGCGCTCGTTGTCTCACCAGCATCCGGTACGCCCGCGAACAGGTGCGTAAGTAAGATAAATGCAGAATCGCACGTGCTACGGCTATCTCTGGCGAACAAATAAATCCTCGCTGATCGTGACCGCGCAAAATTATCAGTCCGACGTCAGATGGCTATTAATCGAGGTGGGTTCTCTCGCGCAGATGGATTCGGTCGATCAAGGAGCGGTCCGCGTGTGACACCTCGCGCGACCCCGCGGCCGTTTCGACGGTGCATCGATGATGTATCGGGGGCTTTATTCGTTACTCCTGATCCAGACGCGCATCTCTTGTCCCTGCGTTCGCTCTTTCGATTCGCTGTCTCGGGTCTCGGCTGCCTCGCGCCGCCGGCGACGATCTTCCCGAGAAGTAACCGGAGAAGAGGAAGAGGCGCGCAAGATGGATAGGACTCGTCCTATCGCACATAGTATTTGCACGAAACAAATGGTACCAGGGGCCGCCTACGTCCCCCCCGGCTTTCAGCGAATTATCCTCCGACCCGTAGCCAGCCTTTTTTTCGTTCTACGCCACTGGTCGCGCTAATGATATTTCGCGAGCGGCGCGCTCGTTATTTTCGTTCTCTTTAGCGTGCGTGACAGATCGTACGGCGATCCGCGATGGCACTGCCCACACCGGCGATAGGGGTAGATCAATTGCAATCCGTACGGCAGAAACGTCGAGGGGCCCGAGACAATCACTTTGCCGATCCGCATAGAAACTATTGGACGACGGCGACGCTTCAGATTCTTCTCTTCCTTCTTACCCATATTTCGCGCCTCCGTTCGCTCTTGCGTCTTTAATACGTAAGTTTAATCAACTTTAAGTCTCTGTTTCCCCATTTTAAATTACCCCGTGGTTCTTCTATTACATTTGTTTTTTTCTCTCTTCTCTCTTCTCTCTTCCTTCACTTTTATTCGTATTTTCGTTGTGTACTTTTAGGTGTTACGATGTAACTGGGGGAGACTGCTCGTCGGGAGAAGATCTGAAAAAAATTATCGTACTGGAAGTAATGATCCTCATCGGAACGCCTGTTCAATCTCGACGACTGAATTATCGTACGGACTCCCCTGGCAGATGTCACGGCCTGCGAGCACTCGTTGGAGACACGATTCTCCAGTGTGCCAGAACGCGTGTCCTTACACGAGCGTGCGCATGTACGTGCGACGCCGTGCCCTGTGAAATAAGGCATTACGCGCGACGGTGCAATTGTTTTGTGCTTTAAAACGATGCCAAGAGAGTGTTAAAATTATTCCCGCTTCTCGTACGAGCAAATGTATGTTTCGCTTCATACAGGACGACCGAAGACTGAACCGTGCTCATTGAACGCCCTCGAATGCCACCGCGCCATTGAGCCCTTTTTTCAGAGCACAGGGACAATACTATCGTGATCGAAGGCGGACGCTCGGGCGAGCCGTGCTATAAATTGCAGTATGTAAATTTAATAAGCGCGCGCGCCTCGCTCCGTCGTTGCTCACCGTGGATCTTCATTGGGAGAGCCTCGTGAGACCGTATCGGGATTATGTCGCGAGCGAGCGCTGGCACACCGTCCGCTGACTTTTATAAGACAACGTACCGAGCCGAGGCTGTTCAATTATCGTATTAGTGCGCCTCGGACTTTGTAGCGGAGGCCCGCTTCTTCCACCATTACCACGTCCGTCACGCCGCACGGCCGGCCTAGCCGCAATCACTTTAATATTCATATACGTGTCATCCCGTAGCGGAATAAGTACCTTAAATCGATGCCTCGTCCCGATCCTCCTCTCGTCCGCTGGGCCCTGTCGCGCGACTCGCCGATAGACGGTAATTATATCGTATCGACAGCAGGCGTGCCTGACCCGCGCAACGCGCAACGCTCTGTGATTTACAGTTGCGCCGCTTGAATTAAATGCAATTAAGTCGCAGTAAATTACGCACGTCCCCGCGCGGCCTGGCAGATAAATCAGCGTCGTGTTTGCCTTCGCGTGTAATCGCAGGGAGGGCGGAGGAGAAAAAACTGGCGAGAGGCCGAGGAATAGGCCGCGGCGAAGGAGGTGGAGGGTGGAGGAAGAAAAAGAAGGAGGAATCGCTAGTCGGCTGGCTCGTCCGTTTGCCCGTCCGCGCTCGCCCGTCGGCGATGCGCACAATGTGCGTGCATGCGCGCCCGTCTTTACTCCCAGCAGTCCCAGCGAGCAGAATCTCTAGAATGCGGACGGTGCTGTGCCGCGAAAGAGGGTGTGTACGCGTGCAGCCCGACCATCCCCTCGCTCTTCTGCACGTCCGTCGGATTCTGCTTTAGATTCGCGCCCCCGTTAGAGGGCGAGTTGTCTTGTCTTCATTGTTCGCCGTACGCCGGGCCGTGTCACCTTCAATATTCATGAAGCCTCGGTCAGGGAGACAAAAGAGCTTTGACACTGTTACAAGATCGAGCGCGATCAATAATCCATCGAGCCTGGTTAACATATTAATGAAGGTGACGTCATGGTTAGCAGGTTAATAAGGTCGCGTGGGCGCGTCCTGGCAATAAAGAGCGCGCTTATCCGAGCTCATCCTTTGGCCGCGGTGCGGCCGTAGTGCGGTCGAGCGATGTTGGATGTGGGGAGCAGCTAGTAGTCGTGTGTACCTAACTCTCGTTGTCCTGCTCCTTCTCCCTTCGCCCCGGCATTCTGTTATGTACTCCCGAGCCCCGGCCTTAATTTACATATCTCTATATCAATGCTACTACCTCGCTTCACGGGCCGCATACTTTCAGCGACGCTCAGCGGTTCACATTTCACGACTGTCGGGGCGCAATGTGCTACGGGGTTACCAGGACTGCTCGCTGCCTGCGTTTCGTACGCCCGCGCCGCTCCGATTTCAAATCGATCCGAGCGACTTTCATCTTCGTCACCCGCTGCTCTTTCACGTTCGTACAATTTCGAAAGCTGTGAACCGCTACCTGGTTCGCTGTGCATCGACATGATTGTCGCGAGTCAAACGGAACTCGCTTCGTTTCTCACTGTTCTTCTCACCCCTCGACGAAGTCTTTCTGTCCTTCCTGTGTTAAAGTTGAAGTGCCGGCGAATTGAGCTCCCTCGCGGGACGACTGTCTTCAGGTGCTTCCCTTCATTAATTCCGAGATCCGAGGCACGGTGCAAAGGTGTAATAACCAAGGAATACCGTTCGTAGCCTTGCATCTTACATATCTTAGGCTAAAGCGTATTTCGCCGAGTGTTATTGAGTCGCAGGGCTCTATCGGGGAGCGGTCCGCCTCCAATTCCCTCCGAGTCACGTGTGGGTGTGCCGAGAGAACAAACGCGTCAAATCTGCACGAATATACGCGCGGAGCCCTAGCACAAACCGCGAACTAGAATGAATAGGTCAGGCGAGAGACCGTCGTTGCTTCTCCGATAACGGAAGCTCCTTGTTCTCCATAATCTGTACGATGGAAGCCGACCGCTACCTATTGAGTAAATAATATATGGAAGGTCTATCGACTGAAAATGCCAAAGGAGAATCAATCCGAAGCCGTACAAAACGAGTAATGCAAGCGTTCGATGAAACTCCCAAACAGTCACACGAATCTACAAAATCAATAATGTGTTTTTTTAATGGGTGCTTATGCAAAAGAGTGAGATTAGTAAATAGAATTGTCGCAATAAACACAGACCGCGTGTTAACATTGAGGTGAGAAAATAAGGAATAACGAACACAGGAAACATAAAATAAAAAAGAAGAAAAATTAAATAAAAATTTGGTTAAAATGTAACAATGTTTGGGATGATAGACGGGAGGAACAACAAATTGATTGCGCCGTCGCAGATTCTTTCGGTGTAAGTGACCTCTTGGGAAAAGTGGCTATCAGCGATATTTGGGTGACACACAGCCGTCAATGTGTTATAGGGATATTTACGAGGCGCTCGGTGTCGCGCGACAAGCGCGATAAATTACGAGCGCTTCTCCGAGCCGGAGTACCTGCCGGAGCGCGATTAACTAATGTATCGGCGTTGATCGTCGACAAACCGGGGCTGGCAGAAGATCGATGACGTCGGGACCCGAGGTCGATGTAGGTCTTTGACGATGAGTAGAGGAGCAATGATCGGTAGTCGGTCGGGTCTTCGTCAACCGCCTCAACAGCCAACGTCATTAAGCAAGCTTCTTTATGGGCTCCATTAAGAAGCGATACATTGTGTTAAACTCGCGTTACGTTGGCGAGTTCGGCCGGGTGCGTGCAATTTTCCCGATCAGCTTTCTCCGATTATCCGACCATGTCTGAGTACGACTTTCCGTTCGCGGGATCTGACTCCGGAGTGCATGCGTCGCAAGTACGACTCTGGAAAGCGCGACGAGCGGGAGAAATCGGCGCACAGATCGATCAACGGCACACGCTCGCGGGTCGATTCCACCTGTTGTGGACGTGGACTCACGAATGACTTGGGCGTGAACTTTCAATCGTGACGCTCGGTAAACAGACGCTTCCCGCGCCGCGGCGGGTTTCACTTTATCGATCCGGCGGAGTGAAATGTTCCTCTTCTCTTCTTCTCCTCGGATACGTTTGCCAGCCGTTTCCTCCTCCCGTCGCGACGCCCACGCGAAGGATTTTTATTTCCTGCACACATACGCACGCTCGCGCCCGCACACATCTGTTTCCGTTCCGAGCCGGCCGTGTTCTTCTCTTTGCACTTATGTACCGCGCGCTGAGTTACTACTCGCTCCGATGAAGAGATGCGAGCCACGGACAGGAGGAACCGTGGCGGGTCGGACGTGCCGTGAGAAAGAATTTCTGCCGAACTGGACACGGCATCACATGTGGCACGAAAATATCAGACGTCGATCAGATCTCGAAACTATTGCGCAATCACTTCGTTACACCTCGCCCATTGTTCGCCGCTCGCCATTCCGTGAGACTCGGCCTTTCTTCAGACATGCCTTACTCGCGTGCTCGCAGCTTATCGCACGACGATCGCCGGAGGGTGACATGTGAAGTTCCTCGGGGAATCGCGATGACGGATCGGACGGTGCGCAGGGCGCAGGTGACGATTTTCGACGCGCCAAGCGCGGAGACTGATTGAATAGAGCAGATGGCTCGCGAATCTTGCATAAAACTTCGGCCACGGACATCTCGTTAGCGACTCTAGCGTCTATTTCTTTCCCCGGCGACGCAGAATATCGCGAGAGGAGCTGTCGGGACAGCGCCTTTTGTTCCGTTGGCGGTTTATTTAAATACGCATTAATATTTAATACTCGACGAGTGTTTAAGTGGGAGTTGCTCTCGCAGACCCGCGGGCCCTATGTAATTACTGCAAGCGGCCCACACCCGCCAGTGAGCGAGAGAGAGCGAGAGAGAGAGAGTGAAGAGGGATGGTGAGAGTTGGAGAAAGAGTCGAGAGCGAAAACCGGCACGGAGCGCAATGTCCCAAAAACGTAGAAACACAATGGTCATCAGATGATGGATTACAGTGACCGTAATATTACCGCGTTAATTCAATATAGCGATTATGCGCCATCCGTCGGACACGACGCGCGAATACATGAAAATCTCGACGAGTTCTTGACTTTCCTCCGTTCGCGTCACGGATCGTCGAACTCGCTCGCAGTGCGGTCTCAATTCGGCCGACAGGTGCGAGGAGGAAAGCTTTCGGCGCTGCGGAGCGGCGTGTCGGTGGAATTAAGATGGATACGCAGAGGTGTGGCCTCGCTCCGTGTGAAAACAAAGCTTATCTCTCCATCATCGGCATTCTTAAGGAGAGTCATTACCACCGCTCGTGTATCCGGTGCCGCGCGCGATATTTGCACCAATAAACGATGAGTCGGCCAGGAATCCCCGCGAAATGACGTATCATTACGCGTATTCGCTCCTCGCACGGAGGCTTCGTTCGAAGGAAGGCGGAGAGAGAAAAAAAGGAGGCACGAAAGGGAGAAAAGGAAGAGGGGCCGTGGCGAGCGTGGTGGAAGGGGCGGCCGGGTATCGCGTTTTTCGCGATTTTCTCACGAGGATAATTTCGACGATTAGCGCAAAAAACCCCCGTGCCCACCGTGCGGGGCGAGGCGAACGCGAGAAAACGAGAGACACAAATTGTTTTGCCGTGCCGTGTAATTTCGCAGGGCCGCAACCATCATGTATCATTTGCGGCAAATTATAAATTCATTATTTCACAATTATCGTAATGCATTTGCGAATACGCCGATGACCCGGGCCCGCGGCGCAACGTTCGCTCGCTCGCCGTAGTATGTGCCGCCGACTTCTCCGCCGATACGTCGAAAGAGGATCTCCTTGACTGGGGGCCAGCCGGCCAGGTGTCGGACGTCGGACATACGACTAGTCGCCCGTCGATTGCGCGTGTCACAGTTAATTGTGGCCGAAAAGTTTGTCCTACATCTTGCGGCGCGAACTTTCCGTTGGCTCGTTGGCAGGTTTACGTCATAGGAGTCTCGTGCTTCGAGATGCGCAAGGGCCGCACACGGTAGCCCTTCGTGAGGGCCGTCCTCCTTCGCGTGAGTCCGCTCCTGTACCAGAAGCCCATTTTCTACCGCGCGGAGGATCGGCACGTCGCGCGTCGGTCGCGTCAGTGCAGAGTCTCACGGAAGCTTCGATCGATCGGGAAGGATCGTGATGGATCGCAGCTACCGCGCGACAGAGAGGCCCTGCTATTCCTGCTGTCCGTCCTAACCAGTCTGCTAACATCGTCGCGACTTGAATTAATTCGTCGAACGGCGCGCGGACGCGCGCACGCGCTCTCCACGTCACGTTATTAGACTCGCTATCGCGTATACGCGCGCGCCGTGCATCGATTCGCTTTCTGCACACGCCGGCAACGTCGTGGTCGTCGTCGTCGTCGAGGAGCGTCGCTAGTTTTACGAGCGAGCCGTGCGCATCTAAATGCACTCGGGGGAAGTTCAGCGTTGCATCGAAGAACTCACCTTTGGCGCGAGGAATCACATCGCTCCGGAGTACAATGAGCTCGACAACGTCTATCTTATCGTCCCGGCGAAATCCGCCAGACGAAAAGAACGCCTTTGTGCCCAGTGCGCGCGCCTGCCCGCCGGATTTTTGCAGGTCCGCCGTTACTTATCGTTCAGACATTCCCGGTCGATGTCGAAATGCCACGTCGACGGAGGCCACCGTCATTGTCGTTGAGCAAATTGGTTATTCGCGAGAGAAAAATTTGATCCGAGCTGCACGGCGGGCGAGAGAGCGCATCTCGATGCGATGGAATGGAGATTCTTCATCTCCACCTTAATTTAATCTTCCCGTGCCATCCACGCTTTTGTCACCGTCATAACTCAGGCCGCCGGGACAACCTGACGCGGGCCGGACCCGGCGCGGATTTGAATATGAGACTTACGGCTGTCTACGGGGTGGAATCTGCATTCATATTAGTTGTAACATTATCGCCGTCGTCGTTACGGAGTGAGAGGAAACGCATTGTCGTCTGCGGCGAGAGCGCATTGTGCGCGTCGCACGGCGCGAGGAACTATTGATTCTCCACGGTTTATTCAATCGACGTCGCACGCCGTCAGCCCGCGAGCTTTTAACCATGTCGCGGGACACGCCTCCTCTCCCGTCTTAATTACCGTTTTTTCGCGGAATCCTTTCTATCGGAAGTGACGCGGACGCGCGGAGTCGCATAGAGCGGATTTTTCGCTGCGGTTCTTCCAATTATGGCGACACCGTTTCTCTTCCCGGAAGGTCCGCGCTAATCGCAAATATTTAGACGGCCGCGACGTCATCGTGACGTCGCGCGGCCAATGATGATGACGCAAGGGCCACGCTTCGACGAGTCGCGTCGTGACGCGCGCACATGCTACTCGCTCGTGCAAGCCACACGACCCCGCCGCGACCGTCCGCGTCGCCGTCGTCGGGAATGTCTGGAGATGCAGAAGCGTCGTTAATTTTCCGCTATTTTTAGCGCGCGTTACGACGAGAAAGAGAGGATCGGCGGATTGCGCTGGGCGAGGTGAAGGAGCCGATGATTTCTAAATTTAAACAATCCGACCGAGTCGCACACACCCGCCATGAGCTTTCCATCGCCACCGCCACTTGAACGCCTTTAATTGATAGCGATAACAAAATCTGCATTTTTCTAGTGCGACTTCTGTCGACCGGCCTCATTGACGTACGGCTTTATCGCGGCACGAAAAATCGATACTTCATTGGCGACAGTAAACATCTGTTTTGCGGCGTCATCGGTTATCAACAAAACTGTACGGCAATGCACGCCGATATCCTTGATGTCCACTATCGTTACTCGGGCCCCGAGTAACGTCAGCGAAGTATCTCGACGAGACGTGCGTCGGCTCCCGGCGGCTAATGGAAACGTCGTCGTCGCATTATTAATTGCGTCGAGCGGCGACCTAATTCAGTCGCGTAATCAGTGCCTCGGTCAAGTTTCGTCCAATGACACTGATAGCTGCCGCAACGGCCGATTAACGCGAGGCCATTAGGCATCAAGAACGTCGAGTGACGACAGATACCGCGCTGGTATTCGATATGATCGAGCGAAGTGAAACATTTCGAGGTGCTCCGAGCGACCACCGGCTTCAGCCCGATAACAGATGTTTTTACAACAAGAATCGGACCGGTCGCCGATGGCTACGTGCGCGGTGGCCCAAGAAAAGCTTTAACGAACGGCCGCGCGCGCGAACGTCCGACTTTTCGAAAGTGCCGGTCTATTTTCAATAATTGCACTCTTCGAGTCCCCTCGAAAAATCATCAATGGCACTCCTCGCGAACGTCACGTCCGCGCCGTCGATGTCGGCCAGACTTTGCCTATTTCGCATTCAGCGCGACACCACGCGGCCGATGATGTCACGGAGGGAAAGATCTATTCGCGCATGATTCAGTGCGAGCGCGCTATCCGCGCTTGCAATCTCTATATCCGACGCTCGGATCTGCATCCGAGATGACGCTGTTATCTCCCACACGCCGTCGCGTCCAACTATTCCCACCTCCTTGTGCGCCGTAGGAAATTCATGAATGGAAAGGCTCGCGGCGAGAAGAGGCAGCCCATCGTGCCTCCGCCCGCGTACGAAAGTTCGCGGAAGAGAAAGTCCTCGATCGCGGATGACATCATCGCTGCCATGGTCATGGTCTCCGGGGAATCTGGATCAAAAGTGGCCGAGCAAAAGCAAACCCGAGAACTTTCCGCGAAGCCGAATGCATAGCTGTTATTGGCACGCGAGCTTGAGTTACGGGTCCTCTTTTCCGCGGAAGCGGAAAAATAGGAAGCTCAAACGCGCGACTCGCCTTCCGAAAAACGATTGTACTCCGGAGAACGCGGATTTCCCGGTATATCGTCGGATAAACGTCTGGCCGGACTGGGAAGGCAAACACGTAAATCGGCGTAGAAATAAGAATGCACTTACCTCGGAACTCGCCGAGATATCTGGAATCCGTGGCGGCCGGGGCGGAAAATTTGTGCGCTCTGTTTAGATGTGTGCCGAGGATATATCGGGAGGGCAGAGTGAGATTCGCAGTGGGGAACGACCGCGGAAGCGGGGGTGTAAATTCTTTCGAACGTTTTTCCGCTCGCTGGTAGCCTGCTCACTCGGCGTACACCCTAATTATTGAGAGTGCCGATAGCACTTACCGAGTGATTAGCCAGCGACCAACGCAGGTAACGTGTCCCAACCTACCCTACTCCTCCGCATGGAACCTACCAGTCTGCTGTACGAACTTCAATGACTTTCGCTCTCTCTCTCTCCTTCTTCTTGGTCTAGCAACGCACGCCCGTTCGCAAACAATAGGGTACCGAGGTGGAGAGAGCGAGAGAGAGAAAGAGTGACGTCACTGGACACGACAACGAATCGTGCCTTCTATGGGTTCCAGGTTGAGAGTTCATGGCGTACCCACGTGGTCTGCCTCATGGTAGTCACGAATTGCGAATTACGTACGCGCGCGGACGTGCACGTCCTGCATAGATCTCTGACATATGCCTGCTTGCAATTACCGGCGATCGGTCTCGCTCCCCTTCCTCCCTCTCTCACTCTCTCCGTTCGCAGCTACGCCAGCCAGGCACTGCAATTTCTCCGCCTTCGTTCCTTTTCCCTCCTTTCCTCCCAAGCCTCCCGCTGCCCTTATGCGGACGTCCGGACGCGTGGCCAGCGAAAAATGAAGAGTCGAGCCGCGAGTGTCGCCTACCGAACCGGCATCCTCCAAAGAGTGCACAACTTCGAGGCGTAGAAACGTGGTCGGCGGAAAAAGGATAAAAATGCAAACGGATCTCGGAGCCTCGAGTGTACGGCGAGAGAGGCTCTCGCGAGAGCCTCGTAATCCGCGGTCTGTGTTCCCCTCATTAGGGAACTGGACGTAGAAGGTAATTGATACTTTCATAACCTAGCAGCATTCCCACCTGCGAATAGCTGAGTTTTTGCCGCGGCCTCGTTAGAGGTGACAATAAGTAGTTACCCGTTTCCAGGTACCTGCCTGCCTGCCTACCTACCTACCTACCTGTCGTGAAACGTCGCGGGCTGAAAGACGGTATACCGTGTACCCTAGAATTATTATGGGGGACGATTAAACGATACGACGATATACGATTTCTGCCATCTCTCGGATTCAATAAGCGTACGCGTCGCGCTCGCTGCGCCAGGGCATCCTACACACGGCCACCTTATACGCTGGAGGAGCACTTCATACTTTACACCGGTTACACGCGCTCACGCCGCTCGCTCTTCGTCGAATTAGCGGCTCGGCTGAATTTTAGTGCGATTCCTGCGATCCGCGATCACTCGCCATTATCGACGCGTTCCCCTCGTCTCGCAGCAGCGTCAAAGAGTCTCCACCGAGCTGCCGCCGCGCCTCGAATCTCCCCCTGCCCGAGCGAATCGGTCTCAACGACCCTATCTAATTATGTAAGTTACAGCCACGCAAATGATGCACGTATACACGATGGCATCGTCGTCCTGTAATACGTGCGAGAGTTTACAAATTAGCCGCGGTTACGAGGTGCGTGTACAACGAGTGGCGGCGAAACACTAATAATCACGGTGATTGCAGGGGAGTGCAAATCGTCGGCGGGATAATATTCCGCGTAATTGGTTCAGCCCCTGTCAACCTGTCTAGCTACCGGACGATGTCTTAACCCGACAGCCTGCACGACACGTTCGCGCGAGGCAAAACGCACGCATTTTCGCAAGGTTTCACGATCCCTCCTGTCATCTGTATCCGTTCGCGGAATCTATTACGTGCGCCGATCCTATCGCTCTCACGTGCAATTGAATTCCGAGTAAAGGTACCGGCGACGATCTTATTGTTACGCCGCTCGCTGGCCCAGCTCGTTACTCGTGCGCGTTCGTCGCTCGCGTAATGCCGCGTTTTTATATGCAATCGCGACGATCGCTCGCGCATCTTGCCGATCTCTCGCTGGAACTGCTAATTGCTGTCGGAACCGGGTCAAAGTGCGTCGTTCCTCGAACAGCGCTCACACGCTGACAAATCGACTCGCGCCGATTCGCGAACGCCTTATGTAAGCGCGTTTCGCGGCTCAAGTCCGCTTTTTGCGGCCGCTCGCTAATGGCGAAAACAGGCGCCGAAAGACGTAGACGTTAACGAGATTCTAATCTAGCGTTGGCGGAACTTTGCAGAACGAAATCTGGCCGGGAACGTCGCGACACTTTTCCCATGTCACGCAGTGGCTGCGTTCGAAAACGTGCGGGAGAGGTAAGGTAGCCGAGCAATTAAATGCGTTTGCCACCTCGCACGAAGCTCGGTACTTGGCGCGGGCGCGCCTACTCTGACGTACGCTACGCCGAAACCTATCTACGTCTGTGAAAAAACCCGGCGGCGCACCCATTAACGCGGGACCGTTCGCCACGAAATAGATTCCTCATAACGCTATGTGCCGCTTCTCACAGAATTCGTTCCCTTCTGAGTTAGTTTAACCAGACCAGGGTCACTGAACAAAACATGCGTTAAGTGAAACATTTTTAAAATTCCCGACATCAAAATTTCGGATACGGGGTGGCATCATTAAACTTTTCAGTCCAAACTCGAAGTACAACAACCGTCGCCGACATTTCTTCCCAAATTCTGAAGAACGTCGAAGATCCTAGAAACTATTGAATCAATTTTGAAATATATACTTTAACTTTAAAGCAGCGAAAATACACACGACCATAGACGTCAGACTTACAACACACCTCCGTTTGGCGTGAGGTGTGAAAAGTTGGATGCAAAATCCCATAGCCCTGCTTTGAAGAATGTGTCGTTGCCGAAAACTTTGCCGACGTAGGCCCTCAACCCACTGACAATTAGCCTATCGGCAAATCCGCCACTACTTCTGGCTCGCGGCCGCACGATTCTTCCTGGAAGCAAGAGTCGACCGCACCTGTCGACAATGCGCACGCCGACGCCGACGCCGACGGGCCATCAGGATCCCGGAGATCGGCGGGCACCTTCTTTGTCGCGTTCCTCCGTTTTCTCGCTCCGTTCCCACGGGACGCGCGCGGAAATGGCAGGCTCGTGTGCGGCGTACACCGACGCACGCACCCTCCTCGTGTGCACCGCGCGGCATTTGCCTACGCCGGGGTCGGCGCGGCCGGAGGAACACTTTCCTCCAGATATTAATAAGTTATAGCGGGCCGATCGCTGTTTCTTCTGGGAAGGTAGACCCGAGCGCAGCAACAATGGCCAAACTCGCCGCGGGGGACCGGTGCCCCGAGATTTGCTCGGGATAGACTTTGACAACGCGATCGCCAGTGTCCCATATTATATGCCCATGCCGGTGGACCGCAGATCAGATAAGGGATGCGTTTGAGAAACCGACCGACCGACCGACCGACAGAGCGACCGTACTGGGCCCGGCTCGCTCAACGACGACGACGACGACAACAGCTTCGCCGACATCTTCGCCGCGCTTCTTCTCGGCGCTCGCCCAGCTTCGCACGCATTTCCTTTTTACCTTCGTCCTACTCTTCTCTCTTTCTCTCTCTCGCGCGCGCGCAGCGGCCGTCGCCGCGGACCACGCTACTAATCTATTGACTTGACGCGGCCCGGCCCGGCGGACAGTCGAAAGGGA
The DNA here is from genome assembly GCA_963942575.1 of Priocnemis perturbator. Taxonomy (NCBI): domain Eukaryota; kingdom Metazoa; phylum Arthropoda; class Insecta; order Hymenoptera; family Pompilidae; genus Priocnemis; species Priocnemis perturbator. The sequence goes on along the minus strand of OZ012643.1, from coordinate 21,054,299 downwards.
TTTGAGAATGGGCCACCTAACGGAATCCTCCCGACTGATTCTACCGAGAAAAGGGATCAGAGGGTGGCGAGCGTCGCTTGGAAAACTGTCGATCGACTGCCGCTGACTTTTCAGGGCGTATCGCGCCCCCGCATCAGTCCCTTCGTCGGTGCATTGTTTTCGTTGAACGTCCGCGTTCTCACGCCTCGGGCTACGACGAGGGCGCTCAGGACCGCGCGAAAGTCATCCTAGCGATTTGACATAATTAATTGGCCACGTGCGCGCATATCCGCGACGCATAAGCACGGCCACGATCACGGCGAATGATTTAATTAACTTTCGAACTGGTTCCAGTGCGAGCGCGTCCAGCATAGCCGGGCGTCTCGCATCCGGCAGTCCTTGAGTGCGTTTCAAGTCGAATGAAATGCTCGATAAAGGGAGACGCGCTGAAGTAGTCCGCGACAAACCTCGTGCTTCGCAAAGGGCTGGCCGACGGAGAACGACATCGTCTCTGTCGCGCACTCGAGATTTATCGCTCATAGAACGCGCGCCGGGTTCATTGCGGCAGATTGCGTCATCGATCCGACCGCCGCCGGAAAGATCGAAACCGCAAGCGGCTTGTATCTCCGGCCTCGTAATTTCGAATGTAAATAAATATTTGCGTGGCGCGCTCAAGATATGCGAAAAACTGGACCCAGCGAAGTTTCACGCTACGTGAACGTTCGATGATCGATCGCCGCTTTGGCAATAATTATTGCGGACATAACCGTAATAAGCGCTACGAGGGATAATATTTCTCGCGGTCGCTTTTAATTTATCGGCCGCCCGATAGCGCGGAATGTCCGTATCGGTTCACTCAGCGATTGCCTCCGTCATGGATATTCATGCCATCCGAACGGAGTCTAGCCCGCGAGCGCGCGCGCTCCTAATTGCGCAACTTTCGAGCGTTGCGAGAGAGCCTAGCGAACTCGCAGCTGCCGCCTGTCGCAAATTAAACTCCAAATCGTACGTGCGCCACCAACCCAGCGGCTGACCAGCGTAATAAAATTTAGCTGAACCGCCAACGCGCCACTTCCATCGCGCAAGTTGTCTCGGCATGCACGCGACCAATGATGTAACTGATAGAGAGATATCGAATTACTGGAACTGTGCAACCACGGGCAACGCTATGATTCATGCGAGATTAGAGCGCAACGTAAAACTTTTTGCCCTGACAAAACGCTGGCTCCGCTATGTACACACGCCCGCGACACGTACCTGAATGCGCACCACGACAACGACGCTCGACGACGTGAGAAGACAAAGCATGTAATCGTATAGCGTTACACCGACCGAGTCGGAGTACACTTCTCACGATATGCCTACGTGACTGAACTTGTTACTATTTGTTTATAAATATCCTTCGTTACGGCGTAAGAAGGATCCCAAACCGCAATCGCGTCATCGTCTTATACGCAAGTATACACACACACTGCTATATTTGTGCCAGCCTCGGTACCTTGGAGGAAGTGAATCGACTGGACGAAAAAAATTGACGTCGCGGTATGACGGGAGACGCGTCGACGATGTAATCTGGCTCATCCTAATCTCGACGTTACATCCACTCGCCGGCGCTTATTCGCCGGGCGTTACGCGCAAACGTCACGATGTAAGCGAATTTCCGAGAAAAAGCCGGCGTCTGGACGTAATCGTATTAGACCGCGTGCAAGTCACCGCAAAAGGATCTTATTGGCCGAGAGAGGAGGACGCCCACAACGTGCACGGTTATATAGTACTCTAGTGCTATGCGGGGTTCATTCATAGTTCCACTCCAGTCTAGTCATTCATTAATCCGATACGGCGAGAGTGTCCTTACGGAGTGTGCGCGCTGATCGCAACTCTCGATAGTTCGAGTGACCCGCTTTAAAGTTCGTGTGTCGAGCTACCTGACGCGACCAGCGCATGCTATATCCGCATATGTGGCTCGTCCCGAGTGCGTGTGAAACCGAGAAGTGCCGTCCCAGTCGTCGACCACGTGGATTAATATCACACTCGCGAAGCATGCGAATAGGTGAGAATGAGTCATTGCCGAATTTCGAATTCTTTACGAGAGACACTTGCCTTCAAGAGCGAGAAGCACTGTTCCGGTACCGACTATCCGGCACCAAAAATAGGCCAATGACGCAGTTGCGGATTTTCTATCAGATTCGGTGATTAATACTTACAACTATGTCCGTTACACTCGTGTGTGACAGGAATTAATTTGTTAGCTTCGGAAATGTCTAGAAATCGAAGGTTCTCGAAGAGCGAGGTTTCTCCCAGAGAATTTCATATTATAAAATATAAGTATATTTCCTACAAACCGTGAAAAACGTGATCCCTCGATTTTTCGAACGCCACTGCCTCATAGCAAAAGTAGATGGCACTCATATCTGGATGACGTAACAGGCAATATATTAAAGCAAGGCGTCTATGTAGCACACGATTAAAGCCGATATTCGCGCATACCTTTCGTGGACGCGGATCTCGCGCTTTTTGTCCGCAATCGTGACTCTTCAGGGTGGGCGATCTCTCCCGTCCAACGTCCGTCGTAGACGGAACTAATGGATTACAGGCCGGTCGTGGAGTCCGTGGCCAATCGTCCGTGCCACGGCAGCTTGCCAGCAAGAATTCGCCGATCGACAGGATCGACGGATCCTTCTTCGACTCCTTCTCGTCCGCCGATTGTCCAGCGCCAGGGACAGCGGGAGAAGAAGTGGCGCTTCCTTCATCGGTTTTTCCTGCACGGGAATGCGGCGAGCGGATAATGATCGATCGAGCCCGCACAGGCCCCGAGGGTCCACTGTACGTGGAATTTGTCTAGGCGCGTCCCGATCGAATTGTTCGCTTAGCGCGAAAAACCGCGAGCCGCGCGCACGGTTCTTTCCCTGCTTGTATTGACGCTGCAGTTAGCAACTGTATCTTCGATGAATCCGGTACATTAATAGTTTGCGTTTGCGTCATCTGTAATGGCGCATACATTAGACGTGCGTTACAGCGAGCTATTATTGATTTCAAGATATGTGCGTGATTATTGAGCGTAACGTCGCGCGTCGGCGGAGGATGGAAGCGAGGGCCTCGACAATGGCTCGGTGCTTCGGAGGCCGGCCTGAATGTCAGGTGTGAACATTAGCCGATATGTCACGCGAAATTCCTCGCGATTAGAGGAGACTTCGTAACGTGACGCAGCGAAACATTGGCGATGAGAGAGATAGGATGTGTATCTTTGACCCGTTCCAGCCAAGGCAGCAATTTCGCAACGAACAAACAGACTTGCGCATTGAATACTTATCACGATGAATCATCTTCGTGGCGCCTGTTCCACCCTAACTGCTACTTGCCCGATATCGCTCTTATCTCGATGCAGGTTAAAGCGGCGAATGACATGATTCCGATGTTATTCCCGATCGGCGCTCGATAGACGGCCCGTTATATTTGCTCGCTCGTCTTTCAGGGCGTAATTGCAAAATTCGATCCAAATCCCCCAGTCGGATTGCGAAAAAGTGTGTACACGGTAAGCTAAGCCGCCGAAAGGTTCGTCGAATGTGGATACTGTTCGTCGAACTATTTCAAGCCATTCGGACAGACGCAATGTGCGCGTACAAAGTAGTCCGCCGCAAGGCTCGCGACGCGCAATACGAATCTGATGTCGAGCGCTAATACACGGTGTGCACTTCAAAGTATATCATCTTCTCGCATCTCTTCATCTCGTTACCCGTTACGCCGACCGAGAGCGGTTTTAAATATGGTGGCAGAATATCTGCTGAAAAAAAGGAAGGGAACAGTAAGTGAACCAAGCCAAGGACCGACTCGCGCAACGGCGCGGCGCGTTTCCGTTCGGGCGGTTCGCAAAAACCCGACATTACTAGAAACTACTTGCGAGTAGCGGAGGTTTAAAGTTGGATACGGGCACGGATCGTGTCGACAGATCGACCGATTTCAGGAGCTAGCCGAGCGTGGCGAGAATTTTCCATTTTTCCCGCCGATGAGCGGCCGTTCCTCGGGAAAGAGCCTCGCTTGCCGCCGCGGCTTGCCGATCGTTGCGCAATGAGTGGCAGACGAAACGGGGAAACCCTCGGACAACAATAACAATTTTTCCCCGGTCAAATGGATCGTTATCAGAAAAACGCGGCAGTTAGCGCGAAGAAAACTAGTTCCGATAAGGCCTCCCCGCTCGCGCTTGCCTTCGCGAGCATCTACCAGAATCGAAGCACAGTGCGCCAGTCTCCCGCCCGCGCCGGCAGGATATCCGGGTATAGTCGAAGCTTCGAAATAGAAAGTTCCAGTGCCAAATAGAAGAGTCAGGCACGGTGAACATGCGAGTCGCAGCGCGCGAACGATGTAAGCCGTAAGCCGTCTTTTCAGCGGGTTCGCTTTTCGAAAGTATCGTCACGTCGACGGAGGGCTCGTTGGCTAATTAACGACGTGACACTGTAATTGGCGCGGTGGTAATTTGATCCCCTTGCGGACGAATTCTTCGGTGGTGCCGGGTTTTAAGAGAGAGAGAGAGCGCGCGCGCACATCGTTAAATTAAAATCCTGGGGCGTCCGGCGACGCCACCGGTGCTCGCCAGTTGGCCATCCAGGCGCTGCCGTCTAATTTGTAGCGCATAATATTCGTATAATGCGTTCTCGCTAATGGGATCGTCCTCAGGGAACCGAGCCGAGCGTGCCGTGGTCCGGGCATTTTTGCCATAACGTTCTCTCTCTTTTACACACACACACACAGTCATACGCACTCTTTCTAGCCAAACGGATCGCATAACTTTGCCTCGACGAAATCCTTCGATTCACATATTATCGAATGAAAGTATCGCCACTACAAAGTCTACGACCACGTGACTGCGCTAGTCGTGGCCCGCTAATTTACACCGTTAACATTTCTGATACACTCGAGATAATGCGGGCGAGCTCGTGAAAGGTTCATGCGAGGTGGTGAGAAAAATGAGAGTCGTGTGCCTGGCGGAGATCGTTAAATTCCTTTGTTGGGGGGATAAAAATGTTGGAAAAATTGCATAATCATTGATCGAGTAGCGCCGATTGTCGGCGGAAATCGGATAGGCCCACGTGACGCGCAATCATCCGATCAAATGATCGAGGAGGACGTCTGGTGGTACAGATATACATTCCGCTGGATCACCGCATACGCCTCTTATCGCGAGCATAACGTCTTATCGATGACGTCGACTGCGACGTATCGCCTCGCCCGGCTCTCCATTTCGCCAGAAACATCAGACCGGTCGAATCGTTCGCACGCCTTGCCTTTCGTTATCTACCGGGATCGCCGTTGTTTGCAAACTTTTACGGCGTGTGTGGCCGCGGCGGGCGAAAATGCGCAAAAAGAATCGTGTCAGGGTGAGAGTGATAGAAGTCGAATCGGACGTTCGTTGGCTCGCGTTCGTGTAAGAACGAAGGAACGAACGCCTCCGACGTGTTGCGAGAGCGTGATTCGGCTGGGCCTTGCTGGACTACACCGGAGGGTCTTTCGGGCTGGCGAGCGGTGTGCATGAAGAGCAGCGTGTATCCCCGTGCTGGGTCAACAGGTAGTACCGGTAATAAGATCCATCCATACCATCGGCAGCATCGTACGCACGCACGTACGCACGCACGCACGCACCGCGTTCCATGATATTTCGAATGAAATCGCCGTGGCCCGGGGGGCCGCGCGAGGGTGGCGTGCGTGCAGGTGGGTGGAGAGGGATGAGGCACGAGGAGGGTGGGCTCTATGCCGCGGAGGGACCACGAGAGCGAACGACGTAGGCCGACGAGAAGGAGGTGGAGGTGGAGGGGCTCAGAAGGGGTGGAGGTGGCAGTCTGAAGAGGGAAAGACGAGGTGGGACCGAACAGCGAGTGTATGCGTGCGAGAGTAAGAGAAAGAGGGACCGAGAGCAAGCGAGAGGGAGAGAAACGGCGAGGGAGCGAGAGAAGCGAGAGCTAGAGATCGACAGACGGAGGGAGAGAGAGAACCGAAGTGAGTAGTGAGTCCGTGAGCCCGTGAGTGAGTAACTGGGAGTCGCAACGGGGGACCCACTCAGTCACCACGAGATCGGCAAGCCGAATGGTCAAGCCGCGCCGGTTCTCCCGCTGGAAAGTCTGCGCGAGTCGTAAAGATCGAGGCGCAAGGACCGCCGGCCAGTTTTCCTCGGATGTCCGACAGCTCGCAAGCTGCGCGTCCTAATTCCGTAGCCCGCGAACCTTTTCCCGCGTTTCGCTCGACAAGTTGATCCAGAGGCCGCGCGTGGCCATCCGGACAGCGGTCGTCGTCGCCGTCGACGATGAGGAGATTCCTGGTGCGCTGTTACGTCACCCTGACGACCATCTGACGTGCGCCGAGCGCGAATCCGCGACAGATTTTCGTTAACGCTCAGCCATCGTCCCGCGAGTCGCGCGCCGATTTCGGTCCGGTTCGCCCACACGTCTCTCGAGAGCCACGCCGAGGTTCGTCCGTCAGTCCGTCCGTGACTCTCTACGTCACTCCGCCCGTACGCCGGCTCAGGAAGTTACGAGGAGGCGTCCTCTTTGCCGCGTACTCCCGGCACCGGAAGTGCACCGCCTGTGCGAGTGGATGCGAGCGAGAGGCATCGCCGGGAGAAGCCGAGGACTCTCCTGCAGGAGGACGAGGAAGAGATGATCGTCGAGCTGCTGGTGGCCGGAGCGTTTGCCCTCGCCACACTAAGGCGGTGTGTGTACATTGTTGAATTACTATCAATTACCAAATAGTAGCCCTCTCACTCTCTCCGCTTTTCGTTTTCTGCCGTTCACCATCTTTTTCGCGAGCGAGGCAAGACGGTTTCGGAATCGTTGTTCCCTCAAACGACGTTCCGCAAACTCACCCGTATTTCCCAATCAAGTGCTCGCCGACGACGTCTTGGCTCGTTCAAGCGCGCGCGCGTTCTCTCAGAGGAAAGACCATGTATCGCTGTCAGTGCAATGTTTCGCGGAATCGGAAAAAAGCAGCGACATTCGGTCGATAACGAGTTTTGCGAAACGTGGTTAATGACGCGACGACACGTGAGGAATCCTCGCGATGCTCGAGGTACCGTTTATCCGCTCATGCGGCGCGCGTTTCTTTCTGTTTTCTATTGAGCGTGTTCTCCGAATTAATCAGAGTTCGCGGGGTGACGCCGCGGCCGTACCGAAAGAACCGACCGATCGACGACTCTCCTTACTCTCGCATGAAAATGGAATTTTTAAGCCAACCACGTCGTCCCGACGCTTACAATTAGTCCTATCGGATAGGATCGACGGCGATCGGTCTGTGGCTCGCCCTCGTCCTGCGCACGGGAGATTGTCCTCTGTCGTGGACCGAGTCTCGACTTTCCTAGATTGTAATTATACGATAATCGCGTTGACTAAACGTCGCCGTCGGATAGAGCCATTGAAATAATTTATTATCGGCCAGCATTATCATGCGCGCCGTAATCATAGTGTACCGAGCAAGTCGGTATCGAGCGTAATCGGCCGAGCAATAATCCACCTCTCTCCCACGACGGGTCTTCGAAAGATCTGTCAACCCTTCGGACAAAGGGAACACGAACGACGGACGATTATCTGTGATAAGCAGCGCGTTCGTGCACTTGTACCGAGCTTCCTCACACTTTGCTCGCATTTACTGAGATCGACGCGGATCGATTTCGTGGGGACTTCCTTCGATGAAATCCGATACAGTTTCATCTACAATCTGTCGTTCTAAAATTATCGACCGCGCGATCGCGCGATAATCATCTCGTCGCATTAGGGACCTACTGGTGACGCCTGACATCACGATGAGATGCAAGCGAACACAAACATTTCCCGCCCCGAGCGATTACGCGGATACAGAATGAATGATTTCGCATGGTTGAACGTCGAATCCGCGTCTTCTCTGGAAGTTCGCGGACAGTTGAAACGTGCCCACGTCCCTTGTTGGCCGTCGAAAATCGTGAGCAACGTCGCGCGACGTCTGGCGATAACGGGCTATTATAGGGAAAAATTAGTGGAGGAGTGACTAAGCGATAAACTGAGTCAGTGCGCGGGTTAGGTGCCCCGCGTGTTTATTTGGCTTCGGTCTCGGAACTGGCTGTTGAGTAGATAGATATCAACCTCTTCATTTACCGCCCCGCGCCTGTCGTCGGACCTGCACTTGGACTGTATCACGTTTCATTTATCTTTCCCCTTCCGGATCGCTTTTTCGGCCGGGTAGAGTCGATAAATTGTCAATCATGCGCGGGATATAACGGTGACGTTACTGTATACACGCGATACTACGCATTGGGCCGAAATCGACGGTCAACTTTGCCGAGACGTACGGAAAGTGAGGCATGTATATGACGATATTGGTAATGCGGCTTAGACTTTCTCGAATCATGGACTGGCAAACGCCGAAGACCGAGCCCGCCTTCGAGCGTCCTTTTCCTCTGCGCGACCTCCTCGTCGTTCATCTCACCGACGACTAAGGCAGAAGACCGCCGATAGAGTCGCGTGTTGGTCCCGAACACACACGGCCTGTGTTTGCTCGGGTACCATCGCGGACCCTTTTTTCCATGTAGCCCGGCAAGAGTCACGAGCAACTAGCAAAGTTACAAAAGCTGAAGGCAAACAGATCCGGGGACGGGCTTTAACCGGTTTATCAAACACTCGTTGCGCCCTGAAGGTGGTACCCTAGGTTGTTTAAAGTGACGACGACAACGACGACGACAGGAATCGATGATGGCGACTCAGGGGAGTCGCGGTCGGAGAATGACGATGACGACCAAGACAACAACGACGACGGTGAAGAGAAAAAGGCAGGGTGGAGACGACAGAGGCGTATATGCATGTCGCACGCAACTTTTCACTTGGCCGCAACGAAGGCGAGGAATCGCGCAGTCTTCGTTTGATGCCGCACGAGACGAAAGTGATCGCCGGTGGAGGTGGGGAGGAGCGGATGAAGGAGGAGTCAAACAGCGCCGAGGCAAACCTCCTTTTCGCTTGTCCGGCATCGTCGCTCGACACGAATGTCGAGACGATCATCGTCAGTCCGCTTCGCCGCGAAACTTCTTCCACTCCGGCCACGGCGCCATTACGACTTTTAATCGCGCCGTAATCACGGGTAATGGACACCCGGAGAGAGGCAGGAGAGAGAGAGAGAGAGATCCAGCTCGTTCTGCGATCGGAAAAAACGTCCGTTCGGCAAATTGTCCACCATTGTCCGCTCGCGCATTTTCGTGCCCGTCAGTATTTTCTCGCCGCGCCACGCTTAATGATCCGACCGTTCCGGGGGCCCATACGTCCGCCATGCGACTCACCCAAAAATTCCCGGGAGAAAGTGGCGAAGCAATTTGCCGGTATCGAGTGCCAGGCCAATTGCCGGCGCAAAAACGATTGGCGCGGAAATGATCGAAGCGCCGCGCGCCGCGCGCCGACGCGCGACGTGAGACACGATTTTATTAGGGGTCGCGCGAAATTCGTTTGGACCGACAGCGACGGACCGCCCTCGACCGCACGGTTAACGAGTCCGAGAGGAACGTGCCGGTGAAATTACGCGCTGCTGAGACCGCGCCACGGCCTCCCGTTTCGTGTGTGTGAGAAAGAAAAAAGGCGAGGCTGGCCACAGGGGTTTGGAGAGGGTGGGAGGCTTGATGGGCCCGTGACGACGAGATTTCCTTACGTTCGTCCGTGACGTCGAGTGACTTACGCGCTGCGACGGAAATAAGAGGAAGGCAAGGGCCCAGCCAGCGAGACCTGGACGCGCGGGCGCGCTCGCTTGTGGTTTCGGGTTCAGCAGGGTTCACCGGACATATTATGGGACAGGCGGGCACTCCAGCGTGAAATGAAAATATTATGCCAGCGCCCAGAATGCCGCGCCAGCCCCACGAGCGGCAATATCGAAGGATTGCGACATGCCTTTTCGAGTCGGACACCGAGAGACAATGTCGCGACGACGACGCTTCAAAGCGAACGATAGAGCAGCCTCGGCGAAATCGGACGAGGGTCGTGTCGAAATCGTCGGATCGCCGGTGGTTCGACAAATATTTTTCTTCCTCCGCTCGCGAGCCATCCGAGGCTATACGATTGGCGCAGCGCACAGTAAGGGAAAGCCTGTCGGCTAAACCGGGCTCGAGATAAATTCAGTTTCATACATTCTTGTCTGGTTCTATGACGGGTTCCGCGCCACGGGTACCAGCTTCTGACCCGGTCTCGTTCCTGGACTCTCGTGAGATACGCGAACGACACGCACTCTCCGGTAAGGGTAATCTCGTCCCTCGCCGTTTCACGATTTATATGGAAATTGATAAAATCGATCGGCTCTCCGTGCGAGTTGTCTTTCCGCCTCGCGTCGCATTTGTCGCGTACGGTCGGCCCATAAATTCGAGGCTTAGCCGTCGTCGACTAAGCTCACAGTTGCAACACTCGAAGCGACCATTATGTCGGCTTCGTATCAGGCCAAACGGAATTGAGAGCAGAGCTTTTGTCGCTCGGTTACGGACGATTTTTAGCCGTGATTACAGGTGTATACACCCTCGACAAAGTTACACACTCCTTTGATTCTTAATCCAAAGATATTTCTTCCCGCAGACACTTTCTCCGCAACTTCCATTTGCATACCGAACGAAAGAGATGCGATATCTCGAGCCCTAATATACAGTACGCGTAAAAGGATAAGCGAGGAATTGCGCAATTAAAGTTACTCCTAAAAGTCAGCGAGCGATGAGAGAGAAAAGAATGCTGATGGCGGCAAAAAGATGTCCACCGCGAGGGGCCTTTAGCATTATCTTGAGTCCTGGCCAGTTTGCTTGAATGCAAGCACGGCGCGCACGCGCTCTCTAGCGCTGTAATTTGGGATTAACCCCGCGCGTATCGTTACTCGTAACGAGTCGCTAATTGTTTGGATTTACGAGCGCGTTAAGTATCGGCAGCTATAGGGTACTCAAGGCGCGCCAACTGATGATCTCCTTCTTTTCTCAAGGCAAACTCTTCCTAGTAGCCTTCGGCGCGCTTCGTTCTGCAATGTTTTACCAACGTTTCCGTTTGATTACGCCGGGATGCTTGGTGAAGGATCAAGCACGTTCGTCATCACTCCGCATGCGAAGTCTGTATTCGAAGGTAGCCCGATGAAACACGGAAGTTGGCGACGCGGGGCGGTGGTCCTCGCAGGGCGCGCGCAAAGTCAGCCAATGTTTAAATTACACGCTCCAGAGTGAATCGAGCTTTACGAGGTCTCGGTCCACAGTCTTCCGTTCCACCACCTACCATAGCAATTACAGAACGACGATGCAAACGGCCGAGCAACACACTGCGCAAGCACGCTTACTTCCGCGACTTTGCGCAAGACTACGCGAAGGCAGATACGAGTTCTCGGGTGAAAAACTGAAACAGGTCGCGAGGCTAATCCGCGGTCGCGATTCATCATGTGAGACCGACGCCGCCGTTAGAAATCTGAGGAAATCCGAAAGTGCATACCGCCTGAATATGTTCCCGATCCGAGATCCGAGGCGGCACACGAATCGATCGCTCGAGGTGTGTTGATTTTCAAACGCGTCCCGGCCAATTACGGTACCACGAAGCCAATGAGGAATGGCCCGCGACGGTCCGAGGACAAGTCCCCATCTGCGATCTCTCGCCACCTGACGCCATCCATCGTGCGGCTGATTGCTATTCTCTACCTCGGGGCCCCGTGCGCAATGAGCGATGCGTTCATTCATGCCGATGCACACGGGCCGAGCCCCGCTCGCCAGTGCCCACGTCCACGTGAGCGTGCACGTCGTGTGATATACAGGCGCAGTGATACACGGCGATCGATCGATACCGAGTGCCCCGGGAAAGGGTACACGCTAAACACACGAACCGTGCCCTCGCTCAAGAATACCAGGTGCGAGCCTCTTCGCTCGCACTCCGTCCCGCGGTCTGCATTCTAATCCGCTGCGGGGAGAGAGAGCAGGCATCCCTGCGAATTCGTCCGCCTATTTATTTAGCATTTAGCCGGACGCGTCGCAGCGCGAGGATAATTTATTCGAGCGCGATGTATCGCAAGGATGAATGTTATGAGCGCGCGATTAGTAATAGAACTGGAATAGATCGACTTCGTTCGAGTCCGCATGCACGACCGACGAGGTCAGCTCGCGCGTTTTTCGTCCGATCGGCTACGGTGGTATCGAGGGACTCGAACGAACGTATCGTGGGTGGGTGGAGCGGTCTGGGAGCGTGCCTGACCACCGACAACTTTGATTCACTGCGATTGTCGAGAGAGCCGGTTCAATGATCGCCGCGACACACGTCCGCACGCACTCGGCACTCGGCACTCGGCTACGCGTGCTAAGAGGCATGCGAGGGTCCAATAGTGTCAACCTCGATCGCTCTCTGCAGAATTCACTTTGTCGGTTGTTTCGTACCATCTCGCTTGGGGTAACGTTTACGTCTTATCGCGTGGCGAGTCTATGCGCAAAGTGGATTATTCCGGTGGGCCTTCGTGCCATTAAATCCAAACGACGTACCCACGTAGGCAAGTACGCGGACACGGCGACGGATCGAGTCGAACGGGTCACGTTTACACACGCCGCACCACGTGCTCGTGACTCGATCGCGGTTCCCAGCTTTATGCAACGTATATTTACATACCGCGCCGTGTTGCGGCGTGTGTGTACGCGCGGAGCGCGACTTTGAAGGAGTTCGAGGCGAGCGCGTTTTCTATCTGCCGAGTAACCGCGCACTCAGCAATTTATACCTCGAGCGATCGAACCACTGACATTGAGGCTGTAATTACCGTGAGCTCCGAGCGAGCGACGAGTCGCCGAGATTCATCTGGCACTTGCTTAACGCCTCTCATTGTGCGCCGCGAGAAGGAATCGGGCGACTTTTGATGCTGGATGGGAGCCGGTCGCGATAAAGTCGTCAAGCTCAATCCCCGGCGGCCGTTCCGCTTCGGCTCTCGGGGTCTTTCATGGGGGAAGGTTACATTAAATTTTTTAACTGCCCCGTCAGAGGTGGGTTCGACGACACCACGGACGGCGGCGATGACAGAATCCGCCGACTTTACTGGCCGAGGTCGAGGCCGTTATCGGACCGGACGCGCTTCACAATGCAAGGAAACCGTAAAGGGCCGAAAGGGACGCTGCTGCCAGTGGTGGTACCCAAAGACCCCGCTGACATCTCTGTACGTGCGGGGCGCGTGAGATCCTCGTAAAGGGCCCTATAAGCCGCGACGCGAGAGTTCGATTTTATGTCTGTCCGGGACTGGGACCGCCCGCCGCTCGTCTCACAATACCCTCCGCTCGCTTCGAACTGACACACGCCTCTTCGTCCATCTCTCCGCGGTTTCCTCGAGTGCGTGCTCGATCCTTTCTAGAGAGACGCGCGCATTCGATTGCCTTCGGCGGAGACGGTCTTCACATCTGAACTGTTCGCTGCTATTAAAGATCTTCGAAGCCCAAGTCTTCTCTACGTCCACGGTGTGCACGGTACTTTACGGCTGGCGATCGTAAAGTGTCCACAGCGAAATCGAACGCGCGACAAATGGCGAATTACCCGTGACTACGACTCGGCCGAACGGTCGTTGTGCTCGATTCTTAAGGGCCTAATGGACAATCGGGAGTCTGCGGACGCGATGAATCTGTCTCGTGAGCTCTCGCGGCGAGGGGGCGAATAATTTGCGGTATAGCCACTCGCGATCGATGAAGACGTCGTCCGGCGAGGACGTCTCGAAAATTCTCCGTCGTCACGTCCAGAGAATAAATCACGCAGAGGATCTCGGCGCCTCGATTTCCCGAAATGCCAGAATATTTTCCAGCGACGCGCGCGCGCGCGAGGGATTACCAGCAACCGAGAACCAGACTGACGAGAATGCGCGAAATGAATAATGCATAATACCGGCCATTAATCACAATGCTTCTTTCATCCCATTTTATTGCACCGAACGCGGTAATTTCACAATCGTTTGCATAATCTATTTTTCTCGCGACCGACTAACGGCCACCTCGCATCACTTCACACGGTAACGCGCGAAAGAAAGTCATCGTCGTCGTCGACGACATCAGCAACGTTTTACTTTTCTCCTTCACTTTCTATCCTTGACCCACACGTAATTCCGCGGGTAACGACATCATTACTCCGAGTGATTACAGCGCGAAGGAATTCCCTCTTACCGCCGATCGACGCTCAAACAATATCACTGAGCTTTCTCTCCGGCGCGGACTCGTACGCCTGCGAGGCATGGACCACGCGTCCATTGTTCCATTTCGACCGTTAACAAGCCTGACGAGGTGTCGCGAGATAATCGATCGAACTGCAGATGCAGACACGTAGAATTATCGCCGAAGCCATTCCACCCGCGCCCTTTTCCTTTCGTCCGCCTCGTTCGAACGTTGAACGTCGAACGTCGAACGTCGAACGAAGCCGCGTGCATTGTTACGCACGTGTGTGCCGTATCTTCCACGGCCGAGAAGAAGCCGCGATAACGTAATCGACGATGACATTGAACGCCGTGACTAGCCGATCGCGTGCATTCCTTCGCTATTCCCGTCCGCGCCTCCGTCGACTTCTCGCAGCTACTTGCCAACCCTCCCGCCCCCCTTCGGCCCCTCCGTCATTTCGTGCAACTGCGCGCCGCTGGAACGTCGAGCCCGATCAACTGCTGGCGACCATGCCAACGGTGGGCTGTCACCTCTGGATATAAACGATGGGTGACGTCAGGTATGACATCAGTGATCCATATCGTCGGCGTAACACCGGTGCGCCGCGTTACTCGCGCGAGATCTCGCCGCTACTTCGCCTGTGTATGTATGTTTGCATGTACGTTCAATGTCCAGCTTGAACAGTGTCGGCTCCCCACTATCGCGGCACTACTTCCTTTGCCATCTTCTTCTTCTTGCAACTTGTCTTACGGTAAATGTCGACGTTGTAACACGTCTGTCTGTATTACGAGGATACGAAGTATCTACTCAATGGTCGCGATAAAGTGCGAGGTACGCAGTATCGGTGTGTGTATAAGAAAGAGAGAGAAAGAGAGTGGCGGGAGAAGAGCGGAGAAGAATGACACCGTCGAAGCCGAACATTGCACGAAGCCGTCGGAGATGACTGTTGCCTTCGGCGTGGCGCGACCCGCAGGGATGCCTCCGATAATTTGATGCGGCGTAGCAGGTAGGCCAACGGAAGAGGCGAAAAGAACGCCGGAGGAGGACGGACAAAAGGAGCACGCCGAGGCGGAATTGGGTGGGAGCAGGAAGAGAGGCAGAGGAGGACGCGAGGGCGAGCGAGAAGGTGGACCGCGTATGCGTATGGGGAGGCGAACGCGCAAACCCTGCCAACTTAAAACCCCTGAAGAGCGCGCGGCGGTTTATGGGTGGGGTCCCATTCGACGGGGGACTACTATTCGGTCGCGTTAGAGGTCCGGTTGGACCTAACCCAAACAAAATGCAAATCTCCGTGCGCGCCCCGCTAATCTGTCTGGCGCATCCGTGACCTCAGAGCATTGGCAGGGCGACCGAGTCTCGAGCGGGCAGCATTTCTTTTACTTTCGAAGCCTCGTCCGCAAAAATGAGACCACGCAACGCGCGACACAACGAAATTTTCACTCTATGCACGGCCGGGATCGTTTAGGGTAATATATCTATAGATATGATATGTGTAGCGAAGAAATTTGTGGCGTTGCGCGTTGCAGTTGGCTGATGAGTGGCGCAGCGGCGGATCAATCAGATGAGATTTTTGACAGCGACGCAGAAGGAGAAAGCTGGACGCCTCTGCAGGCTTCTTCCGGCGAGGTTGTTTGTCGTTGAACCGAGTACAACGTGTGATCGCGGGGATACATGACCGATATCGCCCGGCGCGCAGCGTCCGGCGAAGAGTGTGGTACGCGATGTTCTTTCCGTAGGTGCGACCCGCGGAGACGGTGTTTCGTTTCATCGACAAGGCGATATCCCGGGCGCACGTACCGTTCACGCACACGCGCACACCTGCACGCACGTTTCGCGCAATGAGCGCGCCGGAGACACGCGGAGAAAGAGAGAGAGAGAGAGGGAGAAAAAGATGCCAGATCGCGTCCCACATACCTTTGTGAATGACGTCGTCGCAACGAAATTTATTCGTCCGCTCGCACTCACGCGGCTTCACTCTATTTCTCTATTCTTTCTCCTCGCACGCGCGCAAAACTATACCCCCGTCCTCCCGCCACTTCGACGCCGCTGTCTTTCTATGTATCCTCCGACGTTGTCCCTCGCGAAATATCTTCGTTCCGCGCGCCGGAGTTTGGGCCGCGGGCGTGCGTGAATGTGTGCACATTCGACGTGTACTTTACCACGTACTTTGTACCTTTCTCTCGCGACGACAGAGACTGGTTCGAGCGCGAGATGCTTTCGTATCGGCCAGCCCGCTCCCACACTCGCGCCGATGATATTGCGTTTGCAGTTAGCAGCGTATCCTGTGCCTCTCCCTTTTCGCCTCCGCTCGCCCAGCCCTTGAAGCGTCTTCTTCAGCATTCTCTCTCTCTCTCTCTCGCTCTCTTCCGTGGCCAGGCCGAGGAGGCGAAGGTGGAGGCTAATCACCGCGCAATCACCGCTCCTGGTGCGGCCCCGACCCCGACCCGTTCCCAGAAAGCGGCAACCGCCTTGCCCGCCCCGGGGGCATCTACCACCGCGGTACCGCTGCAGCAAAACCAACAATCTTGAGCGAAGAACGCGAACGCGCGAGCGATATCTACCCCGTCGATATTCCATCGATCGACTCTCGCCCGTATCCCGCCGAAAGCACCGCGGGGCCCGCCGATTGCGCGAGACCGACTACGGAGCAGATTTTCTATTCGTCACGGAGCGTCGATTACACGATGCGAGTGGCGCGCCGACGCTTCGTCGTCGTCTACGTGATTTATCAGACGGTCACTTTTGTCCGCCCGATAAGCACTCGGCAGTCGGCTGGCCCACTCGAACCGAGCGACTTTTACCGCGAGGCGACTCTGATGGAAATTCGCGCGTCGTTTGGAATGCAAATTGGAAAATCCGCGGAACGGACTTATGCTAATAATGCGTCTCGCCGGTGAGTACCTACGAACAGGTAGTCACGGAGATGGTGGTTTCGAATAAATTACGCTGACGTTCTTAACGAAAGCGGTCACGTTCGGCCAATTTCGAGCGATACCCATTCGCGCGCGCCAGGCAGGAGAAAGAGACTGCTAGGCTGCCGCACGGTGATTACAGATCGGGCAATAACTTCATAAGGCGATCGATTTAATTTGACGGGCGTAGATTAAGTTTACGATGACCACGGGCCACCGCGGCCACGGCAGTTTCTCTCCCTCCGGTGCGCACCATTGACACCTAGATAATGCTCGGCCACGGGGCGGCCTGAAAAATGGCGGCGGCACGGCCGGATGCCGGGAGTAAATTGATACAGTGGGGAACGACGCTTGTCGAGCGTGTGTACACGCAGGATATATAGGGTGCACCTTTCGCGGCGGCGGTGGTGGCGCACGCCCACGCTCTCTCGCGCCCTACCTATACCAGTGCCAACGGACACGCATAACGTACGGCGTACGGCACGGCGAGGATGCAGGAGACGCGCGAAAGCGGCTGGCGCGAACTCCGGGAGAAAGAAAAAGAGCCGCGAGGCCACGATAAGATACGCGCCAACTACGGTCCCGACGACCGTCGTCCGGACCACGACGACTTCCCGCGGCAGCCAACTGGACTAATCGCCACGATGCCATTGTTGGACTCAACGAGGGCCCGTTCCCCGCTATCTGGCACACGGTTGCATCGGCGCGACGATGCGGTTACCTGCCGACGATCGCCAAGATGTAACGAGATTTTACGACGCCGTGACTTGTGCGCGCAGCGTCGTTTGTAATGGAGAGGAAGCCTCTCGCAGAAGAATAGAACCTTCCAGCGCAGCGGCGCGCGCGTGTGTATATACTCGCGGTCGGGCTCTCAGTCGGCGGACGCGCGTATCGCGCCTGCGTTGGCATTTGCTTTTGTTTGAATTGGCATTTTTACTTTCGTCGAAAGTTGTGTAGCGAGTAAACGGCGCGTCGCCTTTCTCTGCGGAGAGAATCCCGTAACGTAAGCCGTAAGCGTACTCGCGCCTGTACTTTAGCGCCTCAATCGCTCCGACCGCCTCGACCGCCTCCGACTCCTCTTCGACAGCCCTCGCACGCACCAACGATTACGATTAATTACTCACGTGGCAGGCCTGTCCGCGGTAGACTCTGCGAGCTCGTGGCTCTGGATCATGGACCTGTCCCGTTCCGCTCGTGATCCGACCTCCGATCCGTCCGATGACGATCCAAGAGTTGACGCGGATTAAATCGTCGGGAGCGACGAATTAGAGGAAACTTATGAAGGCTACTATGGCGTGCGGGCGTGCGTGCGAGCCGCATGATTTATTGCCGTGCGATACCCCGGGGGAAAGCCTCGCCGATAATGAAGCTGGTCGCGCGCAACTTATTACACGCCGCGAATTGGCCTTCGACAGAAAAGGAAGAAAGAAACGTCAGAAAAGGCACTGCACGCCCCACAGGCCACAGGCAGAGAGGCAGAGTGCGCGCGGTGTATTGGATTCGCGAGGGAAGTCGTCAGACGGGACGTTTAATTGCGCAATAAATCCTGATTCTCCGATTTGCAACCCATTTCCTACTGCGGGGGCGGCGATTGGTCGCTGTTAAATTGGCGCGTAGGTGCGATGGTAGGTACCTACGTTGTAGACGTGTAGGTACGCCGACTGTGAAAGTCGGAAGAAGCACGATTGTCTCTCCCTCTCTCTGTTAGCCCTGAGCAGCGGCTCTTTCTTCTCGGACGACCCTCTTCCAGCTCGTCGTTCGTCGTCGCAGTCCATTCCCCATTCTCGTCTCTCGTCCCTTGACAAGCGTCAGCGTTGATGGTTGCTGGTCGCGCGAGTTATGGCATTTGCGTTACTCGCCGTTGTCGTCGTACGTTCGCGTAGAAACATCCGGCATCCGGCTCTGTCTCGACGCCATTAACTTTACCTCTCCCCATCTTACCTCTCCATTCGATCTGACGCGTCGTTCGCATCGTTCTGATTACAGATTCGCTGGCACACACGGTTACCCTGACGAGCCTCGCCTTCTTCCTGAGTTCCGGCCTGAGCACGGTTTCCGGAGCGCCCGCGTACGGACTCCGAGCGGCGGCATCCGAAGCCGCCGGTAACATGGAACCGTGGCTGCAACCATGCGGCACACCAGTGGCCGCCGCTCTCAAGAGGATGCCGCAGCGGCACAGCGTGCACAGGGCGCTCAAGAGGGTACGCACGCAGCTTCGCGTGGCCCAGAATCACTTCAGAAAAGATCTCAAGGACGTGCACGAGATCTACTCGAAGGTACATACTTCCATCGTCGGATACATGATCGATTGCGCTCCGCGGCAGCGCGCATTTCAGTTCTGCACTTCTGCGTCGAGCGTTGGGGTAAGCGCGGCCTGTGTGGGCGGCAGCTCAAGGGGGACTCGTGCACGTGCGCAACGTCGCTAGTTCAAAGTCCTACTTTCCGTCGGTAATTTGCATTCGTTACGACGCGCGTGAAACGCGCGGAACGTCGTCGATTTTCCAATAGCGCGACGCGGGTGGTACTGGGACTGGCACCTCGCACTGCAGACTTCAATGCACTCGCTTCGCCAGTCGCACTGCCAGTCGCATTGCCAATCGCACCGGCGTCACAGTGGTCAGCGGAAAATACAAAACTAAATATACGCGTCGAATAGAGAAGCTCCAGCTTTTCGAAGTCGGTCGTTGGTCTCGAGACGGAAT
Source organism: Priocnemis perturbator (assembly GCA_963942575.1). NCBI lineage: Eukaryota > Metazoa > Arthropoda > Insecta > Hymenoptera > Pompilidae > Priocnemis > Priocnemis perturbator. The sequence goes on along the minus strand of OZ012643.1, from coordinate 21,034,602 downwards.
GACAAATCGCACTCGTTCCAACTGCACGGAATCGCGGATCCGACCGTTGATCCTTCGGCTAGAGATTCGAGCCACGGTCATCGTACGCCGCGCGGATAAATAGCGCCGACACAAATCGCAGATAAGGGAAGGCATTTGCATAACAGGCTGGACAAGAGGCCGGCTTATGAAGTCGTCGTAACTAGATGACAGTTGTTATTGTTTGGTCTGCCCGTTCGCCAAGGCTGAGGCTGCACCGACTTACATTCAGAGTGTGCAGAGACTCAGAGCCGCGTCGCGCCGCGCATTCCCCTGTCTAACGACATCTTTTGTTTGTCCCCCCTCCTATCTTTTTTTTTTATCGCTCCTCTGAGCTCATACTCGGATATGCATTACCCGCGACGCCAGACACGTAGTTCGTCGAGTGCAGCTTTTTTTCCCTTCTCTCTCTCTCTCTCGTTCCGACTCACGTTCTTGCAGCCGGCCGCAGGCAGAAAAAGAACACGCTCGAGATCGTCGCGTACTTCGTGTCAGGCGAGTGAACAGTACCGTTGCGGTGAGTAGTCGCGAGAAGGGAATGCGATCGATTGATATTGAAATATTTGCGAAGGACCGCCGCAGCTCCGCGGATTCGAAGAAAATTGATGAGCCTAACTCGGAGGCGACAGGGAGAAGAGGGCGGAGAGTACTAAACCGTGTCTCACCTTTCGCCCGCAGGTGTACAAAGTGCTGAAAGAGCAGTACAGGATGAGCTGGCTGCCGGAGAAGCAGCTCGAGTGGTATCACAGGGAGGTTTGGTGCCTGGAAAAAGGGAAGAAGGCTGAGCGTGCTCTGCCGAGACTTCACGACGCGCTGCAGAGGTTCGCCATCACGTTTCACCACCTCCGAGCCTTCCAGCTCAAGTCGAACATCAACGTCGATCTCACGATGAACAGAAGAAATGAGATCATCGACGGCATGCACAACGAGATTCTACGGGTAGCTATAACGACATATTTCTGTCGGAGCTCTGTCTCTTCAAGGACTTCGAAGACTCATCCGATTCTCTTCTTCTCTCCTGTAGATGCTGTGCGAAGTAGAGACGGCGATACTGAATCTGGGACTGCAGTTGCCGACGGCTCATAAGGCGGTTATCGTGACGGAGAGCTCGAATTGGGCGAAGGAGGGCGACTTGACACTCATGCTGATTCAAGACTGGGGCGTGCTGAGGCTGTACCAAACGTTCCTCAACGACTGGACAAGGGCATTCCGAAACGCCACGGCGACCGGGCCGGGCACGTGCGATCCTAACATGATCAGACCGCTGAATCTGAGGCCTAAGAACCCGAAGAATCCTAAGAAAGGAGCAGGGGCGAAAAACAAGAAGGTGCCGAAAGTTCGTAAGCCTGGCCGACCGATGCGGAAACATCCGCTTGGCTCGAATCAGAATAGCTCCGCGCCGCAGGGGCCTAGGAAAGTTCTAGCGCGAAACAGGCAGATGAGAAATAAGCAGAAGAAACTAACGTAGGTCCAAGATTTTCGCCGACGACCATTAGGGTACAGCTCGCGATGGTGTGCGAACCGTGCTGTCCCATTCCCACCCTCGCTAACACGCATTTCTTTATTTATTTCATTGTCGCGATCATCCGTAGAAGTATAGAACTTCGCAGCTTTGTCAAGGAGAGGCTGCGCGAGACGTAGATAAATTGACATTTCGACAGATTTATAATTACGGACTTTCAGCCAGTTCTACTTGTCACGGCTGAACACTAGAAACCAGTATTAAGAGATCTACTTCAGAACAGTATTATACGTAACATACTTAATACCGAACGTAGCGAGTAGTTTTGATCAAATATTTCAGTTCAGCTGGCACTCTGTGATCGATCCGCAAAACATTCCGGTCGATTCCACTGTTTCCCGAGGACCACGTTGTACGCGGAAATTTGACAGATAGATTGTACTTAATAAGTGTAGTTGATCGCATTGTCTGCGAGCGGCAAGAGCCAGCGACTTAATCGTTAAGGTAACACGGTTAATGAGAACTTATTTATTGTAGCTTTAACGTAAGTAGGCGAGAGCTTAACGTTGTTTTAGCTGTGATATCCCGAGCGTACGCGGACGTACAGAGTTCCTACGTTTATGCATAGGCGCACGTGTATATACTTATAGGCGTAGGCGGATCTTTTCTCTCTATTCCTTTCGCTACTGCGCGTTTACCGTAGAATCTCGTTGTATCGTTTGACATGACAATTTTAAGATTTTGTACTTAGCGGACATACCGCGTACGTGTATGCAATGAGTGTGCCATGCGAATGGGATCTTCGACTTGCCCGATCCACCGTTCCATTTTTGCCTTAGGCCAGAGAGTATCGCAGATGTCTTCGCACTAGATAAGGGCCCGATAACGAGGGACCATTACGAATTTGAACAAGTATCTTCGTATACGTCTTTACTTTACCTGCAAAAGCGAGCGCCGAGAGACGTGACGTCTCTTTATCGAATAGCGAGCTATATATAAATATATATATATTTATATTAAATAAATATAGTATTTTACAGACATACCCGTATTCTCATGTTAGACGTATTTTTCTACTTCGTATGCACATACCGTGATTTAAGGACGTTTGTACACGCGCACGTACTTATAAGAATTCCATGCATTTTACTGGGTATACGTAGCATATTTATTGGGCGTATATGTATGCTTCCATAGCATTATAAACTATTTATTGTATCACGTTACCATCGCATATATTATTTATTGTCATTCCTTTACATGTGTAATCGTCTCGAATAAATTCGATGTTTTGTATTGTACCCTGTTTGTTCTTTCAATTGCGCACCATTACACCCTGTAAACTGCAGTAGCGTTCGTGGTGTCTTGTTGTTAAATTTTATTTCAATGTTCAAGACTCGATGTTTAATTAAAAGTACCAGGAGTGCATGAATGGCCGGTGCATTCGCGTTTCATTCAGCCTTTATCAATATCGCCGTGATATAAATTGCACGGAATGCGATGCACCCCAGTGCCATATACAAAAGCTGCTCGCTCCTGGCGGCATAAAAAGATGTAACGAATTTAATTATGCTAAATCGGCAACTATGAAATTCAAGTAAGGTTCTCTTTTATTATTCCGCGATGAGGTTTCGAGTCAGGTATGTAGTCAGTTAGATGAGTAGGTTGAAAGTGAGCAGTTGACGTAGCGAGTAAAAATGACAAAGTAGAATGGCAATGGAATTGAATTCTTTTTGTCTATAATACTAGACTGCTCGCAGCGTTATTGAATTGAATTGAATTCGCCACGCCCTTCGATGTCCCTTTATCGACTTGGAGGTCTCGCGGGCGGCCAGATGCAGTACCAGGAGTACACGGAGGGATGAAAGTTCCTGCTGCAGATAGCCGCCCTTCGCTCTCGTTCACGTGCCCACCGGGTCCCACCACCAGTCGACCGGCCGCCAACCAGGCATTTTACATATAATATGCCATCGCGTCGCAAATATCTATGACTTTATCCGGGACAGACGTCCGTTAGATAATTAGAAAGAGCTGTAAAGCGTGATGTACGTCATTCTACGTCAGTAGCGTAATAGCTGACGCGAATGCTCAATAAATCGAGGAAAGATGCTGCGACTTTATGTTTATATATACCTACACAAAATGTTCCCGCGGCCGATGAAGAATTGACACTCTTTGCATAACAGGTAGCGCGCCTATGCAAGGCAACGTTCGCGATGCACACCGGTTACCACCCGCTACTCTCGCGTGCACGCGCATAAACGATCGAGTGCTCCAGTAGTTACGACGGCACTGTTTGCTTCTCTATGAGCCTGATACGCGCGCACGTTCGACGTATAAAACGGGACGTCGGCATTGCGTGCGTTCTAATCGGGCGTGAGAAGATCTAATCTTAGTTCGATGAATTCACCAAATGCCTAATTATAGTATCGCCTTATATGGCGCGTGCCCTACGCTGTACGGCCTACATACGTCGACGTGCGACGATGCGTTACGTCGGCTTCATTCAAGACTTTTTGCCACCGCACCGTTCGCCCGACATTCGCCGAAAAATAATTGACCTCCTGACGTCAGGAGGATCTTCACACGCGCGCCTCTCGAGATGCAAGGCGTACAAGTGGAGCGATTTCTCAAGAAAATCACTACTCTTTTTTTGCCCGCGATTCCTCTTATCCGTCGCTCGCCGAAAGCCAACTGCTTCTGGTCTAATCGTAGGATGCCGACGCACGAGGGCGAGGGAATATATAAGAAGCGAATCGGTATTTTGTCAACAACCACCTGTGGCCGAACTAATTTACATTTTGCAGCAAGTCCGATCGGCCGTCGAACGCGGCGCGGCCCGAGACGCCTCCGTCTTTCGCCGTTCCCGTGGGTCGGCTTTCCCATTTGAATCACAATGCAAACAGAGCACTGTTTGCGTCTGCATAGCGCACGCCGCCGCCGCCGCCGTCGCCGCCTCCCGAAAGACTCCTGCCGGTATGTACTTCCGACATTTCTTGCAGACGGCATAAACGCGTGACGACAGGTACCGTCCGCGTTTCGGGGAAAATCGATACGTCCGTGTGCATGTGGGCGAGATCCGCGGGCAGAGCCATAGGCAATAGGGATCGTTCGCGCCGAGCCGATCGCGTCATTCAGATAAATTTGGAAAGGCGCATAGTTCCGACGAATTTCCGTGAAAGGATTGCGCGGAAAGTCTCAAAGGAAATTTCGCGACGCACACTTCTAACGGCACAGTACTCGGTGATATAGATCCGTCAAGATTAGAAAATAACCAATTCTCACGGTAACGCGTAACTAAGTATGTAAACAACGGTCATGGTTGCATATCGAGTTGGTAACAAGTGTGCTATGCAAGGTGCCGACTGATTACGCGATTTGAAAGGCAAAAATGCATCGGCAATTGCCGAGACAGTTGGTTATCTATGTGTGCCGAGGAAATGAGCGTGAGTCGAAGAAGAAGGCTTGCCCGGCTTTCGCGGGGTTCCACCGTGGAGGCGTGAGGCGGTGAAAAACAGCGGACAAAACCTTCGCCGCCACCCCACCGTTCGTCCACACGAGACGTCGAACGTGCGTACGTACGTTCGATTGTTTACACAATCCCATATATAAGGAGGAAGCACGGGAGTTTGACAATCTCAGTTCACCATCTCACGCCAATCGTGAACATCGCCGAGCGCATTACCGATATCGCATCGTAATCGCCGCGCTGTCAAGTCGAGGAGTGTTCGTAAATCAGTGTGCGAGAGACGTATAAATCACTTGTCCGTGCGAAAGATTAAAGAAAAGTTCGTTGGTCATGTTCGTCAAAAGTTCCTGCCTTCTGCTCTCGGCTGTCCTGGCGATCGTTTCCAGTGCGCCGAGGAGAGCGAGATCGACGATTCCGACGTGGCATCTGCCGTGCGGAGACGATCGGGACGTGGACGTTGCGTCGATGGAAAATCTCGAGGAGGAGCTACGAGCCAGCCTCGGCAATCTCAGACTTCAGCATCAGCTGACGATGAACGACTACCTAAATCGGGACTACGACTATCTCTACGAGAAGGTCAGGATCGGCGTGCACGAGCATCAGTATATACCGAACTGGGTGCCTGGCAAGAAGGACGTTAATCTAGTTAGAAGGCTAGCCAACGCTAAACCGCAGACGGTGAGTTTATTTGAAAATCACGTCTCACAAAATCGAGCCCGCAGCGGTTCTCGGCAAACTGTCATTTCGAATGATTCGCGTCTCTTCGTCCTGACTTAAGCCGCGACTTCGCACGGCAACCCTAATCATTCGATGTCATCGTCAGGCTCGCTCGCTATTAGGTCTCGCGTAAAATCGAGCCGAGCCTCCCGGCATTAATATTCATCGACAGCGGCCGACCGTTAGTGCGCTAGCGAAAAAGCAACCTTCCGCGCGGCACAAAGAAGGAAGAGCGGGCAACGGGTGGGCGGTGGTGGGTGGACCATTGCAAGCGGAGTCGCATTTTCAGCTGGCCGCCCACCACCCTGGTCCACCCGGTCGCCCAGTTGCAATTGATTAACGCAACGTTAAATAACAAATTTTAATGAGACGGTAATTATTATAAAGTAGCAGGCGAACAGGAGCGCGCGCGGTCGTTCGGCGTGGGCAGTGCGCGGCAAAGAGTCTGTTGCACTCATGTTCGCCGGGTCGAGCGACTGCGTAATCGCGCTCGTCTGCCTCCTCGATGCGAGCACGCTGATAACGCACCCGCCTGCCGATAACGGCCGTCTGCTCGTCTGCCCGGTGCCCGCCTGCCCCGTGCGCCGCAGCACTCTCTTGTCCCGCCCTCTCATGCCGCGCATGCACTCTCTCTTTCACTACACGCACTCGTTGTCTCGTTGCCCCCCCTATCAAATTTCCTCACATTTTCAGTCTCTCCGGTCGCTCGAACGAGACAAAGACCGATGGACAGTCGTTGCCGAGAATCCGCGATTCCATTGATACAACCCGAACTCTCCGCCACGCCGCTCTTTGTTTAATAACAGCGCTCCAGTTTATTTTCGCACGACGTCTGAAAGATTTCTTCTCTCTCTCTTCGCAGATCGCCAACCACTTCCCGAAATTGCATATGGACCTGCAGAAGTTCGCGGTGGCGTTCGAGGAGCTCGTCGAGGACGAGTCGAATTCGCAGACGCAGGAGGCACTGAGAGCGACTCAGTCTTATCTGACGATGATGCTGTGCGAGGTGGAAAGCACGATCGCGATTTTGCCCTCGATTCACGTGCCGTCGCGGGTGGAGAGGAGCATAATGAGCAGCGTCGAGCGCGATCCCGTCGACGACACCAGGAGACTCGTGCGCGATTGGGGAGTCCTCCTCAAGTACAGAGACTACCTGCACGCCTGGAGGCACGTCTTCAATTACTAGAAAATGTCGAGGAAAACGCGTACCGATTGCCGTCACAGCCAACATTCTTCTCCGGTTCGCCGTCGCACCGACACTTTTCCACGACCGGCTGAAAATCGACAATGGCATCATCACGGGGCGGGGAGGACGCTGACCATTGAGAGCGGCTTCTTTGATCTCCCGTCGCGATCGACGCGATGCAGGTGTCGCGAGACCGGCAAGATAACGCGACGATTAAATAACTGCGACGATAACGGGTGTCCTGTGGCGAGCGCGAGAGAAGCGCGCGGCGACCGTGCCGAAATGATGTATTAGGCGAATTATTTATTGGCCACGCTCGGCCCTAGTATTTAGTATTTATTCCTCGGGAGTTGGACGGTACGGTTATTTATTTAAGCGCGCTTACCCGCTCGGTTCAATGTTGTCGAAGAAGATTTTCGCGCGCCGAATCCCGTCGACGGATAGGAATTCTGCAGTCGGTGCACGTTGTAAAGTCTCCGCAGTGGGACATGTGATAAACAGCAGGTTTAAAGCACCTCAAATCGTCGTTAAACTCGGCGGCGAGTGACTATTTTCAGCGGTAGGCTATTTATGAAAGACATTAATTCTAATGAACGAAGTCGCAACTCGGCACAGTATTAGGATCGATTATTTATACCTTAGACAATAAGTAATTTATTTTTGTATCGCAAGCCTAATTTATTTATACATTTTCTACCAAACTTGTGAATAGAACATTTGTAATTTATATAAAACAGAACGTGTTATCTCATTTCTACCTACCACGCCTACACACCAGCCGAAGAACGTGCACATTCAATGTTTTCCAATTTAACTGAGGACCGGCAATGCGTAACGACATAGTTTGTACGAGCGATGTAGGAAAGATCAGCATTACAGTATTACAAAGTGGTTTTGAAACTGGCCTCTAGATGGCACAGCATGTACTCTCTACGCCATGCAGCGGTAATAGATATTTCACCGACGAGATATTCCTAAAGACTGCCAGCGCCTGTGTTAAACAGCGGCCCGCAAATGGGGCCTGACTGGGGTCTCAGGGGGCGCTGAGGTCTCTTGGCGGCGTCGGTTGGCGTCGGTAATTGGGGTTAGTACCGTAGGTAATAGACAAACATAGAACGTTGACATTATCAAAACTCATTTTCTGCAAACCTTTTTAACATCTCGCAGCCAGGCGTACTGATTTCTTTAACTTTCCATATAGAATATTGTGAAACAGCACATTATCGTACAGAGGACGTTATCAATACATTCCGCAAATTTCATGAGGTATAAAACATAAAAATATGGAATCACAGACGAGGTATAGTATAGACCGATCATCTTATAGGACTCGCTGTCTCACGTAAAAAATGACCGACTTTGCCCGAAACGAGGCTAGTTCAAGCGCACTCCGTGTCTAGCTATGATGAAAATGGAAACTATAACGTGCTGCATTCGAATTACCTACTAACTGTAACGGTAAATTTAAAAATTGTTTCAACATGTGAATGATTAAAAAATAAATGAACTGAGCTGTTGCCAAGAACAGAACACGCGATTTGCAGCCTTTAGCTCGGTATGATCTTCGATTCGGATTTAAAAACCATATCGTGGATAATACCGATTTCCCAGGTCACACCATCGGGGAGGTTACTGCAAGTGGTGACCCACCCGCGTTGCAAAACGGGCCCAACCTCCAGCCATTAAACAAATGATTCCACATTGGCATTTCCCAGATAAATGTTCTATCAAAAAAATTGATCTGGGAAGCAATGCAAATCGGAGTCGAAATTTACCTGCCGCGGAGAATGACAGACAAGAGAAGCCTGTCGGCCACACTTTTACAAAATTGAAAGTTTTATATCGACTATTGACACACATCATATTCATCGTCGCAATCATACCGCAGATTACAAAGAACCGTACTCATCACTTTCATACAACGCATACTTTCTTACAAGACTTATATTAGTTTCTAGGATTACGGATATTTAAAGTTGTCAGTCGATGGTTTCGATGATTGAGATGAAACCTAGCTGCAATAAAAAGAAACACAAAGAGAAAAGGGATTGTATTGTATACGAAATATAGGAATCAAATATGAGTGCACTCATGACAGACGACAATTAATAGGCACATATAGTGTACATTGGTTTCATGCTGAAAGAACAAATTTCGTGGGCAATTAAGTTAAAAATAAAAATCCTGGAACAACAAAGTTCTATAGATCAATTCAAATAAAAAACAAGTACACAAAATAATATCCTCTGCTATGGAAGCTCTATAACAGAAAGGAGAGTTTTAATAACCGTGTAATTGAATCAGGTTGAACCGAAGACCAGGTTGCGTGATGAACATTTGATGCGCCTGAAACAGTAAACTAACATTAATTACTAGGAAAATACAAATTAGTCAATTATAACCAGGATCGGACTTCTCTATGATAGGAAGCCTAGAACAGAAAGCAGAACAATATTAAAACGTTCCAAGAAAACAAGTCAAATTATTAGTTTCTCTGTGACAGGAACCTTTTAAAACAGAAAGAAAAACAAAATTAAAATATTCCAAGAAAACAAGAAAAATTAGTTTCTCTATTATCGGTGACCTGTAACAGAAAGCAGAACAACATTAAAACGTTCCAAACAAGCAAGTCAAATTATCCACAATTTTAATAAACCTGGAACAGAAATCGTTATAATTATTCCTGCAAAAAAAAGCAAATATTAGTAGGTTATTGAAGCGACGGCACAGTAAACGTTCTATGTTCATTCTGTATCAATGCAACATAGACTGCCATTCCGCCCAACGCTTCAATGAAACAAACATTTCGGAATAATTTCAATAGCTGAAAGTAAGAATTAAAACATTTAAATAATAATAATTGTCAATCAAAAAAAAACGAGAAAAATTGTTGCTTTAAATAAAAAAATATGGTCAATTTTCATATCCCACCCAAATTCGTAAATTTTAAGACACCGGATGCCAGCCATAATAATTCGACAATAATCAGCTTATTATTCCGTATTTCATGAACATGAATATACGAAATAATGTAACAAATTAACGATTTATCAAGGCGGCGCAATGTGATTTCTCAAGCTTATATATCAGCAACTCCTGAAAATACATAAGGGTAAATTGCCCACGATTAACTCGTCATTACAGAATATAAATGTATATTGTAACTCATAGTAAACTAAATTTATAAAGAAGAGCTTCGAGCGTATAAAAAAGATTTTTTACATTTATAAAAAAAAATGGCAAATATGTTATCTACGATCTGTACATCCTCAAACAAATTCAAGAACAAATATTTTCTTTACTTTTATATAGTTTGCATTTGATAAGATTCACAAAACAAAAAGAGTTAATCGTGGCAGTATTTTTATATATTTCATTTACAGATGTAACTGCTATAAGCTACATGTGCAACACCTAATAATGATCGAGCACAGTGACAAAGTGGTATACTAATCCAACGACGAAGGCCCTCTTCTCCGGGTCGCTTCGACTATGTCAAAATAGTCTCTTCAGTTTTCGGACATGCGTAGGCAAGCCCTCACTGATTGGGATTCAATAAACAAATACAATAAACTTTCGAAAATTATACCGATATCTCAATGTATGAATATGAATGAGAAATGTGCGAACAATAGGTAGCACGCAGGCATTTTTAATACAGAAACTTAGACGTAGAAAGTGGTAATATAACATTTTGCGTAAAAAGGAAAACATATAAATGCATTACTTTTTACACGTCTTGATATAAAGATAAAGTTACAAACTGCTCATAAACGTGCACATTTAACCGAAAATCCCAATCAGTTCGAAATACGTAATTCGTATGTGTAATGAAGTGAACCTCAGTCGTACTGTAAGAAGTATTGTTTAGACGTATAGCATGATACCAAATACTTTCGTACGAAACTCAACGGACCCAACAGTACGATGAGGTATCACTTCGTTTGTGCAATGATTACGTATTTCTGCTTAAAAATATATAATAACATTAAGTATAGCAAATGACAGTCGCAACCAAACTCTACGACAGGTATTAATAACAAAACTTTTATAAGATAAGAATGTTGCTACGTGAGGTATCATTGGTAAGTTATAATTAATGATTATTAATATGAGGAGAAATAGATCACAAAGTTAAAAATAGAGCATTTTGGCAAATAATATCAATAGATAATATGATTATAAAATTATAGTTATTAAGACAAGTAAGATCGCGATCAAAATATTGTGGTTGCAATAGTCAAATGAATCCCAGGTAAAGACATATCACTTGAACGCCTAACCAGTATTCGCGAGAGAAAAGTGATAGCTTCCGCTGGCCCTTCCTACTTAAACATTACCATTCACACAGAAGTATGCTACCTGCCTTCCTAATTCCTATAATTAAAAATGCAAAGCAATCACACCAACACACTCACTCCCGGATTCTCACACATTCCGCCCGGGTGCAAAGGCCTATTTCTAGAGAGTACGTCCCGGGACGTCTCCGACACCCGAACTCAGCGCACATCATCATTCATTTCACTACTTTACGTACCATTTCCTGAAATCGACTGCCAAAGGCTAGTGACCATGCAAGTTAGACGCGACCGCGAATTCGACTACTTCATTTTACTGTACAACCAAATGCTGTACAGTTTGTAAAACGTATTGCGTGATATTTAAATTAAACGTGATCATCTACTACTACAAAAATTGTGTAGCAATCACGGTGATTTCGTATCAAATCAACCATTAAGAGAATTACTTGAAAGTCATGAGAATGCAATAAATATGTTTGCTTACCCAACATGCAATCCATAACACTACCATTCACACAACACACAATGGATAGCATGTTGGTGGTCACTAAACACATCAACAGTCGCTAGTACAAATTAGTAAATTTCAGTAACCATATCCGTGCTCACCAGTCTGATCCATCCATGCAACACCTGGGCGCATGAATGGTTTCAGACTTAAAGTAATGAGCACGGCCAAGAAAGTGTGTACCAACCGTTTTGCTGAAAACATCCTGATCTAAGATTAGTAAACATATTATATAAAGTATACGTATGCGGGCTAAAGATTCATTTTCATCTTATATATAATTCAAATTTATTCAAAAGCTGTTCTTTAAAGAATAGATAAATGTATAAACTTGAAATATGGAAACATATTAATATTTGCCATTTCAAAAGCAAAGACTGGGAATGCATGAAACTCTACTTTACATGATGTTTGAAGCATTATTCCATAATTTCTCAAATTCAACATTAAACTATGTTTGAATAATATTTCAATAAAATAAACCTGAAAGAAACGTATGATTAACCTCGAGCGACCTGTTTTCAGAGAGACTTTTCTAAAGAAACTAGTATGCAGTATATTAGTATGTCTCTCTAAAAGCAGGTACTACCCGTCGCGAAGCGCCTTCTTGCTCTTTCAAACAAATTCGGAATGCGAAAACGAAATTGTTTCTGATTATAGAAAAACTATAACCCGAAACTGTTGAGTTGAAAAAATTAAATTGAATACTTTAACTACTATTGATGTTTATATGATGATAATACATCAAAGTACAATTATGAATTTGCAATTAAATATGGACTTATTTGCTTGCAATTTTACATTTATTTAAGATAATGCCCCGAACGCGAATTGCGAAATGGAAATGAAACATACTATGAGCAAGGGAGACCTATCCTACTCTGATTAAACATGGCAATAATGATGTGCCTAACAAAATACCACTCATAGATAAACTCCTCAGAGTTTATCTATGGTCACTGTGCTCTTCATTCAAATTTTCTAAGGAGTAATTACAACCAATCACCCGTGTCGATTCGGACCATTCGCCCTACGACATGATTGAATGACTGGAGGGACTTTAAAATTTCACTCACCAGTGTTGTCTTGTCTGCATACCACAGGAACACGCTGCAATAATGGACCCTTGGCCCTCAGACTCTGGATTTGGCTACTTGGCTTGGGTATCTTTGGCATCTTCTTCTTTATTGATCCACCATGATATCTTAAATAAAATCGTGCTCTGTAAAATAAAATTTGATTAAGTCCAATGTGAACATGTATAATATTAATTGAGGATAAACACCAAACAAAAATATTGAAATTAACAAATCAATTTTGAACGTACCTTGCAAACGCAACAGCATTGCAGGCAGCTGTGAATCAACTGTTGTGACTCAGTAACTTCTTCTGGGATGACTGACTCTAATACCGATTAATAATTTACAATATACTGATAATATAATATGCCAAGAATATAATAACCGAACAACACTGACTCGAATTCGCGACTGAAAAATGTGGAATCCTACTGCGCTACAATAATGACTCTAATTCGCGTGGCTCTACATTACTTTGCAAAGGGATCAAGTTACAACAAAGAGCTCACGCAGCTGCAATAGGGAATAAACATTTCGTAATCAATGAGTGACTCGAAACCGCATTGCACGCGGTCACTAAACCCTGCAATCACTGACTCCAATAAATAATGTACAATATACTAATATTATAAGCTATTAATATAATAATCGAACAACACTGACTCTACTTCACGTGATTCTACATTACTCTGGAAAGGAATAAAGTTAGAGCAAATAGCCCATTCGGCTAGAAAGGGAATAGACATTTCGTAATCAAGCACTGACTTCAAACCGCATTGCACGCGGTCATCAATCCTGTAAGAAAAGTTGAGGAATACCCTCTTATTAATTACAAGTTATTATGTTAGAAGAAAAAATGTATTATACTCCAACAAGGTGCAACATTCCAGAGTTCCTGTAACAGAAAACAGACATTGATTAGTAAAGTGAATAAGTGAGGTGCTGCAAATGTTGATGGAACCATTGAGTTCTTAAAATTGAATTCTTTCAATATCTGAATAATGTAAAAATGAAACAACAAATGAATTCTTGAAATTGAATTCTTTCAATATCCGAAGGATTGAAAAATGAAAGAACAATTGAGCCCTTACGGAGAGCAAAATACGCGGTTTGCAGCCTTTAGCCCGGTCTGATCCTCGATTCAGATATGAAATCCGATTCGTGGATAACACCGGTTTCCAGGTCACACCCTCATGGAGGTCGCTGCAAGTGGTGACCCATTATAATTGATAAATACAATTATCTGATTATGTTTAGAATAATAATTTTGTCCTATACGACATATACAATTTTACTGTGCTCATTTGTAAAATATTTCGGAATATTTATTTTACTGAACGTGCAATCTGAAATTTTCACACTAAATTTATATTTTAAACATCTTATATCGTGTATATATATGGGAAATATAACTGAGAACAAAATTTTATTGCTAACGCTACTTATGCGTCCCCTCCACGACTGACGTCACCGCCATTTTTGAAAGGTTGCGTTTGCGCACTTGTGCTTTGCAACGAATTCCTACCCTCGATATTGGCAAACTCAATAATTGCTTTGCATGCACAAAATATGTTGAATAGACCCGATCTTTGTGTCGAATTAGTTGCTAATACCGCCCTAGCACGTAAATCAAGTACTGAACGATGTCAAACTCACCGAAAGACATGTGAAAACTGCGAAAAACTGGGGCTGAAATACACGGCGTCCTTCGATTTCCCACGCTGTCCAGAGTGCCTAAAATAACAGTCAGATATTTCGATTAATTCATCATATCAAGTTAAAATATATACACCTCCACGTTGCCCGATTGTTAATATCCAAGATTGTCACAAATTTAAGGATGAAACGACAAATATTTATCAAATAACTGTGTTAAAAGTGGGAGCTCACCTTTTCCGACGTCACTTTTGCCATGGTCTGAACAAACTATCGAAGTGAATGCAGCAAGTGTACAGTGGCGAATCACAACAAACTGCGCATCCGCCATGTTGAAACCGTTCAAATCGTGAGGTTGCCTTCAGACCAATTCTTTCCCGCGATATCGAAAAACGCAATAATTGCTTTTCTAGCACGAAACATGTTAAATAGACCCGCAATTTATGCAGAATTAGTTGCTACTGCAGACCTAGCACCTAAATCAGGTACTGAATAACGTCAAACTCACCAGTAATGTTGTGAAAGCTGCAAAACGCGATGGCTCAGCTCGACGGCGTTCTTTGATTTTCCAACCTGTCAAGACATGTCTGGAATCAGAATCAAATATTTCGATTAATTCACAATATCAAGATAAACCATGTGCAGAATTACATTGCCCGCTACTCAATGTACAAGATTGCGGCAAATTCCTGAATGAAATATCAAATATTCATCAAATAATTGTCTGAAATGTAGGAGCTTACGTTTGCTAACGTTGCGTCACTTGCACACTACCTCGGTCAAACTACTGAAGTGACCAGAAGCAACCAGAACACCAGAAGTGCCTCAGTCACTGAGGCAGCGCTACAGTGGCGAATTCTCGCACGAAAACTCAAACGGTCTATGTTTACAATTACACACGTATAGATCGATGTTAGAAAAGTAAATATTTTCACTTGTAGCACAGAATACATCGAATAAACCCGATATTCGTAATGAATTATTTGCCCACGCGGTCCTACCAATATACAGTGCAATGTGCTAGTGATGTGGATGTTAATAGTAAACACTGAGAGTCCATTTTCACTACCTATATTGGCACTGCCTATATTGACATTTAACTTTAACAGTGCTTAATAAATATAATTTTATTTCATTTGAATGGTGCCATTGATTGTGAACACCAACAATAGCAATTAACAATTTTTATTTAAAATTTTTCATAATGCTATTCATTTTAAATATTTACGGTACACGTGACACTATGCATATATGTATACATGTATATAGTGGCATAAAGTGCATACTACTTGTCGTGAGAACCATGCTTTGATATGATATTTAGCAACAGGTGTCTGGTATTTGTCCACCCACTGCCATGCTTACGCTGTATATGTCTACGTTGCTTTTGTAAGTTACAATTGTTTATATTACACATTTTCCTTTTGATTACAGGAACAAGTTTAAGCCATTATTACTACATTGTTGTACACAATGTGGGGTTGTTTCCATATTATATGGTACACATATTCTACGGTTCTTTAACTTTACTTATCATTACTCTATATGCATTCTTATCGGACCTACCATACCTGATACCATTAATCTATGTACACATAATTTAACGTATTATATGATCCACATTTGCTTTATTTTTGTTTATATTTACAACCTTTGCTCAACCAAGTATGTCCATTAATTTAATATTACTTTTATTTACATTCATTACTGTCAATATATGACAATATTGTATATTATACTTTGCGTGATTAAAACTAAATAAATTTGGTGGGTCACCACACGTAACTACCTCCACGGGGTGTGATCTGGACACTGTTATCCTTGAATCAGATAATTGTTTGTCTGTATCAAGGATCACAGTGACTAAAGGCTGCGAATCGCCTTTTGTTTGATAGCGTATTTCAAATAAATGTCACTACTACATAAATTTAGTTAACATTTGATTGTGTGTAATATTATAGATCAGGATAATTTAATATTCCTCTGTTTCAACCTAGTTGCCCCGCTAATGAATAAGGAATAAGCGAAATAAATGATATAAGGCTTGCGCACTGACCTACATATATATACACTGGATACACGATTGGATGGGATCTCATGATAATAGTTCGGTACGGTAGACGGTAGTGATTCGACATCAGTTTCTTACTCTGGCCGCAATATATTCTAAAGGGCGCCCGAGAACAGTGAATTTTGCTGGAGACACAAAGTCCCATAAGGCTGGCAGTCTTTAGGAATATCTCGTCGGTGCATTGCACTGGCAGTCTTGAGGAATATCTCGTCGGTGGTATCTACGGACAAACAAATTCCCTTTCTGTTTCATCACATCACATCGTTTCCAAATTTTCTCTTTTCTATCCCCGAGACCTGTTTCATCGTGACTCGCGCTTTTCTTTCTGTTTCCCTCAACTACCCATCCTGAATGTACGAATTTTCTATCACATATTCCTAACAACAAAATTACTTTACCTTGTCTATGCCCCTTCCGTCTCCAAATCCTGTTTAGCCCAAATCCTAAGCACGTACGCAGTAGCCACAATAGTCGAACATTGACGTTCGAATAGTAAACAGTTGAATTCTCGGAAACGTTGTTCTTTCTTACTGAGCTATTGGAATAGTTTGCACAACCGTTGCTTTCATCAGCCAGATTTCCAAGCAGAATCTGCTTGCCCAGTGAAACACCAGTCAGAAACAGCTTCAGCAGGACGACTGGAAAAGAAACTATCATCAGAAATGGTAGAATAAGTCACACACTCGCGAAATTCAACACGTTTCGACGGAACGGCACCAGCACGACGCGAAGTTTGAAGCGACGTAAACAAAGCGACACTAGCGCGCCACTCGAAGCGAATCCAAATGAAGACAGCAGAACTTTCGTAACCTTTCAGTCACTTCAGTAGAATGGCCGAGGCAGTGCGTAAGTGACGCATCGTTAGCAAACGTAAGCTCCTACATTTCAGACAATTAATTGATTAAATTTTGGTATTTCATTCTCGAATCTGCCGCAATCTTGTAAATTGAGTAGCGGGCAACGTAATTATGCACATGGTTTATCTTCATATTGTGAATTAATCGAAATATTTGATTCTGATTCCAGACATGTCTTGACAGGTTGGAAAATCAAAGAACGCCGTCGAGCTGAGCCATCGCGTTTTGCAGCTTTCACAACATTACTGGTGAGTTTGACGTTATTCAGTACCTGATTTAGGTGCTAGGTCTGCAGTAGCAACTAATTCTGCATAAATTGCGGGTCTATTTAACATGTTTCGTGCTAGAAAAGCAATTATTGCGTTTTTCGATATCGCGGGAAAGAATTGGTCTGAAGGCAACCTCGCGATTTGAACGGTTTCAACATGGCGGATGCGCAGTTCGTCGTGATTCGCCACTGTAAAGTTGCTGTATTCACTTCGGTAGTGTGTTCAGACAGTGGCAAAAAGTGACGTCGGAAAAGGTATGCTCCCACTTTTAACACAGTTATTTTATAAACATTTGTAGTTTCACCCTTAAATTTGTGACAATCTTGAATATTAAGTAGCGGGCAACGTGGAGGTGTATATATTTTGACTTGATATTGTAAATTAATCGAAATATCTGACTCTTATTCCAGGCACTCTTGGCAGCGTGGGAAATCGAAGTACGCCGTGTATTTCAACTCCAGTTTTTCGCAGTTTTCACATGTTTTTCGGTGAGTTTGACATCATTCTGTACTTGATTTACGTGCTAGGGCGGTAGTAGTAGCTAATTCGATACGAACATGGGGTCTATTCAACATATTTTGTGCATAAATAGCAGTTATTGAGTTCGCCAATATTGAGGGTAGGAATTGGTTGGAAAGCACAAGTGCGCAAACGTAACCGTTCGAAAATGGCGATGACGTCATTCGGGGGGGGGGACGACTGAGTAACGTTAGCAATACGATTTTATTTTCAGTCACATTTCCGATACATATACACGCTATAGGATGTTTGAAATATAAATTTCGTACAAAATTTTCAGATTGCAGGTTCAATAAAATAATTATTTCGAGTTATTATACAAATGAGCACAGTAAAATTGTATATGTCTTATAGGACAAAATTATTATTCTGCACATATTTAGATAACTTTATTTCGCCATTCTCATGGGTCACCACTTGCAGCGACCTCCAAGAGGGTGTGACCTGGAAACCGGTATTATCCACGAATCGGATTTCATATCTGAATCGAGGATCATACCGGGCTAAAGGCTGCAAACCGCGTATTTTGCTCTCCGTAAAAGCTCAATTATTCTTTCATTTTTCAATGCTTCAGATATTGAAAGAATTCAATTTCAAGAATTCATTTATTCCTTTATTTTTCATTATTCAGATTTTGAAAAAATTCAATTTTAAGAACTCAATCGTTCCATCAACATTTGCAGCACCTAAGTTGTTCACTTTACTAATCAATGTCTGTTTTCTGTTACAGGAACTCTGGAGTGTTGCACCTCGTTGGAGTATAATTCATTTTTTCTTCTAACATAATAACTTGTAATTAATAAGAAGGTATTCCTCAACTTTTCTTACAGGATTGATGACCGCGTGCAATGCGGTTTGAAGTCAGTGCTTGATTACGAAATGTCTATTCCCTTTCTAGCCGAATGTGCTATTTGCTGTAACTTCTTTCCTTTCCAGAGTAATGTAGAATCACGTGAAGTAGAGTCAGTGTTGTTCGATTATTATATTAATAGCTTATAATATTATTAGTATATTGTACATTGTTTATTGGAGTCAGTGATTGCAGGGATTAGTGGCCGCGTGCAATGCGGTTTAGCGTCACTCATTGATTACGAAATGTTTATTCCCTATTGAAGCTGTATGAGCTGTTTGCTGTAACTTGATCCCTTTGCAAAGTAATGTAGAGCCACGCGAATTAGAGCCATTATTATAGGACAGTAGTATCCCACATTTTTCAGTCGCGAATTCGAGTCAGTGTTGTTCGATTATTATATTCTTGGCATATTATATTATCAGTATATTGTAAATTATTAATCGGTATTAGAGTCAGTCATCCCAGAAGAAGTTACTGAGTCACAACAGTTGATTCACAGCTGCCTGCAATGCTGTTGCGTTTGCAAGGTACGTTCAAAATTGATTTGTTAATTTCAATATTCTTGTTTGGTGTTTATCCTCATTTAATATTATACAAGTTCATATTGGACTTAATCAAATTTTATTTTACAGAGCACGATTTTATTTAAGATATCATGGTGGATCGATAAAGAAGAAGATGACAACGACGCCTTAGTCCAGCAGCCAAATCCAGGATCTGAGGGCCAACTATTGCAGCATGTTCCTGTGGTATGCAGACAAGACATCACCGGTGAGCGAAATTTTAATGTTCCTCCAGTCACTCAATCATGTCGTAGGGCGAATGGTCCGAATCGACACGGGTGATTGGTTGTAATTACTCCTTAGAACTTTGAATGAAGAGCACAGTGACCATGGATAAACTCTGAGGAGTTTACCTATGAGTGGTATTTTGTTAGGGCCATCATTATTGTCATGTTTAATTAGAGTAGGATAGGTCTCCCTTGCTCATAGTATGTTTTATTTCCATATCGCGATTCCCGTTCGGGCCATTAACTCAAACAAATGTAAAAATTGCAAGCAAATAAGTCCATGTTCAATTACAAATTCATGATTGTACTTTCATGTATTACAAAAATATTATCATTTATACATTAATAGTAGTTAAAGTGCTAAATTTGATTTTTTAAACTCAACAGTTTCGTTTTATAGTTTGTTTATAATCATAAACAATCTCGTTCTCGCATTCCGAATTTGTTTGAAAGAGCAAGAAGGCGCTTCGCGACGGGTAGTACCTGCTTTCAGAGAGATACACTATAATGCACTACATACTAGTTTCTTTACTAAAGTCTCTCCGAAAACAGGTCGCTCGAGGTTAATTATTCCTTTCTTTCAGGTTAATTTTATTGAGAAATTATTGAAACATATTTTAATGTCGATGTTCAGAAATTAGGTAATACTATTTGAAAGATCACGTAAAGTAGAGTTTCATGCATGCCCAGTCTTTGCTCTTGAAATGACAAATATTAATATCTTTCCATATTTAAAGTTTATACATTTATCTATTTTTTAAAGCACATTTCTTGAATCAAGTTGAATTACATTTAAGATAAAAATGAATTATTAGTCCGCATACATATAGTCTGCACAATATGTTTACTAATCTTAGATCAGGATGTTTTCAGCAATATATGGTTGGTAAACTCTTTGTTGGCCGTGTTCATTGATATCAGTCTGAAACCATTCATGCGCCCAGGTGCTGCATGGATGGATCAGACTCGTGAACACGGATGTACTTATTAAGATTTAATTATACTAATTTGAACTAGCGACTGTCGATGTGTTTAGTGCCCACCAAGATGTTATCCATTGTATGTTGTGTGAATGGTTGTGTTATGGATTGCATGTTGGATAAGCAAACATGTAGTTATACTGCTTTCGGATTACACTTCAGTAATTGACTTAATTCATTTCATATTATGAATTATACAGCATTTGGCTGTATAGAAAAATGAATTAGTAAAATTCGCGATAGCGTCTAGCTTGTATGGGTACTAGCTTTTGACAGTCGATTTCAGGAACTAGTACGTAAAGTAATGAAATGAATGATGATGTGCGCTGAGTTCGGGTGTCGGAGACGTCCCGGGACGTGCTCTCTAGAAATAGGCTTTTGCACCCGGGCGGAATGTGTGAGAATCCGGGAGAGTGTGTGTTGGTGTGATTGGATTGCATTTTTAATTATAGGAATCAGGAAGGCAGGTAGCATACTTCTGTGTGAATGATTAATTTTAAGTAGGTAGGGCCAGCGGAAGCTATCACTTTTCTCTCGCGAATATGTACTGGTTAGGCGCTCAAGTGATTTGTCTTTACCTGGGATTCATTTGACTATTGCAACCATAACATTTTGCTCGCGATCTTACTTATTTTAGTAACTATCATTTTACAAGTATGTTATGTATGTTTACTATCAATATTCTTAATATTTATGAACATTCTTTATCATTAACTTGTATTACGTTATTGTCACAAATATCTTCTTATATTAAAAGTCGATACTCATATCATATCTTCATATCAATGGTACTTCATATAGCAACATTCTCATTTTATGAAAGTGGTGTTATTAATACCCGCCGTAGAGTTTGGTTGCAACTGTCATTTGCTAAACTTATGATTATTATATTTTAAGCAGAAATACGTAATCATTGCACAAACGAAGTAACGCCTTAGTGTACTGTTGAGTTTGTTGAGTTTTGTACGAAAGTATATAAAATTATGCTATGCGTCTAAATAATACTTCTCATGCTACCACTGAGGTGTACTTCACTACACATACGAATTACGTATTTCGACCTGATTGGGATTTTCGGTTAAATGTGCACGTTTATGAGCTGTCAATAATTTTGTCTTTAAATTCACACACACCTAAGAAGTGATACTTTTTAATATATTACTTTTTACGTAAAATTTTATATTACCGCTATCTACCCAGCTGTTTTAATGTCGGCAATGCCTTGCTTGCTAGCTTTTGTCCGCATATTTTCCTTCATACATTGAGAGGTCGGTGTAGTTTGCGAAAAGCAGGTATTGCAATTTTATATTAATTCGATCACATTCCAAGGCAAATACGAAATTGGCATTGCTTTATGCAGTGCGTGAAAATGTGAAATGGAATTTGATATTTACGTATATAATCGCAATCAAGTGATTATGTATTTACATACATTTCCAATTTCATATAATCGTGTATTAATATTTACCATGTCATAGATGTTAGTATATGAATATTATAACTGATTAGGAAGGTATATAGGCACAATTTCGTCTCACTTTGCCTTCGAATTCGTGCTCGAGTTGATGTAAACTTTCAATCTCTCTTTATAGAATCCCAATCAGGGGGGGCTATGCTTATGCATATCCGAAGAAAGAAGTGACTATTTTGACATAGTCGAAGCAGCCCGGAGAAGAAGGCTTTCGTCGTTGGATTAGCATGCCACTTTAGTCACTGTGCTCGCTCATTATTAGGTGTTGCACATGTAACTTGTAGCAGTTACATCTGCAAATGAAATTTTTCGAACAATGTGCCACGGTTAACTCTTCCTCTTTTTTTTATATTTGTTAAATTTAATCTTCATAATAGATATACGTTGAGTAAAGACATATTATTTGGTAGATTGATACGCAGCATATCAAGAGAAAAATATTATTACAATTCTTCCTTGTAATACATAATAGAGTCCTTATTTACGATTTTAACTTATTATTGGTTACATAAAATACTTTTTGTCTATATTGAAGAGTTATACGTGTCCAATTGTTGGTATTTTTTAAGCTTTTATATTGTATTTTCCATGCATTTTTCGTATACATTTTGCACCACTGCTACAGTTAGTCTGTACTTCTATTGCAGCACAAAATTGTTTTGATTCTTATTTTCTCTGACACAGAGTGCGCTTGAGTCCACTTGATTTCCGGCACTATCGTCATTTTTGAGACACTTTGTCCCATAAGATTATCGGTCTATAGTATACCTCGTCGGTGATGGAACATGAATTATCTTCTGTATTAAGCGACTGCCGATCATTTACCGACAACGTTCTGACTGTTATACCTGTGGTTGTACGACAACTGGAAGAGAGAGGTTCGTATCCACGCGGTAGGGCACTAGAAAGTTGGATTCAAAGCAGTACCGACTATCTCATCAATGGCGCTGCTTCGTTCAGCTTTCTGTCCTATGTAATCAATTGTCTTTTCGCCCCAAGACGATCATGATATTACAATAACGAGCATACAGAGACAACAATCTCGGTCGTCAGAATTTTGTAAACGTTTTTCCTGAATAACGACGGTAAACAATTCTCTTGAAGCTAATGCAATGGTTCTAACGTGATGAAAGTGCTCGATAACACCGATCGTTGCAATTTTGCGCTCCGCTCCGCACGAAACTGCGACATATAACTATTGATCAGCAGCGCGATGATAAATGAGAAAAGACATGCTTCGCTTACGGTAGGCACTATTTCAATTTCCACGTGTACGCGATACAGCGTAGTAAGGAGACTATGGGTCGTGGGGGTCGAGTCGTCGTGAAATCGTCTTCTATTATACAATCAGAGGTACGACGAACGCGAGCGTAGGACGCGCTGATGAATGGACTAACTGAGACAGATGCTAAAGAACGCGCCGTAAAAAAAAATAACGCTCTCATACACGCGCATCTTTCTCTCGCCACTTTCGACGACGTCCGTCGTCGATGATTTATTAGACTTTTTTCCACCCATTTGCATATCAATGAATGCATTCCAATAAATAACGGCCGTAGGCGTTCGCATCTTTTTATGTTCCTTTTTTTTTTTAATGTCGCCGGACCACCCGAGGAAGAGTTGTGTCGTGCGACGCTGAGAGTGGAATGGGAGGAGGATGGTGGGAACTGTTGATTCGAAGAAGGATCGAGAGTTTGACAGACGTTCAAGGATACATCCTTGAAGAAAACGATGCCGCACACTTCCCGTCGGTAATTGCTCGTCGGAAAATGACTTGGGAAACGTTGGAACATCTTTCAATGACTCGACTCCCCTGTTACTTATCGATACTTGAATCATCCGTGAATCAATCCCCTTATTAATGTGTGTGGGAATGGAGACCGGCTGGAGTTGATGTCATTGTTGCGCCCAGTGACTTCCCATCACATGGCTAATTACCGCGTATTATGCCTACGCGCAGTGAGCAGCCTCGTTAGTAATAAAAGACCGTACATAGTCAGACAGTAAACGAAAGGACAGCCGACATAAAAGCCCGACAATTTACGGCGGACTGTTTTCTCTTCATCTCATCTACAGCGGCGTACACATGTTTTCTCCTCGAGTTTCCTGGTACGCGGGGAAAGAATCGAGACTTTCAACGATCGACGCGATCGATCGATAAAGCCCCGTTTTTGAGGTAAGAATTTCGTCGTGCCTCGTACCGCGGCGAAGTATCCTTCATTCTTCCGCCGCACCGATGAACATGTCGCGACCACATTCCGACACCTCCGTATAAATTACGCTCTTAGTCTTCGGGCGCGCATTTAATTAAGCTTAATCCCACTCAATTCTAGATTCCTCTCCCGCACGATTCTCAAATTTCTCTAAACAGCCGGAAAGATGTTTTGCAAGATAGCGCGGTATCAATCGAAAGTGGTAAGGACGTTTGGCAGGCGCGACGTACGGCCGATCGAATTAATCGCCACGCAATTCATTATTATTAGCCGGTTTCGGTGTAATGGCCATTCACCCGGATGAATTCACTTTCTCCGAGTGTCGCGGCTACTTTTTCCGATTGCGGCAGTCTACTCCCACGATAAGTACGTCTCGGGTAGAATGGAACGAAGACGTAGTACGTGCTCGGCGTTATGCGAGAGGGGGGCAGAACGGAGGAAGGCCGAGCGTGGAAACTTGGATCTTCCAGGATCACGAAGTCCGCGCTCGATCATGCTAACGGGCGAGCTCCATAGTCGCTGGCATTCAAATGCCAGCTCTTTGTTCGCCAGTTTCCACGCCGAGCATCATACGCCGCGGACGATTGCACATGCGCGGACGTTTCTTCCATATGCTAACACGTGTACGTACGACGTACGTGTATGAGCACGTTTCGCGAACATCTTGTCGCAGATACCGATGCGCGCGACAATTAGCTAGCGCGAGATGGTTGCCGGTCGAAATTGATAGTCTGATCCTCATGATTTATGCGCGCGAGCTAGTCGTGGGAAAAGAGCGTGCATCGAGAGTACGTGCCGGAACCGCGGCGTCGTCGGCGTCGTCCGTCTGATTCATCGATCGCGAGGGGCAGATTTATATCGATCCTGATCTTGAACGCGGATCGCGGCTGAATATGGCGCGAAGGTCCACGGGTATCTCGCGCGAATCGATTGCAACGTCGGTGGCTGGTAATTATCATCGGATCGTAGGAGGGACGGGCGGAAAAAGTGATCGTCGCTATTATGTGCTAATGACGCTGGCGACTGTGACAAGCGGGAATAATCTGAAGCGACCCTGGCCGCGATAGAGGGGGTTCCGGGGAGCGCGAGCGATTCGAGTCATAGTCTGTCGCTGTCGGCGTCAATCAATTCTGATTGTCGCCAGCGACCTCTGACACCTGGCACGCGCGATTATCATTGCCACGAGCGGAGCTCCGAAGATTATCATGGCAAGGCGCTTCGGCAAAATCCGCGAATATCGCAACGCCGACGTTCTCCCCCGAGATTACCGGAAGGTTTTTACCTTCACTTACGGTGAATCACGCAAATGGAATCGTGGCCGTTGTACCGTGTACGTTCATCACAGAGGGCGAGACGGCAGGGACTAGCATTCACCGTGTCCCGCGAGCATGCCGCTATCACACCAAAGAGCTGTCCCAATTGCGACTGGATGAACACTTTCTATCCTTCGCAGTGGCACACTTCGGGGCCGAAATTAATGTAGCGTATCCGAGCGTCGGCATGTTTGTTCTGCTACTTCGCCTGCCTCCGACCGCCTTCCGCGTTTCGTGCATCGGTACGCGTGTACCCGTACATATCGATTCGTACAATGTCGTCGCGGTTGTCATTGCGTCGAGTGTTAAAACGTTGTTGAGGAATGCCTGCGGTCGCTGGCTCGGCGTGTTGACCGGCGACAGAACGCGGAAAAAGTTCGGTGTACCGCTGTTGTCGACGATTATCTCCCGTAAGAGTACTCTCCCGGTGACACCACTCGAAAGAAGCCACTTATGGGATCGCGAACCCTAGTCGCGCGTATTTACGAAGCCGCGAGACTCTGTTGGAACATCGCGCGCACTGCCGACACCTGACATAAGCCCGCGCGCGCGCGGAAGCGTTTCGAGTGGACGATGTAATGTCAGCGAGAGAGGCCTGCTTTTTGGTAGGCACGGGAAAGCCTGTCTTTAAGCGATCTCATGGCGCGTCGATGTCTGTCGCAGACGCGTATATAATTCCGTGGAGAGTACGGGTCTATAAATCTCGCGGACGTGTCCATAATCTCGATCCAGTATTGCACGTGACCGCCCAGTTCTCAGCGTCTCGGCCTCGCTCACGGTCCAACCGCGAAACGACACTGCCGTAATTAACACGTCCGCTGCGATGTGAAATAATAATTTTGTAACATTTTCCTGAACTTTCTTGGCTACTCTCGGGGCTACATGTGTATGTTGTTAACCAACGAAATGTAGCAGCCCCGTATTTTTTTTATAGGTGCTCATTTTCATATTTAGAGGGTGCAGCACCCCTTCCAATGTTTCTTATCGAGCGCACCTGTTAAATATAAAAATGGTCGGGTAGAAAAAAATACTGGTCGCTGATATTTTGGTACTAAACCCTTGTTCCGTTGCCAGCCAAACGTCAGTTGTAAGGCTCACATTTGAGGGATGCGAAAGGAATCGATTCTGCTTACGAGTTGAAGCACTTTAATGTCGTCCCGAATGTATAAAGAGAACGCGATGATTCGAAGAAAGAAAGCTAATTTGAATCGACGCGCGATAAAAGATTCAGCCCGGCTTAGACGTCGAATAATACTTATGTCACTGGACGATTTCACAACCAGCACTGCTTTCGATGTCGTGAGTAAGAAAAATGTGCGCGCCGCCACCAACGTACCGCTGCTGCCGCCGCCAATGACGGCTCTGGAATCCAGAAATCGAGAAAACGCAACCGGTAGTGGTCGTGAGCCGAGTTCCGACGCGGTCGGAGCGGCCTACGAGTGTGTAACCCGTGGGTCAGGAATCCCAATAAAAATCCCCCGGAAAGTTTCTCCTAATTATAATTACTATCGATTAATTGCCGATGATGCAATCGCGGGCAAACGGGAAACCGCGACGATCCGTGCCGAGTGTGTTTATTGTTTTCGTTTGAGTACGGCTATTATTTATGCTCGTGCCGCGAGCGCGAACAGGGAATAAAGCTTGCTGGTCGTAACGAGTATATTTAGAAATGCTCACAGTTGGGAACCGACGAGCGCCGGCGTTCCGATGGAAATCTTGCCAATCGAAACTGTTCCAGAAAGTTTAATAACCGAACTGAGCACTGATAACGATCGAGCGCGGATGGTTGGGGAGGAGATCGTCGGGGAACGGATAAATAATCTCATACGAAGGATCGAGAGCCTCGATGCAGGAGCATTAATCTTTCTCCGTGTCTACTTCGAGATAGGCTGCGTCACTTGAGTAATCAGTCGATTAATCCTACCAGGCGTGGGCCTTTGTTTCTCGTGTGGATCTATCGCCGGAGGACAGTGTGAGCGGCGGAAAAATTGTAATGAATTAAGAACATCGCGCAGGCAACTTCTCGTTCTTCAGCACTCGCCGCGAACGCGGTCGTCGACGTCCTCGTAAAATGGCAACGACATTCCATCGTCGATTATGCGCGACATCAGTGGGAAAGGTAACAAGGATGACGCTAACAATCGTGAAAAAAAATCTCACGTTTTCACTATTTTCTGCTGTTCGCCGCTATAGCGCCCGAGGTACGCACGCTTTTAGCAACATTTATCAAGCGTTGCGACAGGCGCAATGTCGTGCTAACACTGACCCTTATACAAACTCTCGGTCGTAAATTCGCCATTCGACGCGGGGACAGTGTCGTTTATGAGTTTCTCTATTTAAATGGCAAGCGGAATAAGTCAGTGGGATGCCGCTGAATCGTTCGTCTTCGGAGTCGAAATGTTAACGGATAAAACTGATGCAAAGTGTCTATCATATCCTGTATCTGGAACGAAAGATGCAATCGGAGAACGAATCGTGGAGCGAGCGATTCAACGGCATCCACGAGTCAGGGGAGTGCCGAACAAAATTGTTCTACTAAATGCCGATCGCTTATATTCTTGAGCGCTCGATTGCTCATCGATTTCTTCGAATATCAACTTTTTTCTGTCAGGATCGAGACTGGTTGGAGACGGGAGGAATAACTGAGTAGTATAGTGTGTATCTGAGAGAGAGAGAGAGAGAGAGGTAGCTTCCAATTTACGGGCATACATCCACGTCCGCTCATTAGGGCTAACGAGTCTTTACCGTGTTAGCTCGATAATTGATCCGATACAATTGTACACCATCGTCTCCTTGTTCCGCTGACCTCCATCCTGATTTACCGAGATACCGTTCTATGAAATACAGTCGATCGTTTATCGATGATTATCAAATTATCGTCGTCGAAATTCCACTCCAATCAGCGCGACGATTTGTTTCATGATAAATATATACCGTGCACAATGCGGATAAATTGCAGCCAACGGCGATGCATGAAATTCAATTAATAGCTGCCAGGCATTATCTCATTACAGCATTATCGAAATTCGGTCGAACCGTACGGCGAGTTCGATACGGGCGAATGTGTCTGGTAAGAATTTCTTTGCCGCGCGTTATCGCAACGGCGCAGATGCAACTCTGATCCGTTGATAGGCTCATCTTTCGCGTACCCGAGATCAGAGATAAGTGTCTCGTCGAACGTGGCTCCGTCGCCAAATGTCGAAACCCACCGCGAGCAGTGTTCGTTTCTCGGTTAGCGCTGCAGGTTATAATCGTCATCGACGTCGTATCTATTGCCAAGATAAATCTGTTTTCTGAAGACGCGTTAACAGAAGTTCGCCTTCCATTAAAGATCCTGGGAATCGTTAAGCCTTTCCTTCGTGCGTAGGTACTGCTTGATGCAACGACTGCTTTGTACGGATTAAAAGGAGAAAAACGACAAGACAACAGACAATTGCGCCTTCGGACAAACTTGCAGCAATTTCAAGCCTGCCGGAGAACGCGTCGACGGCCACAAAAGCGTCTCATCGCGAACGCGGACAGGCTCGAAATGCGTGCAGCGATTTGAAAAGGACACGTACGTTCGCGTGAGAAATACTTTCGTGCACGTGACTGCAATTATGCAAACCAGCCGGGTTTGTGTGGAGTGTGCATCGAACGACCGGGACGAACAACGCGCGACCAAGAATCGACGTCGAAGGTATAGACGAACACGCCGTCGAACGTGACGACATCGACCGATGGGTTTCAGCCTCGGCACGGCGTGGAATAAAGACGAGGAGACTTCGGCAGGGAGCGTCCTGGCATTTCGGCCGGTCGATCCTCGGGAATGCAAGGGCACTCTTCAGACGATTGGTCGATCGGTGCTTCACTCTCATCCGCGAGCCTTCCCCGCAGGTAGTCGTGCATTAACTTTGTGCCAATGAAACTGGCGTCACCCGGGCACCATCGATGCCTTCAGTACGCGCGCACCTGGAGAAACTAGGAAGCACTTGCACAAGAGGCCAAGAAAACGGTGCATCGGCATCCGATATTGTAGGCATATCGTGCCGATTCTATGGGAGATAATTCCGTGTCAATTATACGGGCTGAGTAGAAAGGCGAAAGCATTTCTCGGGGGCCCCCGGGGCGGTCTGAAAAGATACCCAGAATCGTGCCGTGCCCTCTTTCGGCGCGGCAGCATTTTTTCGAATCCTTTTCTTCCGGGACGGTGGGTTACGTGTTTAATTAATCGGTGGCAGCAAACGAAACGCTACCAGGAAACCGAGCGATTTTCATTTGCAGGGTTCTAATGGGCGAATGTGAAGCGAGCCGGGTTACCGCGATGGCAAAGCGCGAGGCAACTAATCTCTTTGCGTGGGTCCTGTGTCGGGCAATGCTTCACAGTGGTATATACGAGTACAATGCATCGGCACCCCGACTGCAATTGCCTCTCACGCGGCCCCTTCCACTGTGTCCTTACTGCTAAATCGGCGCGCATCTACGTTGGCGCGGTAATGTCATCCTTCACACCGCGGCACAATTAGCATATCGATGCTGTGTCAACATCCGAGCTCGCGCGCTGGCATGTCATCGTCGTTGCCAGTGAGTTGTCGATCGTCTCGACTTTACGATCGTGCAGCATCGACTTTATGCCAAACGTATCGGCAGACCCACGCAGCGGATGGGAGTAAACGTTCACGTGCGCGGGAATGATAATACGCGACAGCGACAACCGACAATGTAAACGTCTATTCAATGTTGCACAAGCCACCATCCCGACTCCTTCAAAACAAGAGTTATGGGAATTACTGCCTCCGCGCAGACCGCATTTCTCGGGACACCCGTTGCATTCCTTAAACTCATTGTCAGTTTTCTCAGATCGCAATTTTCATTCTTCAACATCTGCACATTCGCGATATCTTCCAATCTACGCGGTCACCCTTGCATTCGGTCTCTCGCTACTTTTGTGAACGTTAAAACGAATCGTCGACCTTGATCCTCTCTCTGACCGCTTCGTCGGTGGGTGGTTCATCGATTCGTCGCCAAATCGAATGCAACTGGGACGCGACGCGCTTAACATCCGGTTCACCAGCAGACGTCTATTTCTACTGCTCCGCCAAACTTACATTCGGCTCTCTACGGGCAGGCCTCGCTCGAACATTTGGCTTCGGAAGAACGTGAGTCTTTGAAAGTTCACATGCTGGGTATCGGTGTCTATAGATCTGCATCACTATGCGGGACTATCCCAGAACGAGAGGCTTACACGCGGGACATACACGAGGCACATACTTGAGCCGCAGGTGTCTTCGTGCAATGACGGGGTATGCCATTAATGCGCCGGCGCTCATATACGTGCCCGCCAGATAAAGCGCACAATGATGGGAGACGTGCGTTGACCTATTCAGCACCGGATCCTCCGCGGTGATTTAATGGCGGATCGATAGAACCTCGTGAATCTTCGTCGCGGCACTCTCCTCTCTCGCGCAGTCACGTGAATAAACTTGCATCTTGCGAGTGAATCGCCCGCGCGCACGTATTTATCTCTGCCGCGCTCGCGAGCAAATGCGCGGTCGACCTACTTGCCGCAATGTCAATAATGCCGAGCCGCGAGCCCGCTCTTTTCGAGCTTTCCTCGTGCCTCCTTCTTTTTAACAATGGCCAGCGCTCGGAACACTTTTAGGCTCACTCCGACGCGGCGCGAGTGGGAACCGGAGATAGGAGGTGCGCTATTGTGCGTCGTGTAAATTAATGCCATAATAGGCATGCGTACTGTAATAGGTAACCCGCCGACCCAGAATCCCGTGCATACATTTTTTCTTCTATTTACCAGTACGATACGATCGTGTATCGTGTTGGAGAAATTGAGGAATGTCAGGCGTGCTCGCGCATTGAGCAATTCGATCGACACGATATTAAGCCGCATTATGCCACGGGAGCGACGTACATCAGTCAAAATCACGAGTCATCGGGTAACGTATCGTTGCTCGACGGTTTCTCTAGTTCTATAATACGGGGCGCGCGCGCGCGCGCTAGGCGTTTGCGTTTCTTGCGGACGACGTGCAATGGCTCGTGGATAGGTGGTCTGGGCTAGGGATGTTCGATTCTCTTGGAAGAATCGATTTGGAATCGAAGTATGGGAATTGATCCTCTGAAGAAAATCGAAACAATTCAGTTGGAGATTAATAAATGCAGATTCTCTTAAAAAATTCACATAAAAAAATCTACCTGGCAAGAATTGTTCAAAAAATTAGGAAGCAAAGAATCGATCTCTCGAACATCCCCAGTCTGGCCTCGCTGTTTGTAAATCGTAGTATCCGCTTCTTTGTCGCGACATGTTACTTTGCTGTGCCACGTTGACGTGCCAGCGAACGTCGAATTATCCGATAATAACGACACAGGGTACAGCGTGGTTCCTGTATATTCATAAATATTCAGGTCCGGCATTATTGGCGGTACCGATGTGGGAAGACACAGGCTACGACGCGGGCTTTTTATCAGGACAATATTGAAAGGATCGCGAGACGATTGCACAAGGGAGGGAACGACCGTGGAAGGATAAAACGTTAGACTTTTACGGGTGGACGTTGACGAAGGAGAGTAAAGAGAGAGAGAGAGAAACACTCAACAAAGGCCGTCGCAAACGGTCCTTTGTACGTGCGTCGCTCTCGAGTGCCACTACGGACATTTGTTAGTCAGATGATCGCTCCACCGCGAAGAAGAAAGTTGCGGCTCACCTTGCGAGTTGCGCGTACGCAACGTCGCCGGTGACATCGTTGACCCGCGCTCGCTGCCGATCGCTCGCAGTGCGCAACAGTGAAAAGGAATCGGTGAAAGCATTATATTCTCGTATTTTACACCATCTAACGAGCGCGTAAAGAGTAAGACGGGAAACGGCACTTTCCCATAACGGCAACCTGGTTTCGCCTCGTAACGTCTTACATCGATCGTCGCTCGAACGTAAAGTCAAAAGATTGTGCAACCGCGTTAGAATAATCGGCCGAAACGGAGAGAGAGAGAGAGAGAGAGAGCCGCGAGGACGGGACAAAGAAGATGGCACGTCGCACGGCGTAACGTAAGGGGTGAACGGACGAGGAATTACGAGCGCGTTACGTCTCTTTCCCGTAACGACCGAAATAATTGACGCGACTGCGCTGTCGGATCGTGCCGTTATCGACGAGAGTCTCCCAGAAAGTGTCGTTAGAGTTGTTTTATTTCTTAATTGGAACGAAGCGAGTCCGGGTTAGCGATCGTGCGCCTCGTTCGGATACACGGAGCATTATCCTTGCAATCCTCCGACGGAGTTATTGCCTGTTGGTACAGGCGCCGATTTATCGGGGTTTGTCTCTCCCCGTTGCCAGATACTTTTACCCACGCGATGCTTCGAACTCTGGACTCTACGTGCGGTTCGACAACAAGCCTGCGCGCGAGCAGAAGTCGCCGGGCAACAAAGCGCTCAACCTGCTCGGATTCCAGCGGGTCTTAAGAACGGGGAGGATCAAGAAATTACATAAGGTCATCCTCGAACAATAGTCACGTTGCGGAGCTGAAATCATTGTCGCGCCAGATGCCAGATAAGACCCCTCGGAGCGGCCGTGTACTTACGTTCGCTATGCGCGCTCCGGAAACTTAGTTGCGCAAGCTAGAAAATTCGATATCAACGACCGATCGAACGAGCCGCGCGGTAATGACATTAAAGCAGCGGCCGGTCCAATGCCGCCAGTGTCTCATCTGACGGTCCCGTACAGCCAGTTCGGTGCTTAGACTTCAAATTCGCCATTCCTCTAAAAAACGATCGCCGGGCGTGATCGAGTGTAACGTATGATAATTTATGCGCACGACTTATTTGCACTATTTATCGCTCACCTCCGACACCGCATCGGAAGAGGCAATTCTACTCGCGGGAGTCTGTGCGGGATCAGCATAAATTTGCATAAAAGGCGCATATATAAAATTGGAGCGTAACTTTGCGGTCGAAAGATAACGACGGAATGTAGCTTTCGTTTCCTAAGGACAAATATGGTTAGCTATGCCGCGCAAAGTGTACACTGCCGTGGCGTGTACACTCATGGCGTGTACGCCAACAGCGAATCTACTAAATCAGGTGTCTCACTCGAGCGACGATGTTCTCGATTTAATGCTACCGCCACTTGCCATTGCCGGGGCATGTAGCGACTACTGCAACGCCGGACGCAGTCGCCGCGCACGGACAAAATATGATCCGTCGACTCTTGCTGCCATCGATCTTCTGACACTTCCTCGTCAGACTTCGAACGCCCGACAGCGATAAGCAGAGAGCTTCGCCTACATAAAAACAGTTCCTATCAGAGATGACCGAGGAATAAAATTACACTCCATATTTCGTGGCGCGCAAGGTCAGATTGGACAATAGGTTGTCGAGTTGGAAGAATAATACTTGTAAATTCGATCGGCCCGCGATACTGTCATTCGTGTCTCGCGAGCAATCGCGTGCGTTTGGTGCTGTTTTGACAGACAGCGAGGTGGGTGGAACGCCGCGGATAGACGGAGTCAAATTTTCGATCGAGCCACGTTGAAAGGAAGGTCAGCGCGCAATTCGGCCGGTCCACGCGCCGTCGTTTACTCAAGCTATTCGCGCTTGATTAGACCTAATTTCTAGCGTCCGTTCCGTTAACGCACGTGTAACGGTGAGTGTTGTAACATTCAAGGCTAATCCAGACAGCGAACGCATCGATGGAATTGTCGAAGTCGTAATTGGGCCACGGCGTGGCCTGCCTTCGCGAGTTTCTGTCTCTGTGCCCGCCGACTAACGGGCCGGGCTATTTGGCAATTGGAGCAACTCCGTGGCGACCTTCGCGCGTCTCGCACGTTTCAGGTCGATTGCAAACAGGAGGAGTAGCGAGAGGACGAGAGCGCGCGGCCGACGAAGAAGGGAATGCGAAATGTCGAGAGCGGATCGCGATTAGGCACGGTGAGACAGTGTCTCCATTGTTGGCAGCACCACTATGCGCAATCGAGGCACGATTATGTAGAATCGGCTTCGTTTGGCATTGCCTCGCTTATTAGTCGATCAAGACGCGCAACACGCGCGCCGTTCTCAGCCATTTTAAGGATTTTCCACGTTGCGACGACGTTGGAAGAACGCGTTTACGCTGACACGTAATTGACCAGGATACGCCATCGAGATGTCTTGACCCATTTGCGGCACGTACCCGCCGCTCACTTTTACCGCAACTATTTTCATTATGTCGAACGAAGTGCGGAAAAATTTCGACTCGAGTCGACGACAAGCAGGGTAAGGTTGGGATTATTGGGACAGTGCTATTGATGGATCCATATCGTGTACGCATGTTAGAAATTGCTAGAAAAACTTCATGGGACAAGTATTATACCAACTCTAGAGGGAAAAATTTACTTACTGTAGTCAACTATAGTTGCTTGCCGTAAATCAGTGATTGTGTTGTTGTGTTTGTGATTGTGGACATAGCGTTGCTACTACAACAATTGCCTAAAAATGAAACGAATAATCATATCCAAATCATATTCAAAATCGTATTGATTTCATGTTATGAATAATATTTTCTTAATAACACCGCAACAAAGTTAACTGGTCCAACCATAGCAACCTTCCCTCATTTATGTACGCGGTGCATTCGGTCGCGACAAAAGTCGAGAGAATCGCGTACTGGCTAGCGGAGGTTTATCGCACGTTCCATCCTTCGCTGATCTATTTGCATACCTCGGGCACGATTTACCTTTCGGCGTCTTCGCGGCGATACGCTATCGCGATATACCGACAGAGAGAGTTATCTACTCCGCGGCTGGACGTGAAAAATGTCGCTCGCTGATGTCTCTATCGCCGACTCAAATTCCCGGCGATAGTATCGTCGTCGTAGCGCTCCAAGTGGAGCGGGAATTGTTCCCGCCAAGTCTCGCGCGCCGCCAAAGACTTTCCCGGGCAGCGGCGCAATTAGCATATGCCGAGCGCTATAAAGTGCGGTACCCTAAATAGCGTCGCACTCGCCAGCGAGAGAAGTCGGGATAAAAAGGTGTAACAATCGCGCAACGATCGCGTACGTATCGTGTCCACTGTGCTCGAGTTTGAGAGCGGAACAGCGCCGGCTTATGAGCGACGCGTGTGACGAAAGTGCACCAGCTAAAAGTGACTTTACGGCGCCTTTATTTTTGTGGCCGGCGATAAAAGGGCCAGGGGTACGTGTGCGGGACATTTTATTGCTTACGCTTACACGTTTACTGCGCGTGAGGCCCACAATAAAGTGGCCGCGCGCGAGATCTCTTGTCGATGATCGAACTGTCGACGGTTCGGTCAACTCTCTCTCTCTCTTTCTCTCTCTCGTTTTCGACACCGCGAACGGCCAGAATCTGTGCTCAGAGATCTGGGACAGCGATATTGGGTGTCGTCGATTGCATTGTCCGGGAAGAATCGTCCTCGTCGGTAGACGTAAGCCACTTGCTTTTCTATGCGGGCATTGAAGTCTCCGCGAGAAGTTGGGTGTACACGTATTGTAAAGCGTTACTTTGGAATGCGATTGTGTATTGCGGAGCAGGTCGCGGCTTCGGACGGTTGCATGATATGAGACGGCGTTCACTTTTGGCTTCAAAACGTGCTTACGGCGAACACGATAATTGCTGTTAACGGCACGTACAGGTAAAACAGGTATACCAGGTAAATTGTATGTTATCAAAGAGCACATCCTACGTGCGAGATTCCATCGACATAACGAATTGACACTGAACACAAAACGTCGCCGTGGCAAGCTATTAGATTAACCGAATTACCTCGAACGTAGGCATTATAAAGTCCACTCGCCGTTTTTACGCGCTGAAAAGTCTCGAATCTAAGCCAGCGCGCCGTATCAAAATTCATTAGTGCGTTACGGCTGGCGTGCCTCTCCCCTTTCGAAAACGAAATCGGGACCTGCATCGCGCGGACGATTAATAGGTGAAGTAATGATCGATCACGGTAGATCGAGCACGCGGAATGTCAGTCTTTGGTGAGCGGTATAAATGCGCCGGTGGTATATCGATCACAGATCAATCCGGCGAGACAGCGGTACACAGGCACTGCGCCCCGCTCGCAGTCCCGCCAAGTCCCATAAGGTTCGCCATTTTTCTCGGCGACGAGGTGTCGTGCCGCGCCGGGATCGTTATCGCTTCTGATACTCGCGTTTTCCAGGAGTTGCCAACGATACCGAGTCAGATATATCATTGGGAACTAGAAAGAGCACGCCTTTTTCCAGGTGGACCGACTTACAACGATACTCCGTGTTAACACTAAAAGGTGATTAATTCAAGTTGCCCGGCTCGAGCTAAAACCGATCGTGTTTTAGCAAAGCGACTAGGCTGGCCCCGAGTGCTGATAAAGCAATTTATCTTGGCGTTGAAAATTGATATGCGAGAGAAGTGGGACGTTACCGGTCATTCTGCCCTATTGGTCGTTGCCATTTGCGGAGGACGCACGTACAGAGCTATCTCTGTGCTGGCGTGTCGAAACGACGCGATTATCTTAAGGGAGTCCCGCTCTATCTTGGGGTAAACGCGCTCGTTCGGTGCGGCAAACTAATGAGAGCGTGTCACGGCTGTACCGCCCGGTAATCGCTATTAATTGGCAGACGAAGTTACGATAACGGCGACATTCGCCGCGACCCGCGAATCGGGAACAAATCGATAGCTAATCGTGGCTCCACTTGTTAGACGCCGGTGGCGCAACGTTTCTGCGGCCAAAGACGAGCGGATCGTTAGGAGCAAAGGTGCGTTGTCGATTAATATCCGCGTGTCGACGCAGACGATGCAACCCTCAGCGAAACGATATCTATTCGCAATTATTCAGTATCATTTGTCAATTTAATTGATATACCCTAACGGACGGTGCACTTATATCGAGTTTACTCGGAACGGGATCAGGCTTTCTTTTTTTCCTCTTCAACGATGGCTTTTTTGATCGTATATACTTGTAGCACGGCGTCAGATAAGTGTTTTGCGCAAAGATGGAGTCATCTACGTGACGTCGTGTGGGCAAAGTAATGATGGAAGTAAAAAGGTGTAACCTCACCTCTACGTAGCTGCTTTTGCAAGTGTATACGGCCTAAGAATGGCATATAGCCGTCTGTTATTTCACCAATATAGAGGTACGAGAAACTGCATTCGTCATCCGTTTCAGGGTGACACGGAGTTCTTTGTGTTAGTGATCTATCCGTGGCAAGAGATTACTGAACTGACACTGGAGTTCCCGGCAATTTGAGTGGCCTTAACAACATCTGCTTATGGTGCATAAACCGGACTAATATAAGAGGCACAAATTTACAGAAACTTCTAAAGAAGAGAAAAATGAGTAAATCATCTCATTTCATCTCTTGTTTCCTCTCTTTCATCTTTTTGGTTATTGTTGTTTATCGCTATTTTATTTCCTTTTTTATTATTACTATTATTTTTTTATTGTCATCTTATCCTATTTCTTCTCTTCATCACATCTTTGATTCACTATTTTTTATTTTATTGTAATTATTTTTGACACTCTCACTCTCTCTGTTGTACATTTTATTGTTCGAATAGGTGTGAATCCGGGAATAATAATAAATAAAGAAATAGTTCGAAAGACTTCCGTGCTGGAACTGGTAAATCAATCCAGCTCCGCGACACAGTTCCATTAAACGTCTCGCATTAGTCGGTCGTGATCCTTGTCGACACCAAGTGCCGTGAAGAAGCGCCGTGAACTCTGCAGCTAGCAAACGCGGCTTTAATAGCCGCAAAATCGTGCAGTTACATCGCGCCGGGGATAATCAATAACGCGGCTGTTACCGAGGATACGTCTCTCCAGGCGCAGCAACAATTGCGATAGAACGCTGGGACGCGCGAAAAATCGTAATAATTGATTGGCTAATTAGCCGATTTATGCCGCGAGCTGTGGTTAAAGTGAGTCGAGCGAGCGATCTGCGAAGAATCTCAACGTGGATTAGATCTTTATTCTCTCGCACGCTTCTTCGCAACGAGTCGACAATAAACATCGGCGCTAATTCGCTTATCGAGTCATATCATCTGCGCATTATTCGGCCAGCAATTTTTAGACTGCCGTCGCTGAAAGCACGAGAAGAAAGTCTTCTCTATTTTTGCCGAAGTCTCGGCCGTCGTTACGCGACGCATTCGACTTGCGCTCGATTTGTAAGCCTTTCGGCGACCGGTCTCACGTAATCTAACGTATTAATGCGAGATCGCGAACCGATCCGATCGGGTGATTGCGAGGCGCAATTTACAATCCATCAGTGCTACGACGCCGGTCATTACCATCGCGTGCGGCGCGCCTATCGCCAACCGACATCTCCGCGCTTCGGACAAGAATTCGCTTCAAAGTTGAGGATAACTTGGGGGAGAATACGCATCAAAAACGGCACCGTTTAAACCGGCTACTTGACAGCGCATTTTTTCGCTCCCGGCACCGTGTCAAACAGACATGTTCGATTTCGAACAATCTTTTGAGAATCTGCAGTATTTATTTATTAATCTTGAACTCGATTCTTTACCCCCAAATATCGATTCTTTGCTTTTGATTTTTCCAGATAATTGATTCTGAATTAATTGAAAAATCGTGTAAGCCCTTAGTGTAAACAAGCGGGTGCAGCATGCTGTGATATTTCATTCGCTCGCGACAGCGATCAGATCAGACGTTCGAAAGACAGAGCATCCGGAAGTGGGTGGCGAAAGAAAAGGATTTAAAATGTCACGACACACGCAGCGCAGCGTGGCATTGTCGCGCGAGCGCAAGGTCTGTTGAATAATTAATGAATTCGCGAGCCAGATTACTCAGAGGCACAGCTGCGTGGTTCTTCCTGGTCGTCGATCGACTCAATCGAGCACTCGAAGGCGGATAACTGGAGCGAAAGAATGCGACATATCGTTATGTCGCCGCCCCGCGCTCGGCTTCTATTATGCAAAAATCGTGCGTAATGACTGCGATCGACGCTGGTAAAAAAGACGCTGATGAGACTTCTACAGCGAGCAATGTTGCGCCGCTATCGGAATTACGCGATCGCCCGCTATTTTTTGCCTCCCGCCACGGCTCATTCCAATTTGCCACGCCGAAAATCATTGACAGAACAGGTTCCACTGTGCTTCCCGCGAAATTAAGCGATCAGCAAAACGGTCGCGTCAGCTTAATTGATCTGGCATATCGCTACCATGTGGCAGAACGAAACTTTCCAAGCAACCGTTCGCATAAATTTCACTTCCGAACGAAAGCGAGCGCGCGCGCGCGTAAATCGTTTTTGTCGCTGCATTGTTTGCGCTGTGTAACTTTATACGACCATAATGTTCGCCTAATAGGGGAGATCGTTTTCTAGCCGCGACGAGGAAGTATGCGCTCGGACACCCTTCTGAATTGGAAGATCGACTCTATTGCGCAACCTCGAAAGCAAACAAGTCCTACGATGGGAGTGTTTAGGAGCGACTCGTAAGAAGGCCGCAAAAAGACGGTCTAACTCCGTGGGCGCTTTTATCGATCGTTGCGAAAACGTTCGTCGAGTGAGCTAGAGTTCGTCGTTAAGACGAGGATGGAGGGTCCACTTTTAATTTGCGAACGAGTTCATATTACGTTGACGACCGTAGATATTCGTAAAGAGGATCACAGGATGCTATGCTCGAACCAGCAAAATCACACGGTACGATTCGGGTGGAAAAGTAGTGTCGCGGGAGCATCGCAAAAACAAGGAAGATAGAAAGTGTCTCCTTGAATCCGGCGTTTCGTGAGCGGCCTGGTCATTTTTACGATATCTAGCTCCTAAATCTTGGGCGACTTTCGAAACAACTCGAGCGCGCGATCGTTTCGTCGATTCGTACGGTGGGCTAGCCAATTTCCGATTAGGACAGGGCTTTGTTTTCTCACCGTTGCGTGACGAATGGCGTTAGAATTGCGTCGGCGAGAAAGCAATGACATTTTTCATTTACGGATTCCGCGAAATTAACGCTGATTCGGGCAGCGCAGCGCGTTAGTATATCTCTCCCCGACAACATGGCTCTTTCTTCGAACGGCCACAGCTCGTGAGAACAGGCCGATATGTCTCGAAGCCCGTTCGCCTATTAGGCATGGCAAACTTTTTGCCCCCCATGACCGATTCACGTGTTAATTATTCTAACGACTCACTAGCTCGTCGATCTTTTTGCGCAAGGCAATCCGGTCTGAGATGGCAGAATTCGGGTCGAGTGAATCGTAAGTGAAGATTTAGAGCGGAGTAAACGTAACGTGGTAAGCGAAGACAGCGTCGGCCGCGTGCCCGCCGAGTCGGAGGCTCTTGCGGAAATCTAAATTGCGCCATATTTCCCATCGCTCGATCGTTAAGAACGAATGAAAATTTTTACGGCCGCTTGATTGACCAGAGACGGGGTTGAGATGACGTGTCCGAGGATTCGAAAACGGATCCGAATCTAGTTGATTGTCAGAAAGAAAATAGAAAAAGAGACAAATTCGCCAAGTAATCTCGATCGTCTTCGCTTTCCTTCGCGAGTGCGCTCGCTAATTAAGATCATGGTCTTTGGCCATTGGCTTTGACACTCCTCGCTAACTGCGTTGTGTAAGGTCCTCTGTGGTGCGAGCATAATTAAAAGGAAAAATGTTTGGGAGGCCGGAGGGGTGCGCTCGGCAAGGATGACGGCATATTTCGACACTTCCCCTGGCGCTGCTAATTATTAAGGATGTTTGCACCACCCGAGATTAATGTGACAGTATCAGCGCGGACTTGCGTTTGCCGGCGAGGCTATGACTATAACCGAGAGAAAGGAAACTTCGCAAGCGGTGCGTCAAGTCGCTATCCTAAATTCGCGACATTAGTCGACGGTTTTATTAAAATCTCTGATATACCATCTTGCCAGCGCTCGCACGCGTGTTTCGCAACACTTGGCGAGCAAAACTGACGGAAGATCTCGGAACTTTGTTCGAAGAGGAGTCGCCGGTGTCAAAGGAAAGCGGAGCGTCGTGATGTCAGTGTGCCGTAGGTGGGCGCGGATTTTGATGAGAGATATGTACGGGAACGAAGCTCGAGGACGAGGCACGTAGGGATCGTAAAGAGAGCGGATTTACTTTTCATTTGCATGAGAAAAACTTCCAGGTCGGCGAGCCGGCCGTTCGAGCCAGATGACAGCGGCGATGTGTCGTCGGCGAGCTCGTAAAGAAGATAATTTCACGGAGACTTGCGACGTCGTTGAGATGTGTACAACGTCCGGCTTGAATGACGTCCTCTATCGCGCAACTTCACTACCTTCTTTAACTTAGACCATATATGTGTACTAATAGACACGGGTTAAGACAACTGCTTGGAGACGAAGATAAAATCATCTATGTGACGTCACATCTGAGCAAAGCAATGATGGAAATTCGTATGTAATCTCATTTGAAAGTTTCAACGTAGCTGCTTGTACATATGTAGAACGTATTATGCAGTTAATGTCATTTGGAGTTATCTCCTGCCCACACGTGACGTCACATAAATAATTTTATCTTCCCTCACTTTGTTTTGTGGATTCGTATACAAAAGGCGTGCCTGTGAGTTGAGTATATATTTTCTATGTTCTCTACGGCACCCATGCAGTCAATAAGACGTAGAATGCAAGGCCGGTCGTTCGCGAACGCATCAGCAGCATCCAACTAGGACGTTGTACAGTGCGCTTAAAGAGGAGAAGGTGGAAATTCAGGAAATCCATGATTCTAGTCGTCGTTCCGGCTCGCTGCACGAAGTGCCGATCCGTCTTTGAAATATTGTCTCGAGCTGGTTGCGGCGCGCCATGGCGATATATTATCGTGATCATCTAATGCGCACTAAACGTTGTAGCGTCTAATGGACTGTAACTACGTCCGAAGACTCGAAGGAATGGGAATTTGCATGTCGTGCGAGAACTATCGATCTCGTTCGATTTAATGCGAGCGTATCGTTGCATCAGCGATTATCGTGCCGCTAATCGTCATAATCATGGATACAGACATTCGTCTTTTCTTGAACAATAATGTTGGTCAGAGATCACAGTTGGTCCGATGAAAAGTCGAAGAATCGAATTCGGTTGCAAACGAGGGAAAGGATTCGTTCTTTCAACGTTCGTATAAATGAATAATAAATAATCAACATACACGTATGTTTTCGTAATACGTGTCGCGCCTGTACATTTGCGTACGTACGATCACTGCCAAAAATGGTCTGAAACCTTTCCCTCATTCTCGGGAATCAGATCTAAACACAAGATCGTGCAGCATCCTTGATGCACGATGACGAGACTGAATCAGGGAATGAAGAACATTGAGAAGAGAACGATATGAGCTAAAGCCCGTAGTCCATTTGTTAGGCAACGCGAATAACACAACGAGGCAGGAGGATGGTCGGGGCCTTACGAAAGCAACGAACGAATTATGTCCAACGACCAAGGATAATGATCTCGAGCGCAATAACGTTTCATCCTGACCAGCCGTGGTAAAGTGCAACTGACAATTCAGAGAGCTACAAATATTGTTTCCCCTCGCGTGAATCGGTGTTGAACGCTATCCCAGCAATACGCACGAGTATTCAAGTGTGCGCCGGCGATCGACTAATGACCAAGTAAGTAGTACATATTGGCGAGTGACGCGTTGATCGACACTCTGCCACTACAAAGTTAAATATCGCCGATCGATAAATTCCGCTTCCCTTTTAACCGAAGCCGATGATCACGCGCACTGATAACTACCCGTTGACAATCTCCCTCTAGTACGACATCGAATCTGGCCCTGAATGAACCGACTTGGCCATAAATTCACGGGTGATCGAGCCTGGCACATCGATCATCGAGGGCCAGCCGCTCGCCGAAGTAATCACCCTGTCGATGATAAGACCGTCGAATTTTTTCCCCTCGAAGCAGGTCCCTGCTTGACTTAATGACGCTTCGGAGAAGCATTTAGACGCGACAGGGCTCGTTTCATTGCGCCGCATTAATCAGCGGTCGTTCGAATTAACGCAGTCTCTTTTCCGCGTGGCCTCGCGTCGCCGGGCAAAAAATCGCACTTGACGAAGCGACCGCCGTCGAACGTACACCCGGAGATCGTGCCAGTCGTTCGTTCCATTCATCATCGAGCGACGTCTAGTTCCTGGACCTCGCGATGCCCCTTCGATTTCGCGGCACGAATCCGTCAGACGTGTCGGCGGAGCGTGCGGCGGCGATCGAGGGCGCATCCTCTAATTACGTTGACACGTGAGAAATTGGCTCGGGATCGCGAGCCCTCGCGATGACTCGGGGCAGAGGCTCAGTGCCGTGTCCGAGAGTCGCGTAGGATCCACCCCCCCTCCCATTCCAGAATCGGTGCTTTCGTGCGCGCGTATAAAACCAGTGAAAGCGCCAGCCGGCTCCCCAGACTACTGCACAGTACGACAGCGAGAGGAGCTCAGCCGAGTTTGTACGCAAGGTGGACTTAGACGAAACTCATAAAACTCTCCCACGCACAGAATACAGCGTACGCGCGCGCGCGCGCACCACCGCTCCACTTTGAGCCGCTCTTCGTTCGTTCGTTCGTCGCGTTTCGGAATCGCATCCTCGCGGAATTCCGCGCTCTCGTTCTCGTACGCTTCGCGTTTTATTGTGAGCGGGACA
The DNA here is from genome assembly GCA_963942575.1 of Priocnemis perturbator. Taxonomy (NCBI): domain Eukaryota; kingdom Metazoa; phylum Arthropoda; class Insecta; order Hymenoptera; family Pompilidae; genus Priocnemis; species Priocnemis perturbator. Next base: position 20,990,318 of record OZ012643.1, on the reverse strand, counting down.
GCTTGCGTCAGTCGAGACAATGAGGATGATTCTCGTCAGGACTTTGATCGTCCTCCTGATGCTCGGCGTCCAGGTGCTGGCTTATCCTCCGCAGGAAAGACTCATGCCAGGTACGTGAACGACGTTCGATTAATCTCGTGTCTCGCGTAAATACTCGTGCCACGTCGAGGCGTCGGTGTCGGCGTCGGTGTCGGCGTCGGGAGGAAGTGGGGAATGGTGAGAGAAAAGTTTGCGAGTTTCGTCTGCACTTCGCGTTGCGAGCGTACTTCGTTATTGTGACGTGAGGCATCGACGACGGGACGAAGACAAAGTGGGCAGTGCCTGTCAGTGCGCAGGCAGCGTTGAAAGTTTGCGTGTCGTGGGTATCGCGGTAGAAGTCGTTTTCAACCGCCGTGCCGCAGAACAGTGCCGGCTGGTCTCCGATGCCGAGAGTGTCTAAAGATACGTCGATCCTAAGTCATTCTCCGACGATGACTTTAAAGTTCACGGCTCAGCCTTGCACAATAGAACGGGCTGTGCGCGGGGACTCAAAGTGCAAGACGCCTGGTTTCAAGCGCACGGTTCGTCAATGATTCACGATCAATAACTAATTTATCGACGCCCACGTGCGTTCTCCGAGAAGACGTCAGACTGAATATGAGAAAGGCCAGCGGACTTGCGGTTGAAAAGAAAGAATGGAATCGTTGGGCAGATTGAAAAATGTTAATGCGACTTGTATCCGCTATCCGATCGAACAGAAAACGAGAAACGATGTGCGAGAGGTGCAATTAGCTCGCCAACGGCGTTGGCCCCTGCCCTCGTATCCTCTCCCATTCGATCGCCCAACTTTTCCCTCCCGGCACGCTCTTTGCAATCTCGTTCCTTCGTCCGCGGGCTCGGCTTTATTCCATACAATTACGTTCCCCACCCTGTTTCCCTCTTTCTCCGTCTCGGGATTTGTCCTGGCATCCTCTCGCTCCTTCGCGCTGCCACGAAAGTAGAACACTTCCTTCTACAGATGCTAATCTTGATAATCTCTGGAGAATGTCCCGTCTCTCCGCTACGTGACAGCGCTCAAAACTGCTGCACTTGAGCACTCGGACGTCGCAGTACACGTCCCCGAGCGTTCGCTTGATTTCGATTCTTCCGGGCACGATGTTTTCGATTCGATCTCTCGGCTCTCTCGGTGAAAGTTTATGCCACGATAACTCTGCCCAATTTGACTCGATCGCGGCGAGGTGTCATTAGCGCGAATTTCGTCGGGCTGATCGAGAGCGTTCATTTCTCCCGATTTATTGCCGGATGTGCGCACTCTATACAGCGCGCTGAGAGATATCGATTTTTTTCCCCGGTTACGCGCGCGACACGAATGGTGCCAAGTTCCCATTGATCCGCACCGGTTCGCTGTAATGAGAGAACGATCGCGACACGGTGCCTCTAATTGGTCCGATTGCCATGAGATAGACGAAGGTTAAAAATCCTTATGAGGCCAGCGAGTCCATTATCTCTCGTCATAAGTTCAGCGCGGCAGGCACGATCGTCTCTCACGATTTATAGCGTGCACTGCAGAGTCGCGTGGCGCACGTTTCGAATCGTGGATCGACTCCGGCGATACGTTTTCTCAAAATACCTGCGAACTTGGAGCGCTAATCATATCGCGGGCCCGTATCGATTACGCTCGCGTGTAACGAGACTGCCAGGAGAGTACGTGTTTTCCCGTTTGCTGTCGTGTAGTCGCATTAAGACTACCCATGCGGCTCCTTATCACTGACACTTCGTCGGGATGATTTTTGCAAAAAGGCAAACTTGAAATGCTAATCCGATCGGTGCACTCCATAGGATTGAGTCGGAAATACTTGTCGAATGAAGACACAGCGCAACGTTGTTTCGCGACCACGGTGTTATAAATAACGAGTGTTTGTATAATCGTCCGTCGCGTGTTGCGCCATTGCAATCGGAGTCCTTCTGCCTTCACCGGAGGAAATCTCGACGAACGGGTACGCACGCACGCGACCGCTCGCGCGATTCAGCGCCCACGCACAGAGTATTCGCATAACTGCTATAGTCGTCGGCCGCGGCAAGGACTGCCGCTGCATTTTTCCGAAGACACGCCGGTGCAGGTTGGGCCAGTTGGCGAGGTGCCAAGGTGTGAGAATGGCCGTCGCGAGAAATCGATGATGTGGAGCAGCCGCGACGGATAATAATTCCTTCGGAGGCTTGCAACAGACGAAATCACGTGCCGCACGTGATACCACGTGCTGTTGCACGTGCCGGCTCGAAGGCAGAGGGACCGAGAGGGAGAGGCCGACTGAAAGAGCAGGTAAAACAGAGTCCGAGGGAGTCGGAGGGTGAAGTAGACGGTGGTTAACAGAAGATAGAGCGGGATGGAGAGAAACGAACGGGAGACACAGTCACGATCGGGCCTATCGTAGTACGGATTAATGCCATCGAGGGAAAAGTGTGACGCATACACGTGCACACGCCTGTCTGCCGACTCGAATCACGCGACCGGCCAGACCATCCTGTCAATTAGCAAACCGTCGCGTCTTCTCGTGCCCCTGCTTGCCCACGGTGCCCTCTTAGAAGGCCACGACAAACTTGTTCTCCGCGCACCCCACCGCGATTCCACTTTCGGCTAAAACAGCGAGACGCGTCATTTTCACAGGCTGCCGTAAAACAATTACCATTTTACGGCGAGGTTAATTTATGACGAGCGATAAAGCATGTCCGTGATCTTCTCTAATGGCGCTTAACCCGAACGGGGTGAATAAATGAGGCTCGTAAAATCTTAAGAAGCAGGCTACTGTCGTGTGTGAAATTCAATTTCTGCGAGAAAGGTCTCGCGTGCGTCGACGCAATGTGCGGCGCTTGTAATCGTCCCGCGATTACCGCGCCGCGCCGTCCATTATTCGAGCGCACTTCGAATCACGCGACCGTCCATAGTATCAATTAGTAGTCGTATCGTATTCTGTTTTTTCTCTCTGCCCCCGTTGTCGGTTTTGTAGCACGAACGCTGTGACGAACTCGTTCCGTCCAAGTGCCCTGTAGTGTCCCTTTTCAATTGGCGTTAGGCTACTCTCTCGACGCATTACGATAGAAGCAGTCTATTGCGAGCAGTCGGCATAACCCGGATCCTTTATAATCGTTTTCCGAACACGCACATTAAAGCGCGTAAATTACCGCGTCTAAGAGCTCGCGAGAGTACAATCACGGTCGTAAAACGCGAGGCATAGTAGTCGCGTTAAAATCGAGTTCCATCGTAACGGTCTGTCCGGTTGTGCTGCGAATTGAAACACACTCGTGCGTAATGAGTAAATGATTAAGCCACTGACGTAGATCGAAATGATCGTTGCTGCATTTAGCTCGCGGGAAAGTGTTCCACTCAAACTATTGACAGGTGGCCGCTCTTAAGAGGCAGCCACGTTCCTCATAATTCATGCACATCGCGCATTGACATTGGCACTGTGCGCTTCGGAAGTGTCTTGCGCAAACGTCGTACCAAAGGAAAAAAGAGTGGATGCAGACGTGTCTTCGTGCCGTTGCCTGAAAGCAGGGAAAGCGTGAGAAATTCAACGGAGAGCACAAAGTACCGAATAATTGAGGCTCTCGTGGCTGAAAGAGAACGGCAGGGCTGGAACGATCCTGTCATTGACACTGATTCGCTCGCTTGTCTCACAATCAGCACGTGAGTCGGATTAGCCGTACGCGATCAAGCCGACTCTCACAGGTGTCTTCGAAAACGTTAGCAAACGACGCACGGACCGACTCATCTCCGATCTCCGTTCCCATAGTTTCTCGAACCTCCTTCCTCTCGCCTGACTTTTCTCAGCCGAGTAAAAAAATCCGACGACGAAGCGATAGGATCGGCTCGCGATTCAATTAAGTCCGCGGCCCGCTCCTAGTTCGCCCTCGCCGAATTGTCATGTGGGAACGTGTCATTTCCGGCGGGGCCTTTCGTAGTTCGCGCACGAACGAGTAGCGATCCCCGCGGGATTACAAAAATGCGGCGGGAGGTATGTTGATTTAAACATCAACTTTCTACGACGGCTATCGCGCGCTGCCGTGCGTTATTAGTACGAACGTGAGTCGGACACACGAGCCGGACGGCAGATTTGCAGACAACGCGAGCGCGTTATTTGTGTGGGACCAGAAGGTGGACTCCCAGAGGACCCGGGGACTCGACTTCATTCGAGCAATTAACATTGTTGAGCTGTCCGTATTACATCTGCGCCCGCTGATTTATCGTACCCTTTTAGGCCGACGCACGCTGGTCTCTCTTCTACTGATATACCTTTTTCAGCCGCCCCGTGCGTACCGTGCATTTTTTCGACGTCAATAATAGTCTCGCCGCGATTAACCCGCGGCCATCGAACTGCCATCGAACTGCCATCGAACTGCCATCGAATTGCCGGCGGCCAATCTTTTTATCCTCCCTCTGGGACTGCGTTGAGAAATCCGTTGACTATAAAGCGCGCTCGATCAATTTTAATATCATAATAAAATCTAACGGGGACAAAGATAGGATGTTTGTTTTTTCTCTATAGGGACAGTTAATGCGTTTCGCTGTAACACGCTTCAAGTAAGTGGAATTCTCAGACTTAAGGTATCCTGACTACGCGCCTTGCGCTCGCGGATCTTCTTTGGCGTGATAAAATCGACAGCGTGGGTTAGGAGATCTCGGGAAAAGATTGGAGAACGTGGCTGAAAACGTTGTTTGAAAATAATGTTCGGCGATGTTGAAACACGATCCCGGAATTAAAATACGTCTTGACCGATCCAGCAAATCCGAACAGTTCTCGGAATTAATTACACGCCTCGATCTAATTCAATTTCAACGAGCTTTCCTCGCCTTCCAGCGATTCGCATGAAGACGTAAAGTGGATCGAAAGCTACATCGCGATAAACAAGTGACGGCCCGTAATACGAGATGCGCACGCACGCGCCGTTTATCGAAGAGCCGCGCGGTTCCCGCATTTGCATAACAGATACGCTCAGATTGAAGCGTTGAATTTTGATCGGGCAGGCCGACAAGCAGGCATGCGAGCGATTATGAATGGACTCGAAATCGATTACGGCGACATTAAAATGTCGAGTCGTTGCAATAGAAACGTGAGCGCGTAAAATTCTGGACCGGCGGCGGTACTCGTCGAGGCTGCTACAGGCCTCTGCGAAACCACTACTGTCCATCCAGTTTCCATCATCCGCGTGACGTGACCCCGATATCGATGTCAACCCTTAATCACGCAGCCAGCATTTGGAACGTCGCCGATTGCGCGGCCATTTTTCTGCGTCCCACTTGAACGTACGGTTTCCTTTCGTCGTAGCACCGCGTCCACACGTTCACGCGGAATTCACGTGCGCGGGAGCGTGGCGGAGCGCGACTGCTGAAATTGGATAACGCTATAAAACAGTGAATACGGAAAATTTGTAGGGCCCTAAATCAATTGCCGCATAACACGCGTTTCTCTTACGCCGGCTAATACGTCGACATAAAACTCGCGCTCGCTACACCCGGCCAATCGTTTCGCCGCTATTGAATAGGACGTGGCCACTGCTGGAAGTATGCAAAATTCGTGGAAGCTAATATCAATTGGTACCGTTTCGCCGTGCGCAAGCGTTTTTCATCGACGCGGCAAGCGTCGTGAAATTCCCGGCCATTGAAATTGGATAGCACGGTGAAGCGGCAAGTGCGCAAAGTTCGCGGAACGCAATTTCAATTACCATGTTACGCTGGGTACGCACTTACTGTGAGCCAGTGACTGAAACGTGCGCGCGCGCATAAAGTCTGATACTCGCCGGGCTGTTTTCAGTGTCCCACTTTGACGGGCAGCTATCGTCGCGATTCCTGGTCTTGGTTTCCGTCGCGCCTACTACTCTCGTGCACCTTTATGCAGAATTCACGTGCGCGAGAGCGTGGCGGCCGGTGCACTGTCCGATGCACGTGACGAGCGGCGCATTGCACGGCGTACGGTCACGTGCACGAGCCTTACGCTATTCACTGACGAGTTACAAGAGAGAATGCACCGAGCCGCACGTACCTTGATCGATACGTCTCGCGCGGCTCGCAATAAAACGTAAGCCGCAAAGGATCATTGTAGACGGACAGGCAAAAACATCGGATATCAGTCTGAGCGATGATCGCGAAAGGCTGGACGCTGGACTGCTGGAGCAGGCCGATCGGCCACGCAAGGGGTTCATTATTTTTCGATCGTGTATATTCATGCGAGCGGCAATAAGGATAGAACAGAGAATCGAAGGCGGCACGCCGATTGTTGCCTTATAGCGGAATACCTCTTACTTTACGATATATGGCCTTTACATGCGTCATTGATAATGTCTTTCTTCGCGCGCGCGCGCGCGCGAGCCTCGGTACGCACGAAACGTGCGTCGTTAAGGCGAAAAGTATATGGTGGAGAGCGGGCGAGTTTGCGGGCGCACGTTTTATTCAGCAATTTATATATGGAGGCATATGCGTACGGGGGAGGGCGTGATCGATAAATGTACGAGCCGCCACGGTTCATCGAGGCTTGACCAACGACAACGTCACTCACCGCTTTTCTAGGTCGGCCTTACACTGCGTCTAATAAGTAATTACGTTTATTCAGGCCCTATAAAGTACGCGCGCCGTATATCAGCCTTCTTTGGCTGGCACGCTGCATTCAATACGTTAAGCACGTTTCGTTCCGACATCTTCGAACGAAAGTAGTACTTCAAGATCGTATAAAGCTACTTGCGAGCCAATCTGCAGAGGCTCCGGGTCGAGCGACCACCTCTCGTGCATGTCACACTTCTCTATCTACCAGTCATCCTTGAACGTAAAGATGCAGTCACGCTTAGCATAGGAGGCGAACAAAGAGGTAGAGTGACAATGAGCAAGCCGCAGAGCATTCGAAAAATGTACACCCACACCGATATCTTTCGCCAATGAGGCCGTTCCTCTGTTTTCGCCTTTCATTTTTGCATCCGATCGCCAATCGACGGGATACATTGGAAAGCCGACACATATTCAGTTTATTGACAAAATTCCAGCTTAATTCTTTTCTACACTTTATGTAAGATCATTTAAGTACTAAGGATGACAAAAACATCGCACGCGTTAGTACTATAATTGGTTGTTCCGGTTCATATCGCATTAATAATAAAGACAAGAGAAAATACTTATTGCTTGGATTTCTAATTATTTTTCACGGAAAATATTTATTTCTTCCGGTACTAAAAGTTCATTATTTACCCCATTTGCTTCTTATTCTGACCACTAACGGTTGACAACAAAATTGAAAACCAAATTCAAGCACCATTTGATATTTTCGTCCCGTTAGATTGCCAAAGTAACGTTGTGCGGCGCTCAGGTTACAGTCTTCCCTCTTTGTTCAGAAACTGAGTGGAAGGTCGACGGTGAAGCAGAAAGTCGAGCGATGGAACAGTCTAGCTGTAAAGACATCGGTTTATTATCCCGGTCGCGTTTATCCCCATATCTACATACCGTTACTTTATTGGTAGATCATTTTAACGATCTAAATTAATGTGGCAAAGTGGACCGCCGAGCAAGTGGTTAAATACTGACCGACCACCCGATCGGTACGCAGATTATGTGAAAATTATGGACATCACCGATCTAGATAGTACTCGACAGATCTATAAATCAGAAGTTTTCATGGGACACGCATTTTTCGCGTATTCCCGACATCATGGAAAAGCGTGAATGTAATTGGGTCGATAAGTAACGCACCTGTTTCTCGGGGGACGCTCGTACGGCGCTTATTTTTACTTTACGGGAACAAGTGAAAGATAGATTTTTTTCACACGCAGAAAGAACGTGATTGGGCTCGCAACCGGGGGCATGCTGCGGTTTACGCAGGCCATGATCAATTATACGAATTGCGACCAGTCAACCTTCCCCCCTCATTTTTCTCCCCTTTTTTTACGTAATCGCACATTTTTCTCAGAGCCCGACGACGGTGAACGTCGCTAGCGCCTTAAGAGGTGGAAATTGTCTCTTATTTCTCAATTAATAGAGGGAGACAGTTTAGAGCGTATCACGCTGCTCAATTACTTTTTGCGGGTAAGGGCGCGTGAGGTATTGGGACAGTGAGAGGAAGAAAGAAACGGTGAGAGGTGGAGAGTTTGAGGTAAACGCTACTGACAAATAAACGAGAGGCCACAGTGTGGTCGATCGGGTAGCGATAACGAACGACCAACGGCTACAACTCCTTTTTCTCCACGGAAACAGACGAAACGAGCGCGAAGCATGGCACGCGCGTAAATGTCTCAATAAATCCTATACTGGGAAGTGAATTATATTCGTCTTCCCGCGCATCGACGCCTCTGCGCGCGAACGGCGCTGCACACAATGCATAATAGCCGGCCACCGAGCGAGCACCGTTGAGCATGCGGATAAGCATCTGAGGCGTTTATATGGGTCGTTCGTGATTAAAGGATAAGATCAGCTGCTGCGTTCCGAGAGCAGCGCAGAATGTTTGCGCTCCGACGTTCTCCGCCCCCTCTCCCTCATCCTTCTCGTCCCTCGAACAAGAAGAGACCGAGTCGACACGCGATTCGACGCATGCTTTTCTAAGGATGACCAAACACCTCCGATTTATTCCTCCTATACGCCAAAAAATCAGCAAAGCAACCGTCGTCTTACCTTCTGTTCTATCTGTACCAAACTCTTACAGTCTTACAGTTTCCCGTGGAACGCGAGCAGTGCACTTGCACGGAGAAAGCAGATTCCCTTGATCTTGCGACAGGCCGCTGAAATGATTGGAGACCACGGTAGGAGGCAGTAGTGCGCTCCCGCTCCGGCCAGACGAGAGGGAAAAATGCGCGTGCCCCTGCATTGCAATTATCCTACTACCGGACGCCGATACGCCCACGCGCCGCAAGAAAAGGCTGGCCCGTTGTTTTGAAACGTCGGCGTCGCCTCTCATGCGCCGCTCTACGCTACGGGCACGTGCCGAGCGATTTATCTCGTGCGGCCGTTTGCGGCGAGCGATATACGCGCGATGCAACGGAGAGAAGGTGAGAGAGGGCGCGTCACGGAGAAGGGAAGAGGTGGGAGGGCGGTAGGAATATTAGAATACCGTAGCGGTGAACGAATCGATTTCAATCACTCCCCCGTCACCCAGAAAGTAAACACGCGCGCACTTTCTGTCCGATAAAGTTGCCTCGTTTCCGCGCGACTGACCGGTACCTATGCGCCGATTACGACGAGCCGATGTCGCGGCGCGGATTATTATTGTTCTTAACGGTCGGTAATTCGTCGGCAAGGCGCGCGAGAGTTGACCGTCGGACATAACGGCGCTGGCTAATGATTTACGGCGCACTACAGAGTTGCAATCATTGACGAGCGCGATAATTAAAACGATCGGGTCTCTCTGCGGTCGCGGATTCTGTCTCGTTATATCGTCGCATTTGCATTCCGCCGCGAACGAGATCGCATAAATTACCGGCCAACGTCGTCCCGGGACGCCTGTGTAGGTGCTCCCGCCTCGGAGTTCAAACTCGAGTGGCTTTTGTCGCAACTCATCGTTCGCGCGGTTTCGCTTTCGTCGTTCGAAAGAAGCCGTTGAAAAGAAGTCGCGCGCGGTTTCTGCCGTCCGCCGCAATCGTTCCGAACGAGCCTTGTTCGAGGAGCGTGTGAAACACGAGTGCTATTGCGACTCGGCCAAAAAGTGCACAATAGAAAAGGCTTGAAGTTTAAACGGCTATCGCGGAAACACGGCGCTGGTCTTGTTGCTATTACAGCTCGACGCGTTCTTAAGACTTCTTTATGCTTTGATTTTGTACGAAGCTCGAGAGCGCACTGGACCGGCGCGGCGCGCGGAGAGAAGCACGAGATTTAGAGTAGAGATAGTCGATTTTTTAATCGATTCACAATCGAATCATGTGATTCGATCCTTGGAAGAAATCAAAACCAAAGAATGGATTTTTTGGGAGTCATGAATCTTCACCAAAAGAGTCAATATTTGTAACATCTTTAATTCAGAGTCATACATTGACGCCAGCGTATCGTAATCGTAAAGACGTCGACTAACCCGTGAATCTGCACCACCCTCGGCCGGATGAAATCGACAGTAGCCGACGGACCCGGCAGCGCGAGGCGGCTCTTAACGACCTGAAAATTATCTCTCGCGCCATTACGAATATTTCCCCACAGGTCCGGCACCTGGACGAGGCCCGATCGTAAATCTCTCGCACTTGCCCCGACGCGACGAGAGAACGTGTCAAATTCGCGATCCGCCGCGGAAGATCGGCGGATAAAGCAACCCCCGCCGATTTCGAAAGCGCTCGCGGGTATAACAACGACGATCAAATCCAGCGGGGAGAAGATAATATACGGAGACGTGTAACAAGAAAAAGGTAGACCGCGGATGAGGGGACAAGGCTCGCTCGCGGAGGATCAGAGCGAACTAACCGACGGCAGTTGGGAAATTCTAGCAAACATTGCTACATATAGAGTCTGGGTAATTACACAGTGATAGGCGGTCGGTTCCTCTTGCGTCTCGCTAACGGCGTCGTGCCCTGTCGTGTAATAAAGTATCTTGGAGGATTTATAACGCATTGCAAAACGAGTGGACTTGAGCGAGGCGACACGAGAAACCAGATGCATCGCGGAATTGGGCACTCGAGTCTGATTGCAAAACGATCGCTTGTTCCGTGTCAACGATTGCTTCGAACAAAGAGCGCGAACGCTGCGTTTTCTCACGTATCGTCTCCCATCCTCTTACTTCCAACCCGATTGGCTCTGTCTTGGCCTATCGAGTGCCACGTTAAATTCGCTAATGCCACCAACAGCGTTAAAACGCATCTGCCACCTTAAATTTCGCAAAAATTCCAGAGATACCGTGAACAAAATAAGTTATTCTAATAATGAGCTCGATAAATTCCCACCGATTTGTTGCGTCACTCATCGATTCAAAACATACTTAATAACAAGCAAACGCCAATATCCTGGCAATAGAGCGGCGAGCGAACAAGAAGACAGCGCAATTGGCGAGTGCAATCCGAGCCGGTGCACTCCTATGGTGAACTTTAACGTGGCGCACGGTCCTTGAATCGAGAGAGTCGAATGGAAACGGCATGAAAAGCCAGATGCGGTAGCTTCAACTGCATTTAGAACTCGTGACTCGTTCCGGTGACCGGGCGCAAAAGTCATCGCGATCCACGTTACCGTTTCTTTCTATCGCTCCGAGCAGAGACGAAGACCCTGGTCCCGGGTCTCTTCTTCGACCTTCTCCCCGGACTTCTTGCTTAGAATCGCAAGACAGAGCGTCCTGGAAAAAGTGTCCGATAGATTCGCGACGCGCACTCGAGAACGTGCCTGCACGATCCCCGCTCGCCAGCGGAGCGCTTCTAATTGGCACGAAGGATAATGGCGAGGGGCGAACTGTTAACGAGCAGCGGTCTTGATTCGCGCGGCAAGCGTATCGAGCGAATTTCACGTATCCGTCGGAATTTCTCTCCGGCGCACTTAGAACGGTTAGTTAATTATCCGGAATCGGGTAGTTTCGCGGGTTCTAACCGGTGCGACGACCTAGCCTTCAGGTCTCGATACTTACCGGAGGACTCCTGCTGATGTCGTGTGCACCGCGCAACTTTGCATCGCAGTCCTTGAGTCGGCCACGCGGAATGCAATGTACGGCGCATTGTTCGTGACTCGTGCGAGGCAAGGGTAAAAATCAGGATTTATGGACTCACCTTTTATTTCCTCTCTCTCACCTCCCCCGCCTCCCCCGGCATCTGCTCGTATGTCCGTGGCATTTAATATCGCGCGAGAGGGCAAATGCGAGGCCGTAAATACTTTGGACGCGAATCAATTGCGGATTCGGAAGACGCCGATCTCTCTTCCCGGTCGTTTTTCCCGGTAATGTGTATATTTCTGAGTGACCGTATGAAGTATGTAGACGGTTATTTAGTGGCGTAAAAGCAATGGTCTAACCAACCTCTTTCTTTCCGTTTGATACAGGTTGCACTTGTAATAAAAGTTTGGGCCTTGGAAAGGACGCACATACGTGTCGAAACGTTGGCATTAGATTCTTTTAGTTTTCTTCGACCGGTATAATACGCCAGTAAATAGCTATCTATATGCCTTGCCTATAATTTGTGGAAGATCGATCTTCGCAATTGCTGGCAACGATCCCATGTGCGATAGAGATCTCGGACTGATCCGTTAAGTCGAGCGGGCAGTCGCTGGCGCGTGACACTAAAATAATGACACCGTAACGCGTATTTACGTGACAGTATATTCGCAATTAATGGTGGTCGCGTTCCTCGCGCAGCCCGTGTAAACGCGTACTCGGTAAGAGCAACAGAACTAAGGTCGGAGCAAATCCAACGTCGTACGTAATAATAATTCTCGGACACCGGGCTGCCAGACTTTTCGTTATCCCTCGGCGCTTCGATCGTGGAAACGAGCAACCGTGAAATATGCTAATCAACTTTTATACCGCAATATTTCCTTTTTGACGTGAGCAATAAAGACGCGAGTATTCAATATCCCAGCCGCAGCAGAATGTCCGACCGTTTCTTTCACCCTAAATCCAAATTATGCATTCGCTCGCTTTGAAAGTAACGCTCGATGCAGTGCGACCCAGCGCCATACCTTTTTCCACAATAAACATTCCTGGCGCATGGCATTGTGCATAGCCGGACTAAACACTGTGCGCAAAAGAAAAAAAAGTCTAACGCCGCCGTATCGAAGGAGAGCCAAAACGTATCGTAAAATGCGTCGCGGGTGACGTTAATCGCGCATAACTATCGCGCGACTCGACATTCTCGTAAAATTGTCCACGCCTTCGAATTTCGTTTGCCCGACAGTGAGCGGACCGTTTCACAAATCCAACCGCAGTTTGGGCAATGATCGAATTTCATCACCACCTTCTTGCGCACCGCGCCGCGGTTCAACGAGTGTTTCTTTAGTCGCGCCTGATTCATCGTCCGCTTTTACGTTATTCCAGCGGATGAAAAAATTCGCACGGTGCGCGCCCGCTGCGCATTCTTCCCCATAGACATCGGCTCAGCCCGTAAAATGCTCTCGCTCTCTCGCTTATAACCGCGTCCCTTCGTCGAAGCACGCGTCCGCATATAGGCACGATCGATCCAATGTGCGAGAGACCATCAAAACGTTTCGGAGGGCTCGAATTCCTAGTCACACGAATTATAGCGCCTATTTTCATTCGCCAAGTCCGCATTCGCGCTGCGGCACGTCGATCTCCGAATGGCAAGCTCCCTGGTTGTGAGTGCGGCCTGGCGCGCATTCCCGGCGGAACGTCGATCGCGCGAACGTTCACAAACTTCCCCGTCTCTTCGCGGCTGACTGTTTTTCAACGAATATCGGCGCCCCTAAAAGGGCATGGTCAGCAAGCGCGGAATTTCGTTAACCGACGAACCCGTTCCAGATCGGGAACACGTGGTCGATCGAGCACGTGCGACACGTGATTTCTGACGGTGGACATGTTTCGAGTGAAGGGTTCGGCCAGACGAATGATATCCGCGCGTCGACGCGCGGGTTTAATCACGCGGCACCCAATTCGCGCACTTTTTCTCCCACCCCAGCTCGATTTACGCGCTAGCATAGGTATATGTATATGTGCGTAGGTACGTACGTACGACGTTAAACGTATGCGTATGTATGTATGCCATAAAGCTCGCTGTAGTCGCTGTTGATCCGCGTCGATCTCGGCCGCCTGTAATTACGTGCACTCGCGCTTGTTCGCGAGGAGAAAGATCTCGCTCGGAAATAAAAGTCTCCGCAACCTCGTGTACAGATAATACAACATTCATAACGAGTTTCCGAAACATCTGATGACGCATTAACTATTGGCGATGGTCAATTTTATATCGCACAACGTACTTATTTGAAATACAAAGTAGTGTCATCGTACAAACTTGGTGCGTACAAATTTATGGAGTAATATCCGTAGTGTATACGTATGCAAAATAATGATTAAATTCTGTTTCACACAAGTACTGCCACGCATTGCTCGGTCTCGTTCGCTGAACGGAGATCGTGGGAGGCGGTCAGTGGCTACAAAAATGATTAACAAGCGAACAACCGCAAAAAGGTCACCAGCACCTACGCTAATGAGTCGCGCGTCACGCTAATTACACGGCAGATTCAACAGTTAACTCCTCGACAATTAGTCGCGCCGGAGGCGCGAGACATCTCGGGGCGTAAAATCGATTAGACAAGTCGGTTTCTCACGCGATCCGCTCGCAACGGCTTCCGTGCTTTCACAGCTGTTAACGAGACTCCCCCTCCCAAGGGAAGGCAATAAAATATTCTCGCCCAAGGTGCGAAGGTGTAAAATGTACTCGACCCGACGCTTTTTAGCATCGCAATTCATTTTCGACACGAAATTGCGCATGCTAAATTATTCTCGGCGCATGATGTCGACTCATGCGTGTCGTTACATACATGCGCGAGCATTCGAGTTGAGCGAAAAAGCGCGCGTCATGCGTTCGTCGGGCCGAACACATTCATCGGTAGGTCCTACATTGTTCGGCCTGTTTATTCACGTCGCTCAATCGACTAATGACTTTTCCGCGGACCGCGTGCGCCTTGTTTTTCGCGACAAACGTGACGGGGGGAGGGCGAGGAAATAGACTGTTCGTTTTACGCGATTGACTTTCAATAAAATCCGGCCGAGAGGTCCTGGCGGCTGATATCGCGTGCATGCCGCATTTCGTTCCGCGGCGATCGTTCGACGCGATTATTTTCCGCCGTCCCCGTTAATTTAAGTGCGATCTCGCATATGCCGATAGCGTTCGCCGCGGTTTGACGCACGAGCTCGCGAAACTCGAAACCCGAATCTTGATCGGCGATATTTTAACATGGACCTCGCGCATAGGAATAAGTAATGCGAGAAACGCACGGGCTCCTGCCACCCCCTGCGCCGTTCGTTCTTTGTCACTTGTACGAGCGTTCGCCAGAAGAATAGGCGTATAGAGTTTCACCGAGAGATACGTATCGTCGATTTCCGGGTAGAGTGCACGAAGCACGCGATCGCGGCGGACCGCGCTGACTGTCAATTGTACGCGAAATGAGAGCACACTTCGACCGTCTTCCTCCGCGATTCTGTGCGCCGCCACACACTGAGCTTGCGGCACTTGCCAGTAGCCTCCCCTGGTGCTAGGCGGTGAATTATGGATCGTCGGAAGTTTTCCAGAGCCCGCGTGGACCGCTTTCTCGGATGGGTCAGGTAAAAATGTTCACCCGGCGAATAAAGAAACGACTCGCACCGCTTCGTCTTCAAGTCTCGGCGTTGCGCAACAACTCTCCCGTCGCCGGTCGTCTTCCTTCCGCAGTAAACAGCTCGACAATCGGTTTAATTGATTCCGCGTAATTATCGTCACTGACCATGCATCGCCGGAACGCAATCAGCCTTTGACTACCTTCTATCTCAGGTGTTGCCTTTCGAAGCTCATTAATCACGTTGTCCTTATTGTGTTCAGCGTGGACTGTGTAATTGCCTTTGATTCATTCCGATCCCTTCTATATCTTGCGTCAATTTTTGATTTATCTATATTTTTGCCCAAGTGCGAATATTCCGATCCGCTGAATTTACGAAATCTAACGTCTGATACGGCGTTCGCGCATGGCGTGCCGCTATTGAAACACTCTGGGACGTAGGAATGCTATACATATACATCATACCCGGAGAGCGAATGCGCTAAATGCGTTAAGTGCGCCTGACTGACTTACGTTTGTCGCCGTTTATCCAGCTATACAATGGCCGAGACAGGTTGAAGTCGCCGTGGACGGCTATAAACTCATCCCAAACGGTCGCGGGGAAAGGTACAAAAAGTGTGGGGAGCGCGTAAGCGCAGGATCCGTTTCCTCATCGTCTACGCCGCACTTGGTTCTCCTTTACTTTTACTTTCTTAACGCGCCGCTCGATGTCGCAACGTCGCTCAACGCGGATGCAATTCCTTCCGCGGTCGTTCGCGGTCGGCGAGAACTCTCCTTAGCACGAAAAAGGCCCGCTTCTTCCTTCCGCCATCGGCCGTTTAGGAAAGCGACACGAATCGAGCGAAGCTGACTCGTGTAGCCGTACAACGATGACCGAGAGCGAAACGACGACATTATGCCACGAGGGATTGGATAACGAGTCGGCGAGAGTTCGTTAAACGTGGCGAATCAAAGCTTCTCGACGTTCGCTGCTGCGATGATGAGAATTTACGGATCAACGCGCGTCTGCGATTCGACTAATACGAGGCTAAAGGATCTCGCACACCTGTCCGACGCGACATGACATGAAAAAACATTCATTTATTTACACTGCATGCACGATCCAATGCAAAAATAGTTTAGACATACCTGGATATACCCTTTTCATTCATTGCCTCACAATAGTCGCCATTTTTAAGGTAGTGTTTGGGGTTTCTAAATATGACGGCCACAGGTTCAACTCAGCACATGTTTTCGTATGCTACGTTGCATTCAATGTAATATGTAAATAAAGAGTAACGTTTCAATCCCATCCGTTTATCGTCATGTCGGATAAGTGTGCGAGATCCTTAACCCCTTGCACTATTCGGAACCTCGGAAAAAGTCAGGCCAAACGCGGCTGCCTCGATTGTCGCGGTGACAGACGAGCGCTGGAGCGCGCGTGCCGAAAATTGAGACCTATTCTTACGACCGAGCAAAACTAACACCACGAGTCAGACTCGTGATATTCATGTTCGACCTGAAATGTCGAGTACGAGTCAAGCTCGTGATATTCATGTTTGGTTTGGAACTGAACAACGAGCCCGACTCGTGACATCCATGTTTGGCCTAAAATTTTCATCACGAGTCAGACTCGTCAAAATAGTGCAAGGGGTTAATGCCATTTGTATGATCGACACGAAGATGGAAATTGCCCCGTGCCGCGCGTCCTAAACTCTCGCGCGAAACAGTTCGAAGCAATGAGAAACAGATGGCCTGTCGACGCGAATCGATCAGACTCGACTTCGTTAAACCGCGCTTCTCGCACTCTTCATCCCGCTCGTAGGGAAGTAAAAGCGCATCGCGCGAAAAACGATCGGACAAATAATCAATTTCTCACATCGGGGGTGAAAGTAAATTGAATTACGCCCCGCCATCTCACTCGTCGGCGGCGGACCTCTCGAAGTCGTGTGATTAAACGAAAATCAGCCGGGGAAATTTGCCGCGGTCCCGGTAATGCTTGCCTATACCTATAACGGATAATTACCGCTGGGCCCTCGGAATATCTGCCGTTGAACGGCGACGGCAGCGTGCTCGGGTAGCATCAGCCTTGCACTTTCATTTCATATCGTCCGCACGATTTAATTCTGAACGCTCGAAGGCTGGAATTCCGCTCCCTGCGTTATCTCGGCGTCGTCGACTCGTGGCACAGTGAGAGATATCGTGCGATAAAGCAGTGCCGCGCTGCAGGGATCTCGCAGTGGCGCGATACAATGACTGGATAATTATCGGAATACGAGAAACAAAGTGCCGGACGAGGCGCGCTCACTCGCGCTCGCCGCTTTTCCAGCGGCACGAAAGAAGTCCTTACTCGTGCGCCGGAGTGGCTATGTGCCAATGGCTTGTACGATAATTACATCAATTATCCGCGTACAAGGAGAAGAGCCGCGCTCGGCCGCACGGAGTTTCACTTCGATTTCGACGGCTTGATTAAACAAATTTAATCGCAAGCTGCTCCGCCATTATTGCCCGTTCTCGCTGCGATTAAACGCGCGAACTTCGCGTCTCGCGCAACTTTTGTCGATTTCGCCATCCGCCGACGGACTCCGGTCACGGAAAATCTCGAGCTCCGTCCCTAACCCGTACGGGCGTACGCTAATCGCGCGCAATGGGATCGATCGGAGAAAAAGCACGTGTGACCGATGAAATCGCTTCTGGTGATTACAGCTGGCCCCCACATCGGTAGTCGCTTTTCACTCGTGACCGTTAGATATAACAATATTCCCTCTCCCGGCCCAATTACAAGGCCCGCTCGGCAAAAAGAACCATTGCATCGTGGCTCGCTAAATAACGTCCGTGTTGTAATGATAGCCCTCTGTGTCTGGTAGTCGCGGCATTGCAAAATCCCGCCGAGGTCTGCGCAAAATTATTATCGATACCCAACAATGGCTGTCGCAATTAGAAGCGAGCACGAGCTGCGCCCGCGGTAAGCCGAACGATTTCCCCTTTCTCAGCCGCTCTCGACTCTGTCCGCCAATTGCACACTTCGATCGGAGAGCTTCTTCGAAAGTGCGAAAAACGATCGGTCGCTCGGCTGCAAAACATAATCGAGAGCGCGAAAAATCGTCGTGTCTAACGCGTCAGCGAACGATTTCTCTACTGGAAGGCCTTTGAACGATAATAATAATAATATTGAACGTAGAATAGATGAAATACACATATTCGTGGAGCGAGGATAAGAGATAGAAAGACTTAGAATTAGGATTAGACAGATACCCGATGTCCTGCGTCGCAACCAAAGTATGCCCGCTTCTTGCTCTCTCGATTCGACGATTCGCCTTTTAACCGACCGGCAGCGACTGTTAAACGGATAACAATGACGGGAGCAACTAGTCGTCCCGTTCTATTTTTAGCGGCCAGGCTGGTGCAATGAATGCAGGCCAATCGAAAGGTCGTCTGGAATTAATTGATAACCGTAAAATGCCGCGCGACCTCGCGCATTTGTATCGATTCGCAATTATCACGTCCGATCAGTTCGCTCAATGGCAATTATCGACCTGTTCGCGAGGCACCTTGCCCCCCCTAATTTTTTCACACTGCGGAACGTTGCTGAGGACTGCTGAGAATTAGCGAAGAAGACGGCAATCGATCAACGTCGGTTTTCGGTGAAAGTTGACTTTTCCGCACCGCTCAGCCGCGTCTCGAGAAGTGGAACCTGCTGGATCGTGATCGAGATCGAGATGCGCGCTCAACCTTTTTCGACGCCGCTCCCGCGCATCGTTTGATCTCTCAATCGTGATCGCACCTTCGCGTCGATTGACTGACAACGGCTGTAATTACCGGCTCGGCAGGCCGAGTTATATATTGTGCCGGGTGTCCATGCGATATCGAGAGACGTCGGCCGTTTAATGAACGTACCATCCGTTCGCCGGCAGCCGGTTTTAGAGCGTCCTGATGCCTAAGTCACGTTTCCCGTCGAGCCAGTTCGCGTTTTCCTTTGATCCTCGCCACAGTGGTACGTTCGCGTTAATTGCTTTCTCCATTCTCTCGCGTCTGTCTGTCGGAGGTCAGGACCCGCCCAGTAACAAATTTCCCCGCATTATGCGATTTCTTTCCATTAATCTGCGCGATCGCGCGCGGATCGATCGATGTCGGGCGAGCGAACAAATGCGATTGGCGAGAAAGTGGAAAAATGCCGAGGAATCGCTTGCGTTCGCGCGAGCATTACTTTCTCTGGCTCGCGCATAAACGGAGGCTGCGTAACAGCCGAAGAATCTGATCAGTTATCTCCGGGTGTATCGCATAATGAAAATAAACCGCATTTCCTCCGAGGTGCACGGCACTTCTTTATTTGCGCCGCTGCGCTGGATTAATAAAGCCGGGTGCAGCTCACGAATGAGAGACGGATCGGTCGGAATAAATACATCGCCGCGTCCGTTCGCGAGATTCCTTCGACCGGTGTAATTAGTCGTCGAATAATTAGCGGCTTTCGTGAATTCGTTACAGTCTTCCGCGGCCGGGCGCGCTACGTGCTGCGCGAGCTTTGGCCATATCCGTAGGCCGATGTATATTTATAAAAGCAGCGAATAGTTTGGAAACGAGATCAGCGCGCGGCGATGTCGTCACACGAGGAAACGGCCGGGGAACCGTATCATGGATATTCCGAGTTTCGCGTGCGAACGTGGAAGTGCGTGTCTCGGAGCAGCTGTAACAAGACGAGCGTAGAAAAATGTCGCAACCAGTGGTGTGCGAGCGCTCGATTTATTCGAGTAGTCGAATTTTTCGAGCTACTTGCAATCGTCGAACTGCTTAATTGAAGATGAATTTTCACCGACCAAGTTTTCAAATTACTCGAATACTCGGTGTATTCACTATCCGGTAGTATATGTACACGACTCTGATTTAACAATTATATTTCATCTACGTGTTCAGTGTTTTCTCGTAAATTTCGAGTACTCGCCGCTGGGACGATTGTTAAGACCGGCCGAGCGTTTGGCGCGTTATGCATATTACGCTTACGTTTACGCGTAACGAGAGTACGTCGCAACGTCCACGTAAGACTGCTTTCCCTCGCGCATCGACTCATCCTCGACGGCACACAACCGCAGGGAGCGCAGCCGCGAAATAGTAGAAAGGAAGCGCGCGAGCGATTAATCCGGTGTTGGCGAGAGATATACGAGGCAGTGCGTGCGAGACTAATTAGATTCGTGCGTGTCGGCGGAGCGAGAAGAAACGCGAGCTTCTTGAGGCGGCCGGCGCTGCTCGCGGATACGCCGAGCGACAATTAGGCTCCCGCGTCGGCGGCGGCGATATTATTTTCCAGGTCTGAAGGATAATTTATCGGCGCGTGATCGAGCGTGGAGCGCTTTATCGCGCCGCGGTGCCGCGGATTGTGAAAACCCTCCGCCTGCTGCCCGGACAGTTTCAGCCGACGAATCTCTCGGGGCGATTGCGTCGTCGTCGTCGGACTAGGAACGGGGAAACTTTTAAGGTGCATTAGATACGGGACCGTGTCAGGACAAATCGATGGCTCAGCTTGTCATTAACGTAGGTGCACCATTTCGTCATTAGAAAGCGTTCCTCTGATGAACGAGAAAGCGCTTTATACGTGCCTCACAGATTGGTGGGTAATTGATCCTTGCTAAATCGCCAAGAGGCTGATGAGTGAATGGCGGCTATGACGACGCACGTTGCATTCGACTCGCGACAAAAATCGGCGCGCGGCCGACGCGACGGTTGCGGATGAGTCGAGCGAGGAGAGCGTTTTGCGAGTGCGCGGGGACGATTCGAGCTTCCCACGAGTCCGACCTCTCTCGCTTGTCCGAGGGAGACCAGGCTTCTTGCCCCTCGTCAATGTCTGTTGTGCCCTGTCATCTCTCCTTCTTCCTGAGAATTAGTAATCGATCGAAACAGTGGGCGACTCGTTAAACCTATATGAAAATCAATTTGCTGCTCCGACGCACGCGGACTGTCTGTCAATTACGAAACGGCTTGGCACCGTTTTACGCCTGCCTGTGCTTGTTTTGCATGCGATATACGTTGTCTCGCGTGGATCGCGTCAGATGCCTGAAAGCGATGGAAGTTTTCGTACTCGATTGGAAGGAGCTGACGCTCGCGCGTAAACTGCGATTATTCGTGAAAGGAGAACAGATGTCGGGGTAGATAGATACTTTATTACAGCTCGTCGAATCGGTGGCGGCGGATTGTACAAAATTTCCTATATAAAAGTATCCAATTATCGATGTGTCAAGATTGACGGATACTCACTTTATTACCCGCATTAAATCGACTCGTGTGAACTCGATAGCCAGCGATTGTATAAATTCGTGTATACAAATACGTAATTACGGCGGGTCGAGATGGATAGATAGGGGCTTTATTACAGTCCAAGACAGTTACGTGGAGCCGATAGACGGCAATTATATAAATTCGCATGCGCGAATGCTTAATTACTGACGCCAGGAGGTTCGGGTCGCTCTTAAATCCTGGCCAACTATTCGACTGCAGAATGGAAAAAGTCGGAGGTCGGAGCAGCGTTGAAAAGGGGGGAAACGGCCTCGGAAAAAGAATGCAATAGCGCGGCATGCGCCTCGGTTCATCGATAAGACAGTCGAATAACGCGTAATGTTTCCGCAATTAATATGTTCTCGCGGAGAATCCGGTTCTTCCTGGACACTTTCCACTTGCAACGTTCCCATCAGACGGTATCGTCTGGGCACTGAAAGTTTTATTGATTCGTTGACTGTTTAGACGACGCGTCGTGAAATATTATTCATCCATTGTCGAATCGTGGCCAACAAGAACGGTATTGCCCGACGCATACATGTGTGATCAGCGATCGAGAGAGAGAGAGAGAGAGAGAGAAGTATGGCGGTCGAGCAATGACGTTTTGTGACCAGAGCGAATTTAACAGCATCCTTGTAGGCGCCTTTTCTTATCGCGCCCGAGAACGGTATCCACATATCCTTGTGTGATTTTGTTTGCCTTCAAGTCATGTCCGCGATGTTTAGAAATTCCGAATACTCAGGTCGTAGCGGGTGATTCAAGTGTAATGAATCGTACATACATCACCGAACATTTTTATGTGAATATTTGGCGTTTTTAAATATGGCGGCCACAGGTGCAACTCGGCACATGTTTTCGTATCCTATGTTGCATCCAGGGTATATATAGATCAATGGTTCTCTAAAGATTCTCGTGCTTAGCAACGTATTTGAACAAGAATCAACTCGGTTCCGGCTGCCTGCCCGCGATTATTTGTAAGCGTAGCTTCTCAATCAACCGACCATGCAGATTACAGTGTTGAAATAGTAATCCCGGCGCATCCGTCTCCGCCGGGTTGCATCAACATCTGCCACGAACTCCGATAGCCTGTTAAGCCTGTGGGTGGGTTCCGTTAAGTCGAGGGTTTGTTTCAGAGTGAAGCGAATACTTCGGAAGCTCAATCCCAAAGATTGCACCGTCGGAATTTCGCAAGCCATCTTATCGTTGCTCAAGGGCCGCTGGACGACCGATTTTCCGTCGTGCACCTTTCGTCATAATCTATTCACGATATCCCTCCAACTGGACGATCCAGACACAGTGGAAAATAAGTCTCCGAGAAACTTTCGGTCATTAATTTCAAGGAAAATGATGGCTGAACGTTTTGTGGGCCACTTATTTCGTCCACTTATCGCGTCACTTAAATGTCCGGCCACCCACGAAATTTGTTTGGTAAACAGCGATGCCCGGCAAAGAACGGATTCTGAATGAATACAATACGCGGATTACCTCCGAATCGAACGCAACCGATGTACAAGGCTCAGAGTCGTTACGCCACTGCCGTTGCCATCCTGACCGATAAGCACCGTTCGTGCCGCAGAAGAGTACGACTGGTGCGATTGCGCTTGCAAAAGTTGCGATGCATCCTGCTCGGCGCGGAGCGTGGAAAAAGATTGGCCCGCGAGCCCGCATGGAAGTCCGTAAAAAATCTTCGCCAGTTGCGCTTTCGTCCTCGGTGGGTTGAGTGCGCGAGCGCTTTATGTACCGACACGTACAATGCGTGCATCGTGATTCACGATCTAGCGAGAGGAACTGGGACGAACGAGATTCCCCGCGCTCGCAGTCGATCTATTAGCATCTTTATATCTTTTATCCTTGTGCCCCTTACATACTCCTCATTGCGTACCCGCTCCGCGAGCCTGAACGATTTATCATCGGTGCATATTCCGCGGCGGCAGCTGGCCATTATGCTTCTTTAATTAGTATTAATTTATGACGTCATAATATCGTTTGTATAATTATTCTGACGTTACGATTTCACGGATCTTAATGGTCTAAGACACGACCAATTTATTTGAAGTGTAACTCGCCGGCCGGGCGCAGAAGCGGACTTGACGCGCGGACACGTATGTCGCGAATTAAGGTATCACTGGATCGAAAAATGGGACCTGTTTGCGGCCAATGATCGTTACATAAAATATTGCATATATGATTACAAAGTGAGCGAGCGCGACGACCGACGATAATGGAGGGTCCGTACGGTAACGAGGCCATTTCTTCGCGAGGAGAGACGCTCCAGCCTAATGAATAAACGGTGATATCAGTTCCTCGGCATAATTGGCCGGCGCGGCGGGGCGGCCTGACGTAAACGACGCCAGTCGGATGAACCACCTATCGTATCGGGAAATTACATGGCATTAGCGCATCGGCATGATTGCGCGCACAGGCGAGGACGAGCGAGCGCAAAAGCGGAGTTTTCGAAATGAGAGAGGAGCCGCGCTGACTGCTTTCGAAAGGCACAATCGTCGGCCGGTAGGCGTCCATTACATAAACTTACACGGCGAGTCCGTTTTTAACGAGGGCGCGTGCGGCCCGCACGCTAAACAATTCTAACGAAATTCATTTGTGCCCGATGAGGTTTGCTGATTACGGCGTACAGCGCTACACGTCCGTTGCGCGCAAAAGTATGAAGAACGAACGCGATCGATTCCCGACACGATCCCTTGCTCATCGAGTCGACGGTTTGCACAATTTGGCCGCCGACGCTCTCTGAAATTCTATCTTGATTCAGTCGTCAGATTACGTATGCCAATGTCGTCGTCCCGTCTTCCCTCCTCGTCGCTCTGCCGTTTTGCCAACGACGTGCCTGCGACGATGCAATCAAAGCACCTATGCGCGCTCGTCCGATAACAGGTTGGAAAGAAAGCTGACAAGGGAATGCACTAAGTGTACATTAGCGTGTACACGAGACTGAGTTTGCTCGGCGAGCGAAAACGGGAAGAGTGGGAGGTCGCCGGACTAATCAGAGTATGACGCGGAAAGCGAGCGCTCGCCGTGAAAACGACAAAGAAGCCTTGTAAAGAGGACCTGTCGCCCTGAAGAATGAACTCGAGAGGAATCGTTCGGCTTAGAAGGTGCATCACGCTCGCGAGTCGTCTACGTCGTCGTCGTCGTCGTCGTCGTCGCTTGGCCGGCAGTGCTCGAATTACCATCGAAATCGTCGTGCTACGTGGAAGAAATAACGGAGTAGTTTCAGGGAATGGAGGTGTAAAAACGCTGCCGCGGCGACGCATCCTCGTTCCTCGACTGCAAAGGTAACAGCGTCGTTTCTTGCCTCGTACAATGTTTCTTGCCGATTGCGCCGCTTAATTCAATTTTCTCGGTCGAACGTCGTCGGACGATCGCGGTTGAATTGTCGGGTCGTTTGGTCGTTTGTTGCGGAGCTAATCGTCAGAGCGACTAATCCGACCACAGATATATCGTGATAATTCGAGTTGGAACGAAAGCGGTCGTAACTTGTGTCGTCGATCGTAATTGGACGTCGTCGCGTGCGTCAATGGCCCGCGAAGAAGGCTATGAAGAAAAAGGGAGGGAACAAATAGAGCGTGGCAGACTCGAGATGGTCCTAGGGAGTCGCATAAAGTGAACGTTAATCAACGATCCTCATTCGCCAGGCTGCCCGGGAGGCCGTAAAGTTCTGCCCGTGGAAAGTCGCCCTGGTGCCTTTTTCTTTAATAAAGGCAGCTTTCTAAAAAAAATGTCACTTTAACGGCGCCTAGCTTTACCACCAATTAACCGCGTATTATAACATAGTAAAATCACGCTGGACCGTACAATATATCTTAATTAAATTACGCAGGATGCTAGGAATAAATTACGCGGCGCGGGACTTTTCCATAAAACTGTATGCCTCAATCGTCGCGGATATTGGCGGAAACCAGTATCGGTCCAATTAATGCGGATAAACGAGAAGCAACGACCGCTCGGTATATCACTGGCGCGAGTTTACTTTTTGCGTATTACGCGTTTACTGGCGTTTAACGGATAATTATTATATCGCGGACTTTTTGCTGACAGATTTACAGAGCTAACACTTCCCTTACATCGATCCCCAGCGTAATCTTGTCGAAAAAGTGTGTTCCAACTGTTTATCACCGGTCGATCGGCGGCAGGCTCGCGTGTCGGCGAGGCGGAAAAGTTGAAAGTTGAAATTTTGCGTGCGTTTCGTTCGGGGCGCGCCCGCGATATTGCACCGAGAGACCCTGTCATCGGAGTCACGAAATAGTCAACAAGGTTGGGACTTCTGTCGGCGACGCCAATTTTCAATAAAATCGATCCGAAAGCGAATCAGATTTAAGTTGTATAGTAAATCTGGTACTTTTGTCAAAATCGCCGCATTTATTTCGTGACTCTGATTACAGGGTCTCTAATTGCACGCATACGATGAACCTTTCAGATTCTGTAAGGAGACCGCGCGCGGGATCGTCGTTTCTTCTGGCGTTAATGGGACTGTTTACAAGTATTAGTGATTAATTAGACGTCAGAAAGAGCTCCGCTGACCCAACGTGCCGGTTCCGCGTTTTCCGGACTTGGCCGTAAACGGAGAGTTCCTTTCGAAATGCACGACACCTCATAATTACGGGCACCACCGATTTCGAGTGCTGCGGCGAAATGCCAGGCTAACGAGCTTAAAGTGTGTGCCAATCGTGGGTGCGCTCGGACGACATACATTCGACGCACGTTCCAGCGGTTTGCGGCATTTTGCAAAATCGACGCTGATAGTCCCGCCACGCCGCCTTCAAACCCGCGAGTTCCCCTTCTCTCTCCTTACTGCCTATAACTTCTCGACCTCCTTCCGCGCACCTTCGCGAGTTTGAGGAAAAAAACGAAAAAAAAAGTGTTGGCTCGCTTCGCCGCGCTTAATTGAATGCAGCGTGTAAGTTTGATTTCGCTGCACGGACTACGGCGAAACTCGACAAATTCTGGCGCTCGAGTGACTTTAACGGACGCGTATTCTTTTACATGACGTCGGCATTATCGGGGCAACCCGTGTGAAATATCTCGAAGCAGTGGCCATTTCTGTAAGTTGCTCCGCGTAAGTTCACGAACTTACGCGGAGCAGCCAGTTCCTCATATCTCGCACCTTTTAAGAAATCTAGCCCGATGGAGTAACGTCGGGGCACCCTCTCTCACTTTTTCCCGATCCGCCTGTCTCCTTTGGTCCCGATCGATCTCCTCACGCCGGCGCCGCCGCTTCGCTTATGTCAGGATCACAGGCATGAGCTGCCGCCGGTCTTACGACGAAAATGGTGTAGACAAGACATTCTGCGGCCGGTCGGCCAACTATTTGTAGCGGCTATGTAGTCCGGCAGCGGTAGCCCTCTCGATTGCTCCGTTGGGACGGGTTCCTGGAGGCCAGATTCCGCAAACGGGAGAATCGTAAATTCGTCACTCGGGCCGCATCGAGGATAGAGGCTCACCTCACCGCGAGATGATCGATCGACTGCTCTCCTCTATTCACGCGCGACCGTTCGACCGTTGCGATTCCGACGTCACTGAATCACGTTCCTGGAAGGCCGGCGAGTCTTCCACACGACAGAAGTGGCCGAGTATATTTCTTTTTTTCCTCCCACCCCCTCCCTCTCCCGTCAATTTCATATCCGCGTGTGCGCGATCGTAACGGCGCGGGATGAATATGGCGAGCGACGCATTCTCCAGGTGGTCGGCTGCGTAAGGACGTGTGATTTGTAACGGCCAGTATGTGAAGTATCTATCATGCCGCTCAACATGGTATCGGGAAAACGAGGAAATCGTAGCTCCTTTGCCGACGGAATAAAAATGACGCGGCTATTTTATCCGTCCGCGATCGGAGTTCGGAGTGGCTGTTTGTAGGTTTGTACGCGGCGCCCGCGGCGTCTGCGCGCACGATTCGTGTGTATGGGCGCCGTCGATCCGGCCAAACCGACTCATCGATCATCGGGGACGTTGCGGGTGATGAGAGGTCTTGTCACTTCTGCAGGGATTTCCATACGTCGCGCGTCGTATGGTATGTCGTGTGTCGTCTTCAGCTGTCGTCAAGTCAAGGGGCATGTCTGTGGTGTTTCAGGAGTCTCGATAGATGCAACGTAGCAAAAACAAGCGATTGACGAAATCTATCGTCGTACCGTCAGTACGTAAGAGGAAGACTGAATATTCATTCCTTTGGTTGAATTGATCCGCGCAAAGAGTTTTATTGAACATCTCATCGATAGTATCCCCACCCCCACACACTTTTTAGGCGGATTTGCGGCCGAACGACCAACTTCATTTCAGAGTCGCGCTCGCGGATGAAGCTGAGCGGTCGGTCGCCGCCGTTCCTTTCGCAATGCTCCACCGACAGCCGTGGCAAATTCCAATTTGCCCCGCGAAATAGGGGAGAGATAAAGAGAGTCCACAGATTCTATTATAATAAGAGAAAGTTGAGCGGGGAGTCTGGAAGAGTCAGTGACGAGTAGCGCGCGCACAATCGATCGCCGACTCCTGCATTACGTCGATGCTTGTCTTTCGCAGGGAAGACCTCGGGTTAGATAATAGCGGGACAAAATTCAGCCAAAGAAGGTAATTTATTTAGTCACGCCGCGCGCCGCCGCGATGAAGACTCGCGTTTACGAGGAAGTCGTGCGAAATTCTCGACGCGAGCACTGAGATCGAGCCGGCCTCGAGAAGCGGGCCCTGCATCGTGTGCAAGCATGTGCGTCTCGAAAGTCGCCTCCCCCGAAATACCGCGCGGGCTCGTGACAAATTGCCGTACGTGTCGTAGTGGCGCGATTACGAGATTGCCCGTGGCAGGAATATATAACCGCGGCGGGAAGAAAATGCGGCTGGAGGGAACGAGGACTGCGAGGAGAGTGCTCGAGACGGAGGCGCATCGGAATAATCGGGCCGGTGGCCGGTCGGCATGCGGCATGCGGCATGCGCCGCGAGCCGCGAACACTGCGGACCGGCCGGTAAGCAATTTGTTAGCGGGTCAGCGGGAGTGATGAATGCCCTCGACATGTTCGTCTGGTGCGGTCGTGATCCGCAAAAGCTCGGCCATTGATCATCGCGAGAGGCGGGCGCGTGCAGGAGCTCTTCTCGGGCAGCGCGGAGGCCGATAATGAATCCGTTCGTTCCTCGATAACCAGTTGCGGACGATGGGGCCAAGCGGGAAAGCCAGAGATCGAGATACAGAAGACGCTCGGATCGAGCGACCACTTTCTCCGGCCAGACCGGAATATCTTTCACTCGCCCGTGCTGGATTACTCATCCGCATATGCCGCGGCATATTTACGTTCTCAGGTCTCGCCTCGCCCACATTCGCTCGCGGCCAGAGCCTCGTGCCGCGCGGGTGTATTTTATTTTAATCCGAGTAAGCGAACGTCACGCGCCTCGGATAGCGTGACACGTACGATCGGGCCCGATGTCAGTGCCAAGATCGATCGAAGCACGAACGACAGTGGCCGAGAGCCGGGGCATAAATTTCAGACCGTCGCGTCTTAAAAGTCGCCACTTTTTCCGCCCGCGCGCCGGCCGCGGCTGTCCTGTACTCCCGTCTGCCTTCATTACGTGTCTCGCCGAACCGAATGCTTGGCTAATTCTTCCCAGCGATCGCTCGCACGCGCGATTACTGAAGCATATCCGGATCCGGCCTTACGCCGCACTGGGTAAATGGAGTATTTCGAGCGGAATGCTTCCAAGGAAGTAGTTGCGCCGATCGGCAAGAAACGCCGACGAAAATGGCCTATGAACGTTACATCAATGCGGAAGCGGTTTTGCCCCATTTCTGCTACCCTCTTCCTCGACTGCCTGCCACGATTCATTCGCTCGGCTCCGCACGCTCCCAAGAATCCGAGGCGCCCGACGACGAGCTGCCGCGTGAAAGTGATTTGGCAATAGCACCGCGCCGCCTCGCCGGAGGCACGGCCGTAAACACACGCGTGCACGCTCACGCTCGGATATCCACGCGCGTCGCGGACTTTATTCGAAGGTAAAGAGCGGCGTGGAGCAGTCGAGTGTCCAAGTGACCACGACACCGGTCACCTTGGCCGTGACGGATGCGCACATAACTCTCCGAGGCCGTGGACCCTCTGGAATTTATTACCACGGACGCCGTAGCTGGGCGCACGATCGATGCCGAACGCGCGAATTTCGTTGCTACGAGGAGTTTCGTACGAAATAGACTGCACGCTATTCGCGTTTCGGGATCACACGCTGCCGGGTTTACAATGAGCCGGAACAAGGAAACGGCGAGGTGAGTCAGCGAAGTCATTCGTGCGGCCTCGCGAGGCGCACGGAACTCGGGCAGCGCGGTGAGATGCGCTAATGAGGGCCGATTAGAATCAACTTCGTTATGTGTCTGTTATCCGGAGAGGAAGAAAGAGTCTTTCGCGCTGCTACCCGCGTAATTGGGAATAGCACACGGGCAGGCGAGTTCGCGCGAGCGTGCACGTATGCACGCATCGGAGATCGAGCGAAGAAAGTGTCTTTCTCGCGATAACTAGATCACTTTTCGCCCGCTTTCACCGGATCCACACCGTTCGGCCTCCCTTTTCAACGTCCGTTCGCCGATTCCACGATGCCTATCTTTTGTCTCGCACGATTGTTTCGATTGTTTCGGACAACGATTCGCCTATTTCCTAGCGGAACCGAGCCGAAAGCTCGCGAGTATCGTGAAAGTATGAGAAATTCAATTCGCATGACCGTCGCGCGTCGGTGGAATCACAAATTATTATTATTATTTATTAGTAACGGGATACACCCAATTATACAAGAATAGTCTCCACAGAAAATGATAAACTAAACGTAGCCTAAAATAGTAGGATAGAAAAAACTTTGTAACATCCACTCAGCCGGACTCATCAGTAGATCTGTGACTGACAATGAGATGGATCTTGCTCTACACGACGCACGCCGTGAAAGTACCGTGAAAGTGCATTAATTCGCAGCGGAACGCTCTCTATAATAAACGGTAGTATCGCTCCGCGACAGCGAAATACAACAATGAAGCAGGTCGGCCGGCAGCGAGTTATTATTCGCCACGTAATCGGCGCGTTTGCATGCTCGGTAACCGTTACCTTCGCGCGAAATTTCTTTTTAACGCCACGGCCCCGTATCGACGCTTTGGGTCGGCATTCGATCGGCGCTCGTAGCTTGGCCGTATCGCGCGAGTGTGAGATAGCCGAAGAAGGTGGAACGGCATGAACGTTGAAGGCGTATTGCGGGCTCTATTGGGCGCAAGATGAAGTGCGACCCTAGCGCGTCGTAAACGTCGCACCTATTCTCTCCTGCGAATTTACATATATATCGCCGGGACCGACCCTGCAATCTGCCGACATCGCAAAGTCGTCACGGGCCACGAAATTATACGCGGGCGACTGCAAGGCGCGTTACCCAACGTTTCGTTGTTCGTGGACCGGGGTGATTGATTTACGCATAGCGAAGCAGCCGGCGAGAATGCAAAAAATTTCTTCGCAAGGAGACGACTGCCCGTTATCGTGCACTTATTATGAATTATATAGCCTGTGCGGTAGCTCCACGAGTCACCGTACAGACTCACGGCTGCAGCGGGCTTCTCTTGGACTTTTACGAGCCTTCCGGGCAAAGAAGAGTATCGACGTATCGCTAGACGTGTTATTAAAATTGTTACGGAAAAACGAGCGTACGAGAGCACAGGCGCGCGATGATTTATGTACTCTGAAAAGCGTGTATTCTCTAAGAATCCCTTAAAAGGCCCTCGCTCGATGCTCACCGGGAGCCGAGAATTACGCAATCGCGTAGCGCGATTACAAAAATTCCCTTGAAAGAATGCACTGCTTTCTCTTTATCCCTCCGACGCCGACGCCGACGCGACGAAGGCCACTGAGACGTCGCGACCCGGCAATATTTATCCGCTAATACTTTTAATCTCGCACTCGCGGAATCGCAAGGACGGAGGACCCAGGCGCGTGAAAGCATCTTTTTCTGTCGAGCGAGAGCGATACCGTGCGTGCGTCGTTCTCGCGTGCCGAGCTGCACGTGGATGACGTAAAGCGAGGAAGCTCGTCGAGCGAGGCAGATGGAACGGATAGGAGAAGGAAAGACGCGGCCACGAAGAAGACAGCGAGAATGCTTATCAATGCGAGATCACGTGATGTCTCGAGAGCCTTGGCACGTATATTACGCCCATTATCCGGCACGCACAATCGATCGGCGCATTCTCTAGTGCCCACCTATCGAGCGGTAGCCGCGGAGCGTTCCACCTACACCCGGCTCGGATCATTCAACTTGGACGGAACGCGGAGTGTCTGTTCGATCCACCTACGCGGATAACGCACTAGACACGGCTCGCAATATTTTTCACCCAACCGACTGGCCGATGAATTTCGCGTAATCTATTTTACTTGACCGTTTTATCTCGCTGCTGCTGATATGCTAAGAATCGAACCTCACTCGCGCTTGTTTCATGGCACGTCTTTGAGAGCGCGTCGACCAGATTTAAGTGTCTGTATCGCCACTGATACGACTGCTACCGCGTTCGAACTGTTGGAAGTGCGTTCGGAGACACGCTTAGTCGGACGCACCGTGCGATTTCGAATGCAGTTCCACTAGAAATCATTGCTGCTCGGTGCACTGATACCGGAGACGTTGATTAGTGCGGAAGATTGATTAATCTGCGAGAGACACGCGAAGGATAGTTCTTTCTTTCTTTCCAGGCAAACGAAGTGCCCGCGAAAGAACGTTCGTTGGAGTCGGCGAGAGGCTTGAGTCCGATCGGATTTAATTTGCCGGACATCTTTAAGAGGCCCGCCAAGATTTACAGTAGAGCGTGGAAGTGCGTTTGCACGGCCGCAACTCCCGACAACGAGGTTTCCAACGTAATTCCTGTTAAGATCGGCCTGGCATTTACGTCCGCGCGGGCTGGTAATAAAGAGAATGACTGATTATCGTCGAGCGCTCCTTTCGATGGGCGTGGGACGGCCGGATTCGAGCTCGGTTTCCAGTTTACATGTGCCGCCCCCCGCCCGGTCTCGCTGCCGCGGAGACACGAACTGGAGCGCGTTAATTTCCGCCTAATGTCGCCTAATGCCCGATGACCATTGAACTTCTTGATCGGCAAACCGGTACTGCCCTCGAGTACGGTCCCGAGCCGCGCTGATCGACGAGCAAGTTGTTCGCAGGTTGCCGCAATAAGGCCGGCAGGCACGACAAATAACTGGACCGTTGCGCTACCGTACAATGCAGACAGCGTGAAAACGCCAAGCACGAAATTAGGCACCCGAGGCGCGGATGACAATCGTGCCGAGTGAGCCTGGCCTTTCAGACCGACCGTATCGGCCAATGAGATCTCGCGATCTCAATCGTTGGCGGCACTCGGGAGTCGGGACTCGAGGAACGGTTCCGGTAGCTTGAACTTTTCTCATTCCGCAAATCAATTTTCTGAGCCGCTCGGGCAAAGACATCGTCTCCAGGGGACACGTCGCCGTCGGTCGCGGCTCGCGAGACGTTGATTAATAACGGCGAGCATGTCGGGCGGAGAGAAATCTGAATACATGCAAAGATCTGGCATCCGTGTCGAGTCTAATTGGTTTAGCATGGAACGTTAATGATCGTAGCGTCCTTGCTCCGACGATCGAGGCGTTCCAGATCCCAGAGCTGCTGCACCTATACAGGAAGAAAACGGTAACAAGGATTCTATGTCCTTGCCACGCGTGTCTTTTTCTAACCGTTCCGACGTTCGCGGCACGTCTCGGGCGCATTGAGAATTTCTACGAATATTCATGGAACGCGTCGAGGCAATCGAGGTGAAACGAGACGTCGCGCCGCGAGATTGCGAAACGTGCAAGATGGGCGGGGGACGTTGCCGTTGATTCCGATCGACTATTCGACTCCGAACGATCACCGGCGAACACGGGAAATTACGGGAAAGCCTTCGGGGCGGGCGTTTCTTAGAGCGAGAATTATGCTTTCTAGCGTGCCGCACGTATGACTTTTCTGGCGGAAAGGGAGTACCTACCTGTTGCGCGCGCGCGAGAGTGCTGTTATAAATGAAGCAACGAGGAGCGGCGCGAGTGGGTACATATTTCGAAAATTCACTCACTGCTCCGTTGGCAGCCGGAGACGAAGTATAATCAAAAGCACTTCTGGCCGGGCGCCCCTTTGAACGAGCGAGAACGAATCGCTCGACGATCTGCAACGATCGTGCCCGACGGGAATCACGACTCCGGCAGGTTTGCATCGTAGATCCCGTCGTTACCTCGTCTATCGATGCCGAACGGAAAGCCGAACGGTGAGAGGAGTCTGAGGATCCTCGATCGTGCCCGATACGTCTGTCATAATTCTAACTCCTGTCACCCGGAAGTTAGGTACGTCACGCGGCGTCGAGAGAAAGTCACACGAGCACATCTGGCCCTCGTACAATTCCAATGTTGCCCCTCGGCACGAAAATTGCACCGATCTCGGCGCGCGTGTGTGCGCGACTCTGTGCACGTGTGCATATTCGTAAGAGTGCTCTTCTGCTTCTCTCTTCCGTCATCAGCGATCCTGCCCGAGGCAGCACTCGCCGTCGTCGGCGTCGTCAGAATCATCGGAGCAATGATCCACGTGACAGAGCGCGAGCGCGCCTCGAACCCGATCTCACCATAAATCGCACTACTTTAGAGCCATTTACGAAGTCAAGGAGTCCGTTCCCGCCGGCACATATTCGTTTCGCGCGATTTTTCCCTCACCCTTTCCCCGCCGATAACGCGCCGCGCTATTACGTGACACGAGAGGAAACGATCCGGTAATAATAATAACAATTTTATTTGTGTAATAATCATTATCGCCCAATCTCGATGGCCCGTAAGCCGGGCCCGCGATGTAGAGCAATTAACGGTTAATTAATAGGTCACTTAGGAAGTTGTTCGCATTGCGACGACGAGAGAGAAAGTCTCACTGTCACCCGGCCCGCGTGTGCCGGTGTACCCCACTGTTCGTGCGCAAGCAAATTCTACCTATTCGGACGAGATCATTTGCATTGACATCGAATGTTGCCTCGGTCGTTTGCGCGCGGCTATCGGGCCGATTATCGGCCGACGAATAATGCCGAGTTCGCGAAACGATCGGGAATGAACGACGACGAATTGCTCTCCACTGCCGATGATAGCTCGCCATAACTCGCGGCTCGTTGGGCGTAAATGCGACGCGTCTGTCGGTGCAGCGCTAAAAGCCGCACGTTACCTTTATCAGCCTGTCCTTACGCAATGACGAGGCGTATCGCTAATATTTACAAGAGCGTAACTTTGGGATTGCGCAAGCGAGCGAGCGGAAAATCTGCATACGGCCGATTGTTGGCTTCGCGTCGGACGGATTCCGAGGCGTCGATTTTGAATTCGGAGGCGCGTCGAACCTTGAATTTGACCTTGCTTCGGCGAAGTCAGTCATCCCGAAACGGATTCTCGTCTACTGCCTGGCACTACAACATCGACGCGGAAGGCCCGTGGGCGAGACGAGTGCACTGTTTCGCGGATCTCGACTCTCCAGGCGTCTGAAAAACGAGTTTCGCACGGTCCCCTCCCTGCCTCCCTGTAATTATATAGTTCCGATCGTGAAAGTGGCATCGAACTCGGCACGCCGACGCTGAAACGCAATCTGAATCGCGCCGGGACAGCATTGCCAAGGCCAATCTCACTCAACAACGACGACGACATTAACGAGCGTGTCCAGCTGAGGCTAGTTATACCCGATGACCGCCAGACGAAAGCGGCCAATCTGGGTCAGACTAGTTTCTTCCCGCCGACGATTTCGGCACTCGTCGCCCGCTAATCCGATCGACGGATCTCGATGATCAATGAACTCTCGCAGCTCGGAGGCTGAGATTCTTGTCCTCGAAATTCCCACGCCGCTAACGGTGCACGAGGATTCGTGTACGAACTGAGAGTAAACGATCGTTCCCGCGCCGCACGGGCTTGGCAACATTTTAGAGGCTCGACTTGCTACGTGCATCGATAGTCTGCTATTAAGTACGACGTTATTATCCGCATCGCCCTTTGTACCACCGCGAGCACGCCAATCGTGGTCGTACCGTACGTTAAGATCGAACCAATTTCGAGTGCTCCCAATGATTCAGTTCGGTAATGCTCGGTTTATCCAATTGGCAGGCTCATTCCCAGAGAGATACGCAAAGTATCATTGTGCGTAGAGACTGTGCTAAACCGTTAGCCAAGCGAAGAGTAGCTCGCAAGACTGCATGCCGCTGCGTCGAATAATAATCGTTCCTTCGAAAGCCGTGTACTGATTATACAAATCGTCCGGCGCGCAATTTTCTACTCATACTCGCCGCGGTCTCGCTCGTTGCGGCGAACGAAAAGTGGCGCATTTTTGTGCGCCTCGTATCCGCGGCTCGTTTAATCACTAACAAATTGCAGCGCGACGTCGTTACGTTTCATCGGGAATTTCGCAACGCGTCGCTGAGGGTACGCTGAATTAGAAAACGCGCCGTACAGCACGCTCCATTAGATCCAGCTGAGGAATCATAGAATCCCCGCTGGAAAATCATATCGGCCAAGTCACGACGCGCGCAGAGGGGAAAGTAAGAAAAAAGCTTCGTAATCGCAAGTGAAAGACGCGGAGCGTGTACTTTACGGTTTCCTCGGCGTCTTCCCTTCGGGAGAAAGTTCTTGATTGGTTCGCCGATAAATTGAACGAAAGTTTAAAGTCGTCACGATCCCTATGGCGGCGATCGCTACCTCGTGTAGCGAAGTACGCTACATGGTCAACAAGTGCCTCCGCGCTATATCGCGTTACAGCGAGCCGGATGCTTTCACTCTCGTGAAGTATTTTCGAGGGACTCTCTCTCTCTCTCTCTCTCTGGTCCTTTCTCTCTTCCTTCGTCGCTCGCATCAAACTGGCCTGGCACGGGGCCATTATCAGGCCGATCTTTCGACGGAGAGCAGGACGAAGGTGTGGCGAGCATCCAACTCCCACGATAGAATCATTCCCATGATACCGGTCTTTTAATGTTCAACGCCGATGCACCTTCTCTCCTCTTCGTTCCTAACAAACGATTCTTTCCAACGTGAATTTCAGTGCACGCCGAGTCCGTCGGTTACGTGCGATATTATATCGTCGAACGATCTTGAGTCTACCTGCGTCTTCATTCGATTCGTAGATCGAGTTCGTGGCGATGTTCCACTCGATTCTGGCCTACGCCGAATACTCGTCTCATTCAATTATCGCATCTCAGGAAGCGACGTTGACCAAGATGTACGACGATAGCGTGTCTCGCATCGTGATCCAATAGATCGATTAACGAGGCCGTCCGCTAACGGATGCCGGCATTATTTCCTAGAAGCGCGCGAGGCTCTTGTTGCGCCGAGAGAATCGTGAGCGGATCGACGAGGGGCTGAATTACGTTTCGAAAGCGGAGGAAGGATTCACGGCACTCGAATCGGCTGTCTCATTAACGATTATTGATGCCCCGAATCCTTTCTACATCTGTACGGAAAGCGATACGTCTGTAGCGCTTATCACGCCCCGATAGTCATTCGGACGAAATCTTGCTCGAGGCCTCAAGCATTTCCTAATTGTCTAGTCGGAGAGTTGCCTAGTTAAGTCTATTACGCCACCGGTGTCTCTCAGGCAGGACGAAACAATCTCTTTGGACGGCGATTTTTCGGAAAAACAGAAAGCAGGAAGCGCGCGCCCGCGATCTGACCGATCCCAGCAGCAAACACGTGGCTGGGATAAACATTTTTCAATCGTCCCTCGCCAAGGTGTACACACGCACACGTAATGCTCCGCAGCGGCGTCCTTTCTCGTTGCGTCCCAGGGCGAAAAAAGGAAAGAGAGGAGCAGGAGCGAGTACTTCGCTCGATGGTAATCACTTCCTCGTGCGCTGCGCGCCGCCGCCGTAAGAATCCGGTCCGATACCAAGAGATTTGATTATGTCGTACGCCGTGTACGCGTATCCATTACAATTTCAAAGCAGCGGCCTACCGTTCGCAATGGACAGAGTCGAGCCAGCTCGCCGACGAATAGATACACATCGTTTTTCCAGCAAGCCACCGCTCGTGTCGTCCGTCCGGCTAGTGAACTCGCGATCAAACTTACACGGGGGGGAATTTGTGACTTACAAATTTGTCCACTTTTTGTCGGCTCGCTCGCGCTGATCGCTTCCATTAACGCTGCGTAAAGGGGTTGCAGGGTGGCGGCGGAAGGCGTCAGGTGTAAATTGCCCACTGGCGCCGACTTTGATGAAACGTGTACGCTTGCGGCGAGCGCGCGTAGGGGGAGTGAGCGTCGAAGAAACTCGCAGAGGTGTGTTATCTCGCCGGCAATCAGCGTTCGCGCACTTTTTCCGCCACTATCTCCTATCGAACGGCTCGTCCGATAAATTCGCAATTAAAATCGCAAGAAGGTGTTCGACGGCGGGTGTTGCGCTAGTCTTGGCAGTAGATTCTCGTGAGAGAAATTGAATTGTCGGCGCGTACGTTTATGTAGCCGCTCATACGCGCGCCGGCGATTATCGTAAAATTGCAGTTAACGTGCGTGCACCAGGCGCACGTGGTACGGCGTACGGTTCGCGACAGACGCATTCTCGAAGGTTGAATTATGCCATGGCGAGGGGGTAATTACGCGCCCCGTGGACAAGTTTAATTCTCCAAGGACCACCGTGTCCACTTAATCAGGCGCACTGTTACGTTCAGGATAATTAGCGGGCCACTGAGATGGACGAGGAAGCTTCGAGTAATGCCGGCGTTGTTTATCAGCACTTATCGTCGCAGTCATTTGCGAGATTATTGCGACGGGTAATGGGTTGACTTGATCGCGAACCGGATTACAGATACAGTCGCAAGGAGAGAACAATGTATGCGGCTACCGTCCGTCGAAGTCGCAGTATCATCCTCGTTGCTCTCACGCCTCGGCATTAGAGAATGTCATTGAAAAATGAGGCCGCGTCGGCGTTTGAATTAGCCTTTAATAACAAATGCCACCGTGCCGCGCCGAAAGGGGAAACGTCGATGAATAGAATGGCGTGCCACCCTGTGCATTATTAGTTTAAAACGTTACGCGTCGGCCCGTGCGGTGTAGACATCTTTCACCATCGCGACTTGATTGTTCTGTTATGCAGAAAATGCTCGCGGTTAATCGTTAGAAAGTAGACCAGCCCGGATTGTGTTTCAGAGGGAGAGAGGGGCAGATTGCCCACGTGTCGTCATTCTTAACGTTCCCTCATTGAAAGCGAATGAGAGTGTTCGCAAATAGCGTACGGGCGACGTCGGAAAAGCTGCCAATTTTTACCCCGCCATGATATATCGACTCAGCTAATCGCACCTTCAAACGCGCTCAATTTTCTACTCAAAAACAACGCACTAATCAGATCGACGCAGGTACAACAGATGATTGGCGCGGATGGTGTGTCGAGATAGATCAACAGAGGCGCGAGGATCGCCAGCTATCCTCTCTAGATCGCTTCTTCAACGTGGCCCATCGAATCGCTATGCTTTCGCAAACGGTGCAAGCGTTCGCGAAGCGCGTAGAGAGCGATACGTTGGCGCGATAAATTACGGGAGTTTCGCGGAATCGCCCCTACAAATTGTGGGGCGGTGAGGCATTACGTTCATGGCGGGCGTAATTGGCGCCCCGTGAAATACCGCCGACAGTGCGCGTTTTAACAAGTCCATTCGGAGGACGGAGCTTTCTTTTCGATCGGTGCGATCTGACTGCGATCGGCGATGAGGTTAGGAAAAATTTCACGCGCGCGCGCGCGCCCATAAATCACGAGCCAGGCCAGGCCCTCGCTAGGACTCGTACTCCACTTTCTCACTCGGCCCGTCGCGGGACGCTTTCCTCGATTACATAAAATTATATCTCATTACGGACGATTACATTGATACCGTTTACTCTCGCAATTGTGCGCAACGTTCACTCGTTACGCGGTCTCAGGAGCTTTGTGTAACGTACGGCTGGGCGGAAAAAAGGAGCGGAGCGATGGTGGGAGAAGCGAGTGGGGAGAATGTCGAAAGTGTAATGAAGAGTCGTTACCTGAACGGCGTTACTTGAGCGCAGTAACTGTTAGTCAAATAATACTTCTTTATCGCATGGACTATGTATGCTGATAGACACGGGTTTAGAGAACTGTGTTGAGGGAAAGATACAATCATCTATGTGACGAGACGTGTGGGAAAAGTGATGATGGCCGTTCGAGTGTAATCTCGTTCGAAAATTCGAACGTAGCTGCTTGTATATGTATAGAGCTTATTTCGTACATATATGGTCTAATATTTTAATACTATAGTCTGGGTGTTTAAGTGTAATTGTATATATGACGGTTCTGTTTGGCTGCGAAATTTCAACGAAATTGGCCAAGCAAAAGCTGAGTCACAAGTCGTTCGTTGCATTCGTACACAATTTTTAGATACGGCCCGTTAAAATGTTAAGCTGACAAATGACGCGCACCGGCCACTTACATTTACTCTCTTCTCGTAGTGCCTCCTTTCATTCTCTCTTTCTCTCTTTGTCTATCCGCACGAGCATCAACGTGCCTACTTACTTGTCATCGACGTAATTGACTTTCTCTCCCAGCAACGACGAAAGAAAACTGTCGTAATCGAACTGATTAAAGACGCCGATCCCGGTGCGCCAATTAATAACGAAAGCACCGGCCGGCCATCGTGCTGCCTTGAGACAACACACGACCCTGTCGTTGCACTTTTCCATGCAAGTCCTTCCAGAACGGCATCACAGATTAACATTTTCCCACTCGCCCCCTCTTTTCGACACCGCTCACCGAACTGCGCTCGTTAGATTCAGGCATGATTTAAAGCGTCGAACGAAATAATGCGGATAAGGCCTGGGGAGGTCGAATTTATTTGGAGGATAACGAGAGTGGTCGGGCGCTCGATTCTCGCACCATTCCGCAGCCGGTTTTTCGGGACAATGTCACACGTTAATTCCGACTCGCATTCCGCGCTCGGCGAATCTTCCACTTTCGAACGATCCGGCCAGGCCAGCGTGACGCCCTGGCGAAACGCTTCTGCTGGCCTGCACAAGGGCACGCACGGAATAAGAATGAGGCTGAGCCGGGGATAATTCAGCGTGCAACAAAGAGATTTGCTCTCAAGGCTTGCCCTGATAAGCCGAGAAAATTGTCGGGCGGCTTGATTAATTC
Source organism: Priocnemis perturbator (assembly GCA_963942575.1). Classification (NCBI taxonomy): domain Eukaryota; kingdom Metazoa; phylum Arthropoda; class Insecta; order Hymenoptera; family Pompilidae; genus Priocnemis; species Priocnemis perturbator. Next base: position 20,949,783 of record OZ012643.1, on the reverse strand, counting down.
GCCAATAAGCGGGCCTGTGAGATTGCCCGGTTAATCGGCGATAAATTGAATGTATCCGACTGATATTTCGTTGATGGATTATCGCGGTGCCGTGCTCAAGGAGTTTGGGGCGGCGCGCGGCGCCTTGAGGATTTTTGATCGGCTTCGGAGACTACGGGATGACAAATGCGACCGGTTGGATCGCTCTGTGCGTCAACCGGCCGAGGGTGGTCGACTTTTGACATCGCGATCGTGGCTGGCTTCTCCTTGAACGACTCCTACTACGCGTTCGCGCCTTGAAAGTTCCTTGGTAGGAACGCACTCGACCTCCGAGGATCATTATCGATCGATGCACCGGGTAAACGCGATCATAAATATCGATACGCGCACATGGGCTTGAGACTCGATACTGATTGCAGCTGTTTCTTGTCATTTCAGACGGAGCTCCTGTACCGGCAGACACGAGAGAGCACCAGGTAAGTAGAGAACGCTCGAATGTATGAGTTTTCATTCGATTTTACTTTTTCTATGCACTCCTTCTCGTCACTGTTCCTACGCGAACGTAATTAAAAAACTCAACATCGACGTAATTCTCTCCGTGAACTTAGCTTTATTTCCAATGTAATAACGTTCGGTGCAATGATTACGTAAAGCGGAAAAAAGCAATTGCTTTAATCGCATAACCCCTTTTTTATCCCATTCGAAAGGCAGCTTACTTACGTGAGTCGTCGTTACTCGTCGCACAATCTCGTTCTTTACCGTGAGTTAGATCTACGAGATTCACACGATACACTTGCAATCTGTACATTGCTCGATCCGATCAGGTTCAAAGCTAATTCCGAATCAGATCAAACGGGATCGCGCAACGGGAAATGCTTCTATCTACGCTTGCCCAATACGACGCAGAACACAGTGACTTCGGAAATCAAAGTTAGAAACTTCGAGGCGGATTATCCGAATCAATCATTGACCGGGCTCGAATAAATTCAATAAATCGACGTGTCGATCGACCGATATCCCGGCATCGGTCGGGCGAGCAGCGAGTCGAAATTTCGCGTTCGTCACGATATAGCAGTTTTGCGTGTCACAACACGCGTATCCGTACGGTACGGTAATAAAGCTCATAAGTTTCCTCACGTCACGACGGACTCGTGCCTCTCACGGAGCACGGATCATCTATCCTGCGGCCAGCAGCGGAGCGCGCTGATTGCCCTTAATTCACATATAATTCATAGCAAGCGGGCCGGCGCGGCGTGCGGAGCATCGGCTAATAGGATAGCGCATACGCCGCGTTGTCGGAGTTAATATAATAATCTCTGGACTAGCGTGCGTTTTGCCGCCTGCGCACGAGTGTGCCAGAAGACTAATTTGCGTTCGGTAATCGCGTAATAATAACGTCTGCCGCCTCCCCTGTCCTCCCCTATCCTACTCTGTCCTTCCCTTTCTGTCTTTCTGTCGTTCCCTTCACTCTGACCTCTCAGCCGCGCACCGCGCCGATCCGTCTTCTGTGTCTCGTGCCTGAAACGATCCGAACCACACATCGCGCGTTTCGCCGTGATTCACAGCTCGCTCGAATTATACCCTTCCCCGGCACGTTTCGGCGCTCAACTCGATCAATCCGACGTTTAAGATTTGCGGTCGATGGCGATCTTGATCCTGGAGCGGCGCGAGGATCTGCCGTTCGGCATTAATCGCGGATCAGATCGGATTTGCGGAATGAAGACACGTCGCGCCGGAATTTCGCCGCGAACTGATATACAGCCATGAGCGGCGATATATCAATTTAACCTGTGACCGATAATTATTACATCGTCGGGGACTAGCCGCGATTTACGACTACAGTATTTCTTTTCTGTCACGCTGCTCGCTACTTTCGCCGGGGCTCGAGTTCATCCCTCATCTCTCATTACCAGGGACTGAGAAGCGCGCACAAGCGCGCGCATAACATTTATTATCCTCACGATCGAAGCGTCTCGGGGATATCGTGGAAAAACTCGCAGCTCTCGCTGATTTACAGTCCACTCCTTGCCAGCCCCTCGTCTAGCCGATCGCTGACCCGTCCTCCAGCGCATTGCAGCGCGACGCTCGCTGCCCGGTTTCGGCGAAAAGTCACTAATAGAATCTTAGCGGCGGCGAGCAAGTCGGACAAGCGGAAAAATGGAATCCGACCTACCGCTCGATCGGGCGACGAAGGAATTGCGGACGAAGCCCGGATCGATGCGTTCGGTTTAGCTTAGAGTTTCAGCGTTTAGAGCCGAGTGAATCGAAACAGAAGCGCGATAGTTGGAACTAGAGGCAGCAATGTACCGTGCTCTTGCCGTCCTGACATATTCGTAACAATGCTAGGCGTGTCGCTGGTTGTGTTGCAACCGATTTCAGCCGCGACCTATGCGCTTCGTCCGTGCATTGCCTTCGTGCCATGTAACCGAGGCACACAGGCACGTGCGTTCCGCGCCCACAGAGCCACAGGATAATTCGACGAGCCTGTCTGTGTGGGATTGTACGTAGGTACGGGACCGCCGACGTATCGGTCGGCTAACTAGTTTGCGCAGCCGATCGCTGCTTCGAAGACGCCTTAAATGTCAAGGCGAGAACACGGGGTTGCCCCGACCGGTGGAAGACCCACTCCCTCGAGACCTCCTGTAATCCCGTTTGGATTCGTCGGCAGAGGACTCGGAGACCCTATAACAGAGTCATCAAATAAACTTGTCGATTTTGATCGGTGCCACCAATTTTTTCCTAAAGTACTGCAAGTTTGTATGTAATCTTATTTTAAAATTTGAACATAGATTTTGTACATGTATAGAACGTACTTCATTCGTCACATAGATGATTTTATCTTTGCCTCAAAACAGTTGTCTAAAGCCATGTCTTAATAGATATGTACTAATGTACATATGGTCTGAGGTCTGTATTTATTGTAAAATGGCGTCACCGACTCAACCTTGTCGACTATTTCGTGACTCTGATTACAGGGTCTCTAAGAACTGGGCACCGTCGCGTTCGATGTGAAAATCTATTTCGCGCACTTCCGGTCAGCTCGGGTCTGCTCGCGCAAGCGCGACGAATATTCATACGCGTTACGCGCGCTCACGAGGCTGTTTTGATGCGGCGGAATAAATTACTCGACCGTACACTCGTAAATAATTTCCCCCCCTTACGTACTGCGAGCCGCCGTGCAAACCACGGAACTTTCTCTCGGACGCGTGTAACTTTATTGTTAGAAAGGCTCGACCGCGGGTAATAATTGCATGAAAATCTTTTATCTGTTTCAGGATTCAGTGGCGTCGGCGTCGGAGGTGGACACGGAGTACGAGGACAGCGACGACTCGGACATGTACATGGAACCTGAGGAAGCAGAATCCGTAGAGACGGTTAAGAAGCCGGAGGACATGACAGAGACACCTGACGAGGAAGCGTCTACCACGCCGCAGAATTCTCAGGCCAACGATCAGGTGGCGAAAACGAGCGAACAGCTGAACGAATCTCAGAGTCCGGAGGACAAGAGTCTGGAGACCGAGAGCCAGAACTTCTTCCCCTCGTTCGCGGAACTGTTCAACAATCATCGGCTCCCTTTCACGGAACAGAGATACAGGCCCAATCGATTCCTCGGATACTTCCAGCGCGATCGAGCAGCCTATCAGACGTCCTCCAGTGCCCCGTCGAAGGAGATCACGCATCCTCTTCTGGGATCCGGGAACTTCGGCGTGATCCGCGGCGGCACTTACTATCCCGATGACAAAGAGAACGACGAGTACTCTCCCGAGGACGGCCTGTACAATCCGTACCTCGCCGGGTCGAACTCTCGAGGACGCGCCAATTACTACAGAAATCCGAAACCGCAGCCCGTCAGGGGTGGGGACTTCTTCGCCAACTTCCGTGACTTCGCAGACATCACTGCGCCGCCCAAGTCCAGCTTCTCGCACCTGTCAGTCGTCTACGCTAATAAGAACGGCAGCGCGACGGGACGCGTCACGGAGCCCAGGAACATCATCGAGACCTTGAGAATGCTGGAAGAGGAGGAACGTGCCAGTAATTCCGTCACCACCACCACCACCACCACGGAGGTGCCGAGGAAGAAGCTGAGCAAGGGCAAGCGGAAGCTGTACAAGATGAAGCAGTACGAGGAGGACAAGGCGAGGAGGTCCCGTGTGCCGATCGAGCCTCTGCTGGCGCTCAGCTGAATCTAGATTTTTCCGTGAAGACAGGACGCGCAGGATAACAGTTTGGGGGTACTCCCACGCGCGGGAATCCGGCCTCGAGATCAGAATCAAAGTCTGAAACGCGTTTTCGCTCGAACCATTGGCGAGGGATATGTAACCGAGAGACAAGCGCGGAAGGGGAAATGCAGGAAGAACGGACGTTCTTCGAGGCACTCGCGAGAGAACGAAGCTGACCTCCGACGTGTTCCTCGGCCGATCGATCCTGTCCGCCGTGTCGAGATAATCTTGGCGATCCGAGAAGACGTTGCCAAATTCGATTAGCGACAGCTCGCGGACACGCTTCAAATTGATCGCACATCGCACGCCGGCTGCGCGCGTGCACTTTCGTTCCGCTCGAGTACACTTCGATTCCGGAGTGACCGTGGCACGCTGCGGCGCGCGCGCGCGCGCTCGCGCGATAAATGCATCTCGTGAACAATCAGCCTTAACAGCGCGCGACTTCGCTCTCTCGCGATCGCTCGAAGCACAAATTCCGCGGAGGAATTCATGATGCGCGATCGCGCCTTTATTAGCACGGAGAAAAATGTCTGTCCGGTGTCCGGCGGTTGTTGCAACAATGGAAAAACAGAAAGAAAAAGGAACACCGACTCTCTGAGCCATAGGTACGCATTGGCTGAACGCTCCAAGACCATATTAAGGGAACACGGATCATTTTTCTCCGTATCAAAGTTCCGACGAGGCTCCTGACTGCTCTCCCGGTTTTTACATTTTTGCCATTTGCGATCATTGTGGAAATCCTTGACACGCGGTTCGTCGTCCCGGAATTCTTCCCCGTGGAATATCCCGGAACGACGGCCGGCGTGCTGAACGAAATTCGCGGCGAAGAATGCGACAAATAAAAATCTAAGTACGTGGATTACGCGAGTTCTTTGCCGCAGATCTCGGCGCATTGTTATTTCATTTGTTGTTGACTATTGTAGCTTTACCATGTAGACTTAATCATTAATCGTAAGTACGTATACGTTCGAAATTTGTACCTCCCTCTTCCGACTTCAAGATCGAAGAAGTACGATGATGGAAAATTGAATGTAATAAATATATTTTTTCCTAAAAGACTCATCAACCAACAGACCCCTATATATAGGATTCTGCGAGTCGGCGAACTCGATACGTCAAGTGTCGTCACTGACGTATATTCTTTTTCATCGCTGACACCAGCTTGCCTATTGCTTCGTGAATTTCAGCATAGGTAGCACATTGATACATCCAACCAGGTGTACTGTACACGTTGTACTTTTTACATCTCGTCACGCCTTTCACATCCTTCATTTCCACTTTCGCACCCATTTCCTTGACCCTATCGATAACCTCGCCGTACGGCCAGTCTTCCTTGGGGCCTGTTCATTTGCATAGGTAAGTGATCTGTCACCGGATCAGGAAAGGAAACTCACAATTTTTGCCCAGCGTAACTCTCACTCCTTTCAGCACCTTCGCGATCAAAGCAGGTGCAATACAGATTGCGCCGATTGGCTTCCTCTCGCACTCGAACTCTTTGATGAGCCTTTCCAGGTCCGGAAGTACGGTACAGTCGGCGCCTTTCGAGGAGAAGTCACTCCTGCATCGATTACAGGAATTCGATAAGAGAGGCCGATGCGGTCGCGCCTACTGTAAAATAATAGAAAATATCGACTTACAACGTTCGCACGAGACCAAATCCACCGGGTAGGACGAGTGCCTCATGCTGACACGCGTCGCATTCGCAAAGAGGTTTTATGCTTGATCTAGCCATTCTGGCAGCCTCGACCAGAGCGTTTCTTGACGGACTATTGTCATCCAGTTCCTTCGTTAAGTGATCGACCACGCCGCAGATATCGACGTCCGGTGCGAAAAATCGCGGCAACAGTTCCTTTTGACATAGATGTATCGTCGCTGACATCGCCTCGGAGATGTCTGTGCCGTCGAGATTACCGCAGCCACAGAGTATCTGTAGACGATGAACAGTTTGACAGGACGAAACATCCGCGATCGTGTCCAACGTCGACAACTCGACACGAAGTCGGTCAATTTCGAGGAAGCAAAAGTGAAATGCCGATGTCGGGTGCAGAAATAAGAATACACATTTTGTTGAAAACGAGCGAATGCCGAGGCAACGAGGCAAAAAGCGCCGCTTTGAAGAAATCGCGGGCAGTTATGTTCGTTTAATTGAATAATCGTTGGAAAAACAGAAGCAAAAATTTATGGTGTCGTAAACGATGGCAGATTAGAAAATCAGCGCTTAAAATAGAACGCGCGCTAAAGACCTTCCCCGTCGGCGTAACATCTGGCATTATATTAATTTCACATAAGTAAGAAGCGGCCTGATCGCACACGTGCGTAATCGGTGCAGCATTTTGTTGTCCGCGCAATAGAATGATACCATTGCGATAAAACGCAAATAGTCATGATTTTTCTGCTATCTGCCTGTCCGTATATCTCCCCAATTTGCCGCGGAGAGGACTTGTACAGTTTTATAGTACGCGGGACAGCGAGAAAACATCCTGTTACATGACGTTGGGAAAGCACCTGTACCCTGCCACTTTTCAGTTCTGTATGCAAACCTTACGGGCGAAATATTTTTCATACGCGGTGCGTTTTATAGGTGCTAAGTGGAGGCTCTAATCTGGAACGAGCCTTTTCTTTACCTCGACTTGATCAGCGATTACCTAACGGCACTCTCTCGGACGTTAGGTTACCCTAATGATTGTCGTATCAAAAATCAACTTGTATGAGACTTTTAGAGCGTTCGGTGAACGTGTAACGGCATGAAACTTACGATAGCTGCCGTCGAAGGAGTGCAATTCTCTGCCCTAGACTTTTTCTTCTTACTCCCGACTATGTCAGTTCTGTGAAGGTGTCGAACGACTGTGAACACGCATGACGGACAGTTATAACGAAAACGAGGCACGGATCCACAACACAGCATACTGCCAGGTTCGATTTTTCAAGACGGAGAGAACGTTTCTCTGTGTAAATTAATAATCTTTACGAATAAATTTAATAGCAATGACATTTTTCGGGCTGACGCACGTCGAGACCATCTTCTGTTTCGCTTGTCCGCGATGGTAGACCGTAGACCCGCCAGAGGCACTTTTTCTTCGCTACAAATGTCTCCTTACGTTCGATGGTGATGCGGAACAGAAAGGTATACATAGGTATATCCTTTATTAAAAACGGATTAAATATCTTATTGAAATCGATGCAAAAGGTAGAAAGCGCCTGCAGTACCTTTTCACGATACATATACCGTACGCAGTGCTCTCCGACGGTGGGTAGTAACATAAAGCGCCACCAGCCAGCGCCACGGCTTTACCGTCGGAGAAGAAGGCTTGCTTGCTTCCATCCGTTCTTGACCGGCGCGTGGTGTATAAGTGTATATCCGTGGACAAGTGCTCGGTGAGTAAACAGTCACATTTCTTTCGGTAAGTGGTTTCACGTTAAGCTGTAAGCAACAACCGGTCCACTATGCCGCCGCGCGAGTGCGGGATGCGTCTAAAACTACACTAGCAGTCCCGCATACAAATATTTCCTGTTCGCGCCGTCTTCTTTCTCAATCGGTACTCCGAACTAATTTGTTCTCCAGCCTTTCGTTTCAGGTGCTGCTGGTTGGTGAGCGCCGCTGGTTTGCGGATTCGAATGGAGGACAACAGACAACTGAAGGTGAATCTGTCTTCGTCGAGGGATCGAGAACAAAGGCAACGAATTTCTCCAGAGATCGTGCGACCCGAAACAATGCTACTAATAAGTTCGGTAAGCCTATGTTTGAAGTTACGCCCTGTGTTGGAATACAGCGAGAGACTGTTGACGTCGCACATCAAGGGTGAAAATTGATGGCGAAAATCGATGTTGGAAATTGGGGTTAGAACGTGGTTTCTGAAGAGAGACGCCACCTTATGGGGTCCACATACGGATGGGGAAGGATGCCAGAGAGCTGAACGAAGCCGGAGATAAGAACGAGGAGGCAGGCGGTAGCCCCGAAGCATCTTCCGCGCTTAAATAAACATCGGTAAGGCATGTGCAACTTACTTTATGGCTCGTATAAGCTTTATTGTGCTCTAGGAGCAATTTTCGCTCAGACTATGAATACGAAACGCATAATGCGGGGAGGGTATGTGAGATTTAACAACGCCGTGAGGTAGAAGCGTGACCCACGCGCAAACAATAAAGCTGGACCATCTCATTGAAATATAGAGGAGTTTCTGAGTACAGTGCGAAAGAGATTTTTAGTATTTAAAGATTGTGCGTGAAAAAGGCAGGTGATAAACGCTTATGGCGAACAAATTTCACTGGGTGGCAGCCGGTCCGTTAAACAATGATGAATGAGGCGACGTCCAGCGCATTCTATATTTTATGCCTATCTGTTTCGACGCGTAATAGGTTTGAACATTGCGACGGATAGACTTCCCTGTTTGTCACGGTGCGGTTCGTTCGGGATTTTCATTCGTTTTTCCAATCTTTTTTTCGTTTGCCCGCGCCCGAATCAGTGCGCGCATTGATGTAAATTCTCATGCATGCGGGTATTAATCACTTTAGTTTAATGTCCCGTTCAATGTGTCACGCGTTTTTATTGTTCCCCACTGTGTCCTCACGGTGACATTATTTTCGTGACAGCGAAAACACCGTACCCGACTCCCTGAAACGCTTTCGCTCGGACTTACAATGTACGTTAAATCACTGCTAATTCCGGCAAGAATCGTTTTGAACACGTTCCTATTACAACAGAGCTTAATTACGGCCTTTCTTATGAAGCAGCGGGGCACGTTTTCTCTGTAACACGTCAAAGACGACGTAGAAGGTTATCGTAGGTGACTCGTCCGTCATCCAGTCTCACTTTATTCTAATTATCGGCCGAAGACAAGCGCACCCTTGAGTGCCGTTTCGCCGCTCCGTCATTTCCTTGCCGATCCCTTTCCACAGACAGGCAACGACGAAGGCTTACGTATAATCTTATGTAAATCCCGTGTTACCCTTATGCCTGCACGCCCTTATAACCAGGAAGAGCCGCCCTCGCGTGCGTGCAGGGCCGCGAAGGGGTGTCTCTTCTCGGGTTACTCGCCGAAAGGGACGTTAGGCGTTACGTTGGCGACGGTTCGTGCATCCGCCGGCAGAACGCGGAGCTTATATGAATGTTAAAATAAGTTGGAAATTGTCGCGGACAAGTTCGGCCTCCCGGGACTGAGCCGTCGAGTAATTCCAGCGTGCCGGCGGTTTCGGCCCTTCAGAGAGTTTGCGAGCAGGCGCGAATTCGCGGCAACTTCCGTCGTCGTGGCCGAACTCCTCGCGGCTCCCATTCATCCGCATCGTCGGTCGTCTCGATCAGATTTCTCCGCACGCGAGCGAGCGTGAATATTTTCGACAAGCCACGGACCCACGGACGTTCGACGGTCTCGGGCGGTGTGGTCGATTAATAGAGTGCGAGCGGATGCGAAAACGAAGTTGGCGAGAAGTTGCTGGAACGAGCCGTGGCAGGAGCAATATCGTCGGCGACATGACGGGCGAACTAAAGCCGTTTTACCGAGTGACAGGTCCGTGACGTTCTCATCAGTACGTGCGTCGGGCCGCTCGTCCCGACGACGAAACTTTCAGTCACGAATTCGCGAGCGAAGAGCTCCGTGGGACGACACGACGAAGATGAGAACGTCGACGGCGACGAGAATCGCGCGGAGTTTCGGAGGTTGACGGGTAAATGCGATGTGATGCGAGCAACTGAGTGGCTAATTGAATGAGCCTGCCTCCCAGGAGCGTCGATCCGCCGCGTGTCACACGTCAGAATTCCCAGCCGAAGCGGCAGTCGGGGAGCGCGAGACTACGACGACGATTGTCGCTCGTATGCCAATTATTATCGCGCGCGGGAACGATTGCCTATCCGCGAAATTGCGCGAAATTCCGCGAAATTGCACGAGCGAGCGTGCGAGCGATCGAGCTGAGTGAGCGTCGGCGTCGGTGCGACGAATCGTTTCCGTGTCGCGTTCGAGGAGGGTTTCCGAGGGCCTAACGATCATTAATAACCTATTCGGAGCATCGGACGGTTCGATAACTACCGATACCCTTCTGGCGAGGGCGCGCACGAGGGGGAAAAACGATCGTTTGTCAGGGCACGCGGAGCATCGCTGATTGAGCGGCCGAGAGGTGTGCCAGAGAGTAACGAGTAAGCGGCGTTAACGTTCATTACGTTCACGGCGAAAGCAGGGAATCGCACTGTTCATTTAACCTACGCTACGCAACGCTTGTAACGTTGATGCGAATGCGATACTTCATCATCGCTCTCTGCGGCTTCTTACTCGGTTTAACAAGTAAGCGTTCCCCCTTAGACGCGCGCAGGTATATTGCTCCTATTAAAACAAAAGGGTTGTTCGGTCGCGTGGCACTTGAAAATTTCATCAACGTCGATATAATCGACGTCTCTCCAGAGTGCTTAGTACGGAGTGGCGTAGTTACGGAATACATTTCCTCGCGCACATCCCAGTGTGCCTTTAAATCTCTGTCGGTTGCGCGAAGCCAATTTTTGCCCTCAACCCCCGGTTGTCCGAGGAGCGTCGGAATTTTGGCAAAATTGGCTGCCGCGTAGTCTCGAATTTCAACCACCTGTTCCTGAGCGAACTCGCCGCGAGGCCGCAGGAAAATCGGGAGGTAAGCGAGCGGGGCTTTGCAGCATTGCGGATCGGTAAAGGCGACTGCTTATGCATTCCCGACGCGAAGGCAATCGCAAGGTTGCCGGACGTTGGCAGGGGTTGGATGCTGTGCGCGAACCAGACAAGAGAACAATTACGCGCCGTCAGACCCGTGACCGGCAGGATGCCATGAGGTGAATCAAAACTAGGGGTGCGCCATCACCCCTGGGCCACCTCCATCTTCGCCTTCGCAAGCCACGTTCCTCCTCCCGGAGGAGACGGAGGATTGAGCCTCGATCGGTCCGAGCCGAGTTGGCAGAGTGGACCGATGCCCGCGCAGATGCCAATTTGTCTCGATCCTCCGCTCGCTGTTCAGGGAATATTTAGTTGTGTGCACATCGTCCGAATAGTAATGCGAATGTAACGTCCGCGCGGCCGTCTTTCTTACACCACGGCATGACGCGACGCGCGACGCTGGAATGTGCGAATTTGAATCGGCAGTTGGTCGTAGAATAAGATTCGTCGAGGGGTCAGTCGCGCGTTGGTCAGGGTAAATGACGCCGGACGAACCCTCCGCGCCTAAACGAGTTATGTCGTCATAAATGTTTTCTATCCGACCTCGGCGGCCGCGAGGGTGGATCGTGGAAGTTACATACCAATATGAAAATGACAGCGACGATATGAATTATTTAAACGTCAGCGCGCGGCGTCAATTTTAATGAGCGACAGCAGTCGGAGTGTACTCATTTTCATTATCCGGTTACCGTTGTTCGGCGATAAAAATATTACAACGCGCACCAGCGCGGACGGTAAAAGCGCGATGGAAAATTATTAACGACGCGCCCGGCGACCGCGATATTGATACGGCGCGGGCGTATTGAGAAAAATTGTCGGCAAAATCCTCCCCCATTAATCACGTCTCTGACGAAACGAGCGGATTTCCAGTTGCAGCCGCAGTAATAATCCCAAATTCTACGAGGGATCCGAGCGGATCATCACGCATACCGGCTACTTGGAAGTTCTCGCGTCTTGCGACCGATCATCAATGCCCAGGACCAATGGGTGTCGCAAAGTTTACGGGACGATTTTTTTCGTCTCTCTTTGGCTTCTGTGGAAAAAGGACGGATTATAGGGAAATAGAGGAACGCCGCATTCTCTCTGGGGAAAAGCGGTCGAGTGACGGCGTGGGGCAGGAAGGCTATTCTAGTCCGAATCCCTCTTGTTTCTTCTTTCCTGCGTCCCCTCTCGTTCCTCTTCCCTCGCCGTCGCTTTCCGCCCGCGCAGATCGCTTCTCTAATTTTCAGCGCGATCAAACATTATTTCCCCGCTCGTCGTGGCAGCCACGCCGCACAGCGCGGGCGCAAACTTTCGCTTACCCGATATTGAGAAGTTTTTTCGTTTCGCGCTCGGTATAACTTCGCTCCTGGATACTGTTCTTTCTTCCCTCTTCCGCTATCCGGCGGCCTCTGTTTCTCTCTTTCTTCCATCCCATCGCACCCCATATTCTACGCAATCCTCCAAAAAGAGAGAGAAATGAGACTAACGCCTCTCCCGTTAACCTTCACCGACACGCGGTCGAGGCGGGTGAAAAATAAACGCTGCGAAAAATTGTCGCAATCAGCCTCTTTCCGAGTCTGTCGATTGAAGTGGTCGCGGTGCGTAGGAATGTTCGACTGTCTTGATGAAAGAATCCATTTTCGAATCGATTCAGAATCCTGTCGTGAGAATCGATTCTTTGAAAACATCGAAACCAAAGAATCGCTGCAGGTCTTGAAAGTATCGACTTTGTCAAGGAAAAGAATCGAATCGGACTCGAACATCCCCAGGGCGAGGCAAGATCCACGAGGTGGCCGATTTGTTGCGCGATAATCGAGGGATTTAACCTCGCAACGAAGCCAACCCTTGTTCCAGCACCCATTTCACAGGAGATAAACGCGCGACGGCCGATGATGGGAGGAAGACATCAGTCGGAACGACGTGTTCCCCATTGTGCGAGCGTGCCATAATTACGACGTCTCACTTTCGAGCGAGAGTAATTAATTTGGCGGGAAGAGCACTCGCCTGATTCAACCCCGCTCTCGCCCGAGGCGGCCTGATTCGCGGGGGCGGCGTTCTAAACTCGCATTCCCCCGCTCGAAATCCCGCGGCAGGTCGTTTTGTTAGCGCGAGGCACACGTCATTCGTCGGCGGTGAAATTTAAAACGACAGGTTGCACGGCTCTCAAGAAAGCCGTGGCGCCATTAAAATCTCCGTAAAGTTCATCTCGTCGGAATAAATGAATAAGTAAGAGGTCTCGTTCGCGGCGCAGCGAAGGGGTCGGTTCGCATAAAGCGGAAGTATAAAGCGGTTTACACCGCCACTTTGGTATTAAGCCTCGCGCCCTTCGAAAAGAATTCCGTCTTTGAATTCACTCTCGCGCCGCCCCCGGCGTAAAAGCGCTCCTTTCTTTCAGCGGGCAACTTGCTAAGTACTTTTTCTCGCAACAGAAGCGTAGAAGTCGTGAGCTCGATTCAATGCCGACACAATGCCGGGCATCGACGATAATTCCGTTCCGAAGATTACGAATGGGCGGAACGATTTGCAGCCGTGGGCGTGGGTCTGGGTGTGAGGCGGCCGGCGAGTCTCGAGAATTCGAGGCAGAGTTTCGTCGTGAGGAAGTTTTATTGTATTTTTTTCATTAACAAGTCCGGGCCGGCCCCGGGAGACCGGAAAAGTTCGCGGCGAGTTTTAGCGAGACTTTTGTTAATGTTCGGAATTAACGGAGTAAGGAGACTTTAAGTCATAAGGCCCCACGGGAGCACGGGGTTCGACGCGAACTTTCACGATTCTTTATTTCTTTATCAACTCCGAGCCTGCCGCCTCTCTCCGCAGCGACCCTCGCCCGTACGCTCGCCGAGAATGCTCACCAGTAGCCCGCCCGGCGAACCGCTTCTTCCCGCCGCCCCCGCGCACTTCTATAATTACTTCGTTCGACTCGCTTCCTGTATTTTTCTTCCCACCATCCTGTACGCACCGCGAGCCAACGAGAGCGGTCAATTTGAAGACGCGCAGCCGGCTTCGATTGGAACGATTGACGTTGCCCACCCGCCATCGACGTCGTCGCGTCTGATATTTCACGACGTTGAACTCGCCGCGCGGAAGGAGCGGGGCACGGCTATTATTGGTATGCCTCGCGGACACCTTAGGTGTGCCGCTGTGGATCACGCAAAACGGAATGCGTCACGCATAATGTAACATGATTGCAACGTGTACGTTTAGACGTGCGATTAGCATGGCGGTTGATGCATGCATTGCGCACCGACGGCGGCGGCAGCGACCGATTCGAAGCGAGCGTGTTCGCGTATCGTCGCATACGCCGAGCTGAGGGTAGAATGACGGTAGATATTCGCTCTCGTGTAACTAATCAACCGGCTGTCGAGCCAAATCGATCCTTCCTGCAACCCTCGCAGGCCGCCCTCCGCGACTGGGGAAATCCAAATCGTGTGTGTAAAATCGAGACGTTAAAGGAACGGCGGGCGCGGCACTTGACTCGTCGCACTGGATAAAGAACGCGCTCGATGCGGCGGCGGTCCTTTTTTATATCGCTCGGGTCGCGTAAAGAAATGTTAGAAAATAATAGGTGTGCAACTGTGCACACGCTCCGTACCGCTGCCTACCGGCCTACCCTCCGCTTTCCTCTCCCATCCGCAGGGATGGTGTATTTTTTTCGATCACGGACGCGCATCGACCGATGGGTAAAACCCATAAATTTCAACGGCCAATGGCATTTTTTCGCGCGTTCACGAGCGACGTGATGTACAGACCCGATTACGCACTGCAGCCGTAATTTTTCGTGAAATAATGAAACGGTTCGCTCCGAATGAAAAGGGAATCGTGGCAAGTGGACGATGAGCAGAAACTGAAGAGAATGACGAAACGAGGGAGGAGAGAAAAATGTATGTACATACGCGCTGGCAGGTATATCTAACGCGTTTGTCTGCCGTTTTCGTAAGGCCGCACATATCACAGCCACTTTAATGCCAGAAACGCATAACCACGTTAATACACACGAATGCACGTCCTCGGAATGCAATCTTCCGACAGCCTCATCGTGGGAAATCGAATGAAAAACCTTCGTCCGCATTTCGGTAATGAGGCGAAAATTGAGACAGCTTTATTAAGTCAAGGGAAGTTGCCCTGATTAAGTTACAACGCGACCCCTCGGGCGGTCGTCGAAGTCACCCTCGCCGCTAATTTTATTTATTGCGCAATTTAAAAATCGATGCCCCGGCGCACAAGATTTGTCTCGACGTCTTGCCAGCGTTCCGCACGATCGCCGAGCGTTCCTCTAAACGCGCGCCATCGCGACTATTTGCGACGCCGCCGCGCCGCCGCACGTTGACGACCCGACGAAATGACATGCCGGCACGGTCGCAGCGTTTACCTCGTAATATCGTCGAAAATTTATACCGGCGGAAATTGACGCGAGGACGCTCGCGCGATTACTAAGTGTACATTCTCGACGAGAAGCCTGATTCCGTATAACAAGTCGCTAACTACGAGGGCATAACAGCAGGCCCGCTGCGCGCTAACCGAGTTAATCTAACCCGATTAACCGAAGACTAAGGGCTGACTTGACTCGAGGGGTGAATGCAGGAAAGGGAGGTAAATAGCTACGCTGTCAGGCTCCTCATTTTTAATTAATTAACGGTCAATTTGCGCGCGAAACGCGCTGTCGGAATTTCAACGCCGCCGACCGCCTCGCCTCGCTGAGCCGAGCCGAGCTTCGGCCCGCTCGTGCGTGAAAAAATAAGGGCAAACGGCAAGCGGCTAAACGGAAATAACGAAGATAGATACCGCGCGACGACTCGGGAGTCGATAAAAATTCACTCGCGGCTACACGACGCAGTGGTCTAATGAACGCGTCACTTTTTCTGACAAACGACTATGTCGGGCGCTCGTTGTCGCGCTGGATCTTCCAATATACGTCTTGACGAAGATTGTCTAAAGACGAGGCACTTAGACGAACGACCGGATCGGCAGGTTGCTCGGCCGAACGTTACCGAGAGCGTCGCGTAGGGCAGCAAGGAAAATTGGATCCTCGATTTAGTGAGCAGTTAGCAGGTAGTGCGAGGTTGGATTACAAAATTAGGCGAAAGAGCAGTGTCATACGTTGCACGTTTTGGGAGTACAGGATCCCCTCAAGTGCTGCCATCCTCGTATATCCTCTAAGGGGCTGGACCAAGGCGAAGGACTTTATCGGGTACTCGGCTCGTAATTAGTCAGTTTCGAGCTCAAAGGACTTTGCCGAGGCTCCCTCAAGTCTCGAATCGCGTTCTCTATCGCGTTTTAATATTCATTCGCAAATTTACCTTCACGGAGACGCGAACGCGCAGAACGCCGTTGCACTCGACGATTTTCCGTACGTTATCTGAGACAGAGCCGAAAACAGGTGCAGGATTATAAAACTTTTAATCGCTTCAGACACCGCCGAGCACCGCCAATTTCCATCAAATATTCGTTAATGCGCCTACGCGCAGTTCTGCGCGTCATCCATTTTCGGGTGACGCGCCGATCCAGCCCGTTAAACTGGGCCACGTGTTTTCCAATCATTTCGCATGCCATCGAAGCACGAATCTATGCGCGGAAATACGCGCGGCCGTACGCCGTACGCAGGCATTCTACGCGAAGGTAATAAAACATTTCGCGTGCGAGGGTATAATTGTCGGGGTCGAGCCCGCGCGCGCGGTTTATACGGCGAGGGGTGTGTAGTCTAGGTTTAGGGGCCCCGGGAGGGCACCGCGCCCCCTTTTTCATCCTGCAGTTATTTATCGCCCTGTTTCCCACTCTCTCTCTCTCTCTCTCCCTCCCTCCCTCCCTCCCACTCTCTGCACCGTACACCCCGTTGCTTTGCCCGGTGGCGAAGGTGGTATTGCCAGTTGGTAACATCGGCGATAGCCAATGCCCGTGGTGGAGGTTTCGTGCCATGGCGGTGGCAGTCGAACGCGAACCTTCGTCAAGTCATTCCCAACGAAACAAGAATTGCCCACGGCCGCACGCTAGTCTTCGTTTCGCCTTCCTTCCCCAGTCCCTCCTCGCCCTCTCCCTCGCCCTAGCCCTCGCCCTCTCCTTCGGACCTCTGATCGCCATAACCCTCGACCTCTCCGCCCCTCGGCAGAGCGAACTTTAATGCGAGTTCTAACGTAGTTTTGCGCCTCGTCGACTCTCTCCCGTTCGCTCGAACGGGTAAGAGGGTGACTCGGCTTAAAATTTCGATCACCCCAGGAGCCTCGTTCGACGATCGGTTGACCGAACGGTTTTTGAAGCTTCGTCGAACGATCGCTGAGCGATTGTTTATTCAGCTTCGTCAGGTCGAGAGAGAGAGAGAGAAAGGAGAGGTGTTCCGGAATTGCACAAGGTCGGGGGTCGATGATAATTCAAGCTCGCCGGGCAGTCGGGAGTCTCTTCGGACCTCGTTAGAGCGTGAGCGTGTCTTAAAACGTTTTGCAAGCCGCGGACAGAGCGTTTCGGACAGGAGACTGACGGAACTTGCAATCGAGGGGAAACGCGTTCAGCAGTAATGTTCTATCGGGAGGGTTCGGTATTCTGGGTACGTAAGTGACACATTGACGGGACCTGACCGCCGGTTGGCAGCCCTGACCGTCTCCCCAGGGTGGCTAGTTACCGCATGATTGGCCCTCCATTACCATATACCGTGCACACTAACGTGCGTGCGGTCTTCCGCGATATCTATCCACCACCTTCGGCATCGGTCGGCCGAATCGCTCGATTTCCGCTGAAAACGACCGTGGCAGAAGGAGGCTGACGGCCGGGCCAGCACTATGCGGTCCGTCGAAAACGTCCCGCTTTAATTAGCCACGCGACTTCCGCTGGGCGAAGATAGCGAGCGATCAAAAGAGTATGAATTGGAACGGCAGGCGACCGTCGCCGTCGGCGTCGCGTCGGTTCCCCGCGGGCAACGTTGCTCTCCGCCTTCTTCATTTTTTCTCCCCGCTTTGTTTCGCCCCCACTCCCCTTCCATTCTCTCGCGACGGACAGATTTTTGTATGCTCCGCAGCCCAGTCTACAAGGTGTAGGAACGAGGTCGTACCGAGGTTTCAAAAGTTTTTGCGGCCTTATCTCTCGACCCTTCTCTCCGCCTCGGTGTAAGAGGGACTGAGTCGACGAAGAGAACAACCCCGGCACGGTTAGATGGATAGACGCGATGTGAGCGTACGTAGACATGTGAGGGTGCACTCGCTTAATTACACCGGAGGCCTCGTGGGATGCCGTGAGGCTGAAGCGACCTTACCCTCCTTCGCCCTTCTGTCCTTTTGGCCCTCTCCCTTCAATTCGCCTTCCTCATACGCCACGTTCTCTTTCCCTCTCTTCACGTGACGTCTGCAACCTACCCTCCAGACGAACCGCATCTCCGCGCTGAGATTTCCAAACCGGCGCGTAGGTGAGCTACCGCTGCCGCTGCTGTTGCTACTGCTGCTGCTGATGCAGCTACCGTTGCTGCTGCTAATGTTGCTGCTACCGCTGCCGCTGCCGCTGCTACCACACCACTGTATCCCTCCTGGGGACCCGTGGCCGGTTGCAGTCGAATGCACTGTCTGCATCGCTGAGGAGCTCTGCAAACGAACCGCAGCTCGTAATGGCGCACGAGTAATTTCCCGTATCCGACGGTGCAGCTTTCACCCTCTCTCTCTCTCTCTCTCTCTCTGTCTTCCTCACTCCTTCTCTTTCTCTGTTACTCTCTAATCGCGAAGCGTGCAATACGTTGGACGACGTTCGTCGCGAGAGAGCAACTGCGCAACGATCCTGTCGACAAAGCCATCTCGGCGACCGTTCGAATTTACCGGTCACTTCTACTAGCCAGCGCCGACACCGCGAGCGCGAACCAAACTAGACGAGGGGAACGCGGCCGCCTGATGGAAGATAGCTCGCAGCTCGAGCGGTGCCCCGGAAGCGGCGATTCACGAGCGTGAACGCCGGTTGACCTCGACACACCTGGAGGTGTCGTAAAATGGGGACGTATAATAAAGATGCGGCTCGTTAGCTTTTCCGCACGCCATCGAGGTGACAACTGTTTCGTTATCGGTCGTACGCGTCAAGCCCCCCCCCCCCCCCCCCCCCTGCGAATTCCATTCTCTAATCCTTCGCTACGTTTTACGAGCCGTCGCGCGCGCGCAACGACGATCGCCTCGACGGCGCCTCGATGCACTAGCTTAATTAGTTAATTAACGACGAGCCGGTAAATGGACTACTGACCCGGGCGCCACTCGACTCCGGCACGCTCGATCCAAGCGACATTCATCATTCCGACGCCTGTTAGCGGCGCGAAACGCTCTGCCGCGGTCTAATCTCGTGGCCATAAATAAGATAACAATTTTTCATCCCCTCCCGGCTGTCGCGGCGAGAGGGGACGCGCCCCCAGAACGAACGAGAAGTGGGCGAAAATAGCGAGAAAGTGACGGAGGGAAGGGAGGTGTGCCCGCTGCTGGCTAAGACGCTGCTGGCGGAAACGTGGGAGTCGTGGGAGGTGGGCGGGGGGCGAGAGAGAGAGAGAGAGAAAGCTGAGGCAGACAGAAAACGAGAAAGTTTGTAACCCTCGTTACCGGGTATCGAGTTCCAATTAGATGACGATCGCATTTCCAGCGCCGAGACGGCCGAGACGTTTTTGCGTGTACCTGAGACGAACGGCCGATCGCGGACCAACCGCCTCCGACTCCGACTCTTCCCATGGGTAAATCAAACGAGGACTAATTCACGGCGTTTTGGGAGTTTCCTTGATTCGAAGATCGTTATCCGCACGGGCGAGACCAGTCATCGTCGGGCTCCCTCTCAGGCGATTATCGAACTTCGAGTTACTTTAAACGGGAGCGAATGGACACTCGTGGCCGGATTAATCGTCCGGATAACGCGGGACGGCCGCGCGATGATTCATTAGCCCGATTAGCGGATGCGTGTATTGTTTACCGCGGCGCGCGGCGTGACAAAATCGTTATCTGCGATTTAGAAGAAGGGCCCGCCGGGCTCTGTCGATGTCGTCACGCACGGAACATATCAGCGGGTGCTACCCCTGACGAGAGTGAATGAATTCGACGAGGCGACCGCGATGGGTATCGCCCCGAGACCCTCGCGATCGCGTCGGACGCGTGGCAAAGTTCGAAATTTATGCACAGGCCAATTACCCGGACGACGTAGTAGCTGAGTTGCGCGAGTTAAAGACAGCGCGGTCGGGTGGAGCCGCGCATGTTCCTCGATAATTTATTGAATGACACCGGCGCATCTAGCGATACCAGCCACGTCTGCGATCTGTTTGGCGCAGGAAACGAGCATAACTCGATACGGAATATCGAAGTCAACGTACTCTCGAGAGAGAGGCCTCGAAAGCCACGGTATGTACCCCGCGACTCCGGAAGGAAGCAAGGAAGGAAGGAAGGAACGAAGCAAGACGCCGAAGGAAACCGGCAAGACGCCGCACCGCTGGCAGTGCGCGAGGGCAAAGATAGAAGGAGGTAGAAACGCGGAAGAGGCGGAGGATGCACTCCAATGGGTCCCGCGACAAAGAGCAAGATCAGTGTGACTCTCAGCTCTCCCCAGGGCCTGGAGGAAGGTCCCTCACATGTGGTTCTCACCACCTTCTCCTCGAGGCGATCGGGCACGGTGGCGCCTTTAGAGCGGGCACACTCTCTTACGCCAAGCTATTCGGCATTGGGAACGTTCCGCCCCCGTTCTCGTCCAATGCTTCCCACTATGTTGAGAAACTTACCGAAACGTTGGCTCTCGGTAACACGAGTAAAAGTGGGTGCGATTTAAATGCAACCCGTGTCCTCGCCACAGTCTCCTCCCGAGAACATCAACGGGACATTTTTTGTCTCGGAAAATATACCGTGCGTCGGTCGCGAGCATGGAAGCGGGCGCGCGTAATTAAGCCGCACGCCATCAGACCCTTCGCTCTCGTTTCGAATACATCGTTCGCTTCGTCATCGGGGTCGTTGTGTGCGAAATGATTTGTTCAATTTTGATTCCCGACGCGACAAGTCGCGCCCCTCTACTTTCCTTTCCTTTCCTTTGCGCCCGCGAAGGTTCTCCTCGGGCTCCGCGTCGGCGATATTTATCGGCGCGGCCGTTGCAGTACCGGGGAGACCGCGAGGATCCGGTATTGACAGTCACTGGGGGTTCGAATAAGTGGTGCTCTCCATGGCTGACTTCGGCCGACGGGGGTGCGACTGAGGAGAGTTTACGTCGACAGCGCACGGTAAACCCCCGGAATTGTGGCTCCCCCTGCGCCTCCAGAGACTCCGGGCTCGGGGTATTGAAAATTACATCTTACTCTGCCGTAAGCCACCCATCGCCTACCCTCTCTCCACGCACCTACCCCGTTCGCCCCCGATCGCACTCCGTCCGCGGAGCCGTCGTCTCGATGCGTTTGCAATCGGCCACAATCGTTCCTCCATGTATTCCATCCGACCGCGATGCAAACTGTGCTCTCTCTCTCTCTCTCTCTCTCTCAATGCTCAGCACACTCGAATCGCTTGAGCCGCGGCTCGCTCCCTTCCGCGAGCTTCCGGAGTGCTTTTAGCGCCGGCGGAGCGCGAGCCGGAAATTTGAGCATCTGAAAAACGCCACCCCGTAGACGGGTCGACGTCATGAAGAATCCTTGCCGGGGCGAGGCTGCGTCGTGAATAATTGTCGAATGGCAAATGTGTCCGGACGGCGGATTCTGTCGGGGCGCGCTCTTTATTGCTCCGCCGCCGACTTCCAATCGGATGTTCTTCGGAGATGATTTCAAGGATACTCGTTAGAGTTTTATTGTGGCGTCGGGTCGATAGGAGCGATAATTCCGGGGGATGCAGAGCTAACTCGTCGCGTTCCGGGGGCACACGCGCCGAGCTGGCAATTCGAGTGAAAAAGGAAATGCCTTCAGCCCCCGGCCCCCGCCTCGACATCGAATCCCGGCATACATGCATAATATCCGCGCTGTTTTCGTGATGCGAAGCTCAAGAGGTGGCGCGCGCGCACGCAGCATAGTACATCAAAGGTGGATGGCGACGACGGCGGAGAGAAGTCGCACAAGACCATTCGTATAGTTCAAAGTTACGGGGCTATAAGAAATGTACAAGGCTCGTAAGAGAGAAGGAGAGAGAGGTGAGTGACGATGAGGAAGTGGAGAGCGGAGAACGTGCAGGCCGTCCGAGAAGAGGTGTCGGTCTGTACGGAGAAATATTGAAAGGCGAGTAGGCGAGAATGTCGTTTTGAGGACATGTCAGGAGGATGGCAGAACGTGAGAGCAGTCTCGAGGAGTTCGAGCCGGTGGCGTCTGCTGGAAATATCGGGGCGAGGGAAAAGTATAAACATTTAGACAAGTTTAAACTCGGAACTTTCTTGCCTTCGTGCGACGAAGGGAGGCTCCGGGACGAAGCTGACGTCCCCGAGACTTCAATATTTGTTAAACTCACCTTTTCCACCTTTCCACCCTCACCGCCGTGTCAAGCCACGGATACTCTCTCTATGTCTCTCTCTCTCTCTCTCTCTCTTCGTTGCCGAAAGCTACCGCATCCTTCCGCGTGCCGTCGGGCAAACCCTCTTTTACAAGGCATAAACTTCGGGATATAGGGACCACTACCTTTGACGTATAGATTTTATACGCGCGATTACCTCGGCGAATGCACCGACGCCGCTTCCGGCCCAATAAACCTAAGTGATTTCGTGGCCGTATATTCGTGGTTTCATTTCGATTGTACCGGGGCGATCCGCGGAACACGAGAGAGACTGTTATGGCTTACTGCGAACGCGCCGGGCGTCTTCGAAAGAATATTCGACCGTGCAACACGACGAGACTGTCTTCCGCGGCGTGACGAAGGGAAAGTCGCCGTCGACGTAACTGGAACAGTCTGGAAGTGGCTGGGATCATCCGAAGTCCGAAGCGAGCGAGAAGAGCGAGAGGGTCGTAGAGTTGGTAATTGGCAATATGAGTGGCTGGATCCTGCAGGATGTCGGGTCAGTCGCGCGCCCCTGGGAGCACCCCCTTTTCTGGGGTGGTGGCGGTGGTGCTGGTGGTGCTCGTAGCAGTGCTACTGCTGCTGCTGGTGGTGGTGGTGGTGGTGGTGGTCCGTCGTCCCGGACCCCCTTTCATCCCCTTTCAAGCCCACCTCCGGTTCCGACGCCAGAGGACGGGGGAAGCAGGAATCAAATTGAGTTTCATACTCGCAGGGACTCTCACTCTGTGTACTGTCCGTAAGCTCGGTCGCTCACGAAATATACGTAGCACGAGTGTATCGCTTCGCTCCCCTGATTTTAACGTCCACTGCCTTTCGCCGTCTGATCTTGGTCAGGTGTAGTGGGTCGCGTTCAACGGCTGGTCGTTTTATCGTCGCTAATCGTGTCGATCAATCCACCCAACAGAAGTGCCGGAACGCGTCGGGATCTGCGAATTTCACAGAGCCGAGGCGCGTACATAGGTTGATCGGAAATTAGGGAGCCGGTGAGAAAAATTCGGACCCGTAATTGGCGGCTTTGAGTAGGTAGCGTTACCTGACATTCTTGTAGAGGCAGAAAAGGGTTGCCGGGGGGTTGAATGAGAGGGGCAGGGGCCGCTGGAGGAAGTTTGGTTGTGTGGCGGCGTCTGGACCGCGGATAATAGGAAGCTGCCCGGGTATCTCTGCTAATCACGTTAAGTCCGGCAGACCGCTTTGTGCCACCCGCGAACAAGCCACCGGCCGAAATTCCCAAGTCCGAAACTCAGGACCAACACGGACGCAATCCTGTCCGGCTCCTCCTTCATTCTCGGTCCTCATCCTCTCTCTCTCTCTCTCTTCCTCTCGCCACTTTCCCGGCCCTTGCCATTCTCTCAGTCATCGACCGCTGAACCGAAAATAAAATACGTATCCCCGTTACATTATTAACGTATAAATCTCGTCGCATTATTACGCCACACTCTTCCGCGCCTTTTCTACGAAAAATTTCCTCGTCGCCCGATAAGCAAAGTAGCTGCTCCACGCACGAGAAGGGAGCGGCGAGATTTCTGACGTAGATGGTCCGACGGTGCGAGCGTGTCATGGCTTCAGATGGGTCTTTCCGACTTGTGAATCTCATTAAAATCATTGATGCGTGCTTTTCGGTTTACGCGCTTCGCACCGACAGGCGACGACTCCATTAAGATGACCACGTCCCCGTGATATTGCTCAGATGCCAAGCCATCCCCGTGCCTTGAGATTCTGCGAGCCGTGCGATGCAGATAGTTTGACCAGTTTTTTTCACTACAGCCTCTTTGATTGCGAGGTCAGATCGCGTCTCATTCGTCCTGTGCACCGTCTGACACAAGGTCGCGATGAGTACAAAATAAACGTCGTCGCGTTTAAAGCGTTTCTAGTACGGCAGACCTGGCGAGTAGTTGGCGTCGTTCTTCCAGCAGCCCTCCCGCTCATCGCTTTATCTCGGCCGATTATGCGTGCGAAAAATTTGAATAATGTCCTTTATCGGCCTCTCGCCCTCTTACGTTTATCCATCTCATAGACGCGGAAGCACGTGTACGTATTTATCGTAAACATTCCGCGCGCTCTCATCCCTCGGGATGCCCTATCGTTCCCGAGAAAGCGGTGCTGTAACGCGCGCGTCCTACGTAAGTTTCCGATAGCAACGCGGCCGATTAAAAACTTTAAGAAACCGAGCAAGTATGAGGCGGATTGCGCGCGCATATGTAAAAAGAGGAATCGTTCGGGAGCGCTCTGAGATAGAACGCTCTCGAAAGGAACCACATCCCTCCTTCGGACAGCCGAGGAACGCTTAGGTGCCCATCTTTTTTCCGCGAGGTCGATTAAACTCTTTCGCGGTCGAGCCAGCAGGAGTCCGAGGGTAATTTGCGGAAGAAGGACCGGCAAAAAGGGTTGCTATCCCGTGGACCGTCAGGAGGGAAAGGGGTAGGGAGGGGGAAAGGACTCGGAGATAATGCGACCCTTGAGATGCCAGACCGCAAGAGTGATCTACCGTGGCCTATCACACATCCGCCGCGTACTTATTCCTCATTGGAGCTCAGAGTTCGGTGCCGCTCGCGAGGTTCGAGTAAAAACCGAGAAATAGAGGAAAGCTGACGAGAATGTGTGTGAGAGAGTGAGAGAGAGAGAGAGAGAGAGAGAGAGAGAGAAAAAAACGGCTGTGAAACGCGCGGCCTGGCGATTTGACTGCCCCGAAAAATTAACACGCCGCGAAAAGTATGCAAATTCGGACGAAAACCGGACCGGTACATTCGGCGCAGTCACCCGTCCTCTCGCAGCCTCCTGCACTATCCCTCCGCCACCCCTCTGGCATCCCTCTGCCTCCTGCGCCCATTGAACACCCCCGAACGTCCCCAACCTCGTTACGTCCCTGAGCCGGACCGCCAGACCGAAAACTCATTAACGAATGCAAACGAGGTAACGTTGTGGACAAATTTAATAAAATCGTGCACGCGCAATTAGTTTCGCCGGGAGTAAACACGATCTGGTGAGCCCTTCTGTTCCCGACGCGCGGAAATCCCCAAAATGGCGAGAGCGATAATAATGCCGACGCTCTCTGTCGACCCGACGATTAACTAAGAATCTTTGCCGAGAACTTTGAGCACCGCTCGCGCAATTACGGACGCGAGCGCCCGCTTCGTTTCATTTTCAGTCTGCAATATTCATCCCGGATCGCGATGCCTGCCTAAATAAACAGACAGTGGCAATGATATTCTCCGGGGTGTTAGAGAATTTCGGCAACTGGCGGCTCCACATTTTCCTTCTCTAGGGTTCGCAGCGGAGCGACCTATGAGGATTGTACTCATAGGCCGTGCATTTTGTATGCTCTCCGACCTTCGCCAGGACCCTAGCGCGCTCGCCATCGCGCCCGGCACTGTCTGCCAAAGAAAGCGCGCGGAGGTTGATTTATATACGGGGGAAATCAAATTTCTAGTCGATGGTCAGCATTTGAATATTGCGTTTGAATATCTTACGGGCGCGGTCAGTTTGTTTTGGAATATTTTCGCAGGCAATGGCCAGCTTTGATTTTGCGACGCTCGCAGCACCATGGTCGCGGCTCGCCGGAAAAATACGGCGACGCGGAAATATTTTTTCGCCACCAGACCGCACGTAAGTTACCGCGTTTTCCGTTTTGGGGCTGCGGCCGTGGACTTTCTTCGGCGAAATCTTCGGAGAGCGGCGGGACGGAGAGAAAAGGGGAAGAGATATTTTAGCCCGAGACGAAGGAAGTTCGCCTCGCGTCTCTTTTTCACCCGGATACACCTCGGTTCATCCCGTGCGTTCCTGCCGCAAATTGAATCTTCCCGGACGACAGGGTGCTTCATTATTTAGCAGCGGCTTCCGTGGGCTATTTGCAAAATTATTGTTACGGAATTGGGACGGGGGTGGCGTTCGAGCCGGGCAAAGAAACGAGTTCAGGTTCTATTCCCAACATCCATTTAGCTCTACCCGTAAAGAACGTGAACGTATAGGCGTGTGCCGCGCCGTGCAATTCTTCCCTGCGACTTTTTTCCAGCCGACCGACGGGACGTCGTCGAACACGTTGATAAAACGAAGCAGCCTGGCAACAGAACAGAGTAAACAGAGGATCGGTAATGATGACGATGATCCGTAATATTGGAATATCGTATCGCCATTCGCCACACATGTCCGGTCGGCCGGATGAGATGATCGTCGCGAAATGGCAGCGATACGTCTTGCAATCGGTCGAAGGCAGGGCAGTATCGTCGAGCAGCAAAGAAACGAGAGGAGTTGGGGACAGGGAGACGGTCGGGGAGACGAATGGGGAGAGAGGAAGACGGAGCGAGAGAGGTCTTCCAGTGTCGACCCTGTCGACCGGAGGAGAATAAAACATTGCGGCGCGCCCCCCGCGAGACATCGGCGGATGATTTGTGAGTGGAAACAATAAGCGCCCCCTGCAATATTCATCACCAGACCAACGCCCGCGCCGCCTCACATGCCCCTCACCGCTGGCCCTTGATTCGTGGGCCACGAAGAAGATTCCAGCACCTGGCACGTTCCGGCAAAAGAAAGAAGAACGGCGTACACGAAGGGGTGGGCCGCTGGATGTCCGGCTAAAAGTTTGATGGGTTACCGCGGGCCCCAGGGAAAATGGCCGCAAGGCGCATTGCTAGGCACCTCGCGTGGTCCCGTCGCAGGACTTGAAGGATTTTGGGATTCTATCAAACTGGACAATGCAATAATGCGTGCCCTCCCGCTTCTCTTCTCTCTCTGTCTCTCGACCGCGACCGTCCAACCCCATCGCGCACGACATTGATCACGTGAAAAATAGGCACGCTGGGTGCGTGCGATCCCTGAGGGCTCGCAACGAACGCGTAATGCGTCGCCTTTCTCGATATGCGGCCGGTGGCCTGATGGCGGGGTAAATAAGAAACCCTTTCGCCGGCGATTAATCAGACGTCAAGCCGCACGGTCGTAAGAAGAGAGCTTCTTTCATTAGGAGATATGCGATACGGAGGACCGGACCTCGTGTGATAAGGGAGCCGTCGACATAAATCATGGTACGCTTGAAAGGAGAATTATTTGTGGGACACGTCGGACGGATTATATTATCAGCCGATTCCTGGCATCTTCGCTCGGTTATCAACGGCATACTTGCAGTGTCGTCGTCTGCACGAGTCCGCCATTGTCAGATACTTTCCTGTACTTTCCTATCGGTGGCCCTTGGGGTTACGTACACCGCAAGCGTGTCGTTCTTCCGTGCTCAGTTCCGAGGGACGACGGACGACCGTTCAAACACACCTCGGCCACGGGCAAACAGGGATCTTAGATACTCGAGGACATTTTAAATTGGCCATTATACTATTTAACTTGAGGGACCGTGGGCGCGCAGCGAGCCGGAGAAGGCCGCTGTGCAGGGCGCGACGGGCCGCTCCACACATGTCATTCCTATTCAAACCAGAGCAAATAGTGTTAACCGTATTTGCCTACGTTCTCGCTCACCTAATGTCTCCGCTCTCTCGTCCACGGCATTAAAATTTCAGCCGGAGTACCATCCGGATGACGTCTCCGTTCCATCTTCGATTCGCCATTATCTGGATGTGAAGGAAAAGTTGGCCGATACGTCCGGCGACGCTTCGGAGTACACTGTCGAAACTTTATGATCTTCGCTTGCGTCACGTCGGGGCTTAAGTAGTCCAGCCGTCTTTCATTGGCCTCGATGAAACTCACGGCGATCCGCTGGGATTTCGATGTAATCCTGAAAGAGAATCCATAATTATCCTGCCGAATCTTGGCCGGCCATGCAGACCGTCGTATCCCTAGGAGCGAACGGATTTTCCGGTCCGAATCCTCAACATCCCGACAGTGTCCGTGTTTGTGTGAAGGATATAGGCTCGCGAGCGCGACGTGAGCCGCGGCAACTTGCGACTGGCCTGGCGATTTTTATGAATTTTAACGAGGATCTTTCGGGTGCCATTCGAGGAAATTGGCCCGAGCCGAGTATGCACCCAGGGCAAACACAAGACAATGAGCGGAGATTTTTAATCAAGTCTCTCGTTCCCTGCAGCGGAATTAACTGAAATTACGCCGCGCGGGGCCTCACTCCCAGCGTGGATTTAGAATTCATGCAGTCTTTTCAAAATCTCCATTGTCCCCGGGCGTAAGGGAAGTGCCCGATAACGAGCACGACGTGATCACGCGTCGTACAAAAGCGTCGGTTTCCGCTCCTTTCTAATTATTCCGGTCGCGAGACCCCGAATACCGGAACGGCCGATATGAATGCACGCTCCCTTTGTTTCCGCGCCGACTGATTAGCGAGAATATTTAAAGAGGGCGCACCTGCACAGCAGATGCAGCGCGCCACTTGATACGTCGGTCGAGCGGCGGTTGACAAAAATTTCGCATCCCGCGGACCACGTCCCGGCGACAAATCGTCTCCGTTAGTTTCGAATGCCGAGTGCCACGCGCTTCCGTCGCCTCCGTGCTCGGCCAGATATTTATGAACGTCGCGAAATCGCTAGGCAGAGAACGAGGACGGGCCTTCACGTTCACTTGCCGCGGAGCGGAGAAATAAAAATGAGTCTGTCGCTTCTCATATTAAGTGTAGCCGACTACCGTCGAGGACACCCATGGGGTTGAGACGCCCGCCGGGCTCGCTGCGACGTATTTAAATAAAACATCGGATCGCGCTGCAATTCGCCCACTCACCCCCTCGCTACCCCGACCCATTCGTCCGTTCGCGTTCCACCCCCCTGTACACACCTGCGGATAAACAAATTAAGCTGCAGCGAACGCAGCGCGCTGCAGGGGTGCTTTTGCCACTTAACAAACAGCCCTGCACCTCCCTCCGCCACGTAATGTTTGCTCAAGTCAATCCTCAAGCACCTCCGTGTCCCCTGGAACCATCGAAAATGATATCCCATCGCGTGGGCTCGACCACGATCACGACCGAGCCGATATTTTCAGCTCGTCGCTTGACGGATGTTGCGAGTTCGGAGTTCGGGTCGTTAATCACTGCAGCGATTTCGGCGTCGAGTCGGAAGAATGCGCTCAGGTAAGGGACGTTCGAGAAAGTAGGTGGCGCAAGTTGCGGGCCACAGGACGGGGTGCATTCTCGAGTGCGGAAGAAGCTAACGGAGGCGTGTTATGACGAGGAACGCCATGTTCGGAGCGTCGCGTCGCGTCGGGAGGGCGGTCTGTTCCCTATAACGGTAAACGAAAAATAGTCGGCACGAAACGCCATTCGCAACGACAAAGAAGCCGGCTCGATGCGTCTCTGCACTCCCCAGGGAGGAGGCAGGACGATTAATCAGCTGTTGGCAAGGCGGAGGAAAGTGCGCGTCCCAGGGGTTGGAAGGACCGAACTC
Organism: Priocnemis perturbator; assembly: GCA_963942575.1. Classification (NCBI taxonomy): domain Eukaryota; kingdom Metazoa; phylum Arthropoda; class Insecta; order Hymenoptera; family Pompilidae; genus Priocnemis; species Priocnemis perturbator. The sequence continues at coordinate 20,920,183 of OZ012643.1, read as the reverse complement.
CGCACAATGTTTCTCTTCTTCCTTGCCGAGTGCGCTTTTCCGCCACGCTCGACTCGCACGGAAAACCGCGTCGATTTGCGCGTCGAGAGTCGAGAGTGGCGATGACTCGGCCGACCGTCCAAATATTTGACTCCTAGCGGTTCCCAGAGGTGCGCGTCGGCCCAGCGTCGCAGGTACAGGACGGCACGTAAAAATTCTCCAGGGAGTCAGCGTCATCGCGATCCCTTTCCGCATCTTTGCGGTTTTCCGCTTCACCGTACGAGCCGCGAACCTTCTCGCGGAGCGTTACGCTGCGGGAACGGCAGGTGCGAACGTTTAGGCTCGGTGTCCAAATATTTTCGCGAGCGCGGACAGTGGATCGCTCTCGGCAGGGCGACCGCTACGGCCGGAGTCGTGAAACTCGCGAGCGTTACGAAGTGCAAAGTACGAGCGAGGAGCGGCCCCGCGTCAGAACGCGCCACGGGAGGCCGAGATTTACGTGGGTTTTACATTCCTCGCCACGACGAGAACGATCCATCATTTACCCGTGTCCGACTCACGAAAGTATCATCCCCTAACGGCGGTAATCCCGCGGCTTCCCCGTATCTCCGGGCCAGCGCGAAACTTTCGCGAAAAACTCAAGTTTTTCCCCCCCGCTCGCCCCGCCACCTTCAGCCACCGTTCGACGGCCCTCCGCGACGTTGCGTCTTCTTTCTTCTCGCTCTCGCGACTGTCGAGTCCGACATGCATCGCGCTATCCCACGCACAAGCAGCGACTATTTCGTCAGAGCATGCGAAGTGGCCGCAAAGCAGTCTCGGGCCCCTCGTGGCTTTCTAAGGCGCCGTGCCCTGGAACCGCGAGAACCACGGAATTTCGTGAGAGCCGCAGAGCAGCCACGATGAATATTTCTCCGGGTCCGCGGATTATCATACGGAATGAGATTGCGACTGAATCATTGATGCCCCGAGCCGCTCGGCCGATGTTGCGGCCTTCGCGATAACCCACGAACGAGCCAAACGCGACTACTGCGATTTTTCTTGCCGATCGCGAATCTACCCTCCCTTATTGCCGAGCCCGAGGCCTCTAATAAATGCCCCCTGGCCGGGGCGAGCGGATGTTAATGTTGTTAAAGAGACGCTGCGAGTTGCGAGGAAGACGAAGGCCGGCCGGATGATTTTGCGCCGGGAACGAGGTGCGTCGCAAGAGGAGGGGTTCGAGTATTGGCAGGCGGAGATGGATCCACGAACAGACGCACGTCATTTATCCGACGTCCCTCGCCGCGTCGCTCGCATCGTGCATCGTGCACCCCAAAATAATCGCGACCGGGGTCCTTTTCTGCTCCCCGCGCCCACCCGACAAATTGCACCCGCCTGCTCCTGGGAATTCGGCCAAGTTATGACCGAGGCTGACGACTTTCCGACTCCCGTAATTACCGTTCTGCGCTCGTGCCTCCATGAGCACGTCCCAAAAGCATCGGGGCACACGCACGCGTCGTTTCCGCGCGATCGCCCGAAAAAAGCATGATGCCGGAAAGAGAGATATTCCGGCAGCGAATTATTCCGCTAATAAGCGCGAACAGGTTGGCGTGCAACGACGGACGCGTAAGTGAATTTGACGCCGAACTGATTTCACGCATATCGCGGCCGACGTTTGAGCTGCTTCGATATTTATATCGGTTTGCCGGATTAATGGCGACGACGCCGACGCCGACGCCGACGCCGGTTGCGGACGAAGCCACGGCGGAGGGAAGCACAGTGTCGAGAAGGAATGCTGCGCGCGTTTCGCGGGGGCTGCAACGAGGTTAGCGCACTCGGCGTCGATCCGTGCATGCCCCCGGTCGTCTTGCAAGTGCGAAAGGGGTGGAGAGAGCGGAAATAGAGAGACAGCCGGGCTGTACTAGCTTTTCAGGCATATATAGGTGGAATATCGCAAGGAAAGGCGCACAGTGGTTGCGCGCACGGCCACCAGGGGCGTGTCCGGTGCCGCCTTCGCAGCTGGCAACCCCCGTGAAATCCACCAACCCCCAGGACCCCCACCCCGAGCGGGGCCACCTATGCACCTTAACTCTTAATTTGCAGAGACCTCGCTCTTAATTGTGGAACGCTGCTCCGGCTCCTGGCACCTGCGCGATAACGACCACCGGCCATCCAGAGAGTCTTCTCGACCCTTCGATCCGCTGCCACGATCGTTCGCGGATTAATTCTCGAGACCGTCGAGTCGAGCGCCGCTCCTCAGTACTCGGGTCGTAATCTGGTAGCGGGGCGACGTTGTTCCTCTGATTCATTACTTTATATTTACTTTCGCAACTTCCGAACCGAGACGACATTTATCTTCATACCGTTTTAATATTGCCCCGCGAAATACTGGGCCTTCACTCTTACCGCTTACTCCTCGTCCGAGCCGGCCATCTCCTCTCGCCTCGGCCACCGCTCTGCCTCTATATTGCAGTTCCGATGAAGTTGCTCGCCGCGAAATTACCAAGCTCGCCCGAACTTTTCTCCCGTCGCGCGTCGCCCGGCCCGAGGAAGATTATCAAGCGTCGCGGCCGCGGACGCAAATGCCGCCGAAGTTTATCAATTTCGCGGCACGGACGGCGTGACGCAATTTGTTTCGTGTCCAGCGAAATCAGGAGAGCGTCGATTCAATGCATACGTAATCCCCGTTCCCCAAACTCACTCACTCCGGGATTCGACGGCCACCTCTCGCTCTCTCTCTCTCTCTCTCTCTCTCTCTCTCTCTCTCTCTCTCTCTCTCTCTCTCTCTCTCTCTCTCTCTCTCTCCTTCTCTCGTCCTCTCGCTTGTAACTGTCATTCATTTAATGCGAAGGCGGGAGAACCGTAGCGACGAACATACTCCGGTCCCTGCCCGAATAGCCAAGTACACCCGAGGCCGCTGAGGCCGCACATCGGTTGAGTTAAGTCACTGATTTGGAGCACGAAATGCACTTCGAGGCCGGGACGTCGTGCACCGAATTCGAGACGCATCGATCGATGCCTCAATTTATTCGACGTCCCGCACCCCCCGAAGTGGCGCACTGCTTCCTTTTTTTTTTTCTGCTCCCGAAAATGCGAAACGATCGCTCAGCCGTCAGTGCGCGAACTCCTGCGAGGATCGAGTGTGAGCGGCGAGTGATGTTTAAAAAATAGGACGATATATTCCTGGAGTGCCTTGCCGCGCGTACCGAAATACACCGGGACGCTGACAATCGGCCCCTTCTCGGCGGCGCCAACGACACCGAATACGCAATAGAAAAATATGCTCGTGCATTATTTAGGGTCGCGACGTACCGCGTCTCGGGAGACTCGACGCTAAGGCGGGAACCGACGTCACCGGTTTCCATCTATCCATCTGCATATGCTTTGAGATCCGGAATGCACGAGGAAGACACGGTACACTCCGGACGACGGTTCTGATCTATACGCCGCGCCGCTTCGAAAACGGAGAAATAGGAGAATCGGCGTGCAAAGGGTGGCACGTACCACGGCGACGAGCTTTCTTTTTCGAGCGCAACGGAAAAGAGAAAAGGGGAAATGCAACAGCTTCGGGAGCGTCGCTTGGAAAATAATTTATATCGCTTCCGCTTGCGTCCCTCGCCGCGGAGAGAACGATTCTTGAGGCGAGCCCGGGCGCAACCAGCTTCGACGTTGCGACGAAAATCTTAGCACCTGACCCGTTTTGTCAGACGAATTCGAAGGATTAGTTCGTGAGAACGACTGGCAAAGATACTTCCCTTGTTCTCGAGATTATCGAGTTTCTGGCCGGATTACGCGCTGCGAGGGCAGAAAGTTCTCTCTCTCTCTCTCTCTCACTGTCTTCGGTGAAAAAGCGAAACACCATAAGGGGGTGGCGTCTAGGATTAATAGGATTGCAGGACCAATCAAAGTCTGCCGGAAGTGAGAAGCCAGAGCGGTTAACCCCGCGTAATGGAGGTCAGCTCCTTCGGGGACGAACTCGGACTTTGGAAACTGGTATACCCTCCACGGAAGAGTTCGAGACCAACTTGGAATCGTCTCGGTCCTGAAGTGTCACTTTGATTTCGCGCGCGGAGCAATTGAATCGTCCGCAGGGAAAATAAGTCCGCGCTGGGCGGCCTTAACTTTTTACCCGAGAAGGATTATTAATAATGTCGTATGCTTCGGCCGGTTCAATTTTTAATCGTCCCACTCGACCAGAGATTTCGCGCCGTTCGATGAGCAACCGCTCTCATCGAAACAAGAACCTCTCGGTTTTTATCCACCCTATCCGGCTGGACAATAAATTCTTCGACGAAGATTGTGTCCGGCCCGACAGCCGGCGAAGTTACGAAGTAGTCATAAAGAAGGAAAGTAGGACCGGACTAACGACCGCTGTGCGCATCCCAGTAATTTCAGTGCTGGCTATCGCCAATGGAGTGCCATGATCGCTCGTGCGATTTCCAGTTGTCGCGTAAAGCCCGGCACTCCTTTACTCACGATTCTTCGGCCGCTCTGCCGAGGTCTGATGACGACAAAAGCTACCGTGGAGGTAGACAGCTGAATTTTTCATTAACCTAATCCTTTGGACGGAGGCGAGGAATGACTTACGAGTATGATCTCGGAACTTGCGGTGGGAACTTAATGATTTACGGAAAGTGCGATCGAACGGGCGCACGATCTCGTGCGCGGAACTATCGAGAGATGGCGATCCCGTGGGACGTCGAATTCGGGAGGAAAATCGAAAGGCGGGTCGAGCCAGCGGCACAGCTAGCACGAAACTCGTGATACCGGCGTAACCGACATTTTCACTTCGCCTGCTCCTGTCTCCCTTGCCACCCTCGCCAGCCGTCTCTCTCTCTCTCTCTCTCTCTCTTTCCCCGCAGCTCTCCTTGCCTCGCGGGCGCAGTCACTGCTGCCAACTCTATTTATCAAATGTACGTTTAATTTTTTCGCAGCCACGATCATACATCATCCTCGAGGCGTGATCCGCTTCGGTCCGGAGGGTCGAGCTCGCTTCCGCAGACGTGGCAGGATTACCAGCCGAGAAGGTTGCTCGGGAAAATGGAAAAGCAGCTGCGCGAACAAAGCGCGTGTTATCGCGGTCGGGAGGTCAGAGAAAATTGCGGCTGACAAATCGAGCGACTTAGCACGGTGCGAGCGTCGCGCAGTTTCAACCCTTAAACCTCGAATTCGGACGCGAACGATGCGAGCGGTTGGCGGGGTACGAAGGGAACGTGCCGTCGTCGTCGGCGATGTCGAGCGGAGAACGTCTTCTCGACGACGTATTCCCGATTCGTCGGACGTCTTTCCGGCGTCTTTCGTATACGGGGGATCGTATCGAAGGAGGAAAGGAAGGTTGCCTCACCTCGCCTTGCGTGCGGCCGAAGGGTGGAGAGAGAGGAGCTGGCAGGAGCTACGGTGGCTGCGGCTCAGCCCCGAGAAATTATGGCTCTTGTCACGGCTGTTCATTTGTAGATGGAGTTTTTGCTCCCCGAGGAGGCTGCCCCAATCACGAGCCGCGGAAATTGCACCCCCATCCCCCACCCTTACTGCCTCGCCTTCCCACTCCCTCCCTCCTCCTCCCTTCCTTCCCACCCTCCTATCGTCCTCCACCTCGCCTCTTTCACCTTCTCCACCTCCAACCCGTACGTTCTCGCCGACGCCTTACCACCCCCGATATAGCTCCCGATCTATTGACACCCAGCACGGTCGTCTCGAGATGATTTATCGAAAATTGGAAAGCTCTGACGATTGTCGATCGTCACGCTGTCTCGAACCCTCCGCAGACAACCGCTCGAATTCCGCTCAAATTCCGTTCGAGTTACGTGTGCGCCTCGTCCTTCGCTTCGCGCGACACATCCCTCGCCGATCTCTCATCGAAAGCCTCCCGAGTCGCGCGAGATAACGTATAAATTGATATCGCTCGTTCGTTAGACTCACCCCCCCATTCGGGCCCGTCGCTCGCGAGTGAGACAGCTGTAACGAGTACAAAACGCCGGCAACTTAATTTTCCCGCGTACGCGTCAGATCCCTCCTTCGCCAACTCGTATAAATTTCTGTCTCCGCGTCTCCGTCGAGAGACACCATTCGCATAATTAAGGTTGAAGTATGCCGCGCCACCGCGAAGACGCGGAAAAACGTGGCGAAACACGGCCGGAGAGCAGGATCCATCACGATGCAGTAACGAAGGCATCAGCTGATGACACATTTTAATATCTTAAAACAGGCGGCTTCGGAGCCGGTGGCGGGGAGAGCTTTCTCTACCGTTCCCTCCTCCTTTTTTCCCTCGCCTCGTCTTTGTCCCGTCGTCGCTCCGTCGTCGTGACGAGGAGCAACAAAAGAGTACGTCATGCATTATCCTTCTGCTTTTCCAGCTTCCGTCGAAGTCGAAGCGGTAGGGAGAGAAAAGGCATGGAGGGCCAACGCGCGGGGTGCGAAAATACGTCGAAGGAGAGGAGAGGTGAGAGAGAGAGAGAGAGAGAGAGAAACGGCGAAGACGACAAGCAAAGTCCCCAGGTGCCAGCGGAGAGCGATGATTAAGCTCGCATTTTAATCAAAGGACCGGAGTGAAAAGTCTTGTAGCGCGGAGATGATAGGATTTCCCGCTTGATAAATCAAATCGGTTTTTCGCACAGTTCGCGGCTGTAATAATAAATTTCTTCCCGTCCGGCCGCCTCTTTTCGATTCCACTCCGCGCCTCGTCGCGGTCGGCACATTGTCACTCGCGCGGATTCTGACGAAGCCGGATAAGCGTGCACAGAGCAAAGCAGCGAGCCCAGGCGAAATTTATCCCGGCACGGAGGCTCTTTCACGATATCCGCGAACTCTCGGCTACGACACGGACGCATCTTGGGGCCGGCCAGGGACGAGAACGAATTTCACGAACTAAATTATTATAACGGGCGCGGCACTCGGAAGCGCGAGCTTTACGACTCCCAACATTCTCGTATAGTCCCCTTAGCTCGTCCGCTCGCCGCTGCGCCGACACCGTGTACTCGCCTCGCGTGCTTTCACACGTGCGTGCACCCGTGTCTGCGTGGGTGTTTGCGAGTTATAGGCGCGCACTCGCGCACGCTCCGGCTCAAGACACGTCGCCATCATCCATACATTATGCACGGACTAATGCTGTTTTTATTCAACGGACCCCGTGTGCCATATACACGCCAACGGGCGCCATCCGCGAGACACTAAACCCACGGGCATCGTGCTTTACGGCGATATAATTTAATTTTTCAGATTTAAGGACCGCGCCGCCCTCCTCGCCTCTCTCTCTCTCTCTCTCTCTCTCTCTCTCTCCCTCGTCGCTGCCTCCAACGGGTGATCCCTCGGGCGGCGAAGGAGGCAGTCCTTCCGCCTTCAAGGAGCTCCTTTGCTCGCCAACTGGCTTTATGGATTCTGGATTGGTCTATGTCGAAGACGAACGACCGGCTTAAACGGAGATGAGCTGAGTTTTCGCACGATTTTATTCTCCCCCGGAATGCTTCGCATTGATGACAGCACGATTCTCGGGCGAAAAGTTAACGACCAGTGAATCTCGGATCATCCGATTCTTTCACGTCGCGCCGCCGGATGCTCTTGCGTTTCGTTTCGAGTGTGTTTCCACGGTAGGCGCGCACGCCCGTGCGCTAGCTGCTTGGATCCAGGGATCGAAGGAAAGGACGTCGCACGGATGCCGTGTCTCGAGGACGAAGTAGAATATTGTGGAGGGGGTGGGCGGGTGGAATAGGGTGGGAGGAAGAAGGATGCTGCGTTCTCAAAGGGGACATACTGTGGATGATATTTTATTCTTGGCCCTCAGATCTTCCCCCGTCCGCTTCGACCTCTCACAGGTCTTCTCGCTCCCGTTGATGCCGTTCTCGCCGCACCACCGTAAGTAGCGCCAGCAAACGGGGCTCGAGGCCTGGTCTGATGGATTTCACGACTCCATAGGGTCCCCTCAATCCACACTCACCCCTAGCCCATGACCTCGCCCTCCGCCCTTCCCTTCTACGCGCTTCTTTGCACACATTTTCACACGTACGCGCTATCACGTGCGCTCTCACCTATGCCCATCTAAGGATCACGCGTCTCAGTCAGCTGCCCACTGGCGCGTCAGCCACGACCCACCGACCACCAAATTCCCTTCAGTCTCGCTTTATAAAGTGGACGCTCGCCCCGGACGAGTATATGATACGGTGGCCGCGAAGGAGGATGCGTGGAAAGCCGAGATCGAACGTCTCTCGTCGGCAAGCGAACTCGATCGCTAGGGGTAGAGAAACGGACGGGCCCTTCGGCGAGTGAAATCTTGGCCCGCCGTACGCGCGTATAGTCGCACGACCGTATTACCGTGCACGACTATTGAAAATGCATGACCTTCGAAGATTCGGCAAATATTTTGCTGCGTACGATCTCTTAAATTCTCCGCTACGATCCGGTTTTACCAAAACGTCACCGTGAGCCGGTCAATAAAGCCGTGATACTACCATCTTCTCGGACGATCTTCCCCACTTGTCTGAAACGTTACGACTGCGAGCGGCAAGCGAGAGACAGAGAGAGAGAGAGAGAGAACGGAGGAAGAGGAAAAGACGAGCGCTCGTCCGACGAGGAAACGGAAGAAGACGCTATGGGAAATTCAGAGGAGGTGTAAAACCTTCCTCGGTGACAAATCCATCGGTCGTATTCCGTGGAATTTTCAATTATCGCCTAAATAAAATATCGGAGCCGGGAAGACGGCGGCAGCGAGCGGCGGGGTGGTGCCGTATGACGTAAAACCACCCTTACGCTGCCTCTAACTGAATTGTACATGCCTCGACGGCACCCTTATACGATCGCGCCTCGAACGAAAAAAGGCGGGCATTCGGCGTCATAAAATTACCCGGGCGCAATAAACGCGCGGCGGAAAGTGCGAAATGACCGCGTTAAATTCCGACTGACGACTTCGTTCGGAATTTAAGACGCGGCGGAAGACGGAAGTGCACGGAGCACCGGTACGTGTATCGCGCCCTCCAATTTCACGTGGAACCCGAAGAATCGAGCCCGGTCGAGCGAGCCTTTGGCTTCGAAGCTGCGCGCGATCCTCACGAAAGTGCAAGGCTTCCGTACTCCTGCACGACGACACTGCTTCGTTTTCCGCGGGTCCGGTCGGCGGGCAGACGTCGTTGAAGTTTTTAATATTCCCCGTAAACAGGCGGCATCTACCTCTGGGACGAAGTTTGAATTAGCAGAGACATATTCATACGAGGAGTTTGCATCGAGGGTCGTTCCTCGGAGGGCACTCCGTCATCTCACTGCTTCTCGCTCACCTCGTCCCGCCCCCGCGCCGTCCCACGGACGCCCTCGGGGAGAAGCTGGTCATTAATTAAGTCTTTTTGCAGACTGACCCGCACAAGTGGCAACGAAAGCTTAAAAAGCGTCACGACCTCCGGCCCTCGCCGTCGTCTCGAGCCCTCCGGTACTTGACAATATTAAGGGAAGTATATTTATTCATTCTTTTTTTGCGCCCGCGCCCGCCCAACTTGCGACCCCTTTTACTCCTGAAAATCGACTCAATCCCCGGAGTTCGGATATGTGATGTTTCCCAAATGAATTTGCCCCTCGAACATTATCGCCCGACGCCCGATCGATGATAAGGGTGATTGGATAAAAATTCGCCGCGCCGCGACGCGTAGCAGTCCGCATTAACTGTGTCCTGGCCCGACGCGCAACTTCTGAAACTTTGAAGAGGCCTGTACAGGCGATACACGTCCGTGGAGCGGTTGCGAGTGGCTTTCCTCCGCATGTTAGCAGCAAATTGTTAAGGGATAGGGAATTCCGTGTACGAGAACATGACATCGGCGCCGAGCCGGAACTCTGGCAACGTACATACGTATTGCTGCGCTCACTCACGTATGCAAATAAGTTCTCTCGACCGGTCCGGCTAGCCTTGGATACCGAAACGGAGCGCGGCAGCAGGGAAGAAAAGTGAAGAAGCGCAATTTCGTCGATCGCCCGCCTGAAATGAGAGAACTGCGCGCCTAATTAAATCCGTCGAACTTTTCCGTCGCGTCCCAGCACTTTTGACAATTGGCGAGGCGGTGCCGAGAAGGGGCACGCAAAACAGGGTCGACGAAGCAGGGGTTGTCACACCGGGGCGGGGGAGGGAAAGGCTTTCGACCGCGAGATAGCCTTCACCCTCTCTCACTATCGCCACGGCCCAAACGAAACAAACAATATGTTAGCAACCCTCGACGATATTTCGAATTTGAATTTAAATAACTTGGCAGGATCGGCTCTGGGACTCTGGGACCACGCACGAGCGTTCCTTGTCTCATTCCTCGTTTTCCAGCTCGCTCCCGCTCTCTTCTACTTCCGTGTTTCCCTCTTTTTCTCATTTTCTCTGTCCCGCTCCTCTACGTGCCCGCGTTGCTCGGTACAGACACGACCCGACGAAACGGCTAGAGGCCGTGACTTATAAAGTCGTTACCTTTCGCAGTTCGCCGCGGCCGTCCGGGCGAGTGCTTCTAGATAGTGTGTCTCGTGCGTTCGGCGACCGTCTGTTAATTCTTAATTGATCTAATATTTATAAAATCCCCGTCCTGTCTCGGAGACTTGGCCAGATTTCCCCTGGTGACCGGACCGACGGCCGCGGAGGCGGAGGTATCGTGCGCACTTGCCCTGCTATATTGAAAAATATCGAGTCGACGAAATGTTTGCGCTCCTTTGCCTTTTTTTCCCGCGGTTTCTCTCGCGCCCTGCTTCCTCCTTCCACCCACCCCTCCTCAACTTCCCTTCTTTTCCCTTTCTCTCTCTCTCTCTCTCACGTTTTTTTTTTGCTTCCTGACCCAACCATACACAGCTTGATTAAAGTTTACTCCCCGCGCGTCGATAAATACATCGTACGATGTAATTCCGTTAGTCAACGACCAGTCCACTTCCTTCGAAATAACGAGAGATCGAATGTCATCGAATATTACTTCGCCGACCGGAGGCAAGTTCTGCGTTGAAGAGTCGCGAATTATTCTACGCCGGTCGATTGCATGGACATGCATGAAGCAGTACGATGTCAACTTTGGCCTCGCGACGAGCCAGCCGAGGACCGGGTACGCTTCGCGTATCGGAATTCGACGAAGCGCGTCGGGAAGGCATCGAGGCGAGATTCAGCGAGCGTGATTTTCATTAGAGCCCGCGCTCGTTTTCGGGGGCCATATTCCGCGGGGAGTGCTTTAATCCTACTCAAAAACCGCAAGCACCGACGCCACGTCGGTATGAATGGTTGAAGGGACGGCAAGATTTGGCTGGCAGCAGAGGGCTCAGTCGGCGGCTGGCGGCTGGCTACCTCGCTGCTGCATTATTTCGGTCCGCGAGATGGATCCGTCTTCGGGTGAGATGGCATTCGGTAAGGACCGGCCGAGCGGAGACTGACGCCTCCTGCGCGCCGAGTGTCAACGTTAATATTTGAGAATCCGGTTATCGCGTGCTTAATATGCAAGGGTTAATATGAAGGCGCCCCCCAGGAGTCGTAAGGCGGTGGCAGCACGTATGCCGGCTACGTCCACGCCACCCTTTACCCGCGAGCGGCAACCCGTACCTAACACTCGCTGCATATTTCATATTTATATTAACCTGATTAAGACATGTTGCCCCGCGGCTTAATGTAGATATGTGGAGTTTGTTTCTGAACTGGCATTCATTTTAATGGAATTTGTAATTAAATGAGCTATGCTGCGCGTCTTTCTCTCTCTCTCTCTTTCTCTCTCCCCTACTCTTTCTCTCATCTAGCGCGACGCATGCATTCGGAAATCAGCCTTTCAACCGATTTCTTCGCACCTCCTAAGTCCTGATCTTCGAGACTCGCCACGCTCTCAGCCGCTCGCCGCGCGCGAATTTCCGCAAACTTCTTGCGCCACTGCGTTCAACGAGTGCCGTTCATAATGAATTCCGTTTGCCGGGGTGTATACCGAGCGCTTCATGAATATTGCAGGCTAGAGTGCGCAGTATTATTCGGTTACGAGGCGTGATTAGCGTCTCCGTCAACTCGCATCAAACTTTCCCGATTAATCAAGCTGAGCTGCCCCCACGGTGCCGCCCAGGTTCTCCCCGTCTTTGTCTTTCGCCTCCTCTCCCAGACCTTCTCCCTCCGCGCTCGCCTCTCGCTCGCCTCTCGCTCGCTCCGACACTCTGGCTCACCTCCTCATCCACGGGCAACCCCTTCGCGGTGGTGACGATGCCACCGTAATGTAAACTAATTAAACTGGAGGCCAGGCACTAATGTGTCCATTATGTCGTCCTGCCCTCGGCCCAGCTTCGCGCCGGACCCTCAAGCACTCTCCCTTGTATCGTCCCTCTTGCCCTTTCTCTGTTCTCTTCCCTCCCCCACCTCTCTCGTCCACTCTCTCGTTCTCTCTCTCTCTCTCTCTGTCTTTCTCTTTCTCTTTCGTCCGCCCTCGAACAAACTTCGACCGCAAACCCGCAGAAATGCTGAGCATAATGCACACTCCACCCCCCACCCCCTGTTTCCCTTGCCGTCTTAAACCCTTTCGGTATACCTGACCATGTGGCAGGTACTCTGCTACGAAGAAGGTTCTCCTCGGCCAAATGGATTCGTGGTTACAATCAGCCACCGCGTTAAGACCGGATATTATGGACTCGTGGGCAGTGTTATTTTTGTCTGTTCACGAGCGAAGACTCGATGACGATCGACGCGCGTGCTCGAAGAACCGAGATCCGAACGGAGTTCGTTGTCAAATTAAATTAGAAGCTTCTACCCGGGTCAGAATTTGCTGATAATAAGCGGCGCGAGCTCGGGACTTGCGGGATTAAGTAGAAACTTGGAGGTAGTTGGCATTTGCGCGCACCGCCTCGAGGCATAATTCATAACGGTCATTAATATTGTCGGATGCCTTAACGAACGCGATTGTCTTCGCCGGAGCGAGGAATCTATTGCCGCTCTTCTTCCTTATCCCCGACACCAAAAAAAGAAACAAGCACAGATCGTTCAGCCCTCGACTATGCACCCCGTCAACTATCAACGAGGGGGGCGCGACTATCAATTATTAACACTTCCATCTGTTACCGCGTCTTGCTACATCCCTCCGCTCGTCGAACCGTACGGCACAATGAGCTGCTACATCATATTATACGCTGCGGAGGACCGTATGGCAAGTGCACGTTACATCGTATTCATACGGAGATTTTCGGAAAGCTGGCCATCCGTCGATTTTTGCCGTCTTTTCGCGACAAACGGTGCGCGTATTATTGAGGAAGTCGCTTCAGCCGAAAGTAATAAGAAGGACGACGATGTTCGGCCGAGCATGGTGCGCGCCGACATTTTTCCTCGCCAATCGTCGAGTGAATTAATCTCCGCGAAACGGTCCCTCCGCTTTGCCGCTTAGAAGTGTTTTATGCGCCGGAGAACGCGCCATGGTGTTTTAATCAAGTGCCATACCATATTGCGCCCTGGGCTAAATGCGACTGTGCCATCCGCCCTGCGGGGGTTCCTCTTACAAATTGCTACCTATCGTGCCCCCCATCGCTACGTCTACGATACGTCACGACACTCTAAATGCATTATTGGCGAATTCGATATTAGAGCTGTCCATTGTATCGTCACGTCTGCATTCTGCATGGATTTCGTTCAACACGATCGAGAGTTTCCTGCTTCTCAGAAATACCTCGGACAATGCTGTCTTGCGTCAGCGCGTCGCGAGTCAGGGCTGGTAAAACAATTGGCAGGCGTCAATAAGTGAAATCGGCGAGTCGATACTTTCCCTCATAAAGTCAACGGCCATTAGGTTTTTACGCGCCAACTGTCGCCACACAGCAGGTTCTGTTTATAGGCGTAAAACAATTTTGAGCATAGAAAATCACGCGTTATAGTTTGGTATTATAGCATAACGGCTCGGCATTCAGCGGGGTTCATGGGGATAGTATAGCATTCGTTACGGAGGTATTCATAAACCATCATAACTTTGCTCGTGTGGGTCACAGCGCGCACCCCATCCTACCCTCGCACCAAGTACACTCGCCAGCCTTCCCTCGCAAATGATTCATTAGGTTCGGCGGAACTTTAACAAATGCCCAATGATCATCGCCCGCCAAACTTTTCCGACATTTAGACCGTGAATCGCGTTCGTTGCATCGCGATTTACAGGTCGATGCACTTTCGACCGAACACAAAGCGTCGCTCGACTCGCCCACACTCCGCTGCGAGCGTACCTTTGATCATTATCATATTCGCTTCTTTGGCCGACGTCGCTCCGCCCATATAAAGCTCTCTCGGCGGATCCCTCAAACATAATTCTTAATTATGCCATTAAACGAATCACGGTGTAATACGATTCTCAGCGTCATCCCGCTTCCTTTTGTGGCGCATTACTTGATTTTAAAATACGCAACGTATGTCCTACCCCGAAGGGACCGTCGATCTCTCGGCTCGCGTTTCTGTTGAAATCTCAAACGCTGCAAGATTCGATATGTGGCCATCCTCTCGACTTTCATTTTTTCGATCCGACGTCGAAGAGAATTGTTTTTTTATTGTTGGTTGTATTATCTAAACGATTGCACAATAAGGAACATGTGACAGTTTCTTTTTAACTCTTTTGAACCATTTTCATCCTCTGAAAGTGCGGTTCAAACGGGAGGCTTTTATTTCATGGTATTATGTTCATCCTTTTCTCAATTACTTTTAATTTAACAGGAATTTAGGACTACAGCTTACGCGTTGCGGAATCGCACTGCGTTAAAGTAGCTCCATGAAAACAGATTAAATTCTACATGGCATAATTCAAACTTCCGTGTTTGTAGATGAAGAAGTACGCGATATTAAATATAGCCTGCCGTTTGGTGCTGAGCGACTTTTGAATAAGTTGTTTGGAGTCGATGCTCGCTGGCAAAGCTGTCAAGGATTCATCTCGTCCCGTTTACGACGACGTAAATGGCTTTAAAGGCTCTTCATGTTTTCGAAGCTCGTAATATGCTAACGTGCCGCCATCTCACCGCTAACCTTAATCAAGTACGAAGCTGGGATGTCCACTATGACCCCCGTTCTCTGCATACTTCGGTTTGGCCTGTGTGCAAGCATAACGCCCCGATGCGCTCCAAGTTGCTTCAACTTCGTTAAGCACATTTTGACTTTCGTAAAGATTCCCCATTCACTGCCGCCAGAAGTTTCAATCCCGCGCTTGCGATCAGCGTGCACAACGGAAGTTTCGAATGCACAGCGACGCATAGTGGATATTATCAGCCAGATCGATTCCCGATATCTCCACTTCGGAAGCTCATTGCGCGCGTCAGCATCGGACGAGACTTAAGATCGGCAAAATCTACGAGACCTGTGTTCTTGTATTAGTGCTGATTTTCATATTTAAAGAATGAAAGGTCTCCTGAATCGTCGAAACTTGTAATGCCGAAGATACGATACTGGCGTTGCCCTTCGTATCGTGTACCAATTGTACGATTGTCGTGTATTTTAGTAGAAATATAGTTTGTAACACATAAAACGAGATACTGTTAACAGAGAAGACGGACGTCGATCAAAAAGGCTTCATATCAAATGGAGGACAATCAGTACAGGACATATGGACAAAGTCAGTATCTTCTGTACCACAAGTATGAATATTCGAACGAATGTTTTGCCACTGAAGCACAAAAATGGGTGCAAATAGAAAAAAAACACGTGTCTCTCAGAATCCGGGACTTAACAACGTATTCGAAGGAGAATGAAATTGGATCCGGACAGTCGGGCAGCTTCTCTTGTCAGATTTCATCGCATCGCAGCTACGCCCGGGTGCAGCGGATTTCTTCGTAGAAGTTTAATTCAGTCCCGTCGACGATGCGAGTACGTGCACGAGCGTTAGGCGGTGAATAGGGAAGGTGTGGGAGAGAGAGGAGGGGTGGCAGGACGTAGAGGGCATTGGGTATATGTAACTACGTCGAACGCTATCCCACCTCTTGTACACGTCCCGAACGATAGTTTGCCAGAGATACGGACGAGTCCTTCAGGGCTCGCAAACCCAACGGCTGGCCACGGTGCCCACGGGAGAAACCCTGGGAACTACCCACGAACACAGGAGCCCAGGAACTTCCGAATCCGCGAACTGCAACTACCGCAGTTAGCCTCGTCGCTGTTTTTGATAAGGATATTAATAAAGTTTAACACCCACGGCGCCCGCGCCCGCGCTCCGGCAATCCGGGGATTAGCTGAAAGAGGAAGGAACCGATGCTGGTCGGTGGGGGATCGAGAGAACACGTCCGCCCGAAGTCGCATGTAGCGCAACAAGAAGCCTCTGGCATATCCGTCAGTTCGCACGCATCATCGAGCTGCTGCCGGCGATAGCGACTCGAGACTCGCCGAGTTTCCTGGAGGACCGGAAAACGAGTAGAGCGTCGAGGTCGCTCGTTCCTCGTCGCTTGTCGCGCAGAGTCATTGGTCAAAGTTGGAAGAAAGTTGGCGCGAGGAGACAATTTCGCGAGGCCAGGACGAATCGTCGTCGTCGGGCTGTTCAAGCGAAGAAGCGTCTCTGCCACCTTTCCCGACCCTCCTCCCCCTCCTCCCCCTTCGCCGGCCCCTCCCACGCTCTCGATCTCAGGTTGTACAGCTTTCAGCAGAGTCGGCAACAGGAGTTCCTGAAGTCGCGACGAAGGCACGGAGGCGGCTAGTGGCCCCCACAGGAGCTGTGCGCTGACTTTCGCCCCTATCTACCCTAAACCTCGCTCAGGAAAGCTCGTCTCCTCGTCCTCCTTCAAACAGATCGCATCGCCGCCTTCGCCCCTCTCTTTCGCTCTTTCGCCGCCCGATTAATGTCACTGACGATATGGTGAACGCCTCCCAGCAGTCTCTTAAGTTCCGTCCACACATTCACTTGGTTCACACAGCCCTCGTGCCGAGCGTGAATTCTGGTCTGCTCGGCTTCGAGGCAGCTGTCGAATTTTAGTTGGTGCCTCTCGCTTCCCTTTCTTGGAGCCGCGGTCTGAGCAGTCGGAGAGCTGGGGATCGGTCGCGTCGCTGGCTCGCAATCAAGAGTCGCTCTGTTTTTTTTATTCAAATCCCATCGCTCCCGACGTCGGGATGGCTCGTCGATGACCTCGTAAATTTCGCGCTCGCACGGCTCACGGCTATCACGGGCGCGGCTGGAAAATCCGGCGCGCACAACAACGACGTAAATCCAGTTCCAGTAAAACGAAACAAGGACACCGCTGGGAGCGCGGAGGAAATGGAAGAGTAGTTGACTCCACCTCGTAAAACGTCGCCGACCCTTTAATTGGCGAAATATGCTAAAAGTCGAGATCGCAATGAGATTTATTCGCCGCGCCGTCTGCCACGATCGCGGCAACGTGCTTCGAAATTTATCAGCACCCCGGAGACCATTCGCCGAGACGCATCGTTGTTCGATACGGCGCGGCGTATCGCTCGGACAACGCTCGCCGAAGGTAAGAAGGTAAGATCCGTGGAGCGTTAATCCGAGAGAGCAAGACTTCCAACCGACCGACAAATCCTCCGCCATCCGTAATCCGCGAAACGATGAGAAGAGTTCGACGAGCGATTCGCTCCGGTCGTAAATGTTAGCCGCGGACGTTTCGGCGACTCTCCACCGGGCAGGCGTCAACCGCGAGCGTCAGCATGGCGAATCGACTCGTCGACGGTCGTAAAGGTATTAAGGTGCATGATGTCTCCTCATTGTTCGCACAACGCGACATTACTTGCCTGTTTAAGCGGTCAGGGAAGAGGTGTACCGTTACCAGATTTATGATCGTCCTCCTGCCGCCACCGTAGACCCTCGTGAGACTCCTTCGAAAAGGACCTCTCTTTTACCTACCGTCCTCGCGCCGCTCCTCCGCTCGCCCGACCAAATTTGTTCGCCCCCAGGAAAACCAGGAATGGGCGGGCACCGTGGGCGCGGGCGGAATCCCAGGACGTTCAACGGAGGATAATCCTCCGAATAGAGGATCATCCAATTACGGTGCAGGTGACCCGAGCATCATTTGTATTCATTTCGCCTCCGTCTTACCTTCTTGTTGCGAGTGGGTGTACCTCGTCGCGCGAGACCCAGCTCCCCGCGTATCTTCCCTTCCTTCTTTATCTCGTCCTCTCACCCTTTCACTTTCGACGTCACCGAGGCGAGAGATTATCCGAGCGAGTGTTAAACAAAGACTTAGCCGGACTTTCGAGCTGGGATTTCCCGAGGATTAGCCGGTCCACGCCGCATTGAGACAATTAATTTAAACCGAACTGCAGTGACCACATCTCCACTCATCCCGCCGTCGAGCAAGCCGTCGAGCGAGCCGCCGAATCTCGCGGCCCGAAATCGGGCAGCTGTGCTTGGGGAGAGATGATTAGGTATAAGGCAAATGTCGCAATTATCGGCGCATTCCGACGCTTCGGTTTGTTCGAAGTCTTCGTGAGAATCGATTGACACGTAGTAAGTAAACTCTTATTTCTAACTAATGTTCACTTCTTTTTTTTATGTTATTCATAAGACAATGTCTATACAAAGTGTGTACTATATCATAATGACTCCTTCGGTTTTTATCGACATGCAGAAACGAGAGGAATACATTAGTAACAAGAACAATAACTTGTTTCGGATATGAATACAGTGAAGTGGGCCATATAATACCAGGAGGCCTCATAACATCTGATATAGCATCCATCCAAACAGCGCCATTTTTTAACAAACACCCCCGATAACAAGAAGAGTGCCAACAATTGCGACATTTATCTTACGGCGGACATAAAAGAAGAGAAAAAAAACCCCAAGTGATCGATCGTCATTGTCAGCGTGCAGAATAAAATGGCCCGATCCGCGCGCGGTCCGTATGACGCAACGGTAAGTGCACATATGACGAGGTGTTCACGGCTCGTTGCATGTCGCGGTGAAGCCTAGAGGCACCTTTATAATGGAGAGAGCGTGCACTTGTCCGATCTGCTGCGGTCTAAAATCTGACGCTCCCTCAGGGCATCGACGGCACCCTCGGTGATGGCACCGAGTTGCCCTTCCTGCTACTGGATGTTATATCTCTCGGAGTCGAGTGAGTTTGAGAGATAGTCGCGCGCGCACGAGAGAGAGAGAGAGAGAGAGAAACAGGGTGGTTTGGGAGGGGAAGGGGGGTGGGTGAACCAACGATACGATGACCACATCTGTTTGCAATTGAAACAAGTGGTCTCGATTCTCTGCCGGTTTTATGGGTTTAGCGGTTAACGCACCGCGCGCTAAATCTTCCTGCGACTACTCTTAAAACTTGATTAGGAAGCCGTGCACGTTGACACGCGCCGTAATTGTCGTGAGTGGTCGCGGCGAGATTGAATTACTCGGAGGAGTGATCGGAGAATGATCGTCGATCTGCCTGAAATAAATTCTCCAGATTACGGCCCCGCGCGGAAAGGGTAACTGCACGCGCTGGACTGAAGTGCGAGGGTCGGAGACGCGGCCGTCGAATCGTCGTCTCGCCGCGCGCAGACAATGGATCGGGAACGCGGAGTGCTTCCAAGGTTATTCTCTTTATGGATAAATGTCGACGGTAGTTTCCATACCGGTAAGCAGGGATGATGTTTCAATAAGAGGCGGCAGTTAGGTGTCTCAAACGTGCGCTTTGGCCGTGCAACATCGTCATTCCCGTATCTGAATGGCCGTCGTCGGTAATGGCATTGCGAATATCTTACGCGGTGCTTCCACCTTTACGTCCTACCTATTTTTGATTATATTCCCCGCGGCGGCGGGACGTTATCAGTAATTGCGCGATCGAGTGCCCCGCGCGGGCCCGCGGATCGTTTCGTCCGCGCAACGCGAGCAAACGAGTAATACAATATAACAGCCCCGTATCTATGATTCATCGCTTAAAACCTGCTCATAATTATGAACGGCGCTCGCTAAAAAAATCGCACCCGATGCATATTGAACGCCTTCCGCAGCCACGTTCGCACGCAATTATCGCGGCGAGGCGACAGTTTTCAATGGCTTATCAGTCGATTAACATGAACCGAATCAGTGCCACTGACAGGTGGTCCATTCGCGAGCTGCGTGGTTATCAGTTGTCGGATGAGGGATGACAAAGAGACGCTCGTGCGATGAGTATGAAGAGTGAGAGTGGGGGAGGGGGCGGCCAGGGGTGCGCGCTCACGTACGCACTTACACACGGTGGAGAGGCAGAGGCAGGAGGGGGGGAGAGAATGGGGTAAAGAGCCTTTGTGTCGTGTTATGGGGGTACAGGCGTCGAGACGCCTCGTTGGTCACCAAAGGACGATGCCTCTCTCTCAATCTGTCATAGCGGTCGCAAAAGCGTGGCTTCGCGTACCATTCGTTCTTCTCTCCCTCACTTCTGTTTATAGACACCGAGGTAGTAGGTACGAGTCCATAGGACAAACAGAGGGTGCCGTACTCACTCACCGTAACCATCCACCGTGTGTTCAGCTACCGACGGATACCTATGAGCGCATGAGCAAGTATCCGTGACCCGAGAAAATTTGGGAGTCGTGAAAGAGAGAGAGAGAGAGAGAGAGAGAGAGAGAGAAACAGAGAAAAGAAAGCTCGATCTTCTCGCGCAACGCTCGAACATTCCGTAATGACTTTGGACGTTTCGTTCCCGGAAACCGAGGGTGGCTTGCGGATAAGCCAGCGGAGAGTCCGATAATTAGGCGATGAAAAACGCGCGCGCAGATGGGCCACGGGGCTCGTCATATCCCGGACGCAAATCCCTCGTAACCCGTCTCAGGTTACGCCCGAGCTTACGCGGAAAATCTGGAGAAGCGGGGATGATTCACGTGCTCGCCGTCTCGTTGCGCGTGACGTCGGTTCGACAGGGCATAAATCCCGGTGCCGGACTTGACCGAGTCAGCGCTCACGAGCCGCGGCCATGTGTTTCGACGGGCCGCATCTGCACCCGATTGCGCAAGAAGAATCCTGCTACCTCCACTCGCCCCCTTTCGTCCGCTACCCCCTTCTATTGGCAGCGATCTCGACCGCGACGCTAATTCACGTTCGGTGACATCTCGTTGCCTTCGTAACAAGTACCATTGTCCGGGCCAACTCGAACGGAGGCCATTGTGCGACCCCTTCGTCCTGCGACAGGGTGACACTTCGTGTCCGAAGTGGCGCCCTGGTGGAAGAAATGTTCATTGAGCAATTCCTCGGATTGTTTGGAAACAACGCGGCCGCGCGTCATTGCTTTCCGATTCCTGCCGAAGATGAACGCGCGCGCCTTTTTACAATGACGTCTGTTTGCTCGAGGGAAATGAAGGCAAAGAAAACACAGATATACGCGGGATCGAGGGTAATGAGAGGTCCGACCGGCTGCGATCGCAGAGGTTTGCTGGAGGAGATTGTATCGTCGGAAGGACTGCTCGTGAAGCCTAGCGTCAGGCAGACTGCACGGAACGTGCGACAATAAACAGACATAATTGGCTGAGTAACGCATCGATAGGTACGGGCAAACACCATCAACGGATCTCCCCGTGCCTCCGTTCCTGGCGTTTCCGCGAATTTGTAGCTTGTTATGAAAAGCAAGCACGCAAGCTTCTGCCCGCGCGCATTCTCTCACCCTCTCCCTCCCTAACTCCCCGTTCGCCGTCCCTCTCCGCTTTCCTCTTTCTGCTTCTCTCTGACCAATTCGGCCTCAACCCTCCTCTCGCACTCTCCTCCTCCTCCTCCTACTCTTCCTCCTCCAGCATCACCTCTCACTGTCCTGTATGCAAAGCAAATGTATCATATCACACGGGCCCCTAGGGCTGCATTACAAGCCCGATCATAGTATGTTTCCGGCTGTATTAATACCCCCGTAAAAATGCAACCTCTATCTCGCGACTCGCGCGAACTAAACCGTCCGCTAATTCCATTTGCAGCAGGGCGAAAACGCGCCCGGCTCGTTCGCCCTCTCCCAACCTCTCTCTCTCTCTGTTCATGTACCGTTGCAAACGCTGTGACCACTTTTGCAGCGAGTCCGCGTTACAACGGCTACGCATCCCGCGACGCCTTTTTCTCATCCACCCTGAAAACGAAAGAAGCGACCCACGCTTCTCTCTCTCTCTCTCTCTCTCTTTCTCACACTTTAAACCACTGGAAGCGCGTTTATATCGAGCAGTCGCCAAGAATTCGCATTGGCACGGACAGCGACTGCCCTCCCCACAGCACATCCAGATCGTTTCCGGGAACTGCGGACATACGCGTCATGAGACGAAGTATCGGGGCGGCACCGAGTGATAATAAAACCTGAACAATCAAGCGGCGCGTGGAAGACGGGGCCGGGAAAAGCGAGGGCACGGGAGTACGAGAGTAGTGCGCGAGGAAAGCGAGAATAGCCGTGCGCCTAGCGGGGTCCAAAGGTTCTCGTCGGCAGCGGTGGATGGGCGCACAGGGTAGGGACGATAAAAAGCAACCTTTACGGCGTGACGGAATTACCGCTATCCGCCGTGGAAACCACCGACGAGCCACCGACTGTCTCCACCCTAGCCACCACCGCCGCCGCCGACGCCGCCGCCGCCGCCGCCACTGGCATCACCCTTATTCCTGCGCGTATAATTGCGCCTCCGGCGAGATTGTGTCGTTACGCTTTTGTCGGCGCGGATGTAATGAGCTTTCCTGCCTTTTTCTCAATACCCTCTCCGTTACACCCGTGATTGCTGGTGCTTGCTTAGCATTCGTTCTCGAGAATTCTTCGACCCTCCGGAGCGCGCGTGTAATCTTCGAGATCATCGATGATGAGCGCGCAGCGGTAAACGCTTGGTCAATTTGCTGACGTCAATGCCGGGCTTGGTGTAACAGTGGATTTGTAGAGGTAATAAGGACGCGGCGGGCGAGCGAATTAAGAACAAACCGTCCGTGGAACAAACAGTAGATATTGCACGCAATGTGTCGCGCCCGGGACCGACGCCCCGGTCCTGTGCAAACACATTAATGTGTGAAATACACACATCCCGGCAGTAGCTAATATTGCGAGTGTGTCGTCGGACAAGACCCTGACGCATTGTCCATTCGTAGGAAACGGTGCTTTGATTGCCGCTGGGAGGGCAGCGAGATATTGCCGCGTCAATGCGCGCCAACTATTGCTCAGCGCTCAGACAAACGAGCACTTTCGAATTTCAACCGGGAAACAATCGTACCGTCTACTGATCGACGAATAAAGAATCTTGCACACTTTATCTGACACGACACGGCACACGGCAAAAACGGTTACACTTGAATGCATGTAAATGAAATGTCGCGTCGTGCCGAACGAGTATGCGCAGCTTCATTTATTTGCATGCACTCAATCCCATCCGTTTTTTGTCTTATTCTTTATTCCTCTTACCGACTTCATCAATCCATCGAAAAAGTGTGTTGTTTAATTTCGACGGCCGAGCGCTGTACAAAGCGCCGCGATGATTAAAACTGCACGTAGTGGTTTCGCATAGGCCACTGGGTAGAGCGGACGAATCCGCGGCGATTTCGTTAGAGGAGGGAAAGAGAGGGAAAAGGGGTCGGTCGGGGGGAGGGCACGCAGTGGGATGCGGGTGCGTTTACGCAATTACTCGATATTACTGCTCTGGGCTTCGGTAACTCTGCTAGCTCTCTACCAATAAACGCATAATCTCGTAATACCATTGATTTTCAATTCGTTATTTACCCGTTCTCCGCGGGGTTCTCAATTGGAAGGAACAGTCTCGTTCGATCGACCGTATTGTAAAATGATCCACTTCTTGGGATGGCCGCGCGCGAAGCCGTACGATGCAACGTGTCAGAAAAATATGAACAGGTCCAGTCCGAATATTCAATTCAGTGCTGCGCTGAATTATTTAGAGGCCTGCGACAGATGCTGCCGAGCGAGCGAACGCATCGGGATGAGAATCACAGCGCAGTTACCGCGAATGACTGCTGGCTAATTACAACAAAATACGCTAATATTACCCTCTCTATATGAACCCCGGGTCGGGTGACCCTTCGCGCTGCATCGGTCCGTGAGGTCGATGCAACGGCCCGTTCCAAATAGGTAATGCATGCGTTATTAACATTGGCAATTTTTCGTATTAATTAACTGGGAATATGCGGTGGCGCCCAATTAAAGTCGATAAAATGTGTATGCTGTATGGCGGAGCGGCCACGAAGACGAGGACATGTTTCGGTGTCGCCGGACAAAAGAGATATTATTTATCGCGGTAATGCGTCGATGCCTATATTTCAATTTCAAAACATTAGCGAGGACACACGAGCGAGAACACTCCGTCTCCTTTACCGTAGATTTTTCCCCACGCGAAATCCACTCTCCCGCGTTCTATCTTCTCGCAGCTTATCGGTCGCTCGCAAGCAAAGACACGTATTCTCGGGAATTGTGCATTCTGATATTTCTACGGTTTCCGTCGGCGCGATACAAACACCAAATCGATATCCCAACAAGACTCTCGGACGCCTTTGCCGTCTGACGTCATCGTCCGTCCGTAAGTTTATGCAAAGGGGTGGCAGGACATCGGGTTGGCGGGCAGTGGGTACCTACATAGGAGAACAAGATGGCGTCCTCCCACGAGAATTCCCGAACGAGGCCGCAATCCAGCGGATACACGTCTCGTCGACGACGTTGGAAACCTCCTTCCCTTCCTCCGTGCCTCTCCTACCCTTCTCCGCCTCCTCGTCCTCCTTCTACCCTTCTGCTTTTCAACGTCGCGTACACGCTCTCCGTGCATCTCTCACTCTCTCTCTTTCCTAATCTCTATCTCCCTTCGCCGCTTTCTCTCTCTCTCTCGTCTCTTCGACTTCGTGCGTGGCTTGGCTACGTTTGGCAGGTCGGCACAGTCTCTGGCAAACTTTTCTTCACCGACTACCTGGCAACGCACGAACGTGAAGAGTTCACGCGATGCACGTGCGCAACACGAACTAGCCGCCGTCGATAGAATCGCACCGAGTTATCTGTCTGCGGGTATTAGCCGCTAATCCGCTTAATCCGGTTAAGTCATTAGCTGGAAATCGAGAGCCACGTGTCGTATAGGTCTGCCGCCGAATTAAATAATACACGGGCAGCGCGGTAATTGCCGTGCACCGCGGACCAGCGGAAATTTGCACGGAAACATTCTCCGCGACGCGCGGCACTAATGCTTAATAATATACGTCGCGCGGGTGGGCATCATAATTCGAAATGCGCGCCACTCTCGACGTTTTAGATAAATCGAAGATCGAAGGAATGGAGAACGGCGAGACGTGTCGGTGGTCGTCAAAGCCGTGCTCGGTGCTTCCTCGGAGCCATTTTGCGAGTAAGTTATTCGAGCGTCGATCATCGCGACCTCACCGAGACGCGGTCCGGCAGAAAATCGAGTCCGATCTCTTTCGTTCTGGAACGTGAGCGAACGTGTTCGCCACGAGCGTCTGGGAAGGTAGTTTTTCGGAAAATAAGTTACATTTTCGGGTGTCGTGGCCTCTACTCTGAGAGCCGAAGGTCGACGTCGTGCGCCCCTACGGCTCTCGAGGGTGTCTTATTCCCCTTCCTCCCTTTCGGAACGTACCCTCTGCACCGCGAATCGTCCCTATCGTCTCACCGAAACGATCCTTCGAGCCGAATGCATCGTTACGCTTTGGCTAACTGGCTGAATTCCCACTGTCCATCCTTAAAACGATCGGCTAACGACTGGCCACACGTACGTCGCCGACCCTTCCCGATTCTCCAATGAAACTGGCGATATCGAGGTTCGCCCGGTAATTCGTAGTACTTAGTGCCGATGTTGATTACACTCTCGTACCGCGGTTAATCGAACAGAACTCCTACGAACCGAATACGTACTCGTCAATGTTGCTGGCGGTGCAAGTCTTGCGACGATGGAATTATTATTAACAGAACAATTTTAAGCGCACGCTACGATGAAGTAAACGTAGTTGTAAACGGTTGTGCTTTTATTCGCGTACGAACATGTTGATTGAGATAAACAAAGAAAATACAGCGAGGCGTAAGAAGTGAGTCCGAGATAACGTAAGTGCGCAAGTTGAAATTGTTCCGTTCGTTACTTTTGTCCAACCTAACGCGGTAATACCCGTGACGCACAAAGGCATACGTGAGACATGATCGATGTCAGGCTTGCGGTGTCCATCCCCAAATTTGCGAATTTCCCGCAGATAAGAAATGAGACCCGCCGCGAGAGGACAAGTGATATAAATCTTCTGTATCACGGATGTTCGATGAAAATGGAAAACGCCCAACCGCCCCGGCAGTATCCACTTACGTATATATTACAGGGATCGTAGGCGCGGTCAGCACCGAATCGAGTGACCAGCCGGGCTTATCATTAATTCAGGCGAACGCAGATCCCCGGATATAAAAATAATTTGGTTTATGGAAACAGACGCGTCCACGATCCCCCGCAGACGCGGGGACCTCTCGTGACTGCGTAGCCCGTCTTGCCGTTTCCGTGGAATAAATCATGAAATGGTTTACCGAAGTTCTCGTAACACGCGCCCCTGGCCACTCTCGCATTCCTACCCAATATCCCAATATTACCGCGCCACTTGTCACGCCGCGGCCGCGGCGCCAAGAAAATGACAAGAAAGTTGTCTCTGCGTTTCTTTCCGCGGCCACGCGGATTATGCCGAGCACGGCCGATAGGGCCGTTATCGGTACCCAAGGCGAGCCCCAAGGGCCGGCGGACGTAAACGCAACAGCTAATGACGCTGACGCGACAACCTGTTGTCCGGCCCTTTTGAATGGGAGCGCACCGACAGGGTGGCCGCACTAATGAATGGGCCCCGACCGGTGGCGCATCTGCGTAGAAAAAAGTTCGCCCGAAGAACTTGAGCACCCCTCGAGGGCAACGCCGCCTCGCTCACTCCCCCGCTCAACCACCTCCCGACCCCTCCGCATCGAGGGTCGGCATTATCATTATAATCGCGCACCGATGCGCTGATCAGCCGCATTGTCGGACCAAATGCCGAAGTTGCGCTAAAAGAGAAACGAGCATTGTGCGGGAGCCAACCTGCGGCACCGCTCGGTAGCGTCGATTCTTCCTGTATACGAGGTTGCAGGTTTCGCGTATCGATTACCTAGTGTTCGGTGTCGTCCGTCCCGCTACTTTCGTGCGTGCCGCGCTCAAACAGTCTCGTCCGCCAAGTTCCGTTCGTTAATATTGTTTGTTCGCGCGGCCTGCGCGCCGCGGAGACTCGACTGATTTGACAGGCTCGCTATTTAAATGGCATGCGACGAAAATAATCGGCCGACCACTTCACGAGTCTTATATGCAAGTGCAAATAAACTCCGTCATAGAATTCTGGACACTTCTACTCCGCGCACATGTTCCGAATTCGTGAGTCTGGGGGATGCCACCCCACATAAGCATCACATATGTCAGGACCCCTTCGGCAGGACCCTTCCTTCCATCGTACCATGTACCAACGTGCGCTGGTAGTACGATAGTACTTTACTAGCCGTGGGGTTCACCTACGGATAGTATTACAGTGGGGCAAGTGCGGTTCGCTATCGAGACACGCCTGCTTATTTTTAGATTTCAAAGGACCGTCCCGTGTCATGCCAAAATTTCGCACTGTCACTTTTATTTCGAGCCTTTCCCCCATCGTCCCACCCGTTGACTCGGTGAATTCTACATATTCCTGGCCAATACACGAGGGTTGTTCTTTCGGCACTCTTTCCCCTCTCTCTCTCTCTCTCTCTCTCTCTCTCTCCTTGTCTCTCGTAACAGAGGTGCGGAAAGTATCTTTGAACGTTTCTTTGAAATAGATGAAACCATAGACGAAACGTTCGGAACATCTGAGCGACGTTCGTCTAAAATATTCCACAGGGCGTAAGCGCCCGTTCCAGTGACAGGCCCGTTGACAGTTTTATTTGCAAGTGCGGTGACGTTCGGGGTAACATATGCGAGGCCAACTTCGATGGAGAGTAGGACAAACACAAAAACCAGGGTCAGAATATTATCATGGCTCTGTAATAGGCTTAGCGAGTTTCTCTATTGCTGAGCCGGGGTGCGCCGCAACTGCAAGCAGCTAACAATACTGAGACGAAACGACCCTTTCCACGGATAACTGGATTTGGCCAATGCGGTGATGTTCATTTGACATCATTGAGATATTTAGTTGCACCGACACCGCACGCTATTGGATTACCGGAATACTTAACAAACGTTTACGTGGCCGCGTCGTGATGTTGCGAGCGTAACTCGGAGTACCCGCTGAGCAGATACGAGCCGTAGCTGAAGAGGGTTTGCTACGTTCAGCTACAAAACAGGCGCAAAAAGTGCAGAAACAAAAGTAGCCGCTCCGTTTCTAAATGGCCTCTCCATATTGCGGACCCGCGTCATTGCCATAAGTTGGCAATGTTACAGGCCGTTGGGCAGCCGAGAGGGAGCCCATGAATCACGACTGTGAAAGAGAGGCGTCCTTTAAAAAAGAAAAATCGAGGATTGAAACCGGTTTGGCACGCGCGCGTCGCCATCGCATCGTAATGTCGCTCTGCGGGCCCTCATCAAGCTTTATTATCCTACCGCGTGCAAGGGTTGCGATTCGGTGATAGAATGCTTAACAATGCATTCCATCGGAAACAGATCGTTCCTGGTTACTGTCCACGTACTCCTGCCTTGGGATAATTTGTCGCGCGAATATGTCAAACTCCTAGGATATCCCTAGCTGTCCGAGATGTTTGCGAATGCAAAACGGTCGAAAAAGTAGGTCCACAGCGCTGGGAGGTGGGACGAAGGGAGATGAGCCAAATTACCCGGCACAGAACACATTATCTCTACTTGATAGGCCCCGTAGCCTCCAGGCAGCGGTTCTCAGGCGAGCATTTCACGAGGACGGTCGCGGACGGCAATAAGTTCTCGATCGGTCGGCAGACCGCGGACTGAGAGACTCTGGGCGACTCTTCTTCCTTCTTTCCCTTCTAAATTCACGATTGCCACTCCCCTCCCGCGCTGCCACCCCGCCACCACATAAATTTATTCAAACAAATTCTATAATTACTTTTTCGACCCGAGCGCCGCCGCTCGACGCGAGATTTATGCCTTCTGTTACTCGCTTTAGCATTTTTATCGGGGCCTGAATAATCAACGCAAATGTCGGCCGCCGACACTCGGGTGCCGTGACGTTCGGAACAATATTAACGCAATAAGTTCGTGAGGGTTTCGAAGCGTCGCGGTCGACGCATTGTCAGCAGCAAGTGTATATACGTTTGTTTCGGAGACTCTCGACGGGATGAATCCGCACGATTCGAAGCCGATTCCATACTCGTCCGCGACAGAGTGAAAGAAGTGGTTCTATAAATAAGGAGATTGAGTGATGCCCTACGCTCTAGATTTCTTGATCCTCGGCGAGGTGTTGGAGCGTGTGCCGGAGGCTGCGTCCGTCGTACGGTTCTACTACTTGTAGCGCTGGCACGACACCACGAGGCGTCTAGTTTATTTTGACAACGCGGCCGGGTCAATGAATATTAGGAGAGCGACGAGCGGAATGGATGGAAGAAGGCGGTAATCGGGTGTTTCGCTCGTCGACGCACCTAACTCGATACTCCTAGGGGAGAGATTACAGAGTTCCCAGTACTTGATTACGTCGCGATAAAAACTGGGGCAGGCTAGGTGCGAGTCCGAGATCGCTTCGAGAGAGTAGAGTGAGGTGTTTCTTGGCGATACGTGACGCACCTGCCATTAAATGTCCACGCATCGGGATGGCTCCCCTGTCAGATGTCGACGTCTCGCTGTAAAAGGACACTGACCACCTTCGAAGTGCGTCTGAACATGCCAGTTTGTACGTACAAGTCACCCCACGCGCCAATTTTGCCAGCAAACGCGCGTCTCCTTCCGCTTTCTTACCTCGTACCATGGACGTAAGAACAAATTGAATACATCGGGAGACCGTCAACACCGATCCCGTCATTTTACGTGTCATCGCGCGCGTCCGGGCACGTCTGACCATCCATCGCAATTTTCGCATCATTTCTTTCTCTCCTCATGGACAATGTCCTGCGGCATCATAGACACATGCCTGCGGGGGCGTCAAATGAATGAGACGCATAAAAAATATGGAATCAAAAGAAACGTCGGTTACGCGTCTCGCGGACGAGTAGGTCGGGCGTCGGAGCGACGCAGGTTCGACGTCGAGCGTCTTACGGCGCGCGCCGGAATGACAGCCTCGTAGCGTCGCCGTCGGGGCGCCACCGTCCCTGGTAGCGACGATGGGCGTCGGTATCGGAAGCGGGCAGCGTCGGCGATTGGTGGAACGATCGGTGTTGCATTGGTCGGGACTGGCAGATGGGCAAGGCCAGCGTGGCAGGCTGGTCTCTGCGCCGCGTCGATTTTAGCCGCGCCCACTGTGAACCTCGAGGTCCGACCCCGTTGGGACCTGCTGGCACGCCGCTCGTGCCGGCCCTGACACATTCGACAAGCGGCGCCGTAACGGGAAGCAACGCGCGGCTGGGGACCTCGGAGGACCTCTCTTCTGGTCACGAGACACCCACTCCGACACTTTCGCGGCGGCGAATATACGCAGTACCGGCACCTCAGCAACTCACCACCGACGAGCACTATCCGACGGACAACGGCGGATCTGAAATTACCCTGCGATCGAGCCCCGCTGATCCGCTTCCGTTCGAGACGAGGCACCGTTGTCGTAACAACTCTCATCATCACCCCCTGTGCGGGCGCTGCGGAGAACATCCAAGGACTTTCTGTCTGTCAATCTGTCTATCTGTCTCTCGCTTTCCCGTCCTCGAGGTGGTGTGCCGATTACGGAAAGTGACGCGCGAGTGTTTCGGGTGTCGAAGAGAGAGAATATTCGGGAGACGGGTTGGTCCGAGCGGCGTGTGAGAAAAGTGTGAGACAGGCAGTGGCAGGGTTCGACGTGTGTTGCTTCGATCGGCTACGCGCGCCCTCGTGGCATCGCGAGGTGTTTGTTTTGGACGGACGGTCGCGCGCCGCCACGCGGTTCGCGCACTCACTCTCTAACTATCTCTCTCTCTTTCTCTATCTCTCTCTCTCATGCTCCGCAATTGAAAATCGGTCCATAAACGCGTGACGGGAGGAGCATCCATCGTCTCTCAGTCGGGCAAAATAATAGATCGACGCGCGTCCGCGTAGTGCCGGAAACGATTCATGAACAGCCCTGAAGAAGTGCAAAGCCCGAGCAGTTCGGCAGGTGCCGTCTGACGAGAGGGCGACGCGTGGGCGTAGGGCTCGAAAACGGGCCGAGGAGGAGGAGACGGTGACTGTCGCGAAGGGTGGCAAAGCGAAGAAGGAAGCCTGTTGCCCCAGGAGAGTCCGTACGGCTTCACCACGCGGTCCGACGAGTGGAGCGGTCTCCTGCCCAGCTCCACGATCGTGGGTGCTGGGGGGTCGCCATGGCTCGGCCTCGGCGCCGGCGGTGGCACCGGCGCGACCACCGGCGGCGGAAGCCCCGTAGAACTAGAGGGACCCTGGGGCCGTAAACTCTACGGTGCCAGCGTCGCTCCGCCGCCACCGCCGCCGCCTCATCACCACCCCAGGGCGCCGCTCGTCTTCGCGCCTCAGGACATGCGGCAGATCCTCAAGGAGGAGCCCGTGCCACGTGCCTGGCCGCAGCCAGCTCTCGCCGACAACGGAACGTGAGTATTGTCTTCTTCTTTTTTTTCCCTACAATTCGTTCATGGTAGGCTAATTTATGTCGCTACCGCGCGTCGTGATGGTATTCGTGCGTATGTCGAAATTGCGAGTTTGCCGGGTTTGGATAGAGGAACGGAGGGTAAATGAATGCTGAAATGTGTGGCAAGTTGGAGATAGAGCTCAAGTTTCGCGAGTTAGAACGTTTCGGTAGATTCGTTGCCGCGACACCGGCCGTCGGACCGTGCGAGCGGCACTCCAGCTGCCGTCCACTCAGCAAATATTGGTAAATTCCTCACGTAAACGGGAGCCCATAGGAAAGGGGGCAAAGGGCTACTGTTTTTAAGATCAATACCTTTATATCGACCACAACCTATCACACTATTCCAATTCCGATACACTGAAAAAAAGCGTGCGACGAAAGTTGTTCCGCTCGCAGTCCGCCCTCTCCTCTCGTCGCGAGATTTTACAAATTATTCGACATTTTTCCTGCTCGTCATTAGAGCGGCTTGCACGCCGCCGAAAGAATTGCGACGATAGTTGACAGCGACGGCACGCTCGTTTCGCGCGCCGGCCCGTCCTCTTCTCACTTCCTCAGACTTCGTTTTGCGTTGCCGGTAGATTTCGTGCCGCGAAAACAAATACCCACTTTATCTTGACGAGCACATTGGACGCTGCGACGGTGGTTGTCTCGACGCGGGGCTCTTCGACGTGGTGCACACGTACCTGCGTTTGGCGAACGATAAACCGTGCTTTATTGCAGCCTCGCTTAAGGGATTTGTACGACGTGCAAACGACGAAGGTACAGATACGAGGACTCGAGAAGGTAAACCGAGTGGGTTGGCGGGTTCGCTAATCCAATAGCGGTTCCCTTAACTAACCCCTCCCGGGTGCCGTGACACGGGGACCGACCGGAATCGAGTTAATGTAATTGAGAATTTTAGCGCCTTTTGCTCGCCTTGCCTCATCCTCTCACACCCTCTTTTGTCTCATCCTCTCACACCGCGCTCGACCTCGGCCGGAGAGCAAAAAACATTCCTATGGACAAATCGAGTGCTACTCATTAGCCGTGAAATTAGGTGGCGCTTAAACGGGGGAAACAAATAGCGTACGTCGACGTTGCGGGGACGATCGAACCTCTTGCCACTGGCGAGCGTGGGCGGCAGAAAGTCGCACCGAGACGACACGGCCGAATTACCGTGCGGAAAAGATTAAGCGCGCCGCTGACGGATGAGCGGCGATACATTTTGAGTCCGCGGGCGTAGCAATTGCTTGTTCGGCTGAATCATAAATGAGGCGGCTACGCGCCATCATCGCTTAATTTGCATGCTATAATATTAAAGTGCTATTCGTACGTCCGCGCGGACGCGCGCGCGCCCGCGCTTTAATTGTACAATTTCGCGGCTCGGCGCCGTTCGTGCAGTTGCGCGCGACAAATTCGTCGCGCGAGGGCGAGTTTTCACTCTCGGACCTCCGTTTCTTTATCGACGGGGTTAATTGAAACGACGTTAAGCAGTTTCCACGAGGCGCCCGGCCCGGCGTCTGAGGGTCGCGAAATGTTAAACGCGTCAACCTCGCGAGAAGCATCGAGCAGGGTCGTGAAAATTCAAGCGTGCAAACTTTCGCCTCCGCCCTTCGCAAGCTTCGCGCCCCGGAAGAACGTCGTTGTAACGCAGTGCCGAGAAAGGGAAGGAGTGGGTGCGAGAGGCCGTGCGAAACTGTTTTAAAACTCCCGGCGAACAGGCATAAACTCTCACGCTTTTTAAAAACCCCTAAAAAAGTTACCCACCTAATGAAGCAGTAAACCACCGTGCCCGGCGGAAGGGACGAGGTGTCACGCGCGCGCGCTCTCGACCTTACGCACGGCAAAAGCTATGACTTTCTCCGTCGCGACGAGAACGCCTGGAGAGGAGGGAGCGGGAAAGAGAAAATGAGAGGACGGGAAAGCGGAGGAAAACGATAACGGGGAAAAGTTGGCCGTATATCTCGCGAAATAATCGTGAGTCAATAAAAAGTTTCTCAGGCAAGAGTGACGGACAGTGCGTCGCAGACTCGCCCTCGTCGACTTTGTCGTTCGATTTCAGCCCAGAACTTATTTCGCTCCCACCAGCGTACCTATATGCGACGACCGGCGAGTGGAAAGAAATAGCATTTCGAGGCTGCCGGTAATGCGTTTTTGCCGTTAAGAGGGACGCTGAAACCGGCCGCTAAATTAAACAACGCTCGCAGTAACGCGCGCAGCCGTGGCGAATTATATTCGGATATATTACAAATTGCTCATTATCTCGCCGCGCATTATGAATCACGTTGGGCGCGAGCGTAAATAGACTCTGCTTCAGCTAACTCGTAATAACTAACGCCCCGGCCGTGTGCATTAACTGCGGATTTATTGTAATTCTCCGCGATTGCTTTATCCACGAATTCGTATCCATATCCTGTGGCCCCCGTATTATCCGCATGTTTCGTTCATAATGCACACGGTGCGCAAATGGCACAGGTCGCGACTCTTATGCGAAATACCGACTGCATATATCGGTCCATCGTCCGACGACCAGTATTGTCCCCGTAATTGCGGCAAATTTCATCTTCCCCATCGCCTCGATTGACCAAACGCGGCCAGTCGGAGACGAATGCCAGAACAACCCAACAGCTCAACGTCCTAATTATTCAGTCGTCATTCGCGCGTCGTGATGCCAATTCAGACGAAATCGAGAAGAGACAGGAAATTATCTCGACCCCGATCTTCGACTGCGTACCAAGAATCTTCGCGCGCTTCGAGCGATATCTCGGCCGAGCGATCGGACTTTGCAAATCGAATCGCACGCTCCGGTCGCGGCAAAAGAAAAGTCACGCTTTGCCAGCGCGCATCGCCGCAGGGTCGGACGGATAGCAGGTGCGCTCCCCTCGAAAGCCGGGACGCGGGCGCGGGGACGTCGGACGAGAAGAGCGTTATCTGTGCAGTCGAAAGCGTGCGCGCGCGCGCGCGCGTTTGGCAAATTGTACGCACGATAAACGCGAATCGGGTCTGTAATTATCACCTCGACGTCGGTCGACGCGCGGGTGTGTGGATGCGGGGGCGCGCGCGCGTGCGTGCGTGCGTGCATGCGTGCGTGCGTCACGGGACGAGAAGAGACGAAATGCCGAAAGCGCGAATACCCGGCGCCGCCAGGACGGAGCCCATAAAGGTGGCATACGCGCAGCGCGCGGCACACGCGCCCCTCCGCGGAAGGGACGGAAGAACGAAATGACGCGAAAAATAGCCGCTTAATAGAGGAATATTGGCGGGAAGTGCTCTCCCGCCGCGTGATTATAATTATTCCGCGTTGCTAAATTGCTTCGGCCCCCCTCCCCCCAGATGCCTTGTCCACATGCACGCCTCTCTAACTCTCATTCCTCTCCCTTCCGCCCTCGTCTCCCGACGTTTCGCCGCGCACACTGACAACAACCTCTTTTCCGCTTCTGGGTCTCTCAATGTCGTCGGATGAGTGAACGGATGAGGCAGTGGCAATGTTTCAATAATCATGCGAATTTCGTTGAAGATTATACACTATTATAACCACGGAAACGCCTGTTTAATTAGCCTGACTCCGTCCGCCGCACCGCACGAGTGGCCGTAAATGAGCTATCATAAGCTTCGCTGATTGACGTATGCTACTCGCAACGAAATCGTCAGCGGCGGCGAGGAGGGGAGCGTCGCCGCGTGTCGTTCCGAGGATCAATAGACGTACGAGTTTCGCGATCGAGAATAAATAATTGGCGCTTCCGTGACAATTGTATCGAAAATCGACCGCACCCGCGCTCGGTGACACCGATAGTTTTTCGGAAAGTTTCTGCGGCGACGCCCCGACTGCGGATGATAATATAACGGTGGCGGGCGCGACGTGCCTACACGTTATATAGGAATTGGTGCATGGCAAACGGGGCAAAATAATCGGACGTCGAGAGTTATGGGGCGCGAACCGGCGGCCGGTTAATCAGCCACCGATAATTATCGACACGGGCAGTACATCACCGCTCCCCTGCCACCCCCGTGCTACTGCCGGCATCCCCCTAACTCCCAACCCCGACTCCGCTACCCCCGATCCCGGCCGAACCCCCGGGTTGCAAACCCCTTGTAACCTCTCCGATCGCGCCCCTGCACCTCTCTCTCTCTCTCTCACTAGCTATTCCTACCCCTCCCAACCCCTCCGGAAACCCTCGCTACGCTGCTCTGCCTGGCGGCGGGCCGGCGTCCCACCGCCTGGCGTGACAAACGCACCGCCGATACCATCATTTATTTCGCAAATGTGCTGCAAAACTGCCGCTATTCATTTTCGGTCCAGTCGATTCAGTTTTCCGCTCCGAGAGTCCGGGGCCGCATGGCCGCTATATGCTCATCGCGACACGCGTGTCGTTACACGCTCGCCGCCGTCCATACATTCGCGATGGCTTTATCGTCCCGCGGTCGAACGGCGGCGAGCGCCGATAATGCGATTTCTCCGCGGTGCTTTTTAACCGCGAACCGCCGTCGATGGCCGTGCCGATTAAAATTCCTCGGCAAAGCGTTCGCACGTCGTTTCGCTTGCCGCGCCGAATAATGCGCCCAAGTATGTCTTAGGCTAGGGCTGTACGAGCGTTACAAGTAGGCGAGACTTTAACTTGACATACCGACAGCATGTCGCTTATTGTCCTGCGAATTGAAATTTAACGTCGGCATTCTGCGAGCATAGGTAAAGTTTTACTAATATTATCGAATTCATTAACAATCCGATACAATACGTTTATAACAATTATTACTCTGATTGCATTTTCTTGGTTGCAATTTAATAATGGCACACAGGAGTGTGGAAACGTTAGACTGAACTTGATTATTAATATTTCTGACAAACAAAAGCTCGTTTTCTAGACGGTCGCAAAATTTTGAACTATGATGTCACAAGTACCTACGTCGATTTCAATGCATTTCTACGACGCACGTACGTTTAACGCTCCTTGCAGTCGAGTGTCCTCACACAAATGACAATATATTCGCAATGACAGACGTCACAACGCACATAATTGAAATTTTACACCTCGTCGCCTGAAGCTTAAACGGTGACAAGTTGAAACGAACGGGGCGCGAATCGAAAGAAGATGGCGAGACGTGTGCGCGTCGATGTCCCTCTGTTGAAAGAGCTTTAAATATGCAGGAAGTTGGCTTAATTGCGGGCGCGGAAGAAGGCCGGGATCAGCCCTTTCGTTTCTCGCGCCTCAAAGTAAATTATTCGGGAGGATTGCCTGAAAGATGAGATTGCGCGAGGACTCGCTCGCGTCGCAGGAGGCCGGCCGGCGGAAAATCGACGCTCTAGAGACGCGCGGACGCGACGCGTGGCGGCGCACTCGAAAAGGGGACTTTCCGTGCCATTACTCAAAGATGGCATTGGAGTCCGGCGGCCTAATCTCGGCACATGAGACCTTAATGGGATTTTAAGGCGTCGTGGCCACCTGCGCGCTCCCCCACGGCCGACCTCGTTTGTCTTTCCTCTCCACCGGTTCGGGCATTCTTATTGCACTCAAGGACGAGCCGGGCATACCTATCTGACCCTACGACGGAGAATCTCGCCTAACGTCCCCATTTGGTATCGAGCTCTCTCGCCGCAGTCGAGCGCGTGCGCTCGATCGCTTGATCGCTCGATCGGTCCCGCTCGCGATCAAAGGCGAGAGAGCCTGACACTGAAATATCTCCTTGCCATTCCAATCATTCAGCGTCCTCTCCCGCCGCTCGTGACCCGTATAATAATGCACGCCCGAAGCGACGACACGGACACGTCGAGCCCTGCTAAATCCTCCGCTTCTTCCTTCTTGTTCCAGGGTTGGCGTGCACAAGGCCCACTTCGAGAAGCAGCCGCCGAGCAATCTGAGGAAGAGCAATTTTTTCCACTTCGTCATAGCGCTGTACGACCGGCACGAGCAGCCGATCGAAATCGAGAGGACGTCGTTCGTGGGTTTCGTCGAGAAAGATCAGGTAACGAACTTCTTCTCTCCGCGGCCGCGCCGCTCGATCCGCGGGGCAGCGGGCAAAACACCGGCCAGTTCGCGGACGGGGGTGAAAGAGAAATAAGTAACGACGACGAGTGACGAGTTCGGAATTTCAATGCTCGCGGTAGCCTCGCTTTTCCCGGAGGACACGTAGAAAAAGGAGAGGAAGCCCTTTATGACATCGGGGAATATCGTGCGAGCTCGCGCTTATCTCGATAATTGCCGTTTCCATCGGTGCTTCTAGGGTAGAGGCGAAGGGGGGCGACGGGGGTTAGTAGGGAGTGACGTCAAATATTAAACGGGTCTGCTTTCTGCTTGTGCGTATACATATCGACGCTCGGCCTCAGAGCCGCCTACGCCTACTGCTTTTTTTCTCCGGCAATTAATCGGACAGGCGAAAATCCATTGGCCGTGTGAGAAATGGACGCGACCGGGGCCGGGGCCGGGGCCGTGCGATGTGGAAGCTTGCCGCCGCGGTCACGCCAAGCGAACGGCCCACCGATGCTCAAGATCTATACCATCCACGCATCTCGTCGATCATAGATTACGCCTCGTGCAGGACGTAGGGATCGTTCAGGGCTCGGGCGGAAAAAGTCGCCAATCTACAAATTACCGGCGCCCTGCTTCTAGTCCGCGTTGACGTAGTGTCGTGCGTCGTTCGCGATGTCCGGGAAGAGCCGGAAAGGGGGCGCGGGAAGTAATTCAGAGAAATCGTCGACGGTAATCATCGGGACGCAACGGTCGCGATTCAACGAAATTACAATATCAACGTACGGCAAAGTACACTCACCCCGTAGCGCATCCGTTTAATTACCGGGATGGAATTCTCTCGATTACACCGGTCAGCGAGCATTTTATTGCCAATTATGCTGGAGGAATGTTGTGTCGCTGATACCGGATATGATTTCTGCTTTACTGGATTGCCTCTAATTTTTTAGATAACGAAAGCTTTTTGAAACGGTGTAGCACGCGATAGACTCATTATCAGTGGAAAAAAGAGAGTCGTGGCCTTGCGCAACTTCAAGCTTGTGCAGCTAATTACTACTTTGATGAAGAAAGAGAACATTAATCAATATGTGCAATGAGCAATAAGACGTTACAAATCAAGTTCTGCAAAACTGAGGACATTCTTCCGTGCAGCATCCTAAAAATACCGTAAATCCCACCAAACATCCTAGGCACCTAAACAAAAGACTAGCTTATTGACCAGTGTCACCGATGTCGCGATTAATCGACACATGGATCCCGTTTAACGCCTGAAGAAATGGCACGTTCTAGGCACATTCGTTCGTTCGCTGACTTATCGCGACGAACGATCGCTCGTCCCCGAAAGAATGCTCTGAAACGGGAGACGATTGTCAACGACAGTCATCGTTAGAGCTCCACTTTCTATTGGTCAATTAGTATAGCTGTTTAAGGAGAAGTTAACTGCCACTCGGTCGCAGCGTCGATTCTTGCGCAAGAGAAATCGTTACGATCGAGAGAGAGAGAGAGAGAGATCGGGCGTACGTATTCGCACGAACCTTTCGCGACCCGGTATGCACATTGATGCAACCACCGTCGCGCGTCCGCTTGTTTCTGCACTCAAGAGGGAGGGCACTCGATACGTTGAATGCTCGACAGAAATCCAGATGCACGGCACGAGGACGAGCCAAGGTCCACGCGCGTATAAATTATCGAAACGTAATCTCGGCCGTAACCTCTGGAATCCTGGCTCGGCCCCCAGGTATATTGACGATGCCCTGTCGGAAGTCTCTATCCATAATTCTCTCGCGCTCGTCCCCTCTCTCTCTCTCTCTGGCTCTCTTGCACTCACGTACGCGCCAATGCCTTCTCTCTCGCGCGCTCTCCGCTTCTCCACGCCCCCGGGGTAACGAGCTACACCCCGAATAAATCTATCCGCCATAAATCGTCGGCTAATTCGACAGGTCGGCGTAAAGTTAAATCCCCACGGATGAGAGCGTCGCGGATTTAAGAAGTCCGAACGGGCGTGGGCAGTCGTCACCTCGGCCGAGCAACAGATTCGTTCGCTTGAAACTTGACCGGCATCTTCGCTCGCGGGACCCTCTAAGAGAGAGAGAGAGAGAGAGAAAGAGAGAGCGTGATCCGGTGGGTCCAGACTGCTTAATTAATTAGTCCCGGCCACGCGCGTTTGTTTACGCGGCGATGGAGGGTGCCTAAACGTTTCTCCAACTTTCTCCCTCTCCGTTTCAAAGTACGTCCAACGCTCCACAACACTCTCTCTCTCGCTCTCTCTCTCGCTTTCTCAGCCATCTATCGTGCCGGAGCATTGCCTCGTTCCACCCACACTGCAGTTCTCTCTCCATACCTCGTTCGCCCTCACTCGTCGCCGTGTGCGTATATAATTCACGCGGTCGGGACAGTTGCATCGCGTGGCCTCTCTATTAATTAGGGTCATGCACCGCGGACATACATCAGCCCCTTGGCGAGTAGCGCTCTCGTGCCCCGGTCAGTCCGCGTACCTATCTAGCTCCTTCATCCCCTGCGAGCAACCCCGTGGCCACTACAAAGACGCCCCCTCAGGCGCCCCGCGCGCTCAGCCGGTATCGGAATCATTTACATATTTTCGAGCGATTCGATTATTCGCCGCACAACGCGCAACGCAACGCGACGCCGCAACGTCAAAGCTTGCAAAGTAAGTACAGAAGACGCGCGCGCGAGTGTGTGCAGGGAGAGCGTGCCGCTCCCGGAAACAGACGTCCTAGGTAAATAAAGTGCCTCCGCGTACGTTGCTCATCGTCCGTTCTGCTTTTTGTTCGCGCTTAATTAAAAAGTAGTCCGTCGACGGACGGGACGGGAGAGTTGATCGAGCGACTCGCTGGCCGCGCGCTTATATACCTGATTAACGTCGAGCGTGCGCTGGCGAATTTAGAGATTAATGGTCACGGTGAACGGCCAGCGACGGGAGAGTGCTTAATGCGTGTACGGACGTGTACGGACGTGTACGGTCGGTCTGGAGCGAGCGAGAGCGGCAAGTAAAAAGGCAGGCAGTCGTCTTCCGTCGACGTAAGGGCGATTATCCGGACGTGGAGAGGTTGGTTGGAAAAATGATCAGCGCTCGCGGAGTGACTCGATGACTCGCTCCGATATCGTGCGACGGATTTAAAGTGTGCATCAAGCGGTCTTACTGGTAGGCGAGCGCCGCACGTCGCCGATATCGATGTTCTCCCGATGTCGTAACTCCCGCGACGCGGACGAGACGTAATGCGGAGCGGAAATTAAGTGAGACGTATCGCGGCGCGTGATGGACGTACTGGCCGGAGGAACTGAATCCCGCTCGCGTTTCCGCGCAAGGCTGTAAGCATCCGCGGACCGATAATGAGCCTCCTATTATCAAGTTCGTCGCATTGCGGCGTAACATTTGGCGCAAGGTTGTCTGCGGTCGATCTCCCGTACGCGGACAGCGCGTTGTTCATTGAAAGGCGTAATTAGAGAATGGCCGATACCTGTCTCGCCGATGCCGCCGTACAATGTTCCACGTAATTACGTTAATTTGACGGTAAAATCGATTGGCCTCCGTCTACGGGGGGTTTGTCCTCGAGTCGAAAGGTCGTGCGGAGCGGCTAAAAGTGCCGGCACGAGGCGCAGAGCTGCTGTCGACGTAGAAGTGGAAGCCGGAGGAGGCGGAGGAGGCGAAGGAGGAGGTGGGCAGTTGAAAATGCATTACCGCCCTCGCGGCATATGGCACGATGCACGCATGACTCGTCAACAGGGCGGGATGATAATTATGCATCGCACGCCACGCGATACGTAATGGTACGGCTCTTACCGGCGCATCAAGAAATTAATAATTAGCGTGAGTCGGAACGGACAGAGTTCGAGCGCGTGTTACGTCACGGTGCACTTAATTAAAATAGAGCGGGGCGTGAAGAACGCAGAGGGGGTGAGAGCGTGGAGCGAGGCACGGGTGAGCGCTCGAAAGCACGGACGCACGGACTAACGTAAAAACGTATCGTTCTGTTGCAGGAATCCGAGGGCCAGAAAACGAACAACGGCATTCAGTACAGTCTACATCTTCTCTACTCCAACGGTGAGTGGAATACATCAGCCGCCGATAATACATTTTATTCGCGGCGTCCGTTATTCATTGAATCGCTCTCCGATCGATCGCCGATCCGAATCGCATTTCCTTTGCATTCTGCATGCACCGCGTCAAACGAGTCGCGAGCGAATCATATATATATATATATACATATATAGGGAGGCTTGAAAATAAAGTGGCTCCCTCAGCGGGTCCATGTCAAGGGCCTTTGAGACGGGACGCGAAGACGGAGCGTCGCGTATAGGGCGAGCATCTCTAATCGAGCTGTAAATGCGTATTCCTGGGGCCGTGCCGGCCGCGTAATAGCCCCATCTGAAGCGACGATGACGGGCCATCAACATTCCACACGGACACCCGGTCTCTTAGGGCCGCTAAAAAGCTCAGGAACTTTCGTTGCTCGCGCGCAACAGAGACATATTTTACGTCACTGGCCCGGGCCTGACAAAAAGGTCGCAGCTTCCGTCCTGAAGAAGCGAGATGTTGCTCGCCGAAGTGTATGTGTGTGCGCGCGCGCGCGCGTGTATGCGATCAGAGAGAGGAACGAGGGGGAGTGGAGACGGGAAGCGGAGACATCGATGGTTTAGAGGTGGTCCTGCCGACGGAGGGCCGAAAAACGCGAACGCATTATGAACATATTAAAAAGCCGCAAGGCGCTATCCACGGTGCCCCGTTCCAGCACTTTTTCCTACCATATACGCCACGAGCATCGCCAACCACCGTCCTCTTCTCTTTATCCCTCTTTCTTGTCGTTTCTTCTTCTTCTTGCCGCTGGAAGCCTCCCTTTGGCTTCTGTCCCTTCTCTCTCTCCCTCTCTCTCTTTCCCACCATCCGTTCATTCCACGAGTCTTCTTGCCCGCGCTGCTGAGACCCGATCAATCAATGCGAGATTTTTGCGTTGGCAGGTCTGACTTAGGGGCCGCTCAGCCATCTATGGGCACTAAAACGTGTTGCCAACATCGCGAACAAGAAACAACTAACTGTTGCAAACTAAGAAATACCGAGCGCACCTTTAGGATCGCAGTCGGCCTTTCGGCCCGTCTCTTCCCCTTCGTTCTTTCCATACTCTACCGCTCTACCCCGTTCCGTTCCCTGGCTTTCGTCGCACGGTGGGATTGTTCGCGTCCATCGAAATCCTTGACTGGTCTAGTTATCGTGCAACGTCGTTACTCGTTCATACCCCCGCTTCGTGCCACCGCTGGTTAGTAGTACAACGTAATGACAGTCGGCTGCCACTTTGTGCGAGCACGCAAGGGTTTCATTTGAAGAAATCGAGAGCGCTGTATCGGGCGCCGCGCGAAGATACGAGACACGAGCGTCATTATAGTTATTCCGTCCACTTTACCTTTCATGCGGACGCGAGCGAAACGGACGTCGAAAGGAGCAGCACTCCGATTCTCTCGCAGTTATTCAA
This sequence comes from Priocnemis perturbator, assembly GCA_963942575.1. Lineage (NCBI taxonomy): Eukaryota > Metazoa > Arthropoda > Insecta > Hymenoptera > Pompilidae > Priocnemis > Priocnemis perturbator. The sequence continues at coordinate 20,877,307 of OZ012643.1, read as the reverse complement.
ATTCGATGGTATCCTCGCCGACGCGGGAAGAGTGAGAGTCGTGCAGTTCCGTGTCATAACGGTATCTGCCGGCGCGCGGAAAATAGGGGGAAAAAAAAATCATACATAGGAGAGGATCGGTCAGGACCGGTGAGAACGTTGAAGTAACGTTGAAGTAACGGGGCGCATACGCCGTCACTCGACTACTTCCAGTACCGGTTATGCCTTTTAGAGTCGGTTCGCGCATTGGCGCTGGCCTGATTTATGCCGCGATCTGGAAATGATGTCTGTTCGCGATCCTTCGCTCTCCATCTCTCTGTCTCTCGCTCGCTTATAAAAGTTTCATGCACGGAACGCTGCGCCGCGCGGCTTTTATTCCCGCGAAGACAAATTGGTGGGTGGGTGCTCGCGCGGGCGGCACCGATCAGCCCTCTCTCTCTCTCTCTTTCTCTGCCGGTCGCGAAGAGCTCCCCCACATCGGATGTCTCCACGCACGTCGGTGGCGTCACCGATCACCCGGCCAACCAATAAATCTATAATTAAATAATAAATAAGGAGTGCTCTCTTGCCGTCCGAGTGACGCGCGGAGCCTCTCCATATCGGGTCCTACTCCTTTTTGTCGGTGTGGCCTTCCCCCACCTTTGCGCGCGCATTCTTCCTCTTCTCGCTTCCTTCTCCTCTTCTCTTGATTCTCGATCAGCTCCTTGCGCGCGCTCGACCCACGATCTTCGCTCTCCTCCTTTTTCATCGTGTGCTCTCATCCGTCCCGGCTGTCGTGCGCGCGCGCGTCCGCGAAATAAACAGAGAGAGAGAGAGAGAGAGAGAGAGAGAAATCGACAGGCGGTCGAAGACCGTGGCGGACCGTGGAATATAACCGTAGGTAATAAGAGCGCGGCCGATTAAGGAACGACGATCGCAGGGATTGAATCGGCAACGTCCACTTTTTCAGCCACTCCTTCCCCGATCATCGCCGGACTCAGACTCAATCGCCTAGTTATGCTAATATCGTTACTTCAAACCTAGGTATTTGCTTTCGCACAGTAGGACTCGGCACGCGATCGTCGTTCTTACAGACTCTTTTTCGCCCCCCGCGCCGACATCATCGTCGTCGCGATTTGCTTCGCGACGCTCACAATCGGCGGAAAACACGTGCAGTTTCTTTCCTCGCACGGCGCTCGGCAATTTGTGCCGGCCGCTTTTATTGAAATGTCGTCGACAGGCGAGCGTGCGGAAGAGCGACTTTATCAGTTGTTCGCTCGATTTAACGCCAGCCCGGCGTTCGCAAATCCTGACACGGGGTCCTCTATGGCCCCTTGCACGGTAAACCCCTCTGGACGCGAAGGTAACTTCCGGCAAAGCCGCGACGGTTTCTCGAGGTAATTTGTGAGCTAGTTTCGGCCGGAGTATCGTAATCCGTAGTAACGTTATGCGGCGCGAGTCTGGCCCTCCTGCCCTCCGTCTGGGAGTCTTATGTCGGGATTACTTGGCTTACCGGACACGCGAGGCCGGAAGCCACGGGGGTGTCTGTCCGAAATACTCCCCGGGATTACTCGCCGCTCCCTCAGGAAGGAAGGAAGGAAGGAAGGAAGGAACTGCTTCGGGAAACTTGCGACGTCGGAGCGCGCGCTCGCGCGGCGATAAAACGGGCGTGTGTCGTGTTTCTCGATTTGCGCCGCGCACTCGTGCGGCCAGAGAAGGCGAAATGAGAATTAACGCGTACGCGCACGAATGGTTGCATAGGGAACGCGGGGCCCGCAGAGTCGATGCTAAGGAGCAAGGCCGCGGTAAAAAGGGGGCAAGATTGTGCATACGTCCCAGGGGGCCGGCGTCGGCCCGGCGGCGTCGGGCCGTCTCTGTCGTCCTGCGCCTTAAATGTTTCTTAATATGCGTCTTTTTCCTCGCGCCCGCCCCGGTCACTCTTTCGGCGGCACCGAACTTGTCAGAATTTGGACACGTTTCCGTATTCGTCGTATTCCTCGTGCGTTCGACGTTTATGCCGGCGCGGCGGTGGCGGCGCGGCGGTCTTAAGGTAATGGGCTTTCTTGCCGGGCCGAAAGAAAACCGGGGACGTAGCCGGGCGGAATGAGGAATCTGACCGTGTATCGCCGGTGTCGCTGCTCTCAGTTTCGACCGGCCCGCGATGGACGTTTCGTTGCATAGGTCTAATATCTTCATCGTTTCCGTGTTTCAGGTGTCAGACAGGTGCAGAACATCTTCGTCAGGCTCATAGACTCTGCTACGAAACAGGTGAGTCGTTGTCTAACTAATCGTCGTCGTCGTCGTCGTCGCGTCATAATGCGGAAGTCGGCGTACTGACGTGTGCCGACACTGCCGACGCCAACGAGAGCGTTATCATCTCGGCTACAAGCACTTAATTTTCCGGGGGGTTGGTTGCTACCCCTCCGGGGAAGCAGGCACCGTCACTGAGACCAGGCGGCTCTCCCATCCCGTTATCTGCGCCACGTGGCGAGCCCTGCGCACAAGCCGCGAACCACGTGTGTAGCTTCGACCCTATACGCAGGGCTCCACACAGGACCGTAGATCCCGGCGCGCCGATAGGGCGCAAAGAAGGATCATAACCTTCGAGCAAACGCAAATACGCCGACTGATCACGAGTGAGATAAGACCTTTATGCGTCCGAGGGCGGCTCTTTCGACTAGGACGCGAGTATACTTTGCACCTACGGCGTATCGTTTAACTGCCGCGATCTAACAGTCGTTCGAATGCCAATAACACCGGCGACACTCGCAAAAATTATCCGCCCAATTATTATTTCAAGCCGTTCTCACGCTAAAATTCTTTCCTCGTTAAATCATACGGCGGGACGTAACCTCGCTACGTAAGGAGTGTATCTACTTTCTTGAATTATTTTGTTTCGCGTCGCGAGCGCAGCTCCTAAGTGCCTATAGGTAAGCGCAACCATTTTAGCAGATTAAATCATCTTGGGGTTGGTCGGGTACGGAGGTAAGAAGAGGCGAGCGGTGGGACGAAGAAGGTGGAGATGGCGGAGGAGGGAGAACGGCAGGAAGGAAGGACGGTGAGGGTTGGGGAAACAGAGTCGATGTTAGTTTTAGTTGATTAAATTACTAAGCCGCTGTGGCCTTGCTCCGTCAGAGACCGGTCCTCAATTCGCGATCCATTCCTTTTATTAATCGGATCCGAGTCGTCATAGGATCGCTTGCCCGGCCGTACGAAGGATCGATACTCCGTCGTGCGATCATTAAAGCGTAATTCGAGTCCCCCCTCGAATGGGAATCTCGAGAGGCGACGGCACACTCTCGGCTCTCGGCCGCACTACTTTCTCGCCACTTTTTTCCGCGTCCGCCGGTTTCCATCGAAAATAATGCTTTCGGGGTGTAAAGGACGTTCTCGGACGCATCGTTCTCTCGGACGATCGCGAGTCAGGCAAAGAAGCGCGAACGTGATGGATAGATGCCGGGACACCCTCTTCCTCATTTCCGCGAAGGATTCGCGCCAGCAATGGTAGTAGAGGCAAGAAGCCTGGCGGACGGGATCGAAAACGAGGAAGCTGCAATTTATACATCAAAGCCTCGATTGAATGCGTCCCGTCGTCGTCGGAAAAGTGCGAGAAAGGGAGAGGCAAACACGGCGCGTCGCTCGATATAGGTATACTCGGCTGTGTACCCGTTAAGGGTAGCTCGCGCAACAACTCGCGCGAAGTGTTCGGCAAATCCAGGTCGGTGCCTACCCTCTGACCATCGAGTTTTGCAAAATTGACAAATCCGGCCGCGGCTCGAGTGGCACTGTGAAAAGCGGAGGCACGAGAGTGGGCCGTCTGTCAAGGATTACCGATCGCGCGGCGCACGAGGTCCTTTCAAGTTACCGATTGCACGATATTACGACGCTTTACCGCGGAAGCACTCGAACAATATTTCATGACGTCGCGCACTTCATTTCCGCCCCGCAAGCCAACGGACCGTCGAACCGCTCGTTTCACCGCGAATAAAGCATTCTCCCGCAAAACTCGAGTTACGGCTTGCAAATCTCGATTCGGAAATGCACTCGGCTACCTACCTGCTCGCCTCGCTAAGCGGGCCGTCTGCCTCGAGACCGAATCAGGTGGTCGGTTATAAATCCGCAATAATTGGCTACGCGAACTCGGCTCGGCGGCTCGAAGCGAGAGACTCTCCGGCCCTTAAGCTTTTCCTCAATATCTTCGCTTCTCGCCGAGGGTAGGAATATATATGTTCCCTCCTTAGAGTTCTCGTAGCGCGCGCGCGGAGAGGTACAGGTACCGGTGGGGGGGGAGAGAGAGAGAGAGAGAGAGAGAGAGCTCAGTGCGTTTTCCGCGCTGAAATTTACAGAAAAATACGAGCTGCTTCCCGAGAAAGAAACGAGTTTCGCAGAGCGCGGCTGAATGGCGCTAACAACGTACGCTTTTAAGCGCTCGCGAACGAACTTCCGGCCAGTGGGGGAGGGGAGGCGGAAGAGGGCGACGGAGGGCCCGAATGCGCTTTTCGCGGGATTAAAAATGCTAAATGGTAATTAGTTCCGGGGATAAAAAAGCATTTACAGGACGGGGGTACGGAGGAAGCAGAGAACCGCGCAGCGCGGCCGTTATTCTAAATGAATGAACAACAGGAAATTGTACCTAACCCCTTTAAGCTCCTACATCCATCTGACCGCACTAGAGACGGTCGTGCTTCGGTTCTCATGACTCTTTTTTCGCTCTCTTTATTCTTTTTTTTTTTTTTTTTTGCTACTTCCACGAAACAGCACCGCCACGGAAATCCAAAATATCTGGCCTCGGCCGCGCGATCTCGAAATAAACGACGCGGCCTTCTTACGAGCACCAAGGTCAACGATCGCGAAGTCCACCCTCCATTTCTACCCTCGATCGCCCGATCGACGCTCTCGGCGAGCTGCGGGCATAAAGTGCCCGTGGCTAATACTGAAATATGAGTATTTAACCGTAGATTAAGGAAATAATAAGTTGGAGATAAGTTAATCCCTGGGCAGATAAGGAGTGAGAGAGAAAAGGAGGCACGGCCCGCCCCGCTCATCCAGCGAGAGAGCTTTCGAGAGGGTAGATTTTTCCAGCGGCAGCGAGGGTAACGACGTACGCATGTTGTTAGTCGACATGCATGGAGCACGGCGGGGGGATCAAGACGATACGAGAGGAGATTCCCATGGGACTTTGGAATCGATTCTGCATGGAAATCATTACGGCAGATTTAAATGACTATCTTCGAATTTATCTGCGCGTCCCTCGTGCGCGCGCGCACTCGTTCTCTCCGGCTCTTCCGCCTTGTCGCTGCCATTTTCGAGGGTGCGCCGTTACGCTTTTATTACCAGGCGCAATGTTCCCTCCCTCGGACGACACGTCAAGCTTCTTTTTTTTCCTTCCCTCGGTATCGTTCGCACGACATTATTTAGCAGTCTCGGAATAAAATCGATGGAACGTCGCTCCGATAACGATTCCGCACGGGCCCCGGATCTGGACGAAGCGGCATACTTTGGAAACCGCCGTGTGAAAAGACTCGGACTGCCTGCCACGGTGAGACCTAACCGTACGTTCTGTAGATGAGAAAGACGGACTACCCCCACCTACTACTACGCCTCTTTCCTGCGGTAGAGGAGAGCGAAGCAGTCCCAATCACGCTCAGTCGGACGTGATGAAGATGTTCCATGTACCCGTCTGCACAACAAACCTTTAAGCTGTACTTGTCGCAACGGGACTTGTAAGCAGTCGATTGAAAGTGTTCGAGAAGCATGCTGAGACTCCAACGCTATTAGTCCTTCGTAAGTAATTCCCGTGGGAATTGGGCGGCGGGGAGGCCCAAACGTTTCTGCTGGGACTCGAGAGGAGACGGAAGAAAGGCCCCCACGGGGCTGCCGCTGACTGGTCGCACCCTTAGGACGCGCCGTCTGACGTCGTTTTGCGCCCCCACCCCCTCCCGTTCACCTACTACTTGAGCCAACCACCCCCTGAGACATCCGATGGCATAACCGCACGATATTCAGTGCGCAAGGGCAGCGTGAGAGAGAGAGAGAGAGGATTGCTGGGGCACGAAACCCCTTTGGGGACCGTTGGATTGCCGCGGGGTGGCGAGCCAATGGCCGGGGATGAGAAGCAGCTCGCTAATTGCGCTTAAATCTCTTTTGGGACCGCTTCGTTCGCACTCCCTGCGACCTTGAACTACTTTCGCACCACTTCGCGATGCCGGAAGGAGGTCCGAGTTCTCCGGAGAACGAAGCAGGTGCGTTTGGGGGCGATGCGTTTTTCGAGACGCAGGATAGTGCGGCTCGTTCGCGGCCTGTTTTCATGGCGTACCTCACGGGAACGATGACGATCCGATGATACCGTTGCGAACATGAAGTTTAAAGAGACTTTCGTGACTTCCGGGCACGCAGGCAGATGGAGAGATTTCTCGATAGACGCGGGTCGGTGGTGGTGATCGATCGATCGATCCTCGCTCATCTACGTGCGTCGTCGATGAGTACCACCCTATTCCCGGAGGTGGAAATAAATAAGGCACGGGAGAAAGAAAGAGAGAGAGAGAGAGAGAGAGAGAAAAAGAGGGGGCACCGAGAGAGCGGTAAAAGTAATTGCTCGAAAATTGTTGGCGTATGTACGCGACGGGTAAACGCAGAGTAAACGAAACCGTAGTGGCGCGCGTAATGGGCGTTATGCAAATAATATCGCATGTCGCGGATGTGACACTCCGACCGCCGCGGCCGTCACGTGTTTATCCGGCGATTATTGCACACCGACCGATACACGCCAGACAGCGAACGCCGGACGCGGAAGCACGACTCTACAACAGAGTAATTTGCTCCCGACTTCGCCAGAAGTGACGGTGCCGATGACGGCGGACGCGCAAACACGGCGTCCCGGACGACAATTAACCAATCAATAAACGCACTCGTCGTCTCTCGGCCCTCAACTTTTCCTTTTTTTCCGCGTCGCGTCGGGCGCGACCGCGGCCGGTTGATCTCTTCGAAGAAACGTCGATGGCGCGTGGGAAGCAAGGAGAGCGTCTAATTGGCCAGGTGTAAGTAAGCGCCGTTCTTATCTCGCGACGCCGACTTAATGCGTACAAGGTAGACACTTATGTTAATTATTCGTCGGTACAAATAAGCTCGCATGTCTCCTAACTATTACATTCCTAACGGCCGAGAAGCACGTGACGCTTTGCGTCTCCTTATTCTCCTTTTACCGGGAACGCGTACCTTTCCTGCTCCGCTCTTCCTTCTTCCCTCATGCCGTCCTTGCTGATGTTTATTCGGGCCCCCCTCTATTTTCCAATCCCGCCGTTCTTCGCCCCCGTCGCATTCTTTGTCTCCTTTTTGATTTACCTACTCTGTGCGCGCGCGCGGCCGCGGCGATCCGTTTACGCTGCAATTCGGTTATTTCGCCGGCATAAATATTTGATGTTGTTTCGAAAGTCGCACCTACGCGGCCGAGACGAAATGTATTTGATATCGTTATCGCCGCGCTCCGCCATTCGAGGCGGCCCCGGAGCCGTCCCCTCCCACCCCAGTCCCGCGAAGAGCCTTCGACTCGACGAATTCCCCGGGACACTGTATTTCACGATATTTACATTTTATCGCTCCTTTGCGAGTTCCGCTAGTCGCTGTAAGTCATCGCCGTTTGCGCAAACACGCTTCCGGCGATGCGAACAAAACGATGCGTATAAATCATGCGTAACAATTTAATAGGGCCTCGCGTGTTCTTTCGTGTCACGCGGGCTCTTGCGTGCGCGAGCGAGTGCAAGATAAAATAGAAATGCGCGCATCGTCGCGTCCTCGCGAATTTATTTTTCCGACGCGCCGTTCTCTCCTCGACGGCATCAAAGAAGGGCTATCCGTTTGCGCTTTATTATGCCGCGGCTAATCCGCCTCTCCCCCTCCCTGCCGCCTAAGTGCATGAATACAAGGCAACGACGCGTTGTCATTAAATAAAAATCAATCAGGAGGTCGTGAAGGAGGCTTAGCGGATTTGCTTGCGCCGCCCACGGCTTAGTACTCCTGCGGGGAGCGCAGTCCCTTCTCGACATGCATCCGTGTGTGAAACTCTTTAATGCGTTGTCTGTTTTCCACTACCCGTTAAATCTCTCATCATTGGATGGGGCAAAATGAGCTTCCGAATTATTCCCCGACCCTTCTCTTATTTCGCGCCTGCTTGCGCGCTCGTGTGTGTGTATGTGTGAATGTCACTCTGACGCGCGAAATGCTTTTTCTGTTGCAGGCGATTATGTACGAGGGGCAAGACAAGAATCCTGAAATGTGCAGAGTCCTGCTGACGCACGAAGTGATGTGCAGGTGAGTCCTGCGCCAGTTAATCGGAGCCAGTCGAAGCAATGTCGTTAGCGAAATTGAATAGGTGTCCGGAGCATGAGGCGCGCCGCGGCTTTATCAAAATGCAAATGACAATCCGCGCCCCGTTTATTCCGCGAAACCGACTCCCGCGCGCTCGCGAAATTCCCCGAAAATTCATAATTTCGCCAACGACAACGACGTATCCATATTTATACGGTAGGCGCGCTCTCGTATTCACGCGGAGAAGTCTGTGTCGTCTCGCCGTCTCCCTCGCGCCCGGTACAAGCAGCCACCCTTGCGGTGGTGAGCCATAAACGTAACGAGGCATACGGGGGTGCAGTCATTCTCCGGGGTTGGCTGACTCATTGACCCATGGGATTTTGGCCGCACTACTCCCCCTCTTCCTTTTCTCGTTTCTTCCTCCGGCCGGCCGGGTCCCGTGGGTGCGTGTACTTTTCAGACGGTTTCAAAACATCCTCGGTCCGATCAAAATTCGAAGCTAGCCCGGGGGAGGGTGGAGAAGAGAAAACGAGAGCGCGCGCGCGCGCGCGAAAGATCACCCTCGCCGGAGCAGCTGCCTTCGATAATAACAGCGATGGAAGGAGGCCAACGACAATCGCGTCGTTAGAAATTCTTTCCCGCATCTCAATCCCTTCCTCCGCGCCGCTTAACACCCTCGTCGGCGATCGACGCAATTACTACCGCGCGCACACTAACCCGTCCGACTTGGATTTCTCCTTGCAGCCGTTGCTGCGACAAGAAGAGCTGCGGGAACAGAAACGAGACGCCGAGCGATCCAGTGATCATCGACCGGTGAGTGTCGTTGCGCTTTTAACTCTTTTTTTTCTTCGCCCGCGTCCGGTCAGTCTGGTTATTGCGGCGATTAATCGTTTATCGCTCTCGGCACCGCGCGTGCTCGGAGCAGAGCAGAGCGGAGCGGCCGAGATAGCGGATATCTCGATCCGACATTGACGAACATAAGGACAAAAGCGTCAATTTCACGGGGCCAGGCGACGATTCGGCCCGTATCGCGCGGCCGCGGCCACGGCCGCCGCCCTCGCTATCGTTCCCACCAACGACCTGCGGAATAAGGGTCCCGCCGTCTCCTGGCCGACAAGGTAAGCCACCTGCGCGATAACGGTCCACGCCGCTGCACCTAGGATCGTAGGATATTTAGGCTTGCGAAATACGTTCCGCACGAGGTGCGGCACACGGCGGTGACGGGAATGGTGGAAGCAACGATGGCGGGGTTACGGTGGGGTTGCAGCAGGGTTGCAGCGGCCTGCAGCGGGGCGGCCGGATAGAAGAGTACTCGAATACTCAGGCGTACTTATACCTTCTGCGCAACCCCCTTCCCTGCCCGTCCTTGGAAACACAGACTCTCTCCTCGCTCTTTCCCTCGTAGCCTCGCTACGGCGGTCGTAGCAGTGGCAGTAGCAGTAGTAGTAGTAGTAGTAGTAGTAGGGTGAGCCTGGTATCTGAATAGGCTATAGAGTGTCCTGAGATAGGAACGGTAGGAAGGAAGAGGTTTCCCGCGGGACCCAGGCCGAGATAGTCTTCAGGAGGACATCTTGTGCTCAGGGGTGCTCAACCATCGGGCGCGATACACACGCTGCGACTTTCCTCCGCATCCGGAGGATATGTGCCGCATCACGGTGACAGGCAAAGCCCGGTAGGCTCGCGCGCGGGACTATTTCCTTTTTTCGCTCCAAGACAGTTCGAAACTTTTACCCTCTCATCGTCTGCGCCTGTCGGATTTCGCCGCGACGTCACGCGTCTTCCTTCCGATCTTTTTCTTTCGCTGTCGAAATCACGCCGGATTATGTATGCCAGCCGTTAGCCTCCTCTCGAACAAGGTTACTCGACCCCCCTCCCCTCGAACAGTATCAGACCGGGTAGGCAGGGCCGATCGGGCAAACGATAGAAAAATTAATCTCGAAAATGCTTGCCCGACACACGACACGCACGCACCTACCTAAGTAACGCGTTATACACGATGTAACCTAAGTGCAACCACAGTACGGTCGCGTGCCACGTCGAACTCTGCCCCTGGGTTTGTTTCGTCGGCAGCCCCGCGGTCGATTTTTACCGAGGGTAGAGCGAATGAGCGATACCTACGAGATTAGCCTCATCGGAGTATCCCACTCTACGTTCTCGCTCATGTTAAAGGCAATTTTTATCGGGGCACGCGATACGGCGAGACTGATCAAACTCGCTTTTTGTCTTTTCGCCAACTTAAGAGCGATCTATCGTAGATTACCGGCCTTATTGCCACTAATTGCTTTTTACGTCGATATATCCGACTTCCTGTTCGTCCTCAAATACGAGAGCGCGCGCGCGTAGCGTGAGTCTATGTATAGGTCGTCGGAAAAATATATATATATATATATACATAAAGTCATATAGGCACATACATATATATATATATATATATATCGAGAGGCTAATAGATTTTCGGTCTCACACAAAACCACAATGGAGAGCGGCCGGGGGCCAGGGAGGAGGGAGTGGGCGAAGGGTATCAATGCCACTTTGATTGAGGCGGCCCTGGTCGATTGTGACATGCTCACTCAGCTGTGCAGAAAGTACAACGCGGCCCCCGTCAATTGGGTGTATCTGCCCGACAAAAAAAAAGTAAAAAAGAGGAGGAAAAAACAAGAGAGGGACGAAAAAACAAAAGCTAGGGCATATCGCTAAGCGTGGCCATTTTTTAGCCGTCCGCGGCAAGCAAACGTCGGCGACACAAGATACGACTCTACCATCAAGACGCGCACATCTATCCCTGATTTATCACCCCCGCGCGCGTATCGATCTTCGGCCGCGTCGGGAGATGTACCCGCGGAGAACGGTGCCGGAGACGTAGGTATTACGCCGGCCTCGGAAACCAATTAACATGCATAATTAAAATGGCATTGTCGTGGCCGCACAGTACCAGTGGCTCGTCCGTCGTCGACTGGCGAATCCCGCGGGACTAACGGCGTTCCATAATTACGAAAATCCTGTCCCCTCCTACCACCCCCCTCCTCGTGGTCACCATTTTGCCGGGGGCTCGCCCACACCCACCCCCGCGCATCCTACTAGCCACTCGCAGCCTCTGTCACTCTCTTTCGCGAACTGCTCGCTCCGGGAACAAGGGGTCGCGCGAAAAAAATCGGGCATCGGGTCGGCGCGACAAGCAACAGAGCACCCCGGAAATGCCGCAGCCAATAACGCTCGAACAAGCCGTCCGCCGGCGCGATTGGTTAACTTTATTTCGCTCGGCGGGCGAGCCCTTAATTTCGGGACATCGATCATAGCCCTCGCGTTGTACCCTCGCTGCAGCGCGGCTCGTCGTCCGCGTCCTCCTCGTCCTTCTCTTTCTCTCTCTCTCTCTCCCTCAATCCCGCGATCCCTCAGCACCCTCAGCGCGTCTCCGCCGCCGCTCCCTCCGTCAATTTGACGGATTCTATTTCGGTGCGATCGGCATCGCCGCGACAATTCGTTCCCGCGCCCTACGTCGCAGGACGACATGTTTTTTCTCTTTCTATCTCTCTCTCTCTCTCTCTCGGCCCGACCGTTTCGGCAACGCGTCTAGGAACAACGGGACAACGGTTCTCAAATTCTCTACGCTGATCGAGCATATAAATACCGGGTCAGGGTGTTCCCTTCATCGAGTCCGAGCGCGTAACAATCAATCGTTACCTTAATTGATTGCGATTGGTGGACGACGCCGCGGCGATTTGACTGACGTCACAATGACGTACGGATTGTCAATCAGTCACGCTTGTGGCGTTAATGCATGCAAATCTGGCCGAATCGTGGCACGTTGTCTCCCGGTGCACCCTCTCGCGCCGCCCTCTCTCTCTATCCATCAATATGGATTCGATATCAGGAACGGCTCGGAGTATTTCCGGCGGAGGACCGAAGAATCGGAAATATTCGCGCGCGCCGATGATAATTTCATCCGCGTCGCGTCGTGCTGGACGAGAACTCGACCTCGCATTCCGATCGTCAGCTCGTCCATTCGAGTTCTGCCATAATTACGGGCCGGCGCGTACACGAAGGCAGCTATAAAACCGGAAGCGGTCTAATCAAGTGAAAGTGCCGGACAATGAGGGACACATGTCGTTTCGATGTAGCGTTAATGTTATGCCGTGTAACAAGTACGCGCGCGCGCTCCCCAACGAGCGGCTCTTTCCACTCTCGATGAAAATGATCGAGACGATCGGGCGCGATAGGGCGGCATAATGACGGGTTCCCGCAGTTCGCGCGTAGATGACACACATCGATAGGAAGATGTTATTAACCGGAACGACGTGCTTGGCGCGCACCAAAATGACGGACCAATTAATAAAGCACGAGTTCTCGGTAGCGGTGACGAGTGCGAGCACTCTCAGTCTCTCGACACATTTTTCGGCCGCGCGCGCCAATATTAATTGGCGGACGAGCCAACACGATCGCGTGGCATTAGTCAACATTTTTCAGGCCGTCTGCCCCCCGAAGGCAGTATTTTCTGGCGCGACTATTAGGGAAATCAAAACACAGTCAGCGACGGAACGGGCGCTCTCTCTCTCTCTCTGTCTAGTACGCGAAGCATATGGGACCCCACGTCCAGGGGTATCACACCCTTCGCTCTCTCGACGTACCCCTAAAATAAATGGACCCGAGTGCGCGCGTGCACGTCTCTCCTTCAGAAAAACGGGAGCGATCGTTCAGGCTGGAAATCGCTCGGATAAATAACCCGATATTTGCGCTACTAATTATGCCTTCGGCTTTGCCGAACAAAGCGAACGGCCTCTACAACAATGAACCCTGCCAATAGTTAATTCGTTTCACGTAATTGACGAGAGTGACGCAGAAAAACCGCGGGCAGGACTAAGCGGTTCTTGCGCGTCTGGATTTGTCGAATTGAAGTCGCGAGCATTCCACGGATCGACTAAAATCTCGCCGATCCTTCGGATTTCGCTCGGTTCTTCTCGTGGCAGCGTCGCGAAATTTTAGAAATTCTGAGCAGTTCCGGTAAGATCGTTAAAGAAGGCACGAGGCCGGGGATGCCCCGCCACCAAAAATGGCCCGTTCCCCCTCGTAAATTCGCCCAATTAGTCGGACGACCAAAAAATTCCGCAGATATATTCCTCCCTCGCCCGCGACCAGTATGCCCGACGAGACGCAGCAGAGAACAGAGTCTCCTGGTGAGCGCGGACGGTCAGAAGGCGCCTAAAACACACGCTCCGACTCGCGAAATCGGCTCGGAATGTATATTGGATATTATCGATATCTTGATCTATTCAGCCGGCTAATGGAAAGCTTATGCTAAGCCGCCTCTCGCCGATCCATTATGTATCAGCGGAATCGGTCCTGGTATTGACGACGACCGTCGGGCTCGGCTTTTTCGGCCGCGACTCCGACCAAAAGAGAACGCGCCCCTGCACTCGGTCCGCGTGGACCCCGACACCTCGCGACGCCGACGAAAGGCGCCCGCCTGACACGTCCCGACGTTTCTAATAACGTTTTCGTGAAAAATGACACCGGCTGTTTCGCGGGAGAAAGTCTCTTTTCCGGAGGCACACGGCGAGAAAGTCGGGTGCGCGTTCCGATCGAAACGTAATCGCGAGCGTCAATCTTATCGATCGAACGGCCCACGTCGGTGCGTGAAAAGCGGCATCGATTGCCTGCGGTACGCTGGCAAGAGGGAAAGGCGATACGGACTTTCCAGATTGACCGACGGATTTCCCGCGCACCGAGACCGGTCGACTAATTGCGTTATGGACATGCTCCGCTAACGTTCGTGCGCCAGAGACGATCGCAGCGGGCGTTCGTGGAATATGCAGGTGCGCGATTTGACATTCTGCGGGAAAATGGGAAAGGTGAGTGGGGTGGAAAAAAAGGCATCGAGTCTTTGCAGGAGTCATTGAGAGGTGCTGCGCCGCGATTGGCCGGCCGTCTGTCTGTGCGAAAAGTAGAGAGCGTATGCCGCCGCGACTATTCCGGAGCCTGGCTAGATACCGAAACGCACCCCTGAGCCTCGTTGGGAGCGTCGAATCTTAGTCGTGCTCAAGACTTCGGCCCGATTCCCTTACGGTTATTCCGGCTGCCGAGAATTACCCCGATACGGTATCCTTATTTTCGAAGAATATCTTAACAGCTTCCCGCACAGTGGCCGCTTTGTATTCTTCCTCCTTCCATCCGGGGTGGTAAAAGGAGTGGGAGGGGGCTGGAAGGGTGAGAAGGACCGTAGTAGAAGAGTTGAGAACTCCTCTCTCTCTCTCTCTCTCTCCTTTGGAACCCTCTCTCGGTCGGAACTTCCTCTCCGCGCATTTTGTCTCTCGTATCCTTCGTTCACCCTTTCTCCAGTCCTCTCCTTTTCCACCCCCCTCTCTATCTTCCTCTCCGCTTTCGCAGCGGAGAAACCAATAGGGAGAACCGATCAGCTTAATGCATATTGATGCGCGCCGAACTAAGTGAGTGAAAAATCGCCATCGATCTACCTTCCAGGATGGCGAAGGTGCTCTTTCCCTTTCGTGACGCCCTTCCCTCCTTCTCATCCCAGTCTGCGCAACTCGGCATCGGCGAGGAAGAGCTTTATTTCGACTCTTCTCTCTCCAGTTTTCAGCAAAGAGCCACCGCTCGACTGCCAATTCATTCCCCGAGCGAAAGTAATATGTAAAGCGAATCTGCATATTCGCTCGCGGCCCTCGCAGTATGATTCTCTAAGAGCACGCTCTCCGTCGACGCGGAATTCGCCGGATTAAAAGGCACCGTCGCGGGTCGGCCGATTAACCCGGATCGACGATCCATCCGCACGAATTAGAAAGGGACCGCGGGACAAAGTTGTCCGCGTCAATTCACTTAACGCATTCTCTTGGAGGTCGCTTCGAGTCGATTGCCGGACCAAATGATTCGGAAAGCCAGACTGCAGGGCAGAGTGCGCTCGCGCTCACGCTCACGCTCGCGGGTGTTGTTTTCGTCGTGGTGGCGTGGAGAGCGAAGGAGGTGTCGCGACGGGACCCTTGGCATTTTGCAGCGGCACCGATACGACGCGAGGCTCTATACGCTGGCACCGTTTGCCACCCGCTCGTGTACCGGCCTCGTTGGGGTCCCGGGCCACAGAACAGATGCCAACCGTCACGGCTCGCCGATAGCTCGAAGGGTGCCTTTAGATTGAGACACGGTGGATGACTCTAAATGGCATTCGGTCCTCCTCATTCCTCCCACCTCTCGCTCCCACTTTCCATCCATCCCCCGACCCTCTCCAAACCCCTTTCCGTCCATCCCCCTTGACGGAATCGATCTCACCTCCGGCTTCGTCCTCCGCCCCGTCTTTCATTGTTCTCCGTGGCAAAATTCTGGCAAATTAATTTCCGCCGAATAGCGTCGCTGCAGAGGCCGAGTTTGTTGTTTGTTGATTGGCAATAATATTGAGTGCTTGAAGTGCTGAAGAGTCGTACAGTTTTTATAGTTGTACCTTGCTCTTATCTGTTTAAGCGTTGGTACGCTTAATAAGGGAACCTGGGCAAGTGTTGGAATCCGATTTGGTTTTATTGGGAAATATGCTGCTAAGTAGCGGATGTGTATTTTTTATATGCGATTGTTTTCGTATTTTCGTATTTGTTTAGGGATGAAACGCTTCTTTGAATATTGGGATATTGATTTTGCTCTCTATGTTTTCTGTACTGATTATACGTTTGTATTGTAGGAAAAACATAGTTTGAAACGGGTACGAGTAAAACGAGATACTTTTATCAGAAAAGTGAGAGAGGGGGAAAAGGTCGTTTGTTCCGTACAAGTTCCTATTTCTTGCTTATTTATTTTACGTGCGCGTACGATACTTATGGGATTCTAAAAATCGCCAAAGGAAGTCCAAAGTTCGCAGTACTTTCAGAGATACAGTCTGCGGACGACTGTTCGGCCTCTCTGGCATCTATTCGAGCCTTTCAACAATTCTCCCTCAAACGAGTGTTTTTAACCGCTTATCGGGTATCACTTGAAATCATACTCATTCTGGCGTGGAAACTGCGTCGGCCGGAGCTTAAAGCGAATTATTCAATTCCAAAGTTGGCACGAAGCATCAGCGAATATCACGTGGCAGTTAATGCGTTAATGGGGTGAATTTCGCCGAAGGACGCACACGAGCGTACGAGAGCGCCGCATGTTTGTTTCGACAAAGAAAACGAACAAACAGATTGACGAGGGCGCATCCGTACGCAAGGGTAATAGAATGACAACGGCAGGGAGGTGGCGGTGCATTTTTTTCGAGGGCTGAAGCGCAGTGGCGCCCATCGGCCGTATGTCAAACCCTATGTACAAAGGGCCGAATTTCAACTATACGCTGGTGCGTGTTTTTTCTGGCATACACATGAGCGTGTGTGCATAGCCGAATGGAAGGAGCGAGAGAAGGAGAAACAGAGTGAGAGAGGGGTCGGGGGGAGAAAAAGAACGAGGTCCACTCAAAACAGGTGGTTACCAGAGAAGTAGAGTCGTCAGGGACCCCAGCGTGTCACGTCGGTAGGGGGCCTCTTGAAGAGTCGCGTGGCCAACTCAATTACTTTGTAGGGCCTCCAAACATCGATGCCACGAGTGGGCGAGCGAACGTTCGATTGAACGTGTCGTCTCGTCGTACAAGATCGTGCCCGACAATAAGAGATTAACGCAGAGTGCTGTCTGCGATTCGAGTGACAGCTGTACCATTACCCGTTGCCGTTTATCTTCACTGATAAAAACAGATTATCGATTGCAACCGCCCACACTGCAGGGCACGTATATTGACACAGTTTCGAGTCGTCGCGCGACACACGCTTCGTACTCGACAGTGTTACCCGCTCATTGTCCCCAATAAAAGCAAACGATTCCACGATTCGCCCTTAATTCTATCTCGCGGCTAAATACGAGTGCGCCGGCAGAGAACGTTCGTCGAGGGTAGAAGCCGCAGCATCGATAGCGGTCGAGAGGGTCGACGATTACAAAGCGCCTCGCAGAATCGCATCCTACCTACCGATTCGTACTTGTCCACGACGACCAACTTCCCACGGAAGTCGCGCGTTGTCCGCGGTCGCTGGTGTAGCAGGCAACGGCGCAGTATCTACTCTCGTAAAAAGGTCACCCTGGAGTCGCATCGCGAGCCACGTCGATCAAGCGACGTGACGGATCAGAGCAAGAATTCGAGACTCTTTATACCGTCGTAGGGAGACGCGTTAGGGTCATCTTCAATTGACATCGTGGAATTCAGCGCAGTTTATCGGCCGCACTAATGCGGCGAGCACACGCGCTAGCTAAAAGCGCTGGCCGGGTTCCCGCAGGAAGGTAGGCATAAAATAAGAGCCGAATAGCTCGCATAGCTTGGCGCCTCTCGGCTGTCCATCAGTCCTCAGGAGTCTCTCCTTCTCCCTCCCCGCTCGTCCTCAGCCTCGCCGTCATCAGAGAAGGACGTATATCGTTCTTCGACTATACCGAAGGGTTCTGCCGTACCGAGAACTAAAAGGTGGGTTTAGGAAAAACGGGAAGTCTTTGCGCGCCTGTCAATCAGCCGTCCGCGGTTTTGCGGCCATCCGGTTAATGATGATCCACTGCTCTATCTCGTTGAGATCGTGCGCCTGCCGGCCTCTCCTCCCTCTCTCTCTCTCTCTCTCTCTCTCCCTCGTCACCCACCCCAGCACCGTGCGATGAAAATAGTAATCGCGATTGTCGCCGTGGAACGTATCCTATGTAGGTATTCAAGACTTGTTCAGAGAATAACTGGCGCGCTGAAATGATCGGGGCAGCTACATGCCTTTATCTACGATCGTTTTTCCGTTCGACGGTATCGAGTGTCGTCTGGCTAACAATAAGATTCGAGAGCGTTCTGAAATTATAGAAGAATTCGGAAAATGTATCTTTTTCGCGTGCATTACTGTACTAGGTGCGCGCCGGGCGAACGACGGGACGCGGCGATTACCATTTCCCGCTGGCAGACGGAGTAAGAAAGAGGTAGTTTTGCAGGGCGAACCGGGTGGATCGGTGGGCGAGTGAATTTTTCGTGGGCGGCCGCTCGCGTTACCGAAAGGGACGATCGATGTGCCGAGATTTATGCGATTGATTCGAACGGAGCGGAGTGACAGTACAAGGAAGCGCTCTTAGTCCTGGTGTCTCCGCTCCCTCGAGGATACATTCCCCTTCGTAGCGCCGGTGTCCGAAGGATCTCTATAAATTTGCATGTAGAATACCCGCGGAGGTTCTCAGAGGCGTCGGGTGCGCCGGAACACGTCGGTCCCATCGCAGCGTCCTTCCCTTTCTCCGTTTTCAGCAAGTTTCCTCGCAGGGGCGTGCTCCGTGTGTGCCCTATCGGCCTACCGGACGTCTGCGTAGCCTAATTTCGTTCGCTGACACTATCCAGAAGCCTCTTGTTTCGGGCCTGAAATCCGAGACAGTGTCGACAGGGAAGGCGAGGGGAGGCGTGTGAGAGCCACTTACGTTCTTGTCAGCGCCATTAATTCGATTCGTCGTCATCGCACACGTGCGTTTGCCGGAAAAGAGACGTCTGGCAAAGTCGAGACTACCAAGTCCGTTTCTACGGATTTTTCTACTACGGCACGAGTATATCGTGGAATTTTTTAATCGCCGGGACATATTTGTGCGAAGGGACAGACGTTGAACAACTCCGTATTTTTCGTCCGAGAGTCGACGCGTGAACGGTGCATAATGTATTCCCGGGTCGAATCAGCTGCGCCTGAAAGAGAGACGTTCGAGTGGAAGACGAGTCAATCGGGCCGTGTCCTGTCCGGTTGTTTCGACGATTGTTACTGGAACGTAGCTCGCTGCTTTGCGCATGCCGAAAGAGACAGAGACGTTGAAAGAAGACTTGGATATAACGGGAATCGTGCGAGAGGCGAGGGGGCGAGCGAGTGAGAGAAAGACACGAGGGACAAAGGAGCTGCGTGGACAGTTTCGCAAACAAAGGCTCATGAATACATTTCCCTTCCGTCCGGGTCCAGTGCGGAGAGAATCTGGTTCTTCCGCGAAGATTCGAAGGTACGAGGAGGGATCGGACGGGGGTGTGGGTGTATACGCTTTTACATTTGAGGTGGCCAGCTCGACCGACGCGGGACACTCTGGAAACGAGGGAAAATTATGCCACGACCTACTGTCGATCCTCCCGCGGAATGCGGAATCTGCCCCTGGCGAAGTAACACGACAATGCGTGGCAGCGACAATCGACACCGCACCCCCGGGTCCGTTCGTCCGTTCGTCCGTTCGTCGTTAGGCTGGCTCGCTGGCTTTCCAGTCTTCGGCTGTCGGGGGTGGACAAGCCAGGCTGTGACCGGTTACCATGGCGACCATATGGATTGATCCGAGCAAATATCATCTCCGAAGACGCCCGAAAGAATCGCCGGATTTCAGAGAATAGCTTCGGCCGGTTCGTTGGGCTCTCCACTTCCTCCTTCCGTTTTTCCATCCGCTCGTTGCCCGACGTCTCTTCCTCCTGCGCGTCGGCGTTCGCTGCCGTGGGCGCCGGGATTTGGAAGAAAGTCAGCCGTGTCGGCCGGTCAATGCCTTGGACGCCGAAAGACGCGCACGAGAGATATATACCCCGTGGGCATAGGTGAGAAGGAAGGCAAAGTGACGGCTTCCGAGTTCGGAAAAGTCGAGCAGCTGCGAGCGGGAGTCGAAAGAAGTCGTCGTGCACCGGCGATTAACGTTAGTCAGACTCTCTAATTGTACGACAAAGGTACGGCGCAGATACGGGCAAAATGTACAGCCTTTCGAGAGCAGCGCGACACAGCGGCGGATACGTCCGGCTAAAGGCCCGGCGATAACTTCACGTCGGACAGGCAGGAGTGTAGTAAATAATGTAACCTTGTAGAATGCTAGAAGATACCAGTGCTCGCAAGTTAATAGCTCGCCTCAGGAGGACTCGATGCAGTATACGATCGTCGATCGACGACGAGCAACGACGAGTAAACGCACGATGAGTGATTCAGTGCGCGTCGCAGCTCGATCTCACTCTTCGCTACCTTCTAGGTTAGCTATCGGCGGTTCTCAATGCGGCCGCCGATCTCGCGGATGAATCCGAGATGACGCCTGGCAAGACGTCGCGCGGAGGACCACCCACGGATACGACGCTCCATATAAAGCGTCCGCGATCGTCGCCGCGCGCATTGTCGAACGAATCGTGCTTTCCACCGATGCAGAAGCCGGTGACGACAGTTGCCTCCGCGATTGCACCCGTGGCTGCGATCGGCGTCGGCATTCCGTCCGTTTTAACTTCTTTCTACCGGCTCCTTCTTTTTCCGTCCTTTCTTTTTCTCCCTTCTAGAGCGCGCGCGCTTTCGTTCTCTTTTTCTCCCCTCCCGTCCACGTCGCGCAGGACTCTCTCTCTCTCTCTCTCCCTCTAGCTCGTCCGCGCGCATTCAGTGACAGAAGCTGAAGCTACCACCACCAGTCCCCGTCGTCGTGGTCGTCGTCGACCCGGTCCTTGGATCCTTCTCCATCCCTCCCTCCCCCAGCTCCGTCATCGTCCTCGTCCTCGAGCTTACGGTAGACTTCTTCTTGCAGCGAGAATTATAAATTAAGCTATTAAATGCGTGTTGGCCATTTCTTGCCCGTGCCCGCGGCCGTGGCTTCCTACGGAGATTTTAGGGACGGTCGCTGAATCCAGATAAGGGCCGCTTAAGGTCGTCGCAGCTCGAAGCAGCGCGGCGGACGAGAAGCGATTTCGCCATCTTTCTCTCACTCCTCTTTCCTCTCACTTCTCTTTCGTCGCTCGTCCTTCCCCCCATTCGTCCGGACTCCGGTGGGTCATGGGACGCGCCCGGCCGACGTCCATCGTCCATCCCTCCTGCCCGATTCGACACCTGGATTTCTCGAGCACAGGCGCTTTTTTGCCGAAGGGCCTCGTTGGCCCGCTCGCGAGCAAACGAACGACGACGGTCGATCGACGTCCGAGAACGGTTTCTTCACGCCTGCCGACAGCCGGCTTCGTCCGTCGTAACAGCGTCTCGGGCCTCGGGGTGTTTGATAGTCTTCGTTGGTGGGCAACGGTCGTCGATCGTTGGAAATTCAAGTGACGCTTTAATTAATTGCCTGAGAGCGGGAGCTCGCGAGCGAACGATGTTCGTACGCTTCTTGTGCGCTCGCCCGTACGCCCGTACGCGTACGGGTCAAGCGGCCGACCGACGCTTCGACGACGGCGCACTCGTAATGAATCAGCGCGCTCTGACGTGCCCTTTTTTCTCCCCCCCCACCCCCCTCCATCCCTTCTTCGCTCGGCGAGTGACCAAAAACGGCTGCCGTCGCACTTTTCTTTCGGCCCGATGCACGCCTCTCATTTATCGCGGACACGATACGCTTTCGCGTCTCACCCCCGAGAGCGTGTCGCTCCTAACGGGGTATTTACCTTTTTCCGGCCGTTTCGGGACTCTTTTTCCAGGCGCAATTCTGAGGAACGTATCGACGGGATTTTGTTTCATTTCTCTACGTAGTTTGCGGGGTTAAAATTGATAACGGAAGAAAATGAACTTTTTTTTATCGAGAAATCTTAAATATTTGCTACACGTGTCGTGCAATCGTGACGACTACTGTAGTTGCAGCGACCGATAGAGCGAGACAGAAAGAGAGAGAGAGAGAGAAAGTTGGAACGAACGCAAAGACTTATTTTCCTCGGCAACTTTGAACCCTTCGAGAGACTTAAACCTCCGGCAACGACTTAGGTGAAACACGCGCGACCACATTGAGGGTCGCGGAGTTAGCGAGGGCGAGGAGAGCGGGCCGGGAGGGGCGGTAACTTCCGGTTAAGTCAAACACGACGCAAAGTCGCGGGAACTTCGGACTTGGCAAGTCCCAATGAGGCGTGTAATGCCATTAAAGGGAATCTTATTACGCGACGGCGCCCTAACGCGCGCCTTCCGCCTTCCGCTCTCTGGCTGCAACAAGTACCCGTCTAACCTGGTAATTAAGTCCCGATTAATTCTCCGCTTACTTTGCCTGCCAAATGGCGCGAGACGAGTCGGCTAGGAGGAAAATTACGAGCACCCCCGTCGCGGACCCTCTGACGAACGTGGAAGTGGAAGGAAGCGGCACGGTGGTACGTCGATAGTCGTGAATGAGAAGCAGGGTATTAGCGTGAGTGACATACATAGCGTAGTAGCCGAGCGTGATTCCGAAAAACGTCGAGAGCGGCGAGTACGAAAGTAAGGAGGTGGGTGGGCAAGTTCGATTAAGGGCATGTCCAACGGTTTAACCGTAAGCGGCTGCGGCAAACTCCTTCGCAGACCAAACTCCAGAACCGAGGGCAAGGGGTGATTCCATGATTAATGGTACAAACAACGACGCAACTAACACACCGTCCACGCGCAGAACCGCTCGCTCGTAGTTGAGGCAACTCGGCTAACTAACTCGTCGCGTTGTTCGCACCGACCTGCTCGCCGCAGCAACTTTGCCACGGTTCGTCCATGGTGTTTCCGCCGAATTTCCACCCCCGCGCAGTTGATCGCCATAGCTGTATACGGCCGGTCTCTCGGCACACAGAACTTTTGAGCCTCGTCGAAAGGCACTCATTGACGGCGTCTCGGCGGAACCCTTTCATCCCCCGGCGTGCCGACTGTTTACCCGAACGTAACGACGATAAAACGGCCGCGATACCCCAAAGACCCGCTCGTAAATCAGCGCCAACTCGAAAATAACTTGGCAATAACTCATCCCGCAGCTCGCAGGACCCCGCGCAGCCTTCCACTCGCGTTGCCGGTGAGAAATTAAAATAAATCAAACTTATCTGTTGCTCCGGCCACTTGCCGGTGATCTGGTATACGCGTGACTACGTGCACGCGCGGCCGTGTGTATGGGTGAGCCAAACGGCGCGCGATAGAGCGTGTCGGTGTGTAGATATTTTCTTCGGTATCTGTCATAGCTGTCCTACCGTTATTAAATAACGGCCCTCGGAGTCTCGCGGCGCGGCGGTAGTGCCTACTTGCGCCGGTAATGCGCGCGCGAAATCGATATGTCGGCGCGAGAAGGAGGCCGAGGCGCAAGGCAATTATCAGCCGGCCTCCTTCCGGCTCTTCTTCGATTTTTAATATTGTTCACAGCCGCCAAGACGCCGCCGGTGCTGGGCGCACGACTTATCCGACGCTCGCTCGGTAAATTCAGCCACCCCGTGAATAAATACGGTTAGTGGCCAGCCAAGGCCCCTTAGATCCCTTTGACCGGAGGGGGCAGTGTGCGGGGCGGTGGAGTTGCTGGTAAGTGCCTGGGGCGACCATCTGTGCCCTTCTGCGTCCGTGCAGCCACGTGGATTGCGCTATCGTTTATGCGGCATTTGTTATATCCGCACGCATACATTAGCCTTAATGCGCGCCGCGCACACAGGAAGAGGCCGCCGCCGCCGCCGCAAAGACGGGGCGCAGTCCAGGTTACTAAAGCGAAAAACGACGGGCCGGTCGGGAGTCGGGAGAGCGTGGCCGCGACCCACAAACGCATTAGAGATAATTCGTTCGCCCGACGTTTCGGAGAGGACGACATTGACGCAGACCACGATCTTTATCAACGCCCCGGCACGTCGTAACTTACGTGGACACCGATCGTGAC
This sequence comes from Priocnemis perturbator, assembly GCA_963942575.1. Lineage (NCBI taxonomy): Eukaryota > Metazoa > Arthropoda > Insecta > Hymenoptera > Pompilidae > Priocnemis > Priocnemis perturbator. Next base: position 20,853,511 of record OZ012643.1, on the reverse strand, counting down.
TAATTAACCACCCTTCCGGCGATATCGATCGGCCTCCCGGCGAACGGGAAAACAATGGCGCTTAGGAAGAACCGTGCGACTCGATCGCGCAGCCCGATAAACCGCTACGAGTGGCCGATCGTTTCGCGACGCTCGTTACGCCGATAATCGCTCACTCGCGTCTCTTATTTTATCATACGCCGCGACGGCCTGGCGAGGCTAATTTGCCGGGCCCGCGGATGTTATAGACGCGTTTTATCGTAGCGCGCGTTGCGCTTTAATTTCGCGTGCCACGTGTGTGCGCGCGCGCCCGTGCGCCCGCGCTTCTGTGAATTATATGTAATATATATAAATGTACGTTGTACGTAGCACAGCCTGGCGGTGGCTCGTCTGGCAGCGATAGCGTCGTGCTCGTTTAGCCGCGTGTGCGAGAGGGGCGTAAACCCCGAGTGTCAAGTTACACCACTACAGTCTGGTGACACTACAATCGTCCTGTCACCCCACTACTCCCTCTTACACAACCAGGGCCGTCGGCAATCAGATCCGGAGCCCCGATCTCTGAAAGAGAAACGTCCACCGCCGGGCGCTGGATGGATAGCACCGGGAACAAAACGAGGAAAGATAAAGACAATGCATCCTGTCCTTTGTAACTCGCTATTAGCCGTTTCGAATCTAGTCGCGAGCTCGGCGCAGTCGAGCGAAGAATTACGTTCTGACGGAGGAGCAAGTAAATTGACGGGTAGGAAACGGTCGTCGCTTTGTCGAAAAGGTGGGCCTTCCTTTATCGTATTCCGTATCGACACGCGATGCGCTCTGGTGGCTTCCGAGGTTCGAACGGAGACGGCCCTGAGGCGGCTCTTAATGTGGACTTGAATGACGACGACGTGAAATGAGCACACGACTCCCGTCACGACCCCTCACTAGGCGCGCTCGGGACCACCCCAAATTGGCAATTTTATCGATAATACGGATCTGGTAATTCGATAGAGATATAATGCAAATTCGGTTAATTGTTCCTTCCGAGAATGGAAAAGAGAGCTATGAAAGGGGCCGCTTGTGCCCTTTTATCGAATCGCTGCGCGGCATGGTTTGTACGTAGTGTTGGGTGTCTCGTTCGAAGATTGAGTTCCCTTCTCCATGTGGCGCCGACCAACGGTAGACAGTACTGTGACAATGAGGACGCCGATGCACGTGGAACAGATGGTGTACCTATTTCTCCGTCTCATTTTACATCGCGATTCAGTCTAATGTGACAGACGAAATCAAAATTCATATACACGATTCGCGAGGAGAATAAGAAAATCGTCGGACGTATTGCGTAGATATCGGATTAAAAGCGGTGCATTAAATATGTCAATTAGGTTTTTGCTCTTTTTTACAGTTAGAGTACCTATGAACCAGGAATTAGGGTAGACGGTTAGTAATCCATTTTGCGATTTTATTTTTTCATATGCGATTCGCTGCGTCTGTGGGCAAGATTTAATGTTGTTACATTCAGATTTTATAACAAGCCTGCATTTTATATTTATACAGATACGTATTCGGTTTCGTTGGTGTGTCGCATAGCCTTGACGAGGGTCACAACAGCTGACCTAAAGGTTGGCCAAAGACGCATGCAGTGTATGAAATACATATTACACCACATTCAAGTAATAAACTTGCCCCATGTTGCCATCATTCCACAAGTTTATCGATGTGCAATAAAGGACTGGGTTCTGCGACTCCTACATAGATCTTTTCTACCGGCAGCTACAAAATTTGTCCTTTTCCTCATTTCGTGTTGCTTCGATTTACATCACAGCATTATCGAACAATTAAATTGTCCCAGATCGTTCCCATAAACCGCCTTTATAATCACTGGCGCATATAAGAAGATCGCTCGCTTTCTTGCGGCGCCGTATATCCCGCAGAAACTAAACCACTGACGGAAGCAAGATAAATTGAAAACAATCGCCGCACCAATTACACGACGACGGCCGTCGTAAATATGTCTTTGACTCGCAACAGAGGAAAGCCGCTACAATAATCGGAAAAAGTGGCGGCGACGGGTTCTCCCTTATATAACTCACTCGTTTCCGCGCTCGGTTACAGCTCCATTTATCGTCCGCGCTATTAATTATGCTCTGCCAAACTTTCCCCGGCGACGGCGAAAAAAGATTCCTTTTCGTAGCAGGCGCAGGACCCCGTTTCTGCCTGCCGTCGGCGTCGGCGTCGGTCGCGGGCCTCGTTAATGCTAACGACATCGAGTGTCGACGTGCCGCACGATTACGGCCTGGCGATCGCCGCTGTTCTAGAAGCCCTCGAATAATCGGACGCGCGGATGGGGTTGCCGGACTTTACGACTCCGGCAAGCGCGCGAAACGAAGAAAAGGGACATTATCGTAGCATGTTCGCGCGCGCGGCTCTTTCGATTTTGTTCGCCGCTTGTTTAAAGGGTCGGCGGGAGGCAATTAGCATGCTAATCGGAAAAGCGACGGACTTTCGGAGGCGACGATCTCTTCTCGGCATCGTGCGAAAAAAGAGGCGACAAAAGGAAGGCGAGAACGAGCCCGTGCGCCGTGCCTACGCCCCCGACCCCTGGCGCGCGTGGTTATCCCAGAGATAAGAAGCTAATTGCGCGCGACCACTCATTCTCGCCACACCCGTGTAAACGAACGTGTACGTCGCGTGACGCGCACGCTTTCACGCACCTTCCCTTGCCGCCGGGGTCTTGATATCAGGACGATGTACGTTTACGCGGCCGTGTATGTATGTGCACGAGCGCGAGCGCGAGAGCGGCGAGTGTACAGGACCGTCATGGAATTGGGATTACTGGCCCGGCAGGCTGTGACGCGCGTGCGCGTCCAACGGAGCCCGAGCGCACGGAATATAATAACGCGACGATTCCGTCCGCAGGAGCGAGCCGAGTGCACGACGATGCCTCGTTTCGCTCGCTCATCCGTCGATCCGGGAGCCCGATAAGATTGATCGGTATCACTGCATTTACACACTGCTTCCGCGCCTCCTGCCCCCCGCCGGCCTTTTTCGTGCGAACAGATTGTCTACGTGCCGGAATTCGAGCATTTCGGCGGAATCAAAGAACGCGTCGTCGCGAACGGAACTGCTGCCTGCTGCCTTCTCTTTAGAGGGAGGAAGAGAGAGGGAGAGTGGATACGGTGTGCTCGGATCGAAGGCTCGATCAGGGATATCGGATCGTTTCGGGGAGAGGTCGAATCATTCGATTCCGTATCGCGTTAGCGACGGCGCAAATCTAATAAAGCGCCTGCAGCATCAAATGTCACTGCTAGTTGCGGAGGGTTCGCAGTATTGTAGTTTTTGATTGGTTAATCCACCCTAATCTAATCGAGTGCTCCACCGGTCGCCTCTACCCGTCGCCGTCGCCTCCATCCGTTCGAAACGTCCCTGCTCCGTCGCATGCGAGCCGGCAGAGATTCGATTACGAGCTACGATCTTATGATCGCTCTGTCATAACCTCGCTACTCGATAAAGGAGAGAAATTATTTTCGCCCGCCTCTTCGGTCGCGACCGAATGACTCTGGCCGAGCTTTGTTCGGCTTGACGACGCATCGACTTGTTGGCGCGATTTGTAAAGCCGACCACACTTTTTACGCGGACCCCAGCGTTTTTGCTCGTCTGCCTGGCGCAGAGCGCGGACCTTTTTGCGCAATCCTGGTCAAGGTTCGCCGACTTCGTATGTTAATTGTACCCCGCCAGTAGTCGCCGTGGCCCGCGCACAGATGCTTGAACGATGCGTGGTACGACCAATCAGTCAACGGTAGTGACGAGTGGCATCCATGATGCGCGGGTCGAAAAAATCATGCGCTACGCGAAACCGGTTTTCCGTTGCATCGGGAACTTTCGATCACTTGTACTCGGTCCCGCGACAACCCTAAGTTGGACGATATCATATCTCCGGGTATACATCATGCGATAAATTACTGTCAACTCTGTCCTCCTGACAAGCCACTAGCCCCGCTCGGTTTCTCATTAATATCGCATTTCATAAGACTCGAAATCGTTTTTGATACCGAAACGGCCGGCGCGGCGAGAGAACGGTGCCCGTCTGATCCGTTCGTATCGACCAATCGTTTTAAATCCGCTCGGGAGCGATGCGGAGACGCGATCGTCACCGCACAACGCTGCTGCATTAACTTTGCAGGCTCTCTCTCTCTCTCTCTCTCTCGTTTAATTGCTTCGACGAGAGATTGCCATTTTTTTCTCCCCCCTCTTGCCGTCCGTCGTCCGTCGCTTCTCGTTCGATGCAAACCGGAAGACAACCGATTATAGGAGCGATCCCACAAAGCTTTCCGTCCCATCGTTATAACCTACCATAGTGTTTCTTGCCGATCGCGTTACATCGTTATACACTCCAGCGGCGCAGCGGCTTCTTGTTCGCGACCGCCACAAAATTAACCTCTCGCAATGTCCTTCGGAAGTTCTCCGGCAATTGTAGTGCCATCTCGATGATAATTTCTGGCTGGTCGTTTGCCAGCGTCGAGAGAGAGAGAGAGAGAATGGGAGAGAGTTTATCGAACCGAGATGCCGTAGTCGCGTGAATATAGACATCCGACACACCCTGAGACCGAGATATCCAAGCACTACGGTGCATGCGAGGGTGCATACATTGTGTCGTGCTCCCCTCTCTTGCAGCGACGCCCGACTAACACCCCCCGAGAGCCAATAATACCGTCGTACCAGCGCGCTACTACGATGGCTTATTATTTTCCTACGGCTCATCGAGCCCAGTGTGTCCGCTATCAATTACAGGACATTCCCAGCACCCTCCATAGACTTAGACGGATCAGCCTAACCTGAATCCCATCTGGTAAACTTTTACTGAGCGCTCGTTTACCAACCACCGTGCCGGATCGTTACAAGCCGTGCCTACGACGTGACAAGCGAGACGAATCTTCGCTGCTGCATAAGATCGCGGTCCGGGCTCCGGCCTGCGCTCTATAAAGTGGCCACATAAAGCTGTCACGGCGAGGTACATATTCGGATGGAAATTCTGCCGTACTCTTGTCACCGGCCACGTTTCGTACCCATTCGCACCGCGACACCGCCGGGATCCGCCAAATGCGACCAGTCTCCGATTCTGGCAAGAGCGCTCGACACGTCGACGATCGTCGCGAAATTGAGCAATGTCCCACCAGGGGGGTCACGGCGAAATCACAATGTCCGATACCGAGCGATCCGATAGATTCCGGAATCCACGAGCGCGGAGGGAAGAAAGTTCGTCGGTCCAGAAGACGTCGAGGCCTTTACCCAGCGGATTTCTCGAATTTCCGATGAGGTCGCACTACCAGCATTGGCCTACTCAATAAACATGAGGCAGAAAGAAAAATCAGTAAAGCGATGCCAAAATGTCGCCTAGTATCGGACAGATATCGTGCGTCGCCGCGGTATAGGTATGCGCGCGACGCGTATACGTGTATATGTCGAGAACGAGGGAGAAGGAACGGGTGGATCGGTGGGTGGGTGGGCGCATATATGTAAATCGAAATAACATTATCCGTTGCTCTTGCGGCAGTAACAGCGCAGGCCGGGAGAGCGGGACGGAAGACGAAGTGAAGAGGAGAGAGAGAGAGCGAAATTCAGGGGCGAATAAAGCGTATTTCGGCCGCCACCCTTGTCGCCCAGGGCGACTGCACGTCGCAAACGCAAACGCAAACGCGAACTCCTCCGCGCGCGCTCGACATATGGCCGCGTTAGCCGGCGTGGCTATATTTTTCCGCCGCCATATGACCGATCCTCGCCAGCAGCTTCGCTGGCCATTTTCTGAAGCAGCTCGAGCGACGGGACGGCGGACAAGCTGGATCACGGGCGAGGACGCTGAAAATCCGGCGGATCGAAGCTCCGCGCCACCGAACGTCTCGCTCTCGAGGCCTTCTTCTTCTCCTCCTCCCTCCTCCTCCTTCCGAACATCTGTAATCCGAACATCTGTGACGCGATAAGAAGGAACGCAGCGCAAAGCTTCTTCGACGAAGGGATCCCTCCGTCGAGCGTCCCTTCGCAGAAGGAATCTTACGGTTGGAAGAAGACGTGTCATAACCCTCGGACGGTCTGTGTGTGGCCGTGCAACTGGACGGCGAGGTGAGCTCCGGCTCGCTAAGTTGTCACTCGCAGTCAGCGACTCCTTTTTGCTCGCCAGGAGGAAGTGGTGGAAGGGTCGGGGGAGCGAAGAAGGCCCTTGGGCACCACACAACTCCCTACCCCCCTCCCCCCGTAACCCCCTTGGGGTTCCCCTCCGGCCCGTCAAGAACCGCGGATTTCCAGTTTTTCTCCGAGCCGCACGCAACCAGCTCTCGATCTAATAGCTCGCCTCCTTCTCTTGCCCCTCTCCCCTCTCCGCTTCCTTTGCCGATTCACCGCTCCGACCGTTCTCCTTCTTTCCTTCTTCCTGCCTTTTATTCTCTCGGTCCCGAGAAGACGGCGCGGCCTGGGAAGGGGTGGGAAGGGGTTGGGTAGGAGAGGCACGCTGGAGCCGGATCGCGAATCGACCTAATGAGGATAATTCCTGCATTGATTGCCGAGGCACATCAAATGGTACAAGCAGTGCCTGCCTGACTAGCAGTCCGCTCGGTCGACTCTGTGGCTAACTGACTGACTGACTGACTGACTGACTGCTTGCCTGACTGCCTGTCTGCCGGCGGTAAATCATTCTTAATTAAACGATAGATATTTAATTAGAGAGGACCGGATCGAGTTAGTTATGAGACATTTAACCGTCGCCCGTTATCACGGTGGGCGACTCGGATCTGGCATCTGGCGAGGAGATCTGGCGGGGTGGGAAAAAAGTGTCGAGGCGCGCAGCGAGTCGAGAGTACGACGACGTTATCGAACGAAACTGGCATCGGTCCATTCGGTCCCTTCTTTCCGCCGAAAGCACGTGGCCGTCGCGCGGGAGGACGGACGGACGATCGACACGTGAAATCTGTTTCGTCCGTCGCGCGTCAGCCACGACCGGATGCATAAAACGCTTAACGGCTAATATCTCAGCGGGAGGCGATGTTCGTCGAACGCTGGTCGAACACAACCACCACCACCACCACCACCACCGGTCACCGTCGGAGAGGGTTTTGACGCCTCCTGACAAATGTGCGTCCGTTCTCGAGTGCGTGAAATGGAGCCCCCGAGGCAGGTCAACGGGTCAGGCAAACGCCAGGCGCCCCGTCCTCGTGATCTGGTTCTCGTCCCGCGCTCAAAAGACATTTCCTTTTTCGGGGGACGAGCGCTGGCGCTCGTTTCCTTTATTGTGATTCTTGCAATCGCTCTGCCTCCACCTTCTCAACGCTTCTGCGTCCTTCTCCTATTCATTCTTCGATCCCTCGCCTTTGTCTGTGTATCACTCGCTCACACTCGACTCTCGTCATCTTTTTCTCTTTCTCTATTTCTCGAATTACAAATTATGCCGGCAATTAACGACCAGCTCGATGCTTGTACGAGCCTTCCACGGCGAGGCGAGCGACGACGTATATACTCGCGTTTAATGCCGGGTACGCTCGTCGAGGTTGTATGTACAAGGAAACTTAGCCGCGCCGCAGCCTCTCTGGGAGACGAGCGCACGTTTTGAGGGGACACGATTTTTTTCGCTGCCTGTCTACCGCTATGGCAGTACGTGTCCTTAAGCGAGCTCTACCTTATGCCAGGGATGCAATGGCGTAACTCTCCACACGGACTGCTGGGACTCGGGACGGGGAGAGATCTCATGGAAAATGGAAACGCACGATTGTGTCTTGCAAATTACAGTGGCCGTGCCGGAAACAACGAGCGGCAGGAATTTTTCACGAATTTGCGCTCAGGTTAAAGCCGCGATCTCTGCTCTAATTTCATCGAACTCGTATCTGTTGCAACGACGCGCGACGAATGGATTGTATCCTGCAAATTAGAACCATCGTGCCGCAAACATGGAGTGACAGAAATTTGTCACGAATTTACGCTCACGTTAGAGTCGCGATCTCTGCTCTAATTTTATCGAATTCGTATCTCGTCGCAGCGAAGGAGGACCCAGCTAGATCGTCTGGCGCAGGTTTACGAGCGGCGTTGCAGGGACGTCCAACGAACGCGTATCGCGATGCTTACTGTAACAGGCGTAGCGCGCGGAAAGCGTAAATGCAAATTGTGACCGCTATCCCACTCGATCTTCGTACGTAGAATGCGGACTTATGCGTTCGCGGTGGCTCGGGACGAAAGTATTTCGGACATAATACTTGCATCGCCGACTAGCCATCTTCATCTCCCGGCCGAGAGGTTGACCTGAAATACGTACGCGCCATAGGTTTCCACTCTTTTCTCCTAGCTTTTCGGACGAGTCTCTTAAACCTGCACTGCTCCCCGGCACCGGGAATATTAAAGGATCCATATGCGAGATGTGTCGCGGCGTGGAGGGAGGCCTTCCAGCAACAGGGCTAAGCGGGCATTTTACCCGGCGTATTACATTTATTTAATATTATTTACGGCAGGTTTTACGACGCCAATGATACGTATACGGAGTCTATCCAATATCAAATATAACGTCGTAACCCCCGAGAAAGCGCGGAGGGTGGCGGAGGCAATAAATGTACGGCAAACGGCGTTCCCGATAGACACCCTTACGTACAGACTCGCCCCTCAAATATAGGTACGCCAATCGAAGTCTCTCGCGCCTACGTGGCCGCGCGCGCCTGTCTGCTGTACGTCCACACACGTATCGCCGGGCGACGTCGTCGACGAACGAAACGGATCAACCGAGACGTTCGCCCTCTTCCATACCTTCCCTCCCAACTTCTCGAACTTTCATTCACCGGCCAACTTCTGTGCCGAAAATAAGACGCGAAAGTTCGACGCTGACGCGATCGCCGATTCGTCCTCCTCCTCCTCCACCTCCTATTCGTCGATCGCGCAGTACGGATCCTCGCAAGCGCTTGCAGTATTAATCGACAATGCCGCAGGTCGCATCGTACTGAAAGAAATCCGAAGGCCACGGATCGAGCGCGTTCAGTGTCCGTGCGAATCGAAACGCCCGAATCGCACGGAATTCAATTCGAGCCGCTCGTCAGTCGAGACGACACCGTTCGCTCGTGTCCGAGACGGGGAAGAGATACTCGCTGAAACAGCTAAATAGAAAACGCAAACGACGCCCGAGTTTACGGCCACTCACTCCGCTTCCTTCCCACCAGCCATCCCCCGTGCCATCTCCTTCCCATCCGCACGCCACTATTCTCCGATATGCTCTCGTCGCGCGCACAAACATTATCACTCTTCGGGACGCTGGCACTGGAGGAGTTGAACCGTCGAAAGTTGGCTCGCGTGAGAAGAGCGAGGACTAGATGTAGAATAGACGAGACTCGCCGACGCGACGACGATGTTGAGACGACTCAAGGAAACAGCTGGCTTCACCGATTGGACCGTTTAATGTAAATCGCCGACGACTCGGAGAGTCTCGTTAACAATCCGAATGTTTCCGCAGGGCCGTTATGTGAGAGAGCACCGAGACCACGCAGATGGTCGGCTCGTCGAGATTCGATATCCACTCGCTCCGCGATCCCCGGCACAAAGTGTGTCGAGCGGCGCAAACGAGAAGTCGAGAGAACAAAACTTGGCCTCGCGGCTCCTCTCTTTCTCTCCGCAACAACGAACGGATAACGGCTTTGGGCGTGCGGGATGTATGTATACGCACATGGCGTAGCCATCTCCGCCGAACCCTCGCCTCACCCTTGAATATTTTATGCAGACAATTCGCCGGTGCAGTTATTTCACGTTGCTTCCTCGAAAAGGATTCCGCAGTCGCGGCACGTAACGCGCGAGAGGCCCAACGGCTGCGGTGTGCGTTTCGATTGTCGGTCAGGATCCGCGGCGATGCGGAAAGAAATGTCCTCGGAAGTCAGCCGCGGCCCTCTTCTAATTCGGCCGCGTCGAGTGGCAGTCATTAAAAGACCGCTCGCTGCGCGTAAACGTACCACCCAGTGCATTCATGCGACAATAACGATAGATACCGACGAGACGGTAAAACGTTAAGTGGCTCCGGAACGCCGGGGCATTGTTACGAGACGTATATATCTGCCGTCGTACCTAGCACCCATTCACAGTTCGCCGTACGTGTGTCTACCTGTAATATATTGGGCAAAATGTGACTGCGCAATGTGAGGTACGTGCGTTATATAATGCGGCCGACAGCGGCGCAAGGTTTCCCCACGCCGCGCGCCGCGGAAGCATGAAGATTTGCTCGTACGACGAGAGAAGAGCCGCGAAATATTTCTCGTCCGTCCGTCCGGTGTCTCTAAAAACCTAAACACGAATTTAGCACTCGACGCTCGTAGGCGAACGGCACCGTCCAAAGATCGCTGTCGGCGCCTGGCTTTTCTTCGCAACAGAGATTTCGCCGGCCAAGCATTTTAACATGTCAGACACGTTTCAATAATCCGCAACGGTTCTTGCCAAAATCGCCATGGCGAATTTGTCCGTGTAGCTGGGTGCTAAAGCGCGCCTCGGAGTGGCGCGTAGCTACCGTGTATAATGCCGTGCTGTATACGTGGCGTTATCGCTGTACCAACGGCTATACCAACACCTATATAGATCGGGGTACGAAGGAATGAGAGGGTAAGAGAACGGCCGAGGAGATGAGAGAGAGAGAGGGCGGGCGGGCGTACGTATCGCAGCCACGGCGGAGCCAAGTAGCATTTGCATGAATTTGTTGGACCGATATCCCCGACGAAGATCGTGCTTTAAGCCGAAGAAGCCGGATCGCCCGACCAGCCGGGGACAAGCGGCGAAGTCGGGGCGGGCTGCTTTAAGATCAGCCCGGGGCAAGGAAGGTGGCTTGACTTTTTTCAATTTCTTAATTCAGGGTAATCTTGAGGGTGGCTAATTTCAGGTCCCACCCCCGCACTCGTGCCGCCGCATCTCGCGCGCCTCCCATTCTTCGCCAATCCTCGCCGTATCCACCGTCGACTCTTTTAATCTCCGCGGCTACCTTTTCGTCCCTTCCCCCCGCTGCGTGGAGCTGAAATTTTCTCCGCAGCCGCGTAAAATTGATTACGCCGAGCCGTGGGCGAGCGGGATCGGCGAGAGGTTGACGCGAGCGTCCGGACGTGCGAATAAAAGTGGACATTTGTGCGTGGCTCGTAAGAACGGTGCCAAATGGTCTTTGAGTCGTTCTTGGGGTGCGAGGGTGGCCGAACACGGTCTAGTGTACACATAGGGTAGCTAGTAGGATGACGGGCGTCGGCCATGTTGTCTTGACATTCTCCCTTGAGGGTTGTTGGGGGTGGATATATTTAGCCTGCCGCCTCCAGGGACCTTCGCCACCCCAGCAACCCACCCAGACCCCAAACCACTCCCGACTTATGATGCCGTTGTCCGACCAACCCCCGAACCTCGTGCCACTCCTTACACGAGCTTTACGCACGCTGCTCTCGTGAATAAAGAAAAACATAGGAACGCGTGTAAGCCAATCGGATCGCCGGAATTTACTCCGTATTAGTCCTTTCAATAATAAAATAATCGCGCACGGCAGCAGTCCGGCGGAACTAAGGAACAGGAACGTGCGAAGGGCGAAGTTACGTTACGCGGCCGCAAAAGACATCTCCGCATCAGACAGCCGCTTCCCCCGCCCACTAACCATCGTTAAGAATATCGCGTTAACGAGGCCGCGAGTAATTTTGCGATCGCTCGCGAAACGAAGTGGCCGAAAACGAGGCCGTGAAAATTGCGCCCTAATCAAGTGCCGAGGCGGCCTCGTTAAAACGGAAGCGGATACGGATACGCTTCTGCGCGTCACTACCGGAAGCAATGCAAAATCGCGTGCGGCCGGTTCGCCGTGAGCGACGGCGCACGCTCAATCCGAATCTTTATTACCACGAGCTAGCAACGGGCAATATCAATTAGTGGGCGCGACGCAGGGGGGGGATCAGTGCACTTCAGGATGAACGATTCCGCCTAATGACGACGGGCCTCCGCAATAACCGTGCGTTGCAGCGCGAGCACATCTCCGGAAGCATTAGAGGGACCGTGTATAGTTACGAGGGGTTGCGCAGCGTGCTTTCTCGAGTACCTGCTCTCCTTCCTGCCTCTCGCATCCCCCTACGAGCGGCCAAAAGAAGTCATCAATATCGCGTGGCTTTTCGCTTCTGGCCATCGCCCGGGGACAAAACTTTGCCCGCGAATGGGCGGAGTCACGCCTAATCCCCAGAGTCAAAATGGAAGTCTCCGGAGACCCCCCCTACGCCCCCTCCACCCCCGTCCACGGAGAAAGTTTCGTCGGTCATGCGAAGACTTAGTCCGGACTCGAGGGTGGCTGCGGACGATACTTTTGCCGCCGCGTAACATATTACCGAACGGGGAGGACATTTTGCGAATTTCTGCGCTTCGCACGAGCGCGACGTAGGCCGAGACTGCCGGCGGAAGGGTGGCGAAAGGGTGGCTGCTCGAGCAGCGAGGCAGCCCTTCGTGCTTTTCTTTGCCCCTCGACGCCCACACACGCGCGTGCCATTACACTCGCGACTTCCTCGTGCTCAGCCCGACACGCACGCGGAGGCTACAGCTTTCGATTCCGTTCCGAAGTATCCTGAAGCATGATCCTGTCGTGCGTTGGTAAGCTATCTCCCGGGTATGTGGGAGGGCGGCCCGTGGCCGTAACGAGAACGAGAACCACTCCTTCGCGAGGTCGAGCAAGTTTACTTGATTATTTAAAATGTCGCGGTGGGCCCTGTACTCCGAATAACGTTTTGCGATTCACTTTCATTTTCTGCCTTGCTACGCGAGGACCCGAGACCCTCTGCGAAACGGGGAGCGCGGAGAATCCGTTGAAGGCGGAAAAAAAATAGGGGCTGTAAGTTGCGCGGGTAATTCTTGGAAGCGGAGGCCCAAGGAACTGGAACGGGTAACCTTTCGTGCGAGGGCGGTAGACGTGGATGAGTCCTAGCGGCGGGCGGGGGTCGGAGAATGGCCGACTGCGATACAAGGCGTAGAATTTCATACAATCTTGAGGAAACTTTCTCCACCCTCCGTAACAAGGGCCGCCGTTTCGAACGTCACTTACGCGCCGCGCCACCGTTCGGCGTCCTAATTACGGCACTATCGGACGGATCCCAATGAATCGCGGGTGGAGTTCGTCGCGAAATCTCGCGTGTCCGTGAAATGCTTTGTCTCGAGTATTTTCGGGAATAAAATCTCTCCTCGCATTGTGCTCGTCTAGGACAGCCTCCCTCTGCCCCTTTATCCGCAGCTTCACCTCAAGCCTCACCCCACGGCAAGCAGTCTCCGTGAGCCGCGAGGGGTTGTCGTGGGTTTGCGAGAGGAACGTAGAGGGTCTTGAGGGAAGAGGAGGCTGGGAGAGAGAGAGACGAAGAGGTCGAAAGAAAGAGAGAGTGCGTCGAGAGTCGCGAGTTCGAGAAAAAGACAGCGAATCCCACGGGACTATCGACTGCTGAGTCCCGTGGGGCAAGTCGATACTCCAGGGACACCCCGTCTTCCTCCTTGGAGGGGTTGAAGAGCGGGGGAGGACGGGGATGGGTGGTGGTACGGTGTGTCCCTCTCGCTCCTTGCATCCTCGTCGCCACTTTCTACCGGCGTTCGAGAGTTCTAAACACTCGGCGCAAGCGCGACAGAGCGCGTCGTCCTCGACATTGGCTCGGCTCTTTATACTTCGTCTCGGAACGAGCGAACTCGGTCTCTCTATATAGCTGTGTACATGAGACTCGCACGACGTCTGACTCTCCCGTCCAGGAACAAAGAAAAACGCTCACGCCTCCACGTCGAAGACGTACCAACGGCCACAAAGAAGTGCCGTCTTTGTGGGAACGAATGTAAAGCGATGAAAGGAGGAGTCGACCGTTAATCGCGAATCATGCCACATTGATTGCCGCTCTTTTGTCCCACCCGGTAACGTCGTTTAACCGTGCGTATTAACTCGTCACGCGGCTCCGCCGTTTAGTGCAAAGACGTCGGCGTCAGATCTAGAATACGTGGCATAGTGAGCGGAAACGACGTGCGGTCGGGTTGTCAGCACCGGTAAGTTATTTAGCGGTTGAGGCCGTAGCAGTTGGCAGTCCTGTCTAATTGTAACGATACCTTTGGGACCGGTATCACTCCCCGTGCCAGCCGAACCACCACCCACTATCCGGCCCGCATGATCGCTGAAGCGCTCAGGTACCCTCTGACTCCCACCCCCTCCCAACCACTCTCTCTCTCTCTCTCTCTTCCTTCCTCTCATCCGTCCTCTCCTCGCATCCGCGCGACTCGCACGCCCCACGTCGGAAGCCCTCAGACGCCGTAAACCAAAAATACGACGACACTTTGTCGAAGCAGCCGCGTCTCGTGCTTCTTAGCTTCTATAAAAAGGAGGAGGGCACGGCGGTGGGCGGCGAGAGGAGGGGGAATAGAAAAATACGAGGCGGCCCGAGAGCCTACCTGCCGCGGCGGGAAAAGTTTCCCAGTGTCCCGGAAATAATCGTGCCTTTCCGAGCCTCTTCAATTTCCAAATGCCCTCGGTACGTTGCTCCAGCTCTTATGCAGGACGCTCTCTCGAAAAGTCGGACAGTCTATTGCGGCTAAGAAATTCGTTCACGATGTCGCTTGTCACCTCGTAATCGTGGTTGCTCGAGAAATTTCTCTCTCTCCCTCGCACACACACACAGACACACATTCACTCCTTTCGTAAACTGGCGTGCGAGTATGGACGTTTGCTTTATTGCCGGGACTTCTGATATCGTGGCGGTTGGTAGCAACATCGGTAGAAAGGCAGGCAGCAGGCAGGCAGGCAGGCAGCATTATCTTCTTGGTGAGGGTGAGAGAGGGCGAATGCCCTCCCCATCAGATCACCATGGCAACCCCTGCACAGCCCGCCACGGCGTCGTGTCCTGCGTGCTTCCATGTCCTGCCAGCATGGCGACTGCTAACCTCCCAAACTCCTTCGCCGACGGCGATGGCCTCGGAGTCTTTCTCATCGAACTCGTCGTCGTTTGTCCTACGATCTTTCTCTTGATCCTCTTCATCCAGTCAATCAGCTTCTTTGCTCTACCCGCCGTCAAAGCGACACACTGTCCTTGTAAAGTCAGGAGAATTATTTACCCCGAAAGCGAACGTCAGAATGCGTGACTCATTTCCGAATAGAACTTGCTGAAACATTCTTTTGTCCTCTTGTTATTTTTTTTTTGTTGGTACACCAGGCAAGTAAATTAATTACCCACTGCGAGTCCGTTCGTTCGACAATTCTTCACCCCCCCCCGTTCATCGGTACGCAGGGGCGTCCGGAGGGAGAGATTAAAAACGTAGCCCCGGGCAAAATTAAGACATATTTTTTAATAAAACCCGATAGCGATCTCGCTCATCGCAGCGACTCTTCTCTTTCGAGGCTCGCGGCTTCAAGGCTGACGGTTAAACGCGCGCAATTAAACGACTTGGCAGACGAGAGCGGTGCGGCGCCCGAAAGTGCGTGAGTGAAAAAAGATAAGATAAAAGGACATTATCGAAACTCCGAGGTACACAGTGGACGAAGTAATAACGAAACGGTTGAAAGTCGAGGAAGCGGCGGAAGGGGAGGAGGGCGAGAAGTTCGCCAAGCGTGCCGGAGTCCTGGATTTTACCGAGTTTCCAACTAGGTGCACTCCTCAAAGCGGGTTCCCGCCCCCGTGGGAGGGTGTAGGCACGGCAAGGTACCCTCGGTAAGCCTGTTAAGGAAGACTCGCGAGTTTCCTCAAAGGAGCCGCGAATATTAAAATCACATTTTAGCCACCCTGGATCGACGACAAACTCGGCGAGCGGGCAACGAGGTTATCCAGGATTAAATGAGCTTTCATCGACGAACTCGCCACGCATTATTACCGCGCGCGCCCGACGAATTACGTTCCATTCAGTGTGTCGGCGGTAACGCGTGCGCGCGCGGCCAGGACTTAATATTCAATGGCGCGGCCCGGAAAATACGTTACCGGTAAACCGGAAAGTTATACTTTCGAGTATCGTTCGTCGCTGATGATTCGCGCGCCGGCCGGGACAATTAAATAGAAGAGCGCGAGCCTGCGACGGCGTGGGAGTAGCTCTGTCCTGCACACGTGTGCTCGCGGGAGCATGCGCGACTTACGGCCGTTTTTGTCGATATTTGACAGCGACAACTTGAGAGGGTCCTAACCGCCCGCCCCTTTTCAAGCCCTCGGGGGCTCCGTATCTAAATGCAGGCATTAATAAATCGTCCGTACGCACGCGTAAGCGCTCGTCGAGCGAACGCATACCTACTCATGTGGCCGGTGAGCGGTGCGCGCTTGCACAAGCACGTACGAATCGTCGTCGACGTCGTCGGCGTTAAGTTAGTTTACGCCGGCGGTGCTTCTGATGCGTTTATGGAAATGGTCCGCACCTTGTCCGAGCGTCGAGCACAGCGGCCGCCCAAGGCAATAGGAGATAATTCAGCAATTTTGCGCAGAGAGAGAGAGAGAGAGAGAGAGAGATGTGGTGGGAGGGAGAGTGCGAGCGACTGTGACAGTTCGGATCGGACAGTCTGTCCATAGGGTCGCGTGGAATTTAAAACTACCCTCGAATATAACTCACCGCGCTCGCCGAGCAAGCGTTAAACGCCAGCGCTAGACGGACACGTTCGCGTATCGGAGCGCATGCATCTTTTATCAGCCCTTAGCAAGAAGTCCTTAGCACAGTCTTGCTACCTGCTGTAAGCAGAAGCGCTACTCTCGTTAGTTAATAGTTACAGCCGACTATGCGATACGTGGTAAATCGTCGAGTTGACGCTCCGTACGTGCAAGGCAAATCTAGTTATGGCAGCCGGCCTCTCAGGCCGCCTTGTCGCTAATGTGATAGACTGCCATTAGGCGTATCTCGCTGTCACGAGGAGGGGTCGACGACGGCAAGGCACCCGGAAGGAAGGGGATGGAACGAGCGAGTGACTGTACAACGCGGTGGGCCACGACAGGCTGCGTTAGTTTGGGCCGCGCTAGCTAGTAAGACGTATTACTTAGGTATGAATTATGCAATGCCTAGGTAATGCCTGCCGAATAGCCTTAGCTCCTCCGTCTTAGGACTTAAGCAAACTGCTCTCTCCCTCTGTCCGTCTCACTCTCACTCTCTCTCTCTCTCCCTCCCGCTCACGACAGGCATTCGGATAACTTACCCTCTTTACACACAGTCGAGCACCTGATTTGCTCCTGCAAATGCGCGGGGACATGCGTTGCGATGGAGCGTGTAGCGAACCGTTATGTCGATATCGCCTAGCATATTCGGTTACCGCGTCCGAGAACGTTATCAACCAGCACATCGTCAGCTGTTAGTCACTTCCACCGCACACGCTTATTTTACGTAATTGCCCCGTTTATTTAACGCAGCCGGTACAATTCGTGCGACGTGCGCTGGCGTAAGTGGTTGGGCAGAATGTTCTTTACGTTACCTTAAGAGAAGGTTAAATAGCGATATCACGAGAGTGAGTCCGAGTCCGAGGCTTATTCGCAGCTCATTCGTTCCCGCGCTTTGTTGGTTTTCATGTAAATGAAATTGTCAAACTGTAAAGTCACATTAGAGGCATCTGCGTTGAGAGAGCTAGCTCGGACCAAACGATTCAGTCATACTTGGTCAGAATTTCTTTTATCGTGATCCCAAATTTTATTTCAAATTTTTTCATTGCAATACATAGAACCGCACGTGTCTCCTGCTTTCTATCTCTCTCTCTCTCTCTCTCTCCCTGGAAAGGCTTATCCTTCAGAAATGATTGCCTAAATTAACCGATAGCTGCTTCGTACGATCCTTCTTACACATTTCATATCCATAATACTTCCTGCAAGATAGCATCCGAAGCAACGAGTTGAGGATGCTGGATGACGACGGTGCAGGCAGTCGAGGGTAGGAGGACAGTAGCTGGTGCAGGGGGCGTAATGGAGGCTGGTTAAACATTAAGCATCCCCTGATACCTAGCTAACCCCTTACTAACCCCAGTTAAGGTGTATGCAAGGTATACAGCTCTAGGTGGTTTCCTATACCTTATGGACCTCCGTACACATTCTTACTAATTGACGTCTTGCGCGTTTGCATTATGCACTTGCGATTACTCTCGGGCGTTCTCTTACTTAAATATATCCGAACGTCGCGCGGTCCCGTGGAGGGTTGCGTCTGTAAAAAGCGCACCCCTCTGAGCCGAGCGGCGATCCTTAATTCTATCTGACTTTTTACCGGAGAAATTACTGCCGGGACACTCCTTATCCGCACGCAGCGGAACAAAGTGCTGAGCGTGGACCGGTCGTATTAATAGGTGATTAGGAGGCCATCGGGCACGCCCTACGTTCTCCTGACCAGGCAGAATCTTTCGGCGAGCGGCGATACTTTGCCGAGGGCAGGACCTTCGTGAACGGTGGCAAGCTTCTTAATGAAGCTTCCAGCTTTTAAGTGGACTCGCACACTCGCGACTCGTGGATCGTGGATCGGCACTGAGAATGTACTTTGGGTCGATCATCGGGAACGAGAAAGGGAACGACGCGGGAGCGCCGGAGATTCCCGAAAATCTTTCCGTCGAATTTACGCCACGTTATATCCGTCCTTTTACGGCGCCGCGCCGAGTCGGCGGAGGGGACGTGCGACGGGCGGGCTGAAAACATGATTAAAGATTCTCCGACGTGGGAGAAAATGGATTTCTGATACGCCTAATGCCACCCTATTTGGAACTATTACGCGTAAGTCTCCAAGTAAGCTCCCTATATCCATTCAGCCCCTGGTGGAAATATATTTACTAGATCAGAAGGTACTTACTCCTGACTCGGGTCCCCACGTACTCGCGTACCGGGTGACGTGTAAACAGCGAGGAGGGCCGCGTGCCTTTGAACCGACGCAAAACTCGTTATCGCCGAAAGGATCGACCGACGTGTTCCCAAGTTTCGCCGCGCGGCCGAATTTTGCTCGCACGTCATTTCGCTGTCGTGAATTGTTCTCGTCGAGGCGAGGGCAGCGGTGCGTTGACGGCGAGAAAAATCGCTAATTGGTACACGGAAAATATAAACAATTTGCTGTGCGCGAGTGCCGATGATTTACTGCAAGGTTTGATGGAATTCGTTCGACGCTGTTTACCTAGCCCCCGCTCGCGCAACTCCCCTTCCGCTCTCTCTCTCTCTCTCTCTCTGTCCCTCCAGCAACTCCGATATTTAGCCTTTTTTTCATTTACGTCGGGAATTTTTTCGTTCGTTCATTCGTTCGGCCGTCCCGACGCTGCGAAGTTACGCGTTGTAAAACTGAAAACAGCCAGCGATGCGCGTTTTGCCGCTACCCACTACACGCGGCCACCCCCATCGCCGCCACCCACGCACCCCTTATCGCTCGCCGTTCCCCTCTGCACGCCGTTCCGTTTTATTTCATTTCATCCGAGGGAACGGAAAGGCGCGCTCGCGTCGGAAGTCGAGGCAGGGAATGATTTTGCAATCGGACAGCCTCTGTATATTTTATCCTGTGTCAATTCGTTAGCGTCCGAACAACGGCCGACGTGACGGAACGATGCCCGATACAGGCAACGGCCGGGCCGGGCCGCGCGAGCGGGGCGAGTGCGAGAGGGGCGCAAGCGGCTGCGAAGGGTTGAGATGTGGGTCAAAAACTTAATCCCGCGAGGAATTAAGTTGGCGTCTCGTCGACGCCGCTCTTCACGCACCTTCGAGCGCGGCGCTCGCTCGGAGCCGTCGAGGCCGAAACGCACCTCCCTTAACTCGAGCCGACGTTTCGGGGCCGTAAAACGTGTCTACCGGGTGTCCTGCGTCCCGATCCGGAATAGATTTTCCCGTGCAAGCCGGCGCGAGACGGAGAAGGAGGACCTCGAGGACGGAGAAAAATCTAATAGACGATCGAAATCGAGTTTGAGCCCCTGTAAGAAACTAGCCCCTCAACCTCGCTCTCGCCCTGTCTCTTCGTTCTCATCCCCCACCCTCTCGCCTCCTTATCCACGTCTTGCTCTCGCGTCCCAAGCTGCGACATCGTCGACGCCGTCGCCCCATCGGACTCGGAATGAAATCCAGTTCGCATTTGAATCATTCGGTAACGCAATCCATTAGCCCCTAACAGCCAATACTTCGGAAGGCGATATGGGAGGAAACGACTATGCGAGGAGATGCGAGGCGGAGAGAAACAGAGAATGATTGCAGCGAGGCGCTCGACACGGGATGCTCGACGTCGCGAATGAGTAGTGTCGCCCCTGAGTGCGCCGCTTCAACGAACCGAAGGGAGTCGACGATATTCCGCGCGCACTCTCACATAGGAATTCGCGTCAACGTGCACCCGCGTGTTCCATTCACAATTGTATTACAAGTGCACGTCGAACGTGTCGCTCCACGATCCATTCCCGGTTTCGATTTACAAGCCTCGCGTCGTCGGCTAATTATAGCTCTGCGAGCGGAGAGAAGATTTGATTGACGTTTACGACGGGATCTGGTGGGACGGGAGAGACGATTAATCGTCGTGTACGCTGAGAAGAATACAGAAAAAGCGTCGCGGCTAATGAGCGAACGAGTCGAGGTGTGTCACGAGTGATTACCGTTGCTGCCCAAGGATTCTCGGCAAAGAAATAGGAAAGCCCGGTTACAGCGGTACTCTCCTATCATTTTCCAGCCGTTCTCTCTCTCTCTCTCTGCACTCTTACTCTTTCTGTTTCTCCGGAACTCATTCCTATCGGCACCGTTTCATCCTGTCCAGCCGGAGAATCTCTTTCATCTCCCATGGCGTTACTTCCGTAATGCCGGGTAAATGCGGCTACGCTATTGGCATCGAATCGGTCTCGACAGCGGACTAAGACAATGATCCCCGAAGCCGACGATACCTTTCCTCGCAGCAGTTCTCAACTTCCCTCCCAATCCACTGGCAACCGCCCGCGTACCGTTTCAGCGACACTGCCGATTCTCATAACATCCTGCATTAACAATGACGCGGACCACGATCAATTCATTATGAAGCGCCATAGTTGAACGTATCAATTATACCGAAACACAGCTCGTCGATCCATCAGAAATTTAACCGGCATAAATTATACCACCGTCATCGCGTATCAAATTATACCGCGCGCCAGCAGTTACCGCAGGAAGATCGGCGCAAATTGCGAGCCTGACGCCGTCGTATGAATCAATTATACGTCTCGCATGGGCGGAAAAAGTCTCGGCATCGGAACGCGAACAAAGCGAAACGTATGGCGATCGGAGCGGTTACCGACTCGTTCGCGATGTCGTCGACGTCGTTAAATGGGGAGGGGAGGCGAACGCTCACAGCGCTCCGTCCTTAGCTTCGCCAGGCAAGGTTGAGAGGGTAGAGTCGATGGTGTTCCTATCTTCGAACAACGACTAGATGCCGTAGGCGGTGGTGCCTCGGGCGAGACGTAGACATCGTGTTTAGAGCGAGATCCACGGCGTTGATAATGCCGGTGGTACAATGCTTTGAATACCCATCCAGCATCGCGATAGGATCTTAACGTTCTCTAAGAGTAAACGAAATTAAATTCTCCTCCCCGTGCCATGCCGGGGCGAACTATCGCGAGGTGTACGGCCTCGAACAGGTCCGAACCTTGGACGACGGATAGGAAACGCGGGCTACACACGAGATCGATACCTTTCTTTCCCTTTCTCTTTCACCCCTCCGTCCCTATCCATCTTTTCCTTTCTCTGTCTCCCAGCCTTTCCCTTCCGGCCGCGACTCGCTATACGCCTCGTATGTAGGGGAATGCCAGTGGGTTTGAGGAAGGAGAGGGGGGCGGGGGACGCACGATCGCTTTTCATTTTTACCTTCCACTTTTCGAACGACGCCGGATTTCGTGCCAAACGTTCGGCCCGGCCTTTCATACTCTCGCGGCAGGCGGCAGTCGCTCCGCAAGTTTTGTCTCCCCTGGAAAAAAGTGGTGAGTGTGCGAGGGATTTAAACGGCTCGATTCGTGATTAAACGTTTTATCCGGCCGTGAAAAGTTGTGTTTCGAGGCAGCCAGAGCGAGGCGTATCGCTGTGCCGCGGAAGACGAGGGCTCCGCTTTAACGAGAGGGAACCAACTATCCGTTCCACTAATAAAAACTCATCCCTCGTGATGGCGGTTTGATCCGCGCCGGCGCATGTTTGCGCTAGAGGAAAATTGGAAGACGGGACGCTGCGCGACGGTATGCGTTTGATTTTCTTTCTTTTTTTTTCTGTTCTCCTCCCACGTAACATGGAACACCCGCATCGCGCGGACGCACTCCGCAGAGGGATGACAATGGCGTCCCACGGGAGGGAAAGGCCTAGCAGCCACCCAGAAAACCAGCTCGCCCCCCACCCCCTTGCTCCATGAACCCCGCCGTCGTCTCGGCCCTCCTGATTGTTTCCTACGCGTCTCCTCCGTTTTCTCGATCCTCTCCTCGGCCAACGTACACATCCGCGCAACGCGGTACACGCACGTACACGTGTAACCCTCGCCCCGTGCCCGATCCTATATACGTACGTATGTATGTCGGAGTTCTCGCCCTCCGCCTCCCTCCGGGCAACCCCTTTTCCCCCGTCTCGCAGCCGTGTACGCAGTAGCGGCAGCACCCTGCGCCGTCAAAAAATTTCCTCCAATTCAATATCCTCCGATATTCTACATAATTCATGAAAATTGAGCCGCCGGCTTTTTGACTCGCCTCGCCCCCCTTCGTACTTCGCTGCCTTCTCGTCTCGAGCGATCTCGTCTTCCAGCGCGCGGCGCGTTACGTCTGCCTTTTCCACTTGCCGACGCCGACGCCGATGCCGACGCCGACGGTTCGTCGTCCCTCCGTTGTTTCCGACCTCCGCCTCCCCCAGCGCCACCCGATCCTACATCCTTCGCCGTGTCTATAGGCGTCAACCTTCGAGAACACGTCGTCGATGTTCGTGTGTCCTCGAGGCTTACCGCTCGCCGACAACTCTCCGCGAAAATGGTTTGTCGATATCTGCGTCGAATCACTGTTTCCTCTTTGACGTGACTGCATCGGAGTCGAGGAGTGTCTGCGATATCCACTTTCTTTCACTGTGTCTGGAAGCTGCAACGGGCGTGTGCGACTTTGCAAGCTCCACGCCGATACGATCTGTCACCGTGTCGATCGGAGCGATCTGAATGAGATAGCGAACGGACGTGCGATTAAACGGGAGTTACGATGATCGAGCGATTATTTATCTGAAAGACGAGGCAGGCGAGTTGAGAGAGTACGATTCGCGAGGTCTTCGGCTTTCCGGCGTGTCGCCGGGCCGACAAAGCGGCCGCGTATTTTCGATAGTACGCAAGTAAGCCCGCGCTGCCCTAAAGGTCGACGAGCACGTGGTCGGGGGTTTAATCTAGAGAAATGCTGAATAATGAAGGCGAGCGGAGCCGAGCGGAGCCTGCGATTGGCTTATGCAGTATTCAGGTCTGCTTTCCGGCCAAGTTCGCCTTCTAATTAAGTTCCTCACGTTGAAGAGCGTTAAGCACCTTGTCAACCGTTTAACTCCACTCCCCTCTGCTTTCAGGTTCTTCCTCAAGTTCTTCCTCAAGTGCAACCAAAACTGCCTCAAGAATGCCGGCAATCCACGGGACATGAGGCGCTTTCAGGTGAGTTTCGGATCGGCTCCGCGTCGTGCGTGGGAGCGTTGCGAATTAAACAGTGACGAAATTTCACCTGGCGCCGGAGACACCGGGCGAGAAGTCATTCCGCGCGATTCGGCGCGCCCGCGCCATTCCAGTCACGACTCGCCGAATTATCAGGGCGGATGGACGGAGACCCACCGTTCCTTCTTCCCTTTTTTTCGTTTTTCAATTTCGAAAAGGTACGACTTCGTTGAGGAGACAGCAATTTCTCGATGGTCGGCCATCGTGGAAAGTTGAGAGCCCTATACAGGAGACTTGTAATCCAAGGGGTTGGCAATTAGCTCAGCGTGGCATCAACCAGCCACTCTGCCCTCGTTTCACTCCGCGTTTCACCCCTTATCCTCTGTAACGACCCCTCCTACCCACCGACGGTCGTATCTCGCCGCCCTGCCCGCTCCTGTCTACCCCCGACCGTCTCCTCTCGCCGAGACAAAAGACAGAATTAAAAAATAAATTACCAAAAACCGCGTCTCACTTTCCCCGCCCGCCGCCCCCACGTGTCTTATCGTTTCGCTCTTACATCCACCCTCGTCGCCTCGTCGCCTCGACGCCTCGACGCCTCTCGTCGCGGCGCGGATGGGGTGCCGGCTGACCAAAATTAAAATACTTATAGCACTTCCGAATTTCTTCCGAAATTGCTTACTGCCGAAAGTTGCGAATTAAAATTTCAGCGGTACGCCCGACGAAAACGCTTCTCTATCCTCGGGCGCGCTCGTGGGAGGGGGATGAAGAGGAAGTTGGCCTCGACACACGCGATACAACCCCGCTCGCCAAGGAAAGTTACGAAACTTGCGAGGAGAGAAAACTTGGAGCTGTTGCCAACCGCTCGGTCGATTTTGTAAACGTCCTCGCGCTCGTCGCCGGTAAAAATTCGTCTCGCATTAGCATCGGCAGGCCGGAAGCACGACGCGACATCGCGTCGGAGATTAGCGGAACATATTTGTAAAGGTGTCACGCGTTTCATTGGCGCGCCAACGGCGAAGCGATTCAACGGTAAACATCGTGCGGCGCGATAAAGTTTTGTCCGTCATACACGAAAGACGAAATCTTACGCATTTATATGCATACGTGTACGCGCATACACGCAAAAGCGGCGCGGGGTGTTCATTGGGAATGTTTGCTCTAATGCGATTACGCTCATACACGAGCGCGATCGTATCAACGGCATATCGTGAGAGAAGAGAGGAGGTCGAGAGGCACGAAATGCATGCTGAGTGCACATTATTCGGCGCGGCGAATCACGTTGTATTTGCTCATCCGCGAGAAATATGACAGATATATGCGCTCGCGTCACGCACGCGACGAGAGCCGAATGAATACGGCTTCTTTTATTTTATGAGAACGCCCGCGCGCCTCTCTTTCTTCTACTCCCGCCCGCGCCCGCCACGTATTGATGTGCGCGCAAATATTTATCCCGGCGAATGTTTCCACGACTGAGAAGAGCCAACTTTCGATCTTGCCTAACAGGTGGTCATTTCCACGCAAGTAAGAGTGGAGGGGCCGTTGCTGGCGATGTCGGACAACATGTTCGTCCACAACAACAGCAAGCACGGGCGCAGAGCGAAACGACTGGACCCCAGCGATCCCGGCGAGTACAACAGTGAGTATGTTCGAGAACTATGCGATCGCTACGATACACGTGCCTTCGTTTTTTCGCGGGACTTTCGTTCTCGCGGCGTATTCACCCATTCGCTTAAGCAAACCTAAACGCGATACCGACCGAATCTCTCTTTCGCGTGTTCGCAGAATCGATGTACTACGCCGCAGGCAGGACGATGCTTCATACAGGTGATTGTAATCATAATGCACGATTAAGCCGACGCGCATACCTCGCCCACACGCAATCGCGTTTATCGCGTGTGAATCGCGCACAACCGCTCCTCTCGTCGACCCCTGCCCACCTCTTCCTTCTTCTGCAACTCCGCGCGCACTCTTGCCAATCGCAATCACGGTATCAGTGTCCCGCGCGAGCACGTGCTCGCAACTCGCTGCCCGATCTACGTTTCTTACCCCGACACACTAATCGTCGCGCGCGCCGAAACTGATTCACGATAACGACTGACGGTCATCACTCGAAATTGGAACAATCGCGGAGTGTTGTCCCGGCCGTATACGGAGGGCGGGTTTTCTTCGAGGATCGGTATAACGACTTCCATGGTAGGGTGGAATCGTAAGAGGGGCGAAGGAGGGCAAGCGGAGAGGATGGGATATAAGGAGTCATAGGGCAATTCAGCAAAGTTTGGCGTCGGCCGCGCATACAAACGGCTGATATCGCACGGCCACCCCTACACTCGCAGTGCTCCTCGTTCCTTCCTCCGGTTCGCTCGTCCGTCCGCTCGTCCGTCCGTTCGCTCACTCCTGCCCGCCCCGTGCCCCGTCCTCTCTCTCTCTTCCTTCCTCTTTCTTTTCCGCGCTCAAGACAAGATGTAAATCAATGGGATGCGGGAAACAAAGTATCCGCCGTTCTCCGCTCTTCCTCCGGCGCGGCCTTGTTTCCTTCTTTCCCTTGCCCTGTCCATCTCTTTCTCTCTCCGTCTCTCCGCTTCACCCTCGTTCTTCCCTTTTATCTGGTTGGCTGCCGCCGAGCGCAAAGACACGAGCGGAGAGAACGGAATTGGCTCTCTTTTCTCTCCCTCGCTCACCCTCTTTCTCGTTCTCTCTCTCTCCTTTTGCCTTCTCTTCGTCGTGGCTGCCGCGGCGCGTTGGTTTGTGAATGCTAAGTTTAAGCTATCTCGTGCCACCCTCTCGGCCCTCGCAACCCCTGTGACGGCATCCCGGCACCAACACATCCACTCTTTCCAAATCCCCTCGTGAGCTACCCCCGAAACGCTGGAACGAGCATACCAATGAGACGCGCGCCAGGGAGAGGGAGGAAGAGCGAACAAGAGCAGACGAGAGTGTGATCGACTCCTCTCAAGCCATTCTGATCAAATGCTTCCACCAATCAGGTTCGAGGCCGTTGACAAGATCTGATAAATCAGATGCTGATTCGATCGTTGCCACGAGCGCGCTAGCTTGTCCTTGTCCCTTTGAGAAAACGCGCGCGCGATGCAGGAATGAGGTGACTTTCTGAAGGAGGACGGATGATGAACGTTAATCGGCGCGAATTCAAACGATCTGATCTCGTATTGATGTCGCAACGTCGAGCGTCTTTATATCTGGTCAAGCCTTAGATAAGGCGAACAAAATATTACATCACACCTCGAGAAAATATATCGTTGCTTCATTAAATCTTTGCCTCGAAGCAGTTATCCGAAGCCGCGTGTAACAGTGTATTTGGTGCAAGGGTCGAGTACATCGTGTCGTCGTCAGTGCGAACAGAATGTGTCGCGCCTCGTACCGATCGCAGAGAATCGGGCCGTACATGTCGCGAGGTACAACATCGCTTCTCGTCTTCAACGATTCCTCGGTGGTAAAAGCGGAGTCGGTGAGGGCTGGAAGTAGCACCCCTTACCACTCAGTGGCGCGGGGGATTTTATTTATTCCGGGTTGGTACGCTTGTTCCGGCCTCCTCCACTGAATCCCTCTTTTCAACCTTCCCCCTTCCTCCTCTTCCTCACTTCCCTACTCCATCTCCCGCACCTCATCCTCCCCACAGCGGGCCGCTCGACAATTCTCCAGCAAGGTGGAGGTGGTTGCCAACGCGGCTCGCTCTGTTTAACGACTTTCTTGTACATCGAACGCAATAAGTGGCCACGTCCCATTCGAGAATATTCGTTCGGGCCGCGAGGACGGTCGCGACTGCAGATGACGCTGATAAATCAGGATCCGCCGTTCAATCGGGATCACTTGATCAGAGCCGCCGCAAAGGAGTGAAAAATTCGCCCGCAAAGATGTGACTCGCGTTTATATGAGCGCGATCAAAATTCCGTCGGATATCTTTTACGAGCGGACGGAAGAGGACAACGCTGGTCGGTCGTGCGCGGTTGATCCCTTAACACACAGTGTCCACCTACCGCTCGCCATATATACGCCGCCGATGTCTTTTAAGCTCCGGAGATTTATCGGCGCGGCAGCACGTAAGCAGCCGAGGTGGAAAGTGTTTGAGCGTCACTGGGAGCAATATACCATGATGTCAGCCACTCTGCCGTGGCTCCGCTCTGCCAGGGTCGGTGCCGGGGGTAGCTTGGCTTCGCCGGGGTACAAAATGATATCATTGGGTTATAAATTCCAAGCAGAGACACCGGCGGCCCGATCGCCCACTCCCCATCCTCCCGCGCCTTCTTGTTACAACCCTTCTCCGACCCTCGGTCTCTTCCTCTCTCGTCTTCTCTCCCTCTCCTTTTCGCATTCCCTCTGCGTCTTCCTCTGTTTTTCCGCCTCTCTTCTTGCTTCCCACGTATTCTTCTCCCTCGCCGCCGCCGCCGCCACCGTTGTCGTCGTTTCTTTTTCTATCTTTCTGATTTCCTTCTTCCTCGCTCTCTATATACATCTTTCTCTCAAACTCTGCCCGACTCTCCTCGTCGCGCAGCCTTCTTTCTAGTTGCTCCATCTTCACAACCACGTGAATTCGCTGCCACGCTGGGAAATATATCTGCCACTCGGCCTCGACCGAATAAACAGAATATTCAGATAATTTTCCATATCCCACCCCTTGACAGGCGCCGCTCGACTGGTACTATCGCGAGATTTTGTCTAGTTCCCCCTCTTCTCCCGTCTTTCATTTTCCCCTATCCTCTCTCTCTCTCTCTCTGTTTCTCCGCTTCTCTATCCGTCAGTTAGGTATATTATCTCCGAATGGCTGAAACGCACGTCTCGAATGTAAACACGAGTCTTACCGAGCGAGTAACGCAGTTCTTTCGAGTGGTTCTCGTATTCTCATTTAAGCTAAGTCTAGAAAATATGTCGCGCGCATTTCGCAAGCTCTCCCGTCGGCGTGCGCACTCCCGCCGAGACATTCGCGATCACCGAAGACGTCTCGTTATTCTCTGACTCTTGCAGGCCTATACCCGCCAATTCCGCTCCAAACCCCGTGCATAAAGGCGGTATCACCGAACGAAGGCTGGACGGCGGGCGGATCGACCGTAATCATCGTCGGCGAGAACTTCTTCGACGGACTTCAGGTGGTCTTCGGCTCGATGCTGGTGTGGAGCGAAGTTAGTGATCGATGATCTTCGAAAAACCATCCTTGCCCCGCTTTGCTTCTGCACGCGGCATAACGAAATATCCTTCCGCTTTTCTTTGCAGTTAATCACGCCCAACGCGATCAGGGTGCAAACCCCACCGCGACAGATACCGGGCGTCGTCGAGGTGACGCTCTCTTACAAGAGCAAGCAGTTTTGTAAAGGAGCGCCTGGCAGATTCGTTTATGTCTGTGAGTACGAAACTATTACTATTCGTTTCCGGGCAATATTTGCTGATTTTCATTGATGCTACAAGACGAGTATGTGTCCAAATTTATTTGCTCTTCAGGCTGCTAATTATGACGTTCCATGTACGGTATATCTACTTCTACGGATACCTGTCAATTTTGAGAAAAGTCTGCGTCACTCGCGAAATTATTACTTCATGTTATCTTATCTCAAGCGCTTACAATACAGACGTCGAACGCGGAAAGACGGTGAGTACACGAACTAGAAAAGAAACCGCATTATTTGACTTGCAATCATAAATCTCAAGACCGATTTTATAGGACGATTGTTTGACAACCACTTCATTTCTCATTCATCTCTCAATCAATCTGACGAGTGTCCGAAGAAATAAGTATACAAGAAGTGTCCCGGTGCGTCGCAAGAGTTGTCCAACTAACGAAAGAACGACTCGCTTGAAAATTTCAGCGTTAAACGAGCCGACGATCGACTACGGCTTCCAGAGGCTGCAGAAACTAATCCCGCGGCATCCGGGCGACCCGGAGAAGCTGCCGAAGGAGATCATCCTGAAGAGGGCGGCCGACCTAGCGGAAGCGCTCTACAGTATGCCGAGAAGCGGCAACGCGGCGATCACGGGAGCGCCGAGGAGTCCGTCATCGGGACACCCATCCGCGCCGCCGACCTCCACGTCGGCGACCGCGTTCAACTCGTACACGGGCCAGCTCGCGGTGACGGTGCAGGAAAACGGTAGTGCGGCCAAGTGGACGGACGGTAGGTGTCAAGCCAAAAAAAGAAAGAAAACGAGTCCTTTCATTCGGCCGCGCGGGTCGCAGCACGAACTAGGCAACGTGTCGAGCAGACTGGACGATCGAGTACTGACGAATTCGTCTGACGGGCAGGTTTCTATTTCTAGACGGTAGTTCGGTGACGACAGGAGCTGGCGCTGGGGCCGGAGGAGGCGGAAGCGGCGGCGGCGGAGGCGGGGGTGGCGGCGGCGGTAGCGTCGGCGGAAGCGCGGACGTCTACAGACAAAGCAGCAGTGCCAGTCCGCGCGGGGTGGTAACCAGTGCCGGTTACTGCGGAAGTTCGGCGAGCACGCCGCACAGTCACAGCACCAACGGGAGCTATTCCGTCGCTAATCCGTACACCGGCAGCCCTACCCTTTACACCTCGCGTAAGTTCACCAACTTCTCTCGCTTCTCTATCGTTTTTCTTTCTCGTTCCCCCCTTCTTTGGCCTCCTCTCCACTCTCCACTCTCCACTCTCCACTCTCCACCCAATCCTCCCATTCGATGTCTCGGAACGATTCAAAGGATCCTCGCGCGCACGCATATCTGTCTCTCCCGAAGCACCGCGAACGCGCATGCGCCTCTCATCCCTTACCTGTTACTTGCTTCCGCTGCACGCACTTATGGTTTTCCCTTATGTGGAATTTTCGTTTTAGCGCACGAACAATACGGCATTTTCTATACGTCCGGGGACGGGAGTGCGTTCGCCCCCGTAGTACGACCACCGACCACCTCAGTCCCACCGCACTGGTCCACACAGCACCACCTCGCCACAGCCGCCCAGTAACCGCTAACCGTCCACCATCACCACCACCACTACCACCATCACCACCACAACCACCCCAAATGCACTGCGATTAAAGAATTATGAGAGACACGCACGAGAGACCGAGTCTCGAGAATGTAGGTACGTCACGTCGTCACACTTACGACGAAACTTGTATTACGCCGTCTCGTCGTCTCGAGCGATGCGCGACGCGCGGCGGAACAAAAAGGACGGACGAATAAATAAAAAGAAGCGACGTCGCTCGAGCTTCTTTGCGCCCGCGCTCGTTAAGCTGTCGACGATGCACTCGACGCTCGAATGACACCATCGTCAGAGTCTGTCGCGTCACTACGTGCAACTTGTCAGCCGCAATTCAACACACTCGCGACGTCTCTGACGCATATCGTTTTTTCGTCGCATCACGCGAAACGAATTCTTCGTCGTCGCGCGTCGTCGCGCGTCGTCTTCGTTGACCACGCGTAGGCCTAATGATACTCATTAAGCTACGGCGCATTACTAACGTATAATCGACAGTGGGCATGTTGCAGGACTAGGCGAGGTGGTTGGATCACCGTTCAACATGAACCCGTTTATGTTGCCTACCTGTAGCCAGGGCTACACCACCGCCAACAGTCCGCTACTCTCGTCGAATGGGAAATAGTGCTACGAGATGTAAGCTCCGGCGGAATTGACGGGGATCGTCGTCGCGCTCTCACGGGAACGGATCGTCTGCGAGGGATCGATCGATGAACAATTGTGTGTCGACACTCGACGGTTAGATGCTGTTTTCGTGAGGCTGACTCGACCTCGTTCGGCGCCCTCTCCTCGCACGCGCCCGTCTCCTCGGCCGCGACCGCGACCGCTCGCGGCAGACCACGGCAGACGCGTACGAGCGAGTGAAGCGAGTGAATTTCGTCGGAGCTGAAAAGCGTTCTTCATGGAATATTTGTAACCGGCCGAGACCCCAGTGCGATTAGCGGCGGTCGAGCTTGTTACGGAATGATACATATCGAGCAATGCGAGGGTGTGTCTTTTGGGAATAATTTTCGCGTCATTGTTTCGTCCGTAATAGGAACCTTGTTTCATTGCCACACCTCTCCACACATCGTCACTCGCGACCGGAAGAAATTGGTTGAGCGACGGCCGGCGCAGTCGGCCACGACACTCGACAGCCGTTCCCCTCGATCTCACCGCGAATCACATTATTTCATTAGCCCTCATGACGCATAGACGACGAGCGATCGGCCGCGCATTAATGGCGTTTCAAGAGCCAAGAGGCTCAGGCTGGTCGAGCGAACGGTTTTATATTAAATGAATGTACAGAACAGCGATGAGATCGTCGAAAGCGAACGGCACCGCTAGACGGACATATCGCTTATCAGTGAGTAACAGACTCCATAGTTTTTAGAGAGCACTTTCGAATTCGAAATTTTAACTTGCTACCCTCTACGAATTAACCGACTAACCGGTATCGCCTAGGTAGCCTTAACGTGTAAGATGTAATTTGTAAATTATCTGTAAATATTGTTACAATGTACAAAAAGAAGCAGAACTATTTCCAGGAGCCCAACGAAATGATATTAACGCGACTATAGAATGAAGATTATTATACATAGGTGTACATAACCGTAGAGGATCCGTAGCTTATCCGTACGATTGTGTATCGGCGCCATCCAATTTTTTAACGCCCACTGAGCGACACGAACGCGTCGATTCCATGTCACGCTGTCCATTCGATCAGCCGAATGACGCCGCCGTAATACGAGTACGACGTGCCAAGACGCAGATGTTAAAAAGTTGGATCGAGCGTGACTTCTTGCAAAATTCGATCGCACTTGATTTCAACCGTTTGATGAGCTGGCCCGATACGAGTCTCACGATAACTCACGAAAGTATACGAGAAACGTAACAGAATCAACCCCTTCTTCCTCCCCCTCCCCAATTCCAATTAGTCCAAATTTTACAACGATTTACGAGCGTAGATCGTGTCGTTTATCTAAACGAGCGTCATTAAAAATGATTACTGTAAAGAGTTCCTTTTTTGCATATCGACTCGGCGTGTACTTGCCCCCCGAGGAAGTACGTCCCTCGTTTCGGAGCTGCACGCTCCGTCATCTTGTGATCTTGATAATACTTGGATTATAATTGTGTTTCATCACGCCGTGTCATCATTCGCAAGACGCGCCGTTCTTGTACGCACAAAAAAGGCATACGAGCACGCACGTCCATGTATATTAAAATAAATTAAACTTACATTTTTGAGAATTAAAAACCACTCGCCATGTCACAAACCTCCGTCGCATTTCCCCGTTTCTTCTCGGCCCATCTTCCAGGATTCGCAAGCTGACCTTACTGCCGAATCAACGATACTTGTCCCAGGCACGAAGTAAGCGTACCTCACTGTCACCTGAATAAAGCAATGAATGAAGAAACAAGGATGAACTCACGTTGTCTCATTTACCGTTACGAATCTATCGCCTTCCGAGTTTTCGACGTCCATCGCGAAACAATAAAGCTGTAAATATATGTAAGAACAGATGCTTACATGTTTTGCCCGAGGGAAGGCAGCAGACGTCGACGTCGGGCAGAGCGAAACACTGAAACTGGATCGGTAGGACCACTTCGGAGCGATTAGTTCACATGGTGTCCTATTACGTCCGGCCGTCAAACGATGGCGTACATACGACGCACGCTATTGTGAGGCTGTTTGCGTTATTAGATTTAGATTGGCTGGCACGTGGCGCGAGCGGGAGAGCGGCACGTGTCGCACAGCAAACGTTACAACGCGCTTATGCGGCTATAATGCAAAATCGTTTCCCTCGCCACAGTTTCCTTTTGCACACTCTCGCGCCGACGCGACCGCGTCCCTGTGTGTACTTATTGCGGCATATACCTCCTTTCATCATCAGCCCGTTCTACCGCACTGTAATTTTTAATGAAGGTATACACAACTCCTGCAACCCTTACTAAAAACAAAAGAATCGTTTGTACCTACCGCCAATCCTCTACACACCGTGCCATGCCTTCGACATAATTGCCATCCGCGAAGGATACAATGTCGAGAAATCTGTGATTGAACGAGGCGGAAAGTTGGATGCAGAATTTTTGGATACTTGTCGCCTTCTAGAAGGTTTATCGTCGAAGCAGCGTGTTGATGATGAAAATGAGATGCGCTGGTCGTTGGTGGCGAATGTATCTAAAATGTTTCGTTTCTACCAGTTTGCTGTCGACCGACGATACGACACCGGGCACGCCTCTTTGACGCACTCTATACATCAAAGGGTAGGCGAACAGTAGACGAGCGATAGACAGGCAGGGATAGGAGCAATCCGGTGATGCACCCTTGACAGTTTGTTGCGATAACATCAAGTTTCTCGTATCAAGCTCAGGCCATTCGAATTCTCTTTCTAAGACCCCCATTGTAGCTTCACTGATGCGAGAACGCGTTACCATCTGCCGATTACGGCTAATCTTCATTCGGAGGTATTTGGTTTCCCTTATCGTTTGCCCCGATGAAAACAACGGATTCCAGTAAGCCTGATACAACGGACGGTGATGTTGAAAAACAGTCTTAATATAATATTATGAGACATCCGTGAATGGAGGAGTATTGCGCTTCTATTACCACTGAAAACTATTATTACTACAGTCTGCTAACGCTGCTTCTGGCAATATCTTCCGCGTAAGTGTGAATTTTCCATTGCCACTTGTGCATTACTGAGAATGAATGAGTACCCTTTGGGATCTTCTTAATTTAGAATACGTTACGGGTCTCTCATTGCTGAACTATTGATACCGGGCCATCGCTAAGCTGCATCACAGTGTATTTAGATATTTTTTTAAGCCATTTCAAGGGGCAAAAGGCGATAGAATGTAATGGAAGACATTAATTTTTTGTTCGAATAAATCATGACATTACTGAAAGTATTGAAAGTTCAGTAAGCAGATGATCGTATATAGGTATATACCTTCAGTGCAATATTTTCGGGTCATGTCTCGACAACAGAAATAACAAGCGTTAATCACATTTCGTGGACAGACGTTAGACTACCATCCAAGCGTACGTACTTCTTGCAAAATTGTTAAAACATACTGACAGTTTATTTAAAAATCAATGTATGAAGAAATGCGTTGTTCGTCAGTTATCTTCCCGATTTTGTCCATATTGAACACCAGCCAGGTTGGCCGAGCGGTCTAAGGCGCCAGATTTAAGTTCTGGTTCCCGTAGGGGAGCGTGGGTTCGAACCCCACATCTGGCAAATCTTTTTTAACTGAAAAGCGAAAATTTTCGCAATTAAAAAATTAAGTACGTACATAATTCAAGAAACTGCACTATTTTATATTTCACCGCACATTGATGTAATTAACAATGACATTAACGAATCTTCTTAACAGCGTTTCAGTCAAATAGGCGGCACACAATATGAGAACTATTTTATTTTACTCAATGGACGTCGTGCGTACTCTCTACACATTTACAGATCTAGCCTGAAAATTTCGGCGGATTTGGGCAACATTGTAGCCCACAATTCAAGACTGAAATCTTAAATTCGAATCCGTTTAACATTCAAATTCACTGAATCTTATGTAAGTTCTGCAGTTGCCATCAGGTGACAGCACTTCACGGTGCCATATTTAGTTCGCAGTTTGAGTCTGTAGAAGCCGCATTTCGAAACATCATGCAAGAAGCACAGACGAGGTATAGTATAGACCGCTCAACTTATGGGACCTTGTGTATCGCGTAAAATATTACCGACTGTGCCCAATACCAGGCTGATCCGAGCGCCCTCTGTGTCTGGCAATGATGAAAATCGTTGCCGAAAGTCGGTGTATAACGTAATTTGTGAAATTTGAGTAAACAGTCTGAGAAATTAATTTCGTAGTATGCATATCAATTTAAGAACGATACGAGGGGAAGGGGGAGGAAAATTCGTAATCGTCCGCGCAGGTTCAGACATGCCTACTTCCTAGTAGAAAAAAGTGAAAACGTTGAAGGACAAAGATGTGAAACGACCTAGAGTCCTAGAGCACTGACGCGAACTTTAATGTCACATGCTCTTTCCAATATAAGCTATTCTTTTTATAATCTTGCCGTATTAAGTATAATATCGTTCGTAAAAGAGGTTATTCTATTACAACCTTTCGTTGTACGGAGTATTCGTCCAGAGACAAAGCAGCCATCATATGGGGTATTAAGTAGGATTTTGAAGTTTGAAATTTTGTTCCGGTAACCATGCATTTTTCGTATATATTTGGCACCATCGCTACAGTTAGTCGGTACTTCTCCTGCAGCGCGTTATACACCGACTTTCGGCAACGATTTTCATCATAGCCAGACACAGAGGGCGCTCGAATCAGCCTGGTTTTCGGCACAGCCGGTAATTTTTTAGGTGAGACACTAAAAGTCCCATAAGATTATTCTTCTCATTAAATTAAAAAAATATTACTATCGTTGAATTTAGTATCAATTCTCAGCACAAGTAGCATTGTGATCTGATGTCACGCCCGACCGATAACGTTGGATGTGACACGGAACTGGTAAGAAAGCTCTAGACTCAGCCACGGAAAGTAGCATTCTTCTTATCAACTACAGAAAGATGCTCTACTGGTTCGGTTAATTACGAATCAATCGACTTTTCTATATCAAAACTTATTTTCTGCAAACCTTTTTAACAACATCTCGCAGCCAGGCGTACTGATTTCTTTAACTTTCCATATAGAATATTGTGAAACAGCACATTATCGTACAGAGGACGTTATCAATACATTACGCAAAATTCATGAGGTATAAAACATAAAAATATGGAATCACAGATGAGGTATAGTATAGACCGATCATCTTATGGGACTCGCTGAAACGAGTCTAGTTCAAGCGCACTCCGTGTCTAGCTATGATGAAAATGGAAACTATAACGTGCTGCATTCGAATTACCGACTAATTGTAACGGTAAATTTAAAAATTGTTTCAACATGTGAATGATTTAAAAATTAATGAACTGAGCTGTTGCCGAGAACAGAACACGCGATTTGCAGCCTTTAGCTCGGTATGATCTTCGATTCGGATTTAAAAACCATATCGTGGATAATACCGATTTCCCAGGTCACACCATCGGGGAGGTTACTGCAAGTGGTGACCCACCCGCGTTGCAAAACGGGCCCAACCTCCAGCCATTAAACAAATGATTCCACATTGGCATTTTCCAAATAAATGTTCTGTAAAAAAAATTGATCTGGGAAGCAATGCAAATCGGAATCGAAATTTACCTGCCGCGGAGAATGACAGACAAGAGAAGCCTGTCGGCCACTCTTTTACAAAATTGAAAGTTTTATATCGACTATTGATATTGACACACATCATATTCATCGTCGCAATCATACCGCAGATTACAAAGAACCGTACTCATCACTTTCATACAACGCATACTTTCTTACAAAACTTATATTAGTTTCTAGGATTACGAATCTATTGCTTATATTTTAAGGTTTACATTGTATTTTAACTAAAAGAATTTATTGCCAAGCGGATATTTCAAGATGTCAGTTGATGGTTCCGATGATTGAGAAGAAACCTAGCTGCAAGGGAAAAAAAACACAAAGAGAAGAGGAAACGTATTGCATATGGAATATAGAAATCAAATATGAGTGCACTCATGACAGAAACCAATTAATAGACACATATAATATACATTGATTACATGCTGAAAGAACAAATTTCGTCATGAATTAAGCCGAAAGTAAAAGTCCTGGGACGAAACAATTCTAGACATCAAATTAAACGAAATAGAAAAATACAAAATAATATCTTCTGCTATAGAAAATATGCTGTATGAAATAAATTGAATTAAATTCCATGGAAGACTTGATTGTGTGATGAAAATATGGTGCTCCTGAAACAGAAAGCAAACATTAATTACCATGAATAGAAGCAGATCAAATTAAATAATTAAAACCACAACTGTTCTAGAATAGAATGAAAATGTTATTACATAAAATGTAGGGTATAGTTTTCAGTGATGGAGACTCTGGAACAAAAAGCAGACATAAATTAAACTTATATTCAAATATTTCCACAATGTATGATGACAAGATAAGGTTATTTAGAAAAAATTGATCAGTTTCTAGATGATGGCATGCCTAGAACAGAAAACAGAATAAAATTAAAGTGTTTGAAGAAAACAAACCAAATTAATTTCTCTACAACAGGAAGCCTAAAACAGAAAGCAGAACAAAATTAAAACGTTCCGAAAAACAAGTGAAATTATCCACAATTTGAATAAAGCTGAAACAGAAATAGTTATTCTTCAAGTAAGCAAACAGTAAAAATAAATACATTTCAATAATAATTCCTTGCAATAAAAAAAAGCAACCAGAAAGACTGGTTCTTTTAATAAAGAAAATATTGTCAATTTTCATATCCCACCCAAATAAATCCCCCCGATTTTCATATCCCCCCGTAAATTTTCAGACACCGGATGTCAGCCATAATAATTCGTCAATAATCAGTTCATTATTCCATATTTCATGCAGATGAATATACGAAACAATGTAACAAATAACGATTTATCAAGGCGGCCCAATGCCATATCTCAAATTTTCAGCAACTTCTGAAAATACATAAGTAAATTGCCCACGATTAACTCTTCATTACACAAGATAGATGTATATTATAACTCATAGCAAATTAAACTTTTAATGAAGAGGTTCAGTCGTATAATAAAAATGGCGAATGTGTTATTTACGATCTGTAAATCCTTAAACAAATTCAAGAATAAACATTGTTTCTGCAGTAATTATTATCTCTATACTTTTAAATAACTTGCATTTGATAACTCTAACAAAAAGAGAAGAGTTAATCGTGGCAGTATTTTTATACTTTTCAGTAACATATGTAACTGCTATAAGTTACATGTGCAACACCTAATAATGATCGAGCACAGTGACAAAGTGGTATGCTAATCCAACGACGAAGGCCCTCTTCTCCGGGCCGCTTCGACTATGTCAAAATAGTCTCTTCATTGTTCGGACATGCGTAGGCAAGCCCTCGCTGATTGGGATTCAATAAAGAAATATAATAAACTTTCGAAAACTATACCGATATCTCAATGTATGAATATGAATGAGAAATGTGCGAACAATAGCTAGCACGCAGGCATTTTTAATACAGAAACTTGAACGTACAAAGTGGTAATATAACATTTTGCGTAAAAAGGAATCCATATAAATATATTACTTTTTATGCGTATGAATATAAAGATAAAGTTATAAACTGCTCATAAACGTGCACATTTAACCGAAAATCCCAATCAGTTCGAAATACGTTATTCGTATGTGTAATGAAGTGACCCTCAGTCGTACTATGGGAAGTATTGTTTAGACGCATAGCATGATACCAAATACTTTCGTACGAAACTCAACGGACCCAACAGTACGATGAGGTATCACTTCGTTTGTGCAATGATTACGTATTTCTGCTTAAAAATATACAATAACATTAAGTATAGCAAATGACAGTTGCAACCGAACTCTACGGCGGGTATTAATAACACGACTTTCATGAAGTGAGAATATTGCTACGTGAGGTATCATTGATAAGTTATAGGTGTATAAAATATAAGTTAATTCAAGGAAAAACACATCACAATAACGTGATGCACGTTAATGATACAGTATACTGATAAGGAATAGAAATAATATGATTGTAACATTATAGTTATTAAGACAATTGATATCGCGATCAAAATGTTGTGGTTGCAATAGTCAAATGAATCCCAGGTAAAGACATATCACTTGAACGCCTAACCAGTATTCGCGAGAGAAAAGTGATAGCTTCCGCTGGCCCTTCCTACTTAAAATTAATCATTCACACAGAAGTATGCTACCTGCCTTCCTGATTCCTATAATTAAAAATGCAAAGCAGTCACACCAACACACACACTCCCGGATTCTCACACATTCCGCCCGGGTGCAAAAGCCTATTTCTAGAGAGTACGTCCCGGGACGCCTCCGACACCCGAGCTCAGCGCACATCATCATTCACTTCACTACTTTACGTACCAGTTCCTGAAATCGACTGTCAAAGGGTAGGGCCCATACAAGTTAGACGCGATCGCGAATTTTACTAATTCATTTTTCTATACAACCAAATGCTGTATAATTAATAATATATATTGCGTCGTCTCTAAATTAACCGTGATTATTTACTACCAACAAAAATTAGTAATAACCACGGTGATTAGGTATGCAATGAATTAAGTGAATTACTGAAGTGTAACCCGCAGACAATATAAGTATATGTTTGCTTATCCAACATGCAATCCATAACACTACCATTCACACAACATACAATAGATAGCATGTTGGTGGGCACTAAACACATCGACAGTCGCTAGTTCAAATTAGTAAATCTTAATAAGTACATCCGTGTTCACGAGTCTGATCCATCCATGCAGCACCTGGGCGCATGGATGGTTTCAGACTAAAAGCAATGAACGCGGCCAACAAAGTGTGTACCAACCATATTGCTGAAAACATCCTGATCTAAGATTAGTAAATATATTATATAAACTATACGTATGCGGGCTAAAGATTCATTTTCATCTTATATATAATTCAAATTTATTCAAAAGCTGTTCTTTAAAGAATAGATAAATGTATAAACTTGAAATATGGAAACATATTAATATTTGCCATTTCAAAAGCAAAGACTGGGAATGCATGAAACTCTACTTTACATGATGTTTGAAGCATTATTCCATAATTTCTCAAATTCAACATTAAACTATGTTTGAATAATATTTCAATAAAATAAACCTGAAAGAAACGTATGATTAACCTCGAGCGACCTGTTTTCAGAGAGACTTTTCTAAAGAAACTAGTATGCAGTATATTAGTATGTCTCTCTGAAAGCAGGTACTACCCGTCGCGAAGCGCCTTCTTGCTCTTTCAAACAAATTCGGAATGCGAAAACGAAATTGTTTCTGATTATAGAAAAACTATAACCCGAAACTGTTGAATTGAAAAAATTAAATTGAATACTTTAACTACTATTGATGTTTATATGATGATAATACATCAAAGTACAATTATGAATTTGCAATTAAATATGGACTTATGTGCTTGCAATTTTACATTTATTTAAGTTAATGCCCCGAACGCGAATTGCGAAATGGAAATGAAACATACTATGAGCAAGGGAGACCTATCCTACTCTGATTAAACATGGCAATAATGATGTGCCTAACAAAATACCACTCATAGGTAAACTCCTCAGAGTTTATCTATGGTCACTGTGCTCTTCATTCAAATTTTCTAAGGAGTAATTACAACCAATCACCCGTGTCGATTCGGACCATTCGCCCTACGACATGATTGAGTGACTGGAGGGACTTTAAAATTTCACTCACCAGTGTTGTCTTGTCTGCATACCACAGGAACATGCTGCAATAGTTGGCCCTCAGATCCTGGATTTGGCTGCTGGACTAAGGCGTCGTTGTCATCTTCTTCTTTATCGATCCACCATCATATCTTAAATAAAATCGTGCCCTGTAAAATAATAAAATTTGATTAAGTCCAATGTGAACATGTATAATATTAATTCAGGATAAACACCAAACAAAAATATTGAAATTAACAAATCAATTTTGAACGTACCTTGCAAACGCAACAGCATTGCAGGCAGCTGTGAATCAACTGTTGTGACTCAGTAACTTCTTCTGGGATGACTGACTCTAATACCGATTAATAATTTACAATATACTGATAATATAATATGCCAAGAATATAATAATCGAACAACACTGACTCGAATTCGCGACTGAAAAATGTGGGATACTACTGTCCTATAATAATGGCTCTAATTCGCGTGGCTCTACATTACTTTGCAAAGGGATCAAGTTACAGTAAACAGCTCATACAGCTTCAATAGGGAATAAACATTTCGTAATCAATGAGTGACGCTAAACCGCATTGCACGCGGTCACTAAACCCTGCAATCACTGACTCCAATAAACAATGTACAATATACTAATAATATTATAAGCTATTAATATAATAATCGAACAACACTGACTCTACTTCACGTGATTCTACATTACTCTGGAAAGGAAAGAAGTTAGAGCAAATAGCCCATTCGGCTAGAAAGGGAATAGACATTTCGTAATCAAGCACTTACTTCAAACCGCATTGCACGCGGTCATCAATCCTGTAAGAAAAGTTGAGGAATACCCTCTTATTAATTACGAGTTATTATGTTAGAAGAAAATATGTATTATACTCCAACAAGGTGCAACATTCCAGAGTTCCTGTAACAGAAAACAGACATTGATTAGTAAAGTGAATAAGTGAGATGCTGCAAATGTTGATGGAACGATTGAGTTCTTAAAATTGAATTTTTTCAATATCTGAATAATGAAAAATAAAGGAACAAATGAATTCTTGAAATTGAATTCTTTCAATATCTGAAGGATTGAAAAATGAAAGAATAATTGAGCTCTTACGGAGAGCAAAATACGCGGTTTGCAGCCTTTAGCCCGGTATGATCCTCGATTCAGATATGAAATCCGATTCGTGGATAATACCGGTTTCCAGGTCACACCCTCTTGGAGGTCGCTGCAAGTGGTGACCCATGAGAAATAAAGTTATCTAAATATGTGTAGAATAATAATTTTGTCCTATAAGACATATACAATTTTACTGTGCTCATTTGTATAATAACTCGAAATAATTATTTTATTGAACGTGCAATCTGAAAATTTTGTACGAAATTTATATTTCGAACATCCTATAGCGTGTATATGTATCGGAAATGTGACTGAAAATAAAATCGTATTGCTAACGTTACTCAGTCGTCCCCCCACGAATGACGTCATCGCCATTTTCGAACGGTTACGTTTGCGCACTTGTGCTTTCCAACCAATTCCTACCCTCAATATTGGCGAACTCAATAACTGCTTTTTATGCACAAAATATGTTGAATAGACCCGATGTTCGTATCGAATTAGCTACTGCTACCGCCCTAGCACGTAAATCAAGTACAGAATGATGTCAAACTCACCGAAAAACATGTGAAAACTGCGAAAAACTGGAGTTGAAATACACGGCGTACTTCGATTTCCCACGCTGCCAAGAGTGCCTGGAATAAGAGTCAGATATTTCGATTAATTTACAATATCAAGTCAAAATATATACACCTCCACGTTGCCCGCTACTTAATATTCAAGATTGTCACAAATTTAAGGGTGAAACTACAAATGTTTATAAAATAACTGTGTAAAAGTGGGAGCATACCTTTTCCGACGTCACTTTTGCCACTGTCTGAACACACTACCGAAGTGAATACAGCAACTTTACAGTGGCGAATCACGACGAACTGCGCATCCGCCATGTTGAAACCGTTCAAATCGCGAGGTTGCCTTCAGACCAATTCTTTCCCGCGATATCGAAAAACGCAATAATTGCTTTTCTAGCACGAAACATGTTAAATAGACCCGGAATTTATGTAGAATTAGTTGCTACTGCAGCCCTAGCACCTAAATCAGGTACTGAATAACGTCAAACTCACCAGTAATGTTGTGAAAGCTGCAAAACGCGATGGCTCAGCTCGACGGCGTTCTTTGATTTTCCAACCTGTCAAGACATGTCTGGAATCAGAATCAAATATTTCGATTAATTCACAATATCAAGATAAACCATGTGCAGAATTACGTTGCCCGCTACTCAATTTACAAGATTGCGGCAGATTCGAGAATGAAATACCAAAATTTTATCAATTAATTGTCTGAAATGTAGGAGCTTACGTTTGCTAACGATACGTCACTTACGCACTGCCTCGGCCATTCTACTGAAGTGACTGAAAGGTTACGAAAGTTCTGCTGTCTTCATTTGGATTCGCTTCGAGTGGCGCGCTAGTGTCGCTTTGTTTACGTCGCTTCAAACTTCGCGTCGTGCTGGTGCCGTTCCGTCGAAACGTGTTGAATTTCGCGAGTGTGTGACTTATTCTACCATTTCTGATGATGGTTTCTTTTCCAGTCGTCCTGCTGAAGCTGTTTCTGACTGGTGTTTCACTGGGCAAGCCGATTCTGCTTGGAAATCTGGCTGATGAAAGCAACGGTTGTGCAAACTATTCCAATAGCTCAGTAAGAAAGAACAACGTTTCCGAGAATTCAACTGTTTACTATTCGAACGTCAATGTTCGACTATTGTGGCTACTGCGTACGTGCGTAGGATTTGGGCTAAACAGGATTTGGAGACGGAAGGGGCATAGACAAGGTAAAGTAATTTTGTTAGGAATATGTGATAGAAAATTCGTACATTCAGGATGGGTAGTTGAGGGAAACAGAAAGAAAAGCGCGAGTCACGATGAAACAGGTCTCGGGGATAGAAAAGAGAAAATTTGGAAACGATGTGATGTGATGAAACAGAAAGGGAATTTGTTTGTCCGTAGATACCACCGACGAGATACT
The DNA here is from genome assembly GCA_963942575.1 of Priocnemis perturbator. Taxonomy (NCBI): domain Eukaryota; kingdom Metazoa; phylum Arthropoda; class Insecta; order Hymenoptera; family Pompilidae; genus Priocnemis; species Priocnemis perturbator. Next base: position 20,809,677 of record OZ012643.1, on the reverse strand, counting down.
CCTCAAGACTGCCAGCGCAATGCACAGACGAGATATTCCTAAAGACTGCCGCCTTATGGGACTTTGTGTCTCCAGCAAAATTCGCTGTACTCAGGCGCCCTTTAGAATATATTGCTGCCAGAGTAAGAGACTGATGTCGAATCACTACCGTCTACCGTACCGAACTATTATGATGAGATCCCATCCAATCGTGTATCCAGTGTATATATATGTAGGTCAGTGCGCAAGCCTTATATCATTTATTTCGCTTATTCCTTATTCATTAGCGGGGCAACTAGGTTGAAACAGAGGAATATTAAATTATCCTGATCTATAATATTACACACAATCAAATGTTAACTAAATTTATGTATAGTGACATTTATTTGAAATACGCTATCAAACAAAAGGTGAGACGCAGCCTTTAGTCACTGTGATCCTTGATCCAGGCAAAAGATTATCCGATTCAAGGATAACAGTGTCCAGATCACACTCCGTGAGGGTAGTTTTGTGTCGTGACCCACCAAATTTATTTAGTTTTAATCACGCAAAGTATAATATACAATATTGTCATATATTGACAGTAATGAATGTAAATAAAAGCAATATTAAATTAATGGACATGCTTGGTTGAGCAAAGGTTGTAAATATAAACAGAAATAAAGCAAATGTGGATCATATAATACGTTAAATGATGTGTACATAGATTAATGGTATCAGGTATCGTAGGTCCGATAAGAATGCATATAGAGTAATGATAAGTAAAGTTAAAGAACCGTAAAATATGTGTACCATATAATATGGAAACAACCCCACATTGTGTACAACAATGTAGTAATAATGGCTTAAACTTGTTCCTGTAATCAAAAGGAAAATGTGTAATATAAACAATTGTAACTTACAAAAGCAACGTAGACATATACAGCGTAAGCATGGCAGTGGATGGACAAAAACTAGACACCTGTTGCTAAATGTCATATGAAAGCATGGTTCTCACGACAAGTAGTATGCACTTTATGCCACTATATACATGTATACATATATGCATAGTGTCAACGTGTTCCGTAAATATTTAAAATGAATAGGTTTATGAAAAATTTTAAATAAAAATTGTTAATTGCTATTGTTGGTGTTCACAATCAATGGCACCATTCAAATGAAATAAAATTATATTTATTAAGCACAGTTAAAGTTAAATGTCAATATATATGCACTGCCAATATAGGCAGTGAAAATGGACTCTCAGTGTTTACTATTAACATCCACATCACTAGCACATTGCACTGTATATTGGTAGGACCGCGTGGGCAAATGATTCATTACGAATATCGGGTTTATTCGATGTATTCTGTGCTACAAGTGAAAATATTTACTTTTCTAACATCGATCTATACCTGTGTCATTGTAAACATAGACCGTTTGAATTTTCGTGCGAGAATTCGCCACTGTAGCGCTGCCTCAGTGACTGAGGCACTTCTGGTGTTCTGGTTGCTTCTGGTCACTTCAGTAGTTTGACTAAGGTAGTGTGCAAGTGACGCAACGTTAGCAAACGTAAGCTCCTACATTTCAGACAATTATTTGATGAAAATTTGATATTTCATTCAGGAATTTGCCGCAATCTTGTACATTGAGTAGCGGGCAATGTAATTCTGCACATGGTTTATCTTGATATTGTGAATTAATCGAAATATTTGATTCTGATTCCAGACATGTCTTGACAGGTTGGAAAATCAAAGAACGCCGTCGAGCTGAGCCATCGCGTTTTGCAGCTTTCCCAACATTATTGGTGAGTTTGACGTTATTCAGTACCTGATTTAGGTGCTAGGGCTGCAGTAGCAACTAATTCTACATAAATTCCGGGTCTATTTAACATGTTTCGTGCTAGAAAAGCAATTATTGCGTTTTTCGATATCGCGGGAAAGAATTGGTCTGAAGGCAACCTCGCGATTTGAACGGTTTCAACATGGCGGATGCGCAGTTCGTCGTGATTCGCCACTGTAAAGTTGCTGTATTCACTTCGGTAGTGTGTTCAGACAGTGGCAAAAGTGACGTCGGAAAAGGTATGCTCCCACTTTTAACACAGTTATTTTATAAACATTTGTAGTTTCACCCTTAAATTTGTGACAATCTTGAATATTAAGTAGCGGGCAACGTGGAGGTGTATATATTTTGACTTGATATTGTAAATTAATCGAAATATCTGACTCTTATTCCAGGCACTCTTGGCAGCGTGGGAAATCGAAGTACGCCGTGTATTTCAACTCCAGTTTTTCGCAGTTTTCACATGTTTTTCGGTGAGTTTGACATCATTCTGTACTTGATTTACGTGCTAGGGCGGTAGTAGTAGCTAATTCGATACGAACATCGGGTCTATTCAACATATTTTGTGCATAAAAAGCAGTTATTGAGTTCGCCAATATTGAGGGTAGGAATTGGTTGGAAAGCACAAGTGCGCAAACGTGACCGTTCGAAAATGGCGATGACGTCATTCGTGGGGGGACGACTGAGTAACGTTAGCAATACGATTTTATTTTCAGTCACACTTCCGATACATATACACGCTATAGGATGTTCGAAATATAAATTTCGTACAAAATTTTCAGATTGCACGTTCAATAAAATAATTATTTCGAGTTATTATACAAATGAGCACAGTAAAATTGTATATGTCTTATAGGACAAAATTATTATTCTACACATATTTAGATAACTTTATTTCGCATGGGTCATCACTTGCAGCGACCTCCAAGAGGGTGTGACCTGGAAACCGGTATTATCCACGAATCGGATTTCATATCTGAATCGAGGATCATACCGGGCTAAAGGCTGCAAACCGCGTATTTTGCTCTCCGTAAGAGCTCAATTATTCTTTCATTTTTCAATCCTTCAGATATTGAAAGAATTCAATTTCAAGAATTCATTTGTTCCTTTATTTTTCATTATTCAGATATTGAAAAAATTCAATTTTAAGAACTCAATCGTTCCATCAACATTTGCAGCACCTAAGCTGTTCACTTTGCTAATCAACGTCTGTTTTTTGTTACAGGAACTCTGGAATTTTGCATCTTGTTGGAGTATAATACATATTTTCTTCTAACATAATAACTCGTAATTAATAAGAGGGTATTCCTCAACTTTTTTTACAGGATTGGTGGCCGCGTGCAATGCGGTTTAGAGTCAGTGCTTCATTACGAAATGTCTATTCCCTTTCTAGCCGAATGGGCTATTTGCTCTAACTTTATTCCTTTGCAGAGTAATCTAGAATCACGTGAAGTAGAGTCAGTGTTGTTCGATTATTATATTAATAGCTTATAATATTATTAGTATATTGTACATTGTTTATTGGAGTCAGTGATTGCAGGGTTTAGTGACCGCGTGCAATGCGGTTTCGAGTCACTCATTGATTACGGAATGTTTATTCCCTATTGCAGCTGTGTGAGCTCTTTGTTGTAACTTGATCCCTTTGCAAATTAATGTAGAGCCACGCGAATTAGAGTCATTATTGTAGGGCAGTAGTATTCCACATTTTTTAGTCGCGAATTCGAGTCAGTGTTGTTCGATTATTATATTTTTGGCATATTATATTATCAGTATGTCGTAAATTATTCAACGGTATTAGAGTCAGTCATCCCGGAAGAAGTTACTGAATCACAAAAGCTGATTCACAATTGCGTGCAATGCTGTTGCGCTTGCAAGGTACGTTTAAAATTGATTTATTACTTTCAGTATTTTTGTTTGGTGTTTATCCTGAATTAATATTATACATGTTCACATTGGACTTAATCAAATTTTATTATTTTACAGGGCACGATTTTATTTAAGATATGATGGTGGATCGATAAAGAAGAAGATGACAACGACGCCTTAGTCCAGCAGCCAAATCCAGGATCTGAGGGCCAACTATTGCAGCATGTTCCTGTGGTATGCAGACAAGACATCACCGGTGAGCGAAATTTTAATGTTGCTCCAGTCACTCAATCATGTCGTAGGGCGAATGGTCCGAATCGACACGGGTGATTGGTTGTAATTACTCCTTAGAACTTTGAATGAAGAGCACAGTGACCATGGATAAACTCTGAGGAGTTTACCTATGAGTGGTATTATTTTCTTAGGCTCATCATTATTGTCATGTTTAATCAGAGTAGGATAGGTCTCTCTTGCTCATAATATGTTTTATTTCCATATCGCGATTCGCGTTCCGGGCATTATCTTAAACCAATTTAAAGATTCAAACAAATACATGATTGTACTTTTATGTATTTAAAATTTTAACACATATACATCAATAAAGTATTAAACTTGATTTTTCCACTCAACAGTTTCGGGTTATAGTTTGTCTATAATCAGAAACAATCTCGTTCTCGCATTCCGAATTTGTTTGAAAGAGCAAGAAGGCGCTTCGCGACGGGTAGTACCTGCTTTCAGAGAGATACACTAATGCACTACATACTAGTTTATTTACAAAATTCTCACCGAAAACGGGTCGCCCGAGGTTAATCATTCCTTTCTTTCAGATTAATTTGATTGAAAAATTATTCAAACATATTTTAATGTTCAAGTTGATAAATTATGTAATAATATTTCAAAGATCACGTAAAGTAGAGTTTCATGCATGCCCAGTCTTTGCTCTTGAAATGACAAATATTAATACGTTTCCATACTTAAAGTTTATACATTTATCTATTTTTTAAAGAACATTTTTTGAATCAAATTAAATGATAATATAAGATAAAAATGAATCATTAGTCCGCATATATACAATGTATACAATATGTTTACTAATCTTAGATCAGGATGTTTTCAGCAATATGGTTGGTAAACACTTTGTTGGCCGTGTTCATTGCTTTCAGTCTGAAACCATTCATGCGCCCAGGTGCTGCATGAATGGATCAGACTCGTGAACACGGATGTACTTATTAAGATTTACTAATTTGAACTAGCGACTGTCTGTGTGCTTAGTGTCCACCAATATGCTATCCATTGTATGTTGTGTGAATGGTAGTGTTATGGATTGCATGTTGGATAAGCAAACATACTTATACTGCGTTTGGGTTACACTTCAGTAATTCACATCAGTTATTACTAATTTTTTTTTGTAGTAGGTAATCACGGTTAATTTAAACATGACGCAATACATATTATGAATTATACAGCATTTGGCTATATAGAAAAATAAATTAGTAAAATTCGTGATCGCGTCTAACTTGTATGGGCACTAGCCTTTGACAGTCGATTTCAGGAACTGGTACGTAAAGTAGTGAAATGAATGATGATGTGCGCTGAGCTCGGGTGTCGGAGACGTCCCGGGACGTACTCTCTAGAAATAGGCCTTTGCACCCGGGCGGAATGTGTGAGAATCCGGGAGTGAGTGTGTTGGTGTGATTGCTTTGCATTTTTAATTATAGGAATCAGGAAGGCAGGTAGCATACTTCTGTGTGAATGATTAATTTTAAGTAGGTAGGGCCAGCGGAAGCTATCACTTTTCTCTCGCGAATACTGGTTAGGCGCTCAAGTGATATGTCTTTACCTGGGCTTCATTTGACTATTGCAACCATAACATTTTGCTCGCGATCTTATTTATTTTAGTAACTATCATTTTACAAGTATATTATGTATGTACAACATCAATATTCTCAATATTTATGAATATTCCCTATCATTAACTTACATTACGTTATTGTGATCTATTTTTCCTTATATTAATAATCATTAATTATAACTTGCCAATGATACCCAACATAGTAGCAACATTCTCATTTTATAAAAATCGTGTTACTAATACCTGCCATAGAGTTCGGTTGCAACTGTCATTTGCTATACTTAATTTTAGTATATAGATTTAAGCAGAAATACGTAATCATTGCACAAACGAAGTGACACCTCATCGTACAGTTGTGTTTGTTGAGTTTCGTACGAAAGTATATGGTATCATGCTATGCGTCTTAACAATACTGCGCATAGTACGACTGAGGTTCATTTCATTACACATCCGAATTACGTATTTCGAACTGATTGGGATTTTCGGTTAAATGTGCACGTTTATGAGCAGTTTATAACTTTATATATAATATATTTATATGTATTTCTTTTTACGCAAAATGTTATATTACCACTTTGTACGTCCAAGTTTCTGTATTAAAAATGCCTGCGTGCTAGCTATTGTTCGCACATTTCTGATTCATATTCATACATTGAGATATCGGTATAGTTTTCGAAAGTTTATTGTATTTGTTTATTGAATCCCAATCAGTGAGGGCTTGCCTACGCATGTCCGAAAAATGAAGAGACTATTTTGACATAGTCGAAGCGACCTGGAGAAGAGGGCCTTCGTCGTTGGATTAGTATACCACTTTGTCACTGTGCTCGATCATTTATGGTATTGCAGATACAACTTGTAACAGTTATATCTGCAAATAAATTATTAAAATGTACAAAAACGATGCTACGATTAACTCTTCTTGTTGTGAGGTTCAGAGAAACTATTGATTCTTGATATTTTTTAGAGGATTTGCGAATTGTAGAATACATATTTATTTTTTTTTTTTTATAATAATGAAGTTCTCCATGTTAAGTTTAATTTACTTGTCATTATACAATTAATGAATATCCATATTCTATAATGAAGAGTTAATCAAGGCTAATTACTCCAATTCTAGGTATATTAAGGACTTTCTATCATGAAAGTTTGGCAAATAAAAATGCGCCGCCTTGATAAATCGTTAATGTGTTACATTATTTCTTATATTCATGTGCATGAAGTTTGAAATAATAAGGTCATTATTTGACGAATTATTTTGGCTGGCAGCTCTTGACTTGATTTTCACGAATTCGGAAGGGTTATAACATTAGCAACGTTATTTAATTTGAAGCGCCGCTTTTGCTGGCTGCTGATCTAATTGCAAACAAATATTTTGTGTATCTATTGCTTGTAACTGAATGGGGATTTGGGGTAATAACAGTCTATGTTATGTACACGCACACATTACATAAATTGATAAACGGCACATTAATTTTATAAAGTATTAATACTTGCTTTATTTCACAGGAATAATTTTAATGATTTTTTCCAGGTTAATCAATGTTATGAATGATTTCATTTGTTTTTTCGCAACGTTTTAATTTTGTTCTGTTTTCTGTTGTAGACTTACTATCACAGAAGAATGGATTAATTTTTGTTGTTGTAATTGAGCTGAGGTCATCACGAATTGGTGGAACGTTTCAATGTTAATTTAATTACAGTTTCCTTTCTGTTTCAGGACCTCCTCCATCATTGGAAACTATAATATGCATTTTAATTAAAAACACTTTTTTTTATAAAAGGACATTTGTTTTCATCCTTACAGTATTTGCATTTGATATGTGTCTATTCGCGCTAATTATTGTTTGCTTTCTGTTTCAGAGTCATGTTTAATTCAACGTCCAAACTAGTTTTCAACGAAGTCCAATTCCATTTTTTGCTTATTCTGTTATGAGTGCACTCATATTTAATGTCGATAGATATTATACTTCGTCTTTTTTCTCTTTACTTTTTGTAGTTAGGTTTCTTCACAATCTTCGAATTCATCGGTAGACAACGGGGGATATCCACGTCGCAACCAGCTAGTTATAGTTGAATTAGGATATAGACTTTAAAATGTATCAAGTAGGTTGCGTTACGATACGTTGAATGCATACTAGATTCGAATGTGTGTTATATCAAATTGTGAACGTTGTAAGCAAGTGGACTATGTTTCGGTTGTTTGTAATTTTCTCAGTATGACTGTGACAGTATGATTGTGCAAAGTGTGAATAGCTGTTTAAACATTCGATAAAATTGTAAAAGAACGACCGACAGGCTTCCCTTGTTTGTTATTCTTCGCGGAAGGTAGATTTTTGAATGGCTTCCAGATCAATTTTCTTTGTTGAACATTTATCGGGAAGACATCAATAAAGAATTATTTACAATGGTTGGTGGATGGGCCCGTCCTGCAACGCGGGTGGGACACCACTTGCAACAATCTCCCCGATGGTGTGACCTGGGAAATCGGTATTATCGACGAGATGTAGAAGATTTTAAGTCTCGTGCTAAATTCAACAGTTTTTTAACTATTTTATTGAAGATCGTAAAAATGGTAATCAGTTGTAAAACAATTCGATGAATGAGTATATACGTTTAAATGTTAACTAATTATTGTTTATTGAGAAACATGAGTTATGCCGTATGTACGTACATAGGTTTGATACAGCTGTATGCAGTAACTCGCAGTAAATACCAATGACATTATTAAAGGCATACGTATCGAAGTAAAACGCTTAACGCAACGCACTAGTAGCGTTCATAAACGTAAATGCACATCACATAAACATTTTCGTCCGTCGAATGCAAACGGACAGTTGCATCGTTCGTATAAACTGGAAATAGTCCAATATACATACGTGGGAAAATATGAACGGCCGAAATAGATGTTCTCGTCTAAACTAAACTCGCATGAACGCGCGTGCGCGCTGGCAACGATCAGAAACTCTGACAGGCTGATAGAAAACATTTTCGTTAACAATAATCAACGTTCATCAAGCATCACAAAGATATGAGAAACCAAGGTACAACGATTGACCTGCAATCGTTTCATCGCCCTCGCAACCTTCAAATGCGCCATGGAAAACATTAATAATTCTATTCTTGTATTGACACTGCATCACACATACAGCTACTCCCGCTTTTGTACAGCTCTCATACACATACGTTATATCTAATATAGACCCGTCCCTCGATTTACGCGGCGCTCTTTTATGAGCCAATCCGTTTTGCGCGGTCAACGCCTCGGTCAGACGGTTCTTTTTGTATTCGGCTTCTCGTTCGACGCGGTTGAAGAAATACTTTACTTTTATATTAATTCATATCGTTAATATCGATTTGCGCGGTCAAAGGTTTTGTTTTTACGGGCTCTTGTTTTCTAATGTACGTCGCCGTCGACTGGATTGTTCTCTATTTAGATGTGAGTCGTTCACCCGGTGCATCGTATCATATACTAGGAAGAATGAATTTGAGGCACGACATTGTGACACAGGATAGGTGATTGCTTGGTGTTCCTGAATGAGTTCAATCGTTTCTCGATTTGTGCGGTACCATTTATGCGCGATTTCTGTTTCTTTTTTTCGTGATCGGAAATATGTCGATTCACGCGGTATAAGGAAAGTTTGTATTCTCTATTGTGCGTGACTGTAAACTTACATTTTTATTAGTCCTGGGCCGCGCGCCCGATGCATTATATTATGTCCTACAACGAAATAATTCGAGGCACGATATTTATAATCTAGGACCGGCGATACTTTGGTCTTTATGAATGAACGAACCGTGCAGTATACGTTTTGCACGAATTCCATTATTTCTGATCAATAACACCGTGATTTACGCGGTGAAACGAATGGCTTTATTTTCTATTGTGCGTCATTGTCAGCTGATTGTTTACTGAATTCTGGGTTACACACCCGACACACTGTTACATCGTACAAATGAAACAGTCGAAGCACGGTGTTATAATATTGGACAGTTGATCCTTTTCTTCCAGTTAATAGTGCTTCGAATTATACACGGTATTCTTTATACTCGGTTCTAGTCTTACGCTCTGGTGAAAATGCTTATCTTTTTCTACTGTTAACGATAATATCAGCTGACTCTTTAATCAAACTCGGGTTTCCGACCCGGTGTATTACGTTGAATCACCGACGCTGGCGATCGGTTGTCACATGAACCTGACAGACGACAAAGACGGACACCGATTTTGTCTCACTTCGACATAAAAAAGAACCTCGCCGAACGTGATTTCTCCATAAATTAAGGGACGAGCATAACACATAGATGCTCGCTTGCACGCGCAACATGTTTCAAACAGTTCATACTCAGAAGGCCAAACACTGATCAATGATCTTCCACGATCACGATCGACCGATTATCCATACGTGCAAACCAAACCGTCTTGCCGCGATGTATAAAAAAAATCCCTTTCGAATAAGGCAATCGTTTCGGTGGTTGTGTGATTTTACTAAAGGTCCTTAGAGTCTCAATCTCGCTAATGTAATTACTCTATAATTATCTAGATCGGCGCTTGGGCATCCTATCCGCTTAACTCCCTATAATATAACTTCACATACTGGTTGTGTTTTTTTTTGGGTTAATTTTTGTTTTCTTCATTATCGTTTTTATACAACGAGATCGTTACACGGCCGCTCTATGTCGAATACAAAAAGTGATTTGTGCTCGATTCGATAATAAAAGTCGCATCCTTTCCTGGTTTCGTAGCGATGAGCGAGAACTGTCTCGCGTCTTCTCTCTATCTGTTCCCTCCTTATGCGTAATCTTCGATCGCTACGTTGTTGGACCATTCTCGAGGTTACGAGACGCTTGTCGCGGCGGTGCTTATTTGTGTGTGTTTTTTTTTTATTTTCGGAATTTATCGTTCCATCGATAAAAGGAAGACGAACTTTTGCGGTTTAATCATCGTGGGGCAGTGCTCTGTTGCTACCGCACTTCGGTGCTGATTGATTTCTCGAACGCATCGACTCGATGCATACGACCGTTGAACCTATACGAGAAACATGCTATACTTCTCGTACATTGTACAATGCTATTATAATAAAGATTCTCTAGGTATATACATGTATGTGTTAACCGTTGATCGTGTGCCGTTACGTTCTCCGGTCCTTAATCAAATCTTCCGTAATGGAAACTTTTCGCATCTTTTGTGTTTTTTTTCTTTTTTTTTTTGCTTGCCGATGTAAGTGTTCGCGAATGGTACGTCCGGGTATGAAAGTAAAATTCAAAGGTTTCCAATTGAAATGGCGTCGAAACGCGTCCAACGCTAGACGTGTTCTGCTAAAAGTCTTAGAAATCAATGGTCACGATGACGAATGAAATTGAAAAGAACTGAATTTGAATGATCATCGCGGAATTCGCCCGCGTTGAAACAGCTATCGGCGAGCTACCCCTGTTCTCCTTTGAATCACTTCCATATACCGACCATGACGAGTTACCATACGTTGAAACTCGAGGGTAGTTTCGACGTGGTCGGCCGAACACGTCGCAGGGCAAGTTTGTCGGTAAGCCACGTTATGCATCGCTGCGAATGCAGATATCTAACCCTCGTTTCCGCATGTGACCCTGCGTCGCTAATGAAACGGTGAAACATGTCTTAAGATTCGGCGTATAGGTTCTTCGAACTTTACGAAGCGTCAACCGGGTGACGCATTTTGGGAAGAACGTCCCTCTGGGCTGCCATTCGTTGATCAAATCATACTGAAAACCGTTCGGAGAATAATATCGTTCGCGCGAAAGATTCCGAAATTACGAGAACCAATTGTGCCTCTCATATTTTCAATGATGCGCGCGTAACTTTCCGCCGCCAATTAATTAAATGCGTGCGACGCTTCAGGACGTAATTAATCTCACTAATTGCAACGATACGTGCTACGTGGCACGGTTGCCGTCGTTCAATTAAAGAAAGAAACAAAAAAAAAATGAAGCAGAAGTAAAAGACTATCTTCGAACAAAAAAGTGTCGTCCTTTTTCAACAGCCACCGATGGCCACTGTACTAATGATAATTAATCCGACGCGACGTCGCGATTTGTCGACAAATAGTTCCCATTCGTGCGTGCGGAATGATCGATCACAGCGTGATTTCTATATTATTGCAAGTTTCAATTCTTACGTAATGATATTATCCTTACGGCGATAGTGCCTACCGACCAAAAACAAGAAACAAAGTTCCGCCCCTTCCTCTGACGGCGGAGGATAACGTACGAGTGATACTATACAACGACCTGACGTATTTAGCTTGCCGTCGGGCGGCGGACTGACAGGAAACCGGAAATATATTGCAGGTCCCACAATTTTTGACGTACGATAAAATACATTCGGGGCACGGCTGCGCTCACTGTCAAAATGTTCTCGTCCGATAGCGGGGAGATAGTGCATACGGAAGTAATAACAGACGCCTACTATTCATGAGAAACGGTACCGTCGTACTCGCAACAGGCTTTCCTCAAGCCTCGCTCAATCCTATCTGAATTCACGAAAATTTGCAGTCTGCGTTTCCACGATGGAAACGGACCCCTTCCCTCATCGCACACGTGTCTTATCGCATTAACCCTTTCGGCGTGCGGACAGTTAATTAAAATATTAGTACTTGCATATAATTCATTCGATCCATTACTGTAATTGACGATTTATTGCAGAACGATTAACATTCGCTCTCTTTGTCAAAGGAAACGAAAAATCGCAAATCCTGTGTTGCATGAAGAAAAGCATTTACATAATTTCTTATCCGTACTTTGAAGTTCGCCAGGAAAGGGCTAATGTACTCTCTCTCTCTCCCTCTCTCTCAAATAATACGAATAGGATCCTTCCTTGGATCTCTGCGCAACGTAGGACGTCGATGTTCACGTTATCGCGGTTCGACTCGAGAAGACGTGGTTTTAGAATACGTCGACGTCCAGTAGAAGGTCTGGCAGACTCTTGAAACGGGTCGACGTCGGACGACACTGCCGGCCGCGGCGTATTCGGTGTCGGGGCAGGACTTGTTCCGTCTCGAGGTCGTCGGGATATATGGAGCGTCCTCGTGCCAGCGAGGAGAACGGGAGTTGACGAGTTATCGGCGAGCGGGACGATCGTCGTCGCTGGTCGTCGTAGGCCACCAGGTGCCATTCTGCCGCCACGCGATACTAACTGGCACAGTCCGGGGATTCGGGATCCTCCGTTTGCGTGGCGGCATCCCTGCCTGTTCAAACAGACACTCAGACTTCAAGAAAGGAGGAGGTCCTCCTGTTCTCTATACGACGCGCGTGAATTTTTTTTTCGACTCTTGTTTTTTATATCAACCAATTGGTCGCACAATTTTCGAACGCTACGGAAAGAAATAGTTGCGAAGAAAAGCTGCGAGAGGCTCCGATATTCAATAGCAAGGTTCAAATGCGATCCTTGACTTTCCGGCGCGTCTCAGCTATTTTGCTAATATTAGACGTTCGTACGGTGCATTTAGAGGAATTGTGATAAGAATTCTACGGATGACGGTGGAAGCGTTAATCGACCGTGCCGGATTTGAACCTGAACCTCTGAGATAAGCAACGTCTCGTGTTCTATCACTGAACCGTTCGATTGTCTCTCAGTCTTAAAGTTCCGTAGCCTCTTGCAGTTCTTTCGATAGCGGAATTCGATCGACTGCGCAACTGTGTACGGGATTCAACGTGTAACGAGTTACGATAAATTTACGGTGTCCGCAGGAAATCAGCTTTTTTCATTTATTTACTTTCAGCCGTCCGTTTATCGCGTTACACGGGAATTTGAGTTCGAGACTTCAACGCGAATCGGAATTTTTCATCAGTTGTTTCCAATATCAGGTTCTCGATGAAAATTGGAGTGCGAAAGAACGGAAAAGTGGCAAATATATGACTAAATAGTATTTGAAAAATCCAGAAAGAATAAGCGACAAGAGCGAACTACAAGTGAGAACAGTAACATGGCTAAATGAAACGGACAAAAAGAAATAATATACCAGCAAAGATATTATTTACCTCTTGACGTAAAACATATATGTGAGGTGATCGAGTTTTATGGGCGACCGTTCGTAGCAGAGGAAAGTAACGATAAAAGAACAATAGAGAACAGCAAATGATACGGCAACAAAAGTCAGTAGAAGGAAACAGCGAGCCAAGTCTACGTGCAGGAAATAACAAAGTTAAGGTAAGAGTGACGAGCAGCAAGAGAATCAAACTAATGAAATCGCGGAAGGAAATGACCAAAAACCTAATTCCCTCAACAGAATAAGAAACATTACTTGACGTAGGTACTAATAATGAAAATGAAATACATATTTCACCTAGCCTTTATACTCGTACATATAAAGAAAACATCAGGCAAAAAAATAGAGCCAAAGAGTTAAAGAAACCATTGTGCATAATTAACGTCCATAAAATCGATCTCGTGAGAACCGAAAGAGTTGTAAAAATTCAGAAAATATTGCTCAACTCAAAAAACTCCCCATGATTAGCAGCCGAAATAGTAAAAACAAAAAGTTGGTCTCGTTCAATAAACTCGAAGATTACCTCACGTGGGTGTTACTTCGCCACGACTCACGTGTCCAGTCTCCCAGGGCAGCGGCGGCGGCGTGTTCGCTAACGACGATGACGAGCAGCGCGCCATAGAGCAATGATCCATCGAACAACGGTCCAAACCTGAAACCGGAAATTAATTCATCCGGGTATTAGCGTTTCTCGCTCTCCCGGCACACGCGACCGCTCGCGGCGGCACTAATTATTTTCACGTTCCGCGCGAAGCCGCACTCATTATTTATACGTCCGGAATGTTTCGCCAATTAGGTGGAAGTGTCACAATCGAAAAGTAATTTGTCCGCATGTCATTATGCGACGATTATCGCTCACTTATAATCGAATCGAGCCGTTTCGAGTACGGCGCGTGCACATGTACATGCTGGAGACGTCGGTATACGTACGTGTATGTGTGTTTGCGTGGATGTAGTAGGGTGTTTCAATTGCACGACGATATCATTATCATATCGATGCGATTCTGGGGTCTGAACTAGATATCAGATATTCCGATTCTAATTACGACGCGAGCTATATGCATGTCTCGAATTTCTCGAGCTCTAGTATATCGGTTTAGTGAGCGCAGTAGTGCATTTAATGCTCAAGTTAATAAAAGTGATGTAATCAGTTTAGGGAGGATGTCATGTAGAAAATATTTAGGTATACGTATATTTAGTTTCAACTAGCACGCAAAATCGACGTTATTCGACATAATATTCAGATGCTCTCGGAGAGATCTGAAGAAAGTTTATTAAACCGTTAGGTAGACAATCTGATTCTTTCACTGCCATTACATCCGACTGTCCTTTGTGTCAATTCTATCCTACAACTTGCTTGCCCTCGCATTCAATCGTCACGGCTTATTCTTTCTCTTTCTAAGGAATTCAATAGCATTCAGGGTAAAATTATTCCTTCTTTTGCAGGCTTCCGTTTGCTGTGTGCATTCTGTTCTCACAACGTTACAATTAAATTAAATATTTAGGTATTCCGTGGTTATCGGAATTTTAAGGCAAGAGAAATATTGATTGAACACAACTCTCTTTCTATGAATGATTTATCTTTTCCATTGTTTGCTATTGACACTTTAAATTATTTCATCGGTGCACTCTGCAATTACTACTTGACATATCCTTAAACCATACCAAAAAGCGCCTAAATCTCTGACTACTGGTAGAACAAAATCGTTCCAAAAAGCACCTACACATTATCACGATATCCAACAAAACTTGTGGCCAGCAATGTACTCGTAAAGTCTCAAGACGAGTCACACTGTAGGACCTAATTACGCCGATTATTATTACTGTGCCCTGCTCGGTTGTCAATCTGCGCTTACGTACGGCCCGAAGCTGGCGAGAACGGGGCAAACTCCAATAATGCCTATCGTCAATAAGGCACCTCGCGTCGATGCAATTACCTCGCGGACTGCATTAAAGATTACACGCCGGATTATGCTGCCGCGCCTGCCAAGGGGGACGTTAATGTCGGAAATAACGGGTCGCCCCGGGCGGATTGAGATATTTCATCTGGAATTTCTACCTGATAAGTCGACGCCCGCGATGCTGCAGACGTCCAGGCCGCCTGTGCTGGTCGCGCAGCAGTGCTGTTTGGGACCCAGTGGTTTAGACCTACACAGTATCTGAAACGATAAACATGTTCAGCGGTACCGGTAAACGACTCGTGAACTGAAATGTAACGCCGAGACGCATGCTGCTGGTCGGTCCGAAAGTGTCAATAGCGTCTTTAAAAGCAAAGTCGGAGAAATAATATGTAAAACATATTCTACGTCTCACTTTCACGCGGTGACGTCTCAATTCTTATATAATCGGCAATCAATATTTGAAATATAATTTATTTGATGGCAACTAATATTATGTATTCTCAGTAACATCAACCAATTCTGCAATTGGATATGATGAAGAAAGTAAATTGATTCAGCGGCCGCTTAATCTTTGGAAACGAGAACGATTCGTGAAAAAACGAACTATTCCCTCAGCTGAAGCAAAGTGGACCAGCAGCGTGCGTTCCTTCGGTAAGCACTCTGTTCAATGTGCACGTGGACTGACGAATTGGCGCCGGGACAGCCGTCTCTATTACTCCGGACGCGGAAAATCGTTCGTTGAACGGTCAATGGAACGGCGGCGACGGCCAGCTGTCACCTTGTTATCGACCTGGGGTAATATCAATTGAAATGTACAGGTGTGTACACACGAGGGCTTACGGGACGCGCACGTACGAAAGATTTACGGCCGCCCGACGAGCTTTTCGGGATTCATGACCTGTAAAGTCGAAACAGGAAGACGTATGGTTCTGATGGTCGATGCCACATGACACAGTATCCTCCTATGTCCATTTCTCTCTCTCTCTCTCTCTCTTTCGCTCTCTATCTCTCTCAGTTACTATGCACCTGACCCTTTTACGCTCTCTCCCATTGTTAGTGTTTTTTACGAGACAACGCATATTAGAACAGGTTTCTCTCTAAATTCCTAAACAACTTGGCTATAAGGTATTGCCAACGAGTCGAAAAGAGGGCGGACTGCTAGATCGCAGTGCGAGTCGAACACTAGCCAGATAATGTACTTTTTCTGCTGAATAAGCCGTTCGTTTCATGAGACAAATCATGAATGACCGTCTTCGAAGATACTCTGGATAGTGTTTGCAAATTCATACAGTAAGCGACTGCTTTCGAAATCCTGCTTGTTTTCGATTACGTCGTGTCGCTGGAATTCTCCTACAGTTAACGTGACAGTTACGGAAGAAGAATAGTTTTGTTGGCCGGCTCGATAGCTGTTGCACGGTACCGCCTGCGTTAGTCTAATTTAATCGCAAACGACGGTGAACTGAATTTGCGTAATATTAATTCAAGCAGAATTTTTGTACGAACAAAGTCGATTTTACCATAGATTCACAGTACCGCAATATCAATCTAAGGGTACTTTATTAAATTGCGTAGTAATATACTGTACAATATAAAGAAATGACTGTCTCTGAATTATGAAGGGCACTATATAAAATCTAATATAGTATGCGCATAGAATGTGACGCAAGTTTCAAAAGAAATTGTTCAGCTTCAAACACATTAAATTCCTCCAACGTTTGCATCTGTCTCTCTCTCTCTCTCTCTCTCTCTCCCTTTCTCTCTCTCCGCATAGTATATACAAGCAAAAGCACGCCACACGATTATTAACAAATCCTCACAAGCAAATTCGCCACGATTCCTGCAACGGAACACTCCGTCTCGCGTTGCGACAAAACAAGGCGCCTAAGTAAATTCCCCAGAAATAATGCTCATCAAACCCCGCCGGCTTTTGACAAGCTTATTTCCTGGAGCGCGCAGAGAAGTCAAACGAGCCGGTCGCGCTCATGAACGGGTGCGAAAAGAGATGGTTCGGGCGGGGGAAGAAATGACGGCGATGGCAATGAGGAGCCAAAGGCAGCGTGAAATTAAGTAAATTCGTTCCTGTTCGGCTTGCAGACTGTCTATTGACGCGCCCGTCGAGACGCTTTTTATCCCGGCCGTGCGGCTTACACGCCAGACGTCTCGCTGTTAAATGGAAACGGCTATGAAACAAAGTGATAGGCGCACCTTTGACGCTTTGACGTTTAATTGGATTGACCGATTGCGAACGTTTTATTGCCGCGCCCTTTGATCGGGCGAGAACTATTCCGCGATGTCCAATTACTTTTTCTTACTGCCACGTCTCTCGCCGTTCGCGATGCCAAAGCCGTCTCATACGAAGAGCGAGTTTCCGTCGAAGGCGGAATTTGCTGGTATGAGACCTGTTTTATTTTGGCGCCATTGGAGGGGCGGAAAATAATCAAAGTGTTCGACGCAATGGGAAGTGGGTAGAGGGGACTCACCTTGGTATAGAGGAGCTCCCTCGAAATTCGCCGGAAGTGATTGTTAAGCAGCCAATAGAGAAACGGATTCCAGAAGCTGTTTGAGAGCGCCAGCCACGTGGCGAGGAAGTCGAGGAACGGCGGCGGCTTACTTCCTGTGCAAGCGGCGACGACTTCCTGAATTGTCCACGGTGTGACCATGACGATGAATCCCAAACTCATCGCTGCCATTGTTCGCGATGCCGAGGTCGAGAGCCGTCGCTCGTGGGCAACAAGCTGAAACATGCGGTGCAACCTTCTGTGAGGATATTGTTTGTGTGTGTATAGATACCTCGAACGTTGACCGTGCTGCTGGATGCGCAGAGGGAAGCGCGAGTATTTGAAAGCGTGGATCGAGCGCATAATGTGTACTCGTATGAGCATTAAGATGATTTTCGGAATTTACTATACTGCCGTTGTTTTAACAATTATCATTTTGGCTGCAATATTGGGTACATTACGCAACACCCTGAAACGTCTCTTCTGAATCTTTACGAACAGAATTTGATTCGATGCCACGGACTACGTACTCATCGAAATATATACTCTGATTCCACCTCGCGCATCGATCGAACAGCTCTGTTGTCCCAGCACGTGCACGTTCATCACACGATAATTACCGCCTGTAAAAGCGCGCAGCGCCGATGCGAGAACGAAACTCAACGTTTACGACCGGTAAAAAGTCATCATTTCCAGATGAAACTTTTTACACCTTGCTCGTCGGAAAGGTTGTAAGCTCGCGGTGGGATATTGTCCTGCGAGGGCACGAGCGTGCTCATACCCATGCGCCCGCGGTCTGCGTGAAAAGCTGCAGACGCGAAGAGGTAAGGGGTTGATTGTGCCCCAGGGAAGCATTTTAATGCGCTCTCGTCGGCTACTTTCAAGATATAAGCTAACCACCGTCGCGCATACGTCGCCAGAGGTATTGCGTTCGCGGAAATACGATACGAATGACAAAATGCCGGCGCGTGTAATGCCACTTTTATGGTAATGAATATATGATACGGTGAGGCGTGCGAAACACAAGGGATTGTTTCGGACATTTCATAAGCCCACACTGTCGTCGGATTTTGAAAGTACTATAGCAAACACCGCAAGATATTCCCGATAATTAACAATGAACTATGATGCGATGTACATTGAACCATTCCAGCGAGCGGTAACATGAGATGCTAAATGAAAATCATATTTCAGGATTCAGTACTGATAAATAGAGGGGAAAACTGTGGATGATCAATTTTACACCCAGTTACCTGCCGTAACGAAGGGTCTCCATTACTACCTATGCCGACAGCGCATTCGTCGAAATCCCCTCTTTGACCAAATCTCCGCTATTGAAATGCAAATTTCATTGACATGCATACCTTTATCCGCAACTCAAACACACACACACACACACATACGCACCTACATATATCTCCGTTGAACGGCCTCAAAGAATATTATCGCTCCCTTAACAGGACTCATGTACCGAACAGGATTCATGTACAGTACCTGCACCCAGCAATATCTCGAAACACTCACGTTAGCGAATCACGTTCGTTGGGGATTTGCGCGAGACTAACGGTGTGGGCTTATTAAATCGTAGGGAGCGGTAAGGTGATTCGTTCGATCTGACGAATGAATCGAGGGGAGGGAAACGAACGGATGTGAAGCGAACGAAGGGAGAGCCGAAGGACTCGACGTCGTATGGCGGGCTCGTCTTTTAGGCCGGCTTGACACGGTTACGAAAGACGCTAAGCGTTAAGCTCGTCAGCGTCAAAGCCTCTCGTCGCGCGGCAGTAAAGGGATTACCAGTCCGCCCGTTTAGGTATATCCGCGCCTTTTCCCGCCTTCCCTACCCACCCCCCTTCTCTTCATTTTGCCCCCTTCTTTTCCACGTCTTTCACTTCCTTCCGGACTGCCTCGTCGTTCGTTGTCCTTTTCGTGTACCTTCTTCTGCTCCACTGACGCATGCATGCTCCTCTCTTCAACTTCCGTCCGAGGTCAGTTCCCTCTTTCTATCATCTCATGGTGCCCCGATTCGGTCCCAGATTTCTGTTTTTACCGCTAAACTTTCACTACGGCTGTTAATATGAATCTACTCCTCTCTTTATCATCGTATTTGGTGTCACTTCAGTCCTTTTCTCTTTAATACTAAAAGTACCGAGCAGGCGGAATAACTGGTTCGACATGTTGCTATAATGAAGGCTCATTCTTGCGTCATCTTACTTTCGGAAATTTTGCTTCACTTCGGTATATCAATGATCTATATTGTTTTGATGAAAGTCAGGAGAAAATTCCCAGAAATTAAATGTTTCCAGCAAGAGCCTTCATTGTAGCGAAATGTCAAACCAGTCATTTTGACCGCTCGATAGTTCTAGTGTTAACGTCGCTTAACTCGTTCCCCTTTTCTTATATAATCCCATGCTGTTTCAGTCCTCTCACCGGCTCGCATTCTACATCCCTCTCATACTCTTTCTGTGTCTCTCCCTCGTCCTCCAACCCAGGAGCGCGTCTAGAAATTTTCGGGTCCTAGGCACAAATGAAAGTCTTTTTATATAAACAAGAAAGAGGGCGATACTTTATTAAAAAAATTCTGATTGGTTTTTTCCCTCAGTCCCCTGCCGTCAAAGTACCCGCAAAAGATACCCTACCACTGCCCAAATATGACGTCGGCATTATATTTCGTATATATTTTCGAGTGAACTTAGAAGTCGAAAGCAGTGGACTTATTTATTTCACGTAGCAGTGACAAATACCTTTGTGCAGGCCGCTCTTTTCAGCGGGCCCTAGGCACGTGCCTACTTTGCCTATTGGTAAACGCGGCCCTGCAACTACCCCCGCGTCTCTCTTTTACGTTGTCAGAGCCGTTGTCCCTGTTCAGAGCGTTTGCCAGGATTACAACGTTAATGCTCGGACAGGTGTGACCTAGGTCGGTAAGTACTGGTCTCTCGAAAACTCGAGTCGGAGGCAAAGCCGATCAAGAAGGATATACCTGCTGATAAGGAGATTCCGCGCGAATTCTCACGCGAACCCCTCGTTCCGACCGCGTCCCTATCCGCGCGCGCGCGAATCTGCAATTGCGACGGATCGGCGATAAGGATTCGGAGTCGTTTCAACAAATATATGTACTCGTTTACGCGTCTGGATCCGCAATATCATTGAAAATCTAACTAGTTTTCATATTTTGCTCACGGTTAACTCAACATACTTTCTGAAATTTTGCTTTACGTTAATATATTATATAGATGATTTATTTGTTTCGATCGAAGACGGAAGAAATTTTCAGATATGAGATGCCTTAAAGATCAGCTTTCACTGCAAGAAAATGTCGAACCAGTCATTTTGACTGTTTAGTAGTTCTAATGTTAAGACGAAAAAACGGTATTTCTTTAAGACTATGGTAAACAATGGTCAGTAACTACTTTTTGCTGTTTTTAAAACGAAACTACCAGAGGATCCAAATTTTAATACCATGGAGGCAGATTTGTAATTCATCTTGTATGTAATATTGGAGTACGGAGTTGTAGAAAAGTATTTCGGGAAAAGTTTAGCGAACGTTATTGGAATACTTGATGTACGCTTGGCATACGCTTCCGAATTTGTAAGTCGGCTAATTTGCAAACGGATTTCGAGGGGAACGTGAAACGTCGATTCGAATTTTGTAAGTACGGCGGGCAAGGACTTAAAAAATTGAGATCGTCCATAGAGGAAGCTCCATCGGAAATTCACTTCCGCGCGTGCACGTGCTCTGCCAGCGAATTGGTGCGGGGAAGATCCTAGCTACGGATTAAGTCGGATCGGAATATCGATTATGGACAGACGAAATGTCGATCTTATGTTATCGTCTTTTTGTCGACGGGCGAATCGAGAGTAAATTGAATCGGGCAAGATTTATGATGGTATAAACTGTTTCTATCTATAAGGTAGTAGATGGCTCTGAATACTGTAACAAATATGTCAAGAATTCATGAAACGGCAGACGTAATGGTCAGAAAAGGAAATAATTTGAAAAATTTCGTATAAACAATTTCGATGGTCTTCAATTTAACGAAACAGAAAATTTGTTTCAAGTTTGAATAACATTTATGTTTCCTTCGTGTCCAATATGATGAAACTCATTATACATTAAGAATGATTAGACGCTGTAAATTGTGTTCAGCGATTATATCCATTTACATTCAAAGCAAAATTCAGAAGAATATGCGCGCACAGGTATACCATACAATCTATTATACATCCTATTTTTCCAAAAATCATTTAATATACACCCGCAACGAAGTTCTATTCCGCATATTTTGGGAAATCATTGTATCTCGTTCCAACTGAAGCGGGACTCGTCTGTTCCATTCATTTATATCAGCGGGCCGTTGAATTGTAAATAAGTGATTATACGGATGCCGTGCTTCACTCGGTTACCTTAATTTTAACGCAGTGGATGGGCGTGTTAAAATGAAATTATATTTTCCGCTCTGTAGCTCCGACACGAATTTGAAGTGGTACAAAATAGCAGTCGATCCCGCACGTCTATTGACGTCGTTACCATCTAGTGTGCAACGCAATGTACATTGCGATTTTGCAAAGTCACCTTTTTTAATCGGGCGACATTCAATTTTCCATTCTTTCGCAATAAACGAGCAAATTGGTTGTAAACGTTATTCAGGAATTTTATAACCTGAAAGGCCAGCAAAGATCTTCTTTAAGATTCCAGTTTTCTTTTTTTTTTTTTCAAGTATACACCGAGCGGTTTATCAGAAAGGAAGAATAATAAGTTGAAATATTTTATATGGCATTTTCCATTAGAGGCGGAAAGACTTTGTTGGGCCATATTTTATGGCCTTCGTATACTCTGAAAGTTATCGTTTTGTCGAATCTCCTTCGAGAGGAGCTTGCACGCCGTTCATTTTACGTATTTATCGGTCGCGAGTTGCTGAGTTATAAATAAACGACGAAAACGTAGTTTCAATAAGATTACGAAATTCATACTGTGATATAGTAGCGTTTCCCCGGAACATTAGTGGATTTTAGATTTATTCGTGAAGCACTATGGAATTTGTCAACAATATTACATTTACTCAATACATACTTTGTACGTTTCCACGGCTCTTTTGTTAATTTTTTAAACAGTGTCTTCATGAAAGCGATAAAACTTTAATATTATAAAAGTTGACTTGAAATTGGACCTTATAATATACTGTTTTAACGAACCCTTAAAGAATGTATCGATGTAGTTTCATAAATCGTATTAGAAGTCGAATCGTTACACCCCTCGACGCGGAGGCTAATTTTAACAGGAATCTCAGAACGTTTTAATAAATCCACACGTCTATTAACACAGTTACGACAAGCGAGATAAGGCATTCGAGTTCGCGGGAAGCCGCAGTTTACGACGTACCGTTCTCGTCATGCCTCGACGCGCTTTTGTTACATAACACGTTACACCGTGCTTTTCCTATTACGAAGCCGACGAACGGCGCACGAAAATTAAAGGCGAAAACTGCGCAACGAGGGTGCTTCGCGTTGGAAAAGAAGGGCTTGGAAGGGGGTAGGGGGGCGAAGAACGGGGTGAGTCGCGAATCCGTGGTGGGAGGCGGTCGCCGATTAGCATATCACGACGACGACTAGGTCGGAAGGAAGGACGGCGCGAGAGACAAACTACTGCGAGGGCGGGATGGGTAATGAGAGGACTCAGTAAAATGAACACTTCTAAGATACTTGCACTACTTATTTCGGAACCGGTTCTAGTTGTGTTAGGAATGAAGAAAGGTTTGAATGCACGTTGGCAAACGCGCCACGTTTCTGAGTTAGAGGCTTTTGAAGGGTGTGCAGATATTGCGAGATGCTTCTTCTGTAACAACTACTTCGAAATCTATTCTACTAACGACAAAGATGTAATGACGCGAATATGTTATATGACGTGTCGACACGCATTAAAATTGTGTAGTGCATTGAATGATATGAACCGGAAATCGGAAACATTGGATTTCGACATCGCCACGCTTCATCTGTATTCGCGTTTCATCGGATTTCCGGGTTCGTCATCGCACTTGACGGGAACAACATCAGCGTTCCGATTCGATTTGTCGTCCGAATTGCGGAACTTCGTCTGCAATCGTTTCGTCTCGGTGTTTGCCGAAACTCGTCGTAGAGCGCTCGTACGTTCTACGTTCTTACACGAAACGTCGCTACCAAGATGTCGATTTCAATTTCGCGTCTGCATTCTCAGCCTCCACTCTCCTTCTCTCTCTCTCTCTCTCTCTCCCTCTCTCTCTCCCTCTCTCTCTATATACGTGTGACGGAATATATATTCCGCTACGCTGCGCTGTTTCGCTTTTCCCTGCCGGCTTTACCCACCTGCCCGTCGTTGTTCGTTCGGCACTTGTTCAATTTACTTCGCCGTTGGTGACGGAACACACTTGCGAGATGACGAGATGGGTATATTGGCTTTTATTCTACGTTTCGATATTGCATTTTATGTTCCGTTACCGATATTCCGGTTTGCGCACGGCGATACGGCAAGGCTTTTTCTGCTGCGCAGAGAGTGTCGAGTGCGTTGGCCAAAGAGTCAATCATTCATTGGCGGAAAGGATTGAACGCTACGAACGTATCATTCTGTGAGAGTACTTAATGAAATACGCTGTATTCGTATTTCGAATGGGACGGTGCATAAAGATCCTTCACTCATTCACCGTATAATTGTATTTAGTTCACATCTACAAGACGTGTAATCTTTCAATGTTATGCACTCGTGAATATCGATATCCAGTCCGAGCCCTACCGTACGGTACACGGTCAGTGCATTTGAAATATGCAGTGAACGCTGGGGCGTAGTGGTCAGACGGTTCCGATTCACTGGCAGCCGGGCAAAATATCTAACCGCGGCAAGTAGGTAAGTGTCATCGGTGTCGAGTGAGGGAAGCGACGAAAGTCCTCTACGTGAAAATCGTACACGATGTTTCGTGCCCACTGAATCCGCCCTGCCGCTTACCGAAACCACGAAGTCGCGTATCTCGTCGTGTTCACGCGGCAAAATTATAATATCACTTTTCTGACACCACGCCTTCTCATCCGTACTATAAAATCAGCTTCAAACAAAAATCATCGATAAAAGAAAAAGGAAACGTTCGGACGGATTGAAAATACGGAAAAAGTGAAAAGACGGAAGACCTTGTCAAGATATCGAACAGATCGAATAGACGGGTGAAAGATGAAAAAAATTGGAAAGGGCAGAAAAGACGGAAAATACGTAAAGGACGATGGAACTAATAAAGCGGGCGCCCCGGCGTCATTGCTCCTTTTTCCATTGTGACGGAGGTAAAGCCTCTCCATACACCGGCGTCGGTCCTCTTATCGTCCCGCGGGAAACGCCGACGGATGCGCGGAGCCACCCGTCGAGGAGAAATAAATAAAGTTTCATAAACGGCGCGACGCGACGCGACGCTCCGAAAGTCATTATGGCCATGCCTCTTTTTCCGCGCGCCCCGTTCTTCCCACCCACGTCCCGTCATTCAATGGTGCCTCTGCCTTACCGTGACTCATTGTCTCAACCGCTCGCCCTCTGCGGCGCCTCTCACATTCAACTATTTTTCTTTTCTTCGCTCCTTCAGTTTTGCGCTCTTTCTTTACTCGCGGAGAGGGGCAGAAAGCTAACTGAAAGAACCTTCGGGCTCGTAAGTGTAAAGAAGCGTCGCGCGTCGGCAGAAATTCTGCCCTCTGACCGAGACCCTCTTTCTCATTCGACCGCCGCGCCCGCGCCGTCGCTGTCCTGAAATATTGTCAAGTTCGAAACGACGGCGCACTGTTTGGAACGACTTTGGAATTCTAAGTGCACGGTCTTTAAGGAGGAATCGGACAGACAATCTGGTCAAAAGGTAATGCGACATGGCGAAAATGCATACATATTTACAAATGTGGATAATGTTTAACATGGACAACTGGAAGATCAATATGTAATTGATACTACATTTATTTCGATTATTGCGTTCATTACCAAGTCTTTGGCGTGCTGTGTCAACAGCAAAATCACTGCCTTATTCTCATGTCGTCGACTCTACAAGTATTGGATTGATACTCGAATGCCACGAGTGAACTTGGAACATCTTACTACCCGAAGACCCTCGAAACGCTAATAATTAGGATTCCTTCAGACACGCCGCAAAAATCTTGAAAACTGCGTAAGCATACTGCTCGGTCGCCCATCGACGAGCACTCGATAATCGACGTCGCGCACTCGTTAAGGAGTTTGTGCCGTGCATAATGTATCGCAAGCCCGACCTCAGAGAGGTTCAGCACGGCTGGTGGGGGAGTAAAAAGTTCAGCCCGATATCCATGACAGGGAGTTAAAATAACGAAGGAAACTTTCCTAGGCGCGCCACCTCGAGTGTATCCCGACTAAGCAGACTTACACAATACTTGTATCCGCGAATTGCCTCGCTCCCACGGGAGTTTCTTAAGTGATTTTCCTATCCAGCGTACTGGCGCAGGGCGATCACGGGACGGGAACACCCCGGATAAACGAGCAATATCGTGATGGTCGACGATAGGGCAACTTTTTTATGTGTCGCGCTTACGGTGGC
The DNA here is from genome assembly GCA_963942575.1 of Priocnemis perturbator. NCBI lineage: Eukaryota > Metazoa > Arthropoda > Insecta > Hymenoptera > Pompilidae > Priocnemis > Priocnemis perturbator. The sequence goes on along the minus strand of OZ012643.1, from coordinate 20,783,187 downwards.
GTATGAAATATGATAGCTGACGAGAGGCGTACTTAAGAAGATGCAACGGGCATGGCATTGACGTTATGCGGAATGAGCGTTGATATACATAATTATGCTAGGGTAACGATGCTACGTGACGTGTACGTGCTAATGTATGTAAATTGGAGTTAGTAACATAATACAGCTGGTAATCGGCAAATGTCTGCAAATCAGGAATGGTAATTATGGGTTAATAGAAACCCAATCCATTATGTAATTAAGAATTTTCTACGCACTATGCTTGCCGCACATCGAATATCGCTGATCGTGATTAGAACTCGTAACGAGATGCATAAAACAATGAATCGGCTACATTTTCCGTATTTACGTCATGAATAATTGAACAAAATTACCTCGAATAGTTTTGCGATTCATCGCGCTTTAAAAAGCATTCCCTGCGCGTCTCATAAATAACGAGATAAAGCATGTTCAGTACGAATGATAAAAAATCAACGTGTATCCAGCATTTCATGTTCGTATACCGTCCTTCTGCGTCAAAGCGTGTCAAGATTTATATTAAAAATGTCCGCATCATTCCGTCTTCAATACAAAAATTCGAGAAAATGAACGTATACTTTCATTTTCACGTCCCCCAGTCTACACAGATTATATTAAAAATGCACCAAACACCGCAAACGCCCGTCGCCTTTATCATTTCTACGCTTTAACCACTCGTTTCAATTCAAGCCCCCATACATTCCATAAATTAATATCAACAGTCCGAGATAAACCATCTTTAAAGCGAATCACACGCAGCCAACGTATATCACTTGTTCCACCTCCCTCGCTCCATACAAACTCGTGTAATCTGTGTTAAAATGGGCCGTGCAGCTGCAATCAAACAAAACTCGGCCGCCAGACGTCGTGAAGAAGAGACGTCGTCATCGCTCGAGTATGCCGGTAAAATCATTGAAAGGTGATAAACAGCAGCAAACTTGAGCTACCCTCGGGCTCGGAGAGTGTATAGCGAGCAGACTCACGAGTAGCGGGAAGCAGTAATCTGAAAACATCCAGCTGGAGAATCTTGCAAGGTCGTAAGAAATGAAGTGGGAGGCAGGCGGGTGCCGAGACACAGCGTTAACGATCAGACTCGAGATTTCCTGGTCTAAAGCGAACAAGGACGAGGACGGGGTAAGAGGGGCGCAAAAATGGAGTCCGCGACGAAATGAGGAGAAGCGTAGGAGGGAGGGGAGGAGGAGAGATAGAGGCCGATGCACGAGTCCGGGGCACGAAAGAATCTCGCGAATTCAATGCTGAGGTTCGTTCCTATTTGATTTTTCATCTGACTCGCTCCGCCTCGTTATTCCACGATAAGCGGCACGGCGGCCCAAGGATGGAACACGGATGGAAGGGCAAGACAAAAAACGAGGAGAGCGGGAGGAGGGATTGAATGAGGCGATTGCAATCGCATCATCCTGGATCGTATGATACTCGCAGGAATATCGAGGAAACGTTTTAGGCCTTAGATCATATATATAGCTTTAGACAACGGCTTTGAAGCAGAGATAAAATCTTATTATATATATATATCAATATAATTATATACATAATAATTGTATTATGTATATATAGAACGTATTTCGTGCAGTATCCGTGATTTGGAATTATCTCTTGCTGACGTGATCGTGACGCAACATGCATGATTTGATGTTTGTCTCACTTTGTATCGTGGATTCGTATGAGAAACGCGTGTTTATAAAATGTGTCTTCTCACTACTAACGATATGCTAAACGCATGAATTTGCCCAGTGTTCATTGTTTATAAAGCTGTAGAGTATTATACTTGCATAAGGAGTGATATGTTGCGCCAGGAGATAATAAGTTAATGGGTCGCCATAAAAGGAATTTTCCTTGTCCAGGTCCACCTCCGGGGATAATTCAAAGGAACCCTTTTTTTCTTCTTGGCGAGAATAAAGAGTCGAGTCGTCTGAATTAAGACGATAATCTTAACCGGAGGGTGGCCGACCTTTCGCCGTGGGTGTCTTTGTCATTTTCGTGTTTCTTTCCCTGAGATCGTTATTCGCCGACGTTATCCCTCGACGTTCCGAAGATTACCGAGCATAAATTTTCTATGATAAGAAAACGATTACGTAGCGCTTTGCACCTCACCGCTGTGGGACGTATAAAAGATTATCTCAAGCTTTAGGGCCGAATTTGGCCCGAAAGACGTTCCTATGATATTCATAAACTTCCATGTCTTTATTTAAGATGCAGATTTATAGTAAATATGCCTTTAGAATACTTGAGATTTTATCGATATTTCCTAAAATTCCACAATCGCAACGCAAAAAAGAGGCTGTTCCGTTTTTAAAATGTCAATTTTACAATACTACGTGTTCAAGTATGAATAATGAAATATAAAGCATACAATTTCCTTTTCAAGATTAAAAGTATTGGAAATTTGACGAAGAATGCTATAGTCTATACTCTTAGCTCGTGTAGTACAGTCCATCGTCTGCAGTATTCTTAGCTCATTACAGACTAGCTTCCAACACAGTTGACATCCGAGTATCCTCACTTAAAACTAAAATAAAACACTTGAAATAATCGTCACATCTCTTACGTCTTTTACGATCGTATCGTAAAAAGCGTACTATCCCTTGACTGTCGTCATCAATACTGTTTACGACACACGCTCTGAAAGGAACTCTTGATCCTTTGCGCAGCCATTGGTAAACGTGTGCGAATATCTACTTGAGTTTCCAGCCAGTATCGGTTTTGCCTGCGGGTCTTAACAGTAAGACTTTCACCGTTATTTCGCACTCGACACGTGTAGTAATCAACTTTTATTTTGTCACGCGCCACGTCCTCCGCGCAAATTTTGTTCGTTGAATCTATCTCTGATCAAATAACAAATATATGTGTTATAGAGACGATTAACAAACCAATCCCCGTTTGCTCCCGCTCATTCTCGGCGCAGTTGCTAAGGAGGAGAGTATCTGTGTCAATGTCTATCGTCACTATTGATCAGCGGGTCACTCTCGCTTTCCTCGTCATTCGCGACTTTCATCTTCCAGCGCACGGCTATTGGCTTGGTCACGGCTCTTAACTCACTCACTCACTCACTCACTCACTCACTCACTCACTCTCTCTCTCTCTCTCTCTCTCTCTCTCTCTCTCTCTCTGTGTTCCTCACTCCTACCGTTCGGAGAACGCGTCCTCGAACTCGCCTCGCTTAGAGGGATAAAGACCCTTCCCCTGAAGCACCGAACTTTCGTCTTTTAACTCTTGACAGTGCATGGAGAAAAACTTGCTCGGCAAGATATATCTTGGACATATATGTCGGCACTCGTCCCACTCGGGTCCGTAATTTCGTGACGTCGCGAGGGTTTGCAGGGGTCATCGATTGACGGACGACGACGCTCAGGATCGCTGGATTCTGGTGGAGACAGAACGAGAGGGAGAGAGAGGCAATGATTGAGAGGTGTTAATTTACACAGGGGTTGTAGTAAAATTCTTGAGTATGTAAGTAACGTGAAAATGACGTACTTTAATGCAGATATTCCGATTCAATCGTAGTATAGTCGACAGAGTTTTTTCATAAACGAAATTTTATACAACCGTAACGTAGGGGACATATTTTAACGAATGTAATTCAAATGAATCGTAGTTTCGTCAGCGAATTTGATTAAATTTGAACGTCGGAGAATTCATGACAGTAATTTGTTATATGTTACATAAAGCGGTTTACCTTTGCTGTCTTGAGCAAATTGGCTGGTAATTTATTACTGTCATTAGAGAACAAAAAAGAACAATTAGATCTGATCGACGTGTCTTTAGAAGTTGGTTGGGAAAAGTTCGGCAGGAAAAAAAGGGTATGTTGCTGGATAATGACGCGGGATCGTGGTAAAGAACCTTCGGGCTCCATTTAGAAGCAAAGTTTGTGGGAAAAGACGTGAACTGCCAGATGAGCATCGTTCTACCAGAAGCAAGACGGTTGAATCTTCAGTCTTGCCGGCATTCTGTCCGAGAGACTCTGCCCTATTTCGCTTTATCTTATATGCATTCGAAAGGATTCATCGTTGTTTCGCGACCCTGGTAGGTGTTTGAATTTCCAAGTTTTGTCAGAGATATTTCCTTAAACGCTTCCGTTTCTCGCAAATTTCCGCTCAGGAAGATACATTATATTGGACTGCATACACTCTGTACTGTAACTTGCAGAGTGTATGTCTGAAACGGGTCGATTCTTTGCCTCAAAAAATAGATTCTTTTACTTGGGTTTCTTGAGAATTGCTTATTTTATAACGATTCTTTGAAAAGAATCTGCAACGTTTATTATTCATAAACTTGAACTCGATTCTTGATTCCAACAGAATCGATTCTTGCAAGATCGATTCATTGGTGTCGATTTCTTCAGAGAATCGATTCAAAAATCAACGAACCGAACATCCCTGCCCTGTACTCATCGACTTATCAGAAACATTATTTTTCACCCTTCCCCTTATATTTACTAAACAGCGGTGTCTGTTTGTCTAATAAAGTAATTTATCAGAACCCGCAGAACGCCATTCATCAACCGCGACAGGGCTACCGGGAAAAATAAAACAAGACGCTAACTCTTTCTCGAGACACGAGCCGTGAGAAGAACAATGCGTCGTTGAAGCCCACTGGAATCGCATTTTCCCGGGCCGTCGTGTCGGTCCCATAAGGGGTTGAAGATGCGCATTCCGCGCTGAACGAACTACCCGGCGTGCAATAACTCCGAAAACGTAAGAATCCCCCGCGGCGTCGGGTTAGGCGCTAGAAAAAATCCACATGTACACACAGCACGCGCGCGTGAGCTCGAAAACACGCATACATAGGGACGGGCAGAAAATCTTATCGCCGAGCGTCGTCCCAACGCAATGTGCTTTGGCGAACGTGTGGTATGCCCGCGCCCACGCTCTCCAGGCCCGGCATCCATATTTCTCGAAAGTAGTTCCGCCCTGGAATTCCTGTATCGGCCCGTGGCCCGATGCTCTTACGGAATAATACGGTCACCTTCAATCCCCGCCACGCCGCTCCTCGCTGCGCAGAATATATCGAGTTCTTACCGGGCAAAATTATGTCCCCGACCCGGTCTAGTCTGCCGAACGTTAGCACCTCGCATTTTTTCCGCGTTTTCGCGGTAAATATGCACTGTCGGCCATAAGTTTCGGACGGACTTTCAAGGAGACGATAACGAACGATTGCGCACGGTGCTCTGTCGGCGATGGCGCAAATGGGAAAGCGACCGTTATATGTGGAAAGTGAAGTGAAAGATGCGGAGTAACGTTTTCATTTTTCGCACGACTACGCTTTGGTTCTGTGGCAATATTGATTTCGAATATTCACTGGCGAAGCTTCAGCGTGCGGTGGACGGGGCAGGGATGTTTCACAAATTTTTAGAGGCATTTCTGCGTATTTTACCGTTTTCTCCCGCAGACCTTCGTTTACGTTTTTGAGGTTAATTGAGAAAAGTGTAGTATTTTTTTTTTTACATATATTTTGATTATTATATTTTGAGCTATTCGAGTATGTATAGGACGGTGTGAGGGTAAGAGAGTAAACGTTTTCTGTTCGTACTGTCCCGTTCTGGGTAAATGCTGTGCTAGTGCGTAGTGGTATTCGTACATCAGGCTGTCGGCATAATTTCACTGATGACTACTTACAAATATCCATAACATATCAGTACACTGTCAAAACAGCACTCATACAGCTTTTACAGCATAGAAGTACGTGTTTATCTTCATTCATGACAAAATTCGCATGATCAATGTCAATTTTAACACGACAGCTACATTTGTAAGTAGTAATACCCAAAACAAGTCAGCCGTTCAACTGATCAACGACGAGTCTCAATCTTCGAAATACTTCAAACTATAATATAATTGCGCTAGTAAATGATGTTCAATTTGTGTCACGCCATATATGCGCACTCTACGATATCAATAAATGTGCAAATAAATTCTGTAACAACTTTACAAGCATTAAAGCTTTTGCGATGATTCACGTGAATTTCCGTATTTTTACGTTCGGTATATTCCGTCGAACCTAGCAGCCCACATACGCACACACACACACACACATACACACTCACACGATATAAAGAGAAAAACGAAAAGTAGCGCGCTCTTTTAGCCCTCACATGCACCGACCACGACGTCGAACGAACCTGTTCTCGTTTCTCGGGGCAAAATCTTACTTATCGGCACAGACGCGGGGTCTCGAGAAAGAGAATACCTTTAGAAGACGTACCCGCAACCATTGACCTACATTGAAGCCGTGCCGGCCCATGAACGAGGGATAAGGAAGTAAAAGAACTGTCACCCTCTGTGTTCGATTATAAACAACCCTGTCTCTTTGCGGTTTCATGTGGAGCTGGACTCTACAATAATCGACATAAAGAAAATCAATGATGCAACACGAAACGATAAGAACAATTGCATTTTATTAGGCTCTTCACTTATAATAATAACAAGCATAATATTGTTTATTTTAGACTAAGAATAAAATACATAATATAATATATAGAATAAGACAGAACAGAGAACAACGTGGAATAGATAAAAATAAATATAAGCGTGGAGCGAAAAAGAGATGGAAGAGTTAAAATTAGGAGTAGACAGATGGAAAATGAGACTGTGAATTAAACAGAGAAGAAGAAGTAAACGAAAAGTAGCAGATTATGTACAAAACTGCGAGACTCTAAACTGAAAGTTCAAAATAATGTTTACCTTTTGTCAAAGGTAAAAAATAGGACAAGAACAGTGTAAGAATTCATTGTGATTATTACATCTATATCTCGATGACATCCTATATTTCGTTCGTGGTTGAACGTAAGTAAAGCAATCGACTGAGAATCCATGCAATGCCCGCGGTGGACTGATTCATGTGGGATTTAAAAAAGCTTTGAGAGAGCGAGAAGAACAGTTGCAAACGACGTCGAAACAATTGACGACGAGCTTGCGAGCAATTTTACCGCCGGGCGGATCCTTGTTCGGAACTTATTGATCTCGCTTCCGACTAAATGAACGGACTAAATCGATCTGCGGCCAGCTTCTGATGACTGGTCAGAACCGTACGGAGCAGCAATAACGAAAGCGGTGACAATGTCAGTTATTAAATGGGTCGACGCGAGTTACGAAAATATATTATTCTTATTATTACGTGTGCGTGTTGAGCGTGGGAATGAGGGTACATATTTACGCGGATTCATTCAATTTGCACGTTGTTAACGTTGTTTAACGATACGCGTACAATGAAGAAACACACCGACACAATGAACGCGACGGAGCAGTTAAAGGAACAAAAACAGGCGGAAGAATGGGATTTGTTTAAGTGCGCCGGTTTTAAATGGAAAAATAGTCTGTCAGGCAGCGTTTATCGAAGTCGCGCGGGGTTTACAAATGTTACGATGGAAACGGCTGTACGCGAACGCTTGGCGCGGATTCAGCAATATTTTTAAAAGGTCTTCGATACGGAAGAGTGTTCCCACTACCACCCTTGTGACGAGAGAACGCCAATACCAAACGTTGCAGTTGGTTTTTTATTAAATCGTTTCCAACATTAATTAACGGTATTTCATCAATGCTCTAAAATTTGTTGAATTGCTTTTTTCTTAGTGTAACCCTGTTTGAAGAGGGAAGTTGAGCGCGCTGAGTGAGAGTTTGTGCCCGGTACACGATACTGGATTGCTTACGTTATATTCATGTTATATTTCGATGCGGACGACATTTCAGGGAATTGGCAATAACGAACTGCATCAGCGACTTATTGATAAGTATAAGTAAATGAAACCGACTGTTTGATCAGGCACACGTAAAGTTTCTACAAAAGTGAAACAGCGTAAAATAAAGTCCGCGTCCCGTATCAATGCCCAGAACACAATTGATCAACGATAAAAAAGGCCAGAGACCGAAAATACCAGAACAATCACACCAAGGGATGATTTGCAGATCGTCGTCAGTCATTAACAGCTCTCGCACTATATCACACGGTCGAGGATTAAAACCGAACATGCACACGGTACGCGTCCAAAGTCTTTCATTATCGCCATATAAAACGGGCGCTAATGAAAGACTTCGATGGAATTACGAAGCGAAAATGGACCCGCGCCATTTGTCCGGCGGCGCTTGCCCATTGAATATGTCCGACGCCAAGAAGTTGGAAAAAAAAATAAATAGTGGAAGAGAAACGGGGAGCGCAAAATCGTGTGCCGAAGAAAAGCGAGCGTATGAAATCCTATAATTAATAACGCCTCGTCGTCACGGTCGCAACCGGAAGCGAAAGGCGGCCGGGAAAGCGAACGGGTTCGGCGTTAAAAACGTCAGCGCCGCCGCCGCGTTGTTATTACATATATCGGATGGATCCGATAAAATCACACGACCGATTGGCGCCGATGCAGTTTCGACCGATCCGTTAATCGGATAAAAATCGTACAGGGAAAGAGAGCAAATTGACGGAGATCCGGTAATTGATGACGCGTTATCTATGCTCGGCGAGTTGCATGAGATATGGCGTCAAGATAACATTTAAAGCGCGCGATGTCGAACGACAATAGGCCAGGTAGTGACGATAAAATTTCACGCCAACTACGTGATCGACGAACTCAACGTCGCGACGCGATATTAAAACGGGCCAACGTTAAACGTAGGCAAACGCGACGACGCGCGATTTTGATTTATCCGTGCCATTTTTTTTTGCTTCACAGCGTTCGCTATAAAAAAGAATACATAAATCTGCGTAACGAGATATGCTGCGGTTGGTCGTAACGCGAACTGTTTCCCATGCCATAAATGCAATAACGAAAGAATCAATAAATGTTACATATATATAAATGGCGACACACATATTGTCGGGCATGTGGCAAGATTAATACAGCCAAGAGTTTACGGGCACAAGACGTGAGACATGAATGCACAAACCGTAAGATAACAACCGCGCCGCTGATAGAGTGCATCCTTACGTCCCGATAAAGCACAACAAATACGCCCCAAACGATGGTGAAAAAGCCAATAAAGCGACACGGTAATTACGGGACTTAGACAGGCGAGGAGACTTATCGTTTGCTTAGGGAGCGAGCTGGTGTTAAACAGGCAAACAAATTTATGGGTTCGCCGACGTTGTCGACGAAGTATAAACACACCCACACGGCCACATCCGTGTGCCTACCTACATACATATGTATATACATATATACAAATACATACATATATATATATATATATCGACTCGATATCCCGCGGCAACGGAAGTGCACGCTCGAACTTCCGGAAACGTCGTTAATTCCGTCGGATTTGACTACAGTCGTTGAGCTTCCCTTTCTCCGCAGCTTCACCGTCCCTTGTCCCACACCCCCTCCTTCCGACCCCCGCGCCCCGCCAGCGACGGAGCCGAGCACGCCGAAGGTAAAACGGCGCGCTAACAATGAAGCCGAAAATTGCCGCGAAAAAAGTCGCCGATGAGAGAGAGAGATATCCGGCGGGCAAAGTGCATTTTGTGATACTCCCTCGCCGCCCAGTTGCGGCCTAAATTTTGTTTGCTCCGGCGGCGCGGGCGCGGGTGACGAGAGAGAGAGAGAGAAAGAGGTAAAATCAGATCGGGCCGGGAGCGCGATTTTTCGCGCGGCTTTACATTATGCCATTATATGCGATCGCGTGGACGCGCCGAGGGAAGGGGGTGGACGAAATAAACACGGCTTTCATATACGAATCCGCGAAACAAAGTGAGGCAATGATGAAATCATCTGTGTGACGTCACACATGGCCAAAAGATAATTTCAAATTACGGATACTGCATGAAGTGCGCTGTATAGATGTACAAACAGCTACGCTCAAATTCTCAAGTAAGACTACGTACCAACTTCCAGCATTGCTTTGCCCACCCGTGACGTCACATAGATAATTTTATCATTGTCTTGAAGCAGTTTTTTAAAGCTGCGTAGCCGTGTCTAGTAGTGTGTGTGTGGTCTGAGGCGAGAATGACGGAGGAGAAAGTGCGCGCTGAAATGTGCCTCGTCGGGACTTTGATCCGGGCGGATGTGCATTGTTCGGCTGAATCGTTCTTTCGCGGGCAGGTTAACGCTAGAGTGATTTAGAACCGTGGAAAGTGACGAACTGTCATCGGGAGATTATCAGAAAGTGGGGAAAGGGTTCAACGTTTTTTTGTCGCCCGATCCTCCTCCCCCCACTCCGCGTCCGTCTGTAAAAATCAATATTTTAGAATGGTGCACGGTGTGTTGTTGCTTTGAACGCTTGCACACCGACGAATGAATCGATTGTGTCGTCTCTTCTGTCGACAGTCCTCGCAGTGCATCTTCCGTTTCCTGTCTCATCGTCTTCCCTCAAATTCCGCCTTTCACCTCCGGCTTCTTGACATTTCCGACGCTCGCTTCGGAATTTGCAAATTACGGAGCCGTAATGGACGTGTACATTTGTGATCGGTGTCAACGAGGACTGATGGCAAAGACAATTAGTAAATCATCCGTCTGTGTAGACTGGATGTCTGCATAGTCGGGGCAGGGGGCACACAACCTAAAGCGTCGGCAGCAAACTATGTCAGAGGCGGCATGTTGCGCTCCCGCGTATAATAGAAACAGAGGAAGCGTACTCGCTTTACAATGAAGCGTAAGCGAACTATCCATCGTCTAAATTATAACTCATTCTCTATTCCCTTTCACGGAATGAGGCAGACGCGAAGATCGCGGGATGATATTCGGTCACGTATTATTCGGATAGGTGGAAATGATTTCCAGTGAACCGTGTGCTTGATTCAGTTTAATCAATGAAGACATAAATCGAGATATCCTCTGAATCGCCGGCGTTTATATTTTTCTATTTATTCACGGACTTCGCCCCGAATTTCTACCATCCTTTTCTTCCCTCTCCCACGTACACTCGGGCGCTTCGAGCGTTGAAAGTACGGCTGATGGCAGCCTAAAGAATTCACCCACTGCCAACGTATTCCATAAACGATTCAAACCGGGGCATATCACTGATCCTCGAATTTAGGAGCTCTTTGCAGTAAACTCCTCTTCGGTCGAGTTTCGGACTCCGACCTCAGTCGATTATCACGATATGCTGCGCTTTTAGATCTCAGATAGGTGCAATGTGTCGGAAATGCGGGATCTACAATTTCGGTACGGTAACCTAGATGAATATCTACTGCTTTGGAACAACATTACTTAAACAAAACCTACTCAACAAATACATTCGCACGAATGTGACAGAATTTAGCGTGTAACGGTGAATGGCACCGTCTTCGGGTTGGCTGGTAAACGAATTCACCTGCCTCGGACTCGTAACACTTCCCATCAAATCACAATTCCGCTCTTAATGATTTTTTCATTCTCTATGGCAAATCAATTTCCGCGCCTTTCGATGCTTAATTCTTTCTATTAAACTCTGACGCCGTTCTAAATGATATTCAAGCCGGAGCTGTTCTTCAATCCGGAACACACGGATTTACGAGCTCTGTTCAAGATCCTGATTTACGATCATAGACTTGATAGATAATCGAACTCTGCAGAGCTTCGTTAAGTTCAGTCTTGATTAACCCCTCACTCCCCCTAGTACGTAGCGGACAAAATCAATGAAGGGTACATAGTCCCAGGACAAGCCATTACCCAAAGAAAAAGCCTTAAATTACTGAGCACTCACGAAACTGAGGCACTCAAGACGTAAGTTAGATGCCGCCATTCGGCCAGGGCCCTGCCAACCGACTCGGCAATTTGCCAATCTCATAACCCAAGGGTCCCGATTTTCGAGTCCAGGGAGCTGGGGAGGAAAGAAAACTGGATTCGGATTTCTACAAGAGAGCGGTTGACTGAGCTCGACAATTCTATCTCCGAAAAGAGAGAGAAAGAGAGAACTGACTGGACCTATCGGAATTTGGAGAGCGGAAACGAATGGCAGGAATTATTTGCTGAGTTCGTATATTTGATCTTGAAGCAACTAAGATACCAGCAAAATAGAATACGTAGAGTAGTTGTAAATCTATCTTATCTTAATGTGATTAGTCGTGGCAAACACTTTCGAAACAATTGTAGTCGATGTTAATAATCTATTCTTAACGTAATCAAAGGATGTTTCCAGAGAAATACATACCTGAACCCATTATGCTCCAGGGAAACCTTTAACTTTAGCCCAAACGATCATCTCTACTAATTTCCCGCACCTCGTTCGATATAATCGATTAATCCGCTTATGGTGGATCGCGGAAAACTCTAGTTTATGAAGCGACGAATTTAATTATAATTTCTACAGCCACTCGATCCCTCCCTCTTCCTGCCCACCGTTAATCTCCTCTCAGTTCGTCCTTCGAATGGCTGAGTTGACTTTCACAAGCTGCTGAGCACTGGCGACAAAGGAGCGTACGCCGATTGGCCGACCAAATTGCTCGATAAATAAATTGCCATGAAAATTGGCGTCGATTATCGATCGGCGAGCGAAACGTTCGGCGAATGGATTTATCAGGAAGTCGCTCGGAAAATTTTCCGTCGGCATGGAGTTTTCTTGGAAAAACGGTCCTGATTGACTTAATCGGTGCCCTCCTTTAATTTTCCCCATTTATCCGAGCAGCTCAAACGCTCGACCTCCTGCGGCAACGCCGAAGCATCGGCTGGCAGAGGAAACGTCTTACGTTGTCGGAAGTCGCTGGTTCAACGTAGACAGAGGGTAACCCGCGTTATTGGACCAGAACTGGGAACGACGCTTGCTTCGGGACGCCTTTTACTGCTTCTTCGTTCGAAACGAAAATCGAAAAACGCTCGGCTCGAGGCACTGCCGGTCTTATTGCTTTTGTACGTGGCGCAAGATTTTCGTGTGCGCTGTTCGCTCAGAAGGACTCGTGCGATCGCTCGGAATTGCGGAGGATTCATTGACATTTCTCGCAGAGGTGTGCCGAAAATCGTATTATTAATTGCCTCCCAACGGTCTAGAACGAATCTTTTCGTCGCGAGCGTTTCGGCTGTTCGTGTGCGATCGTATCTGGAAAATTTCAAAGTGTCTCCGAGATAGAAGGCTCCATGGCCTGAATTTCAATTGGGCCGCAGAACCAGCCAAGCCGCAAGAAACATTTACACCAAACTTGGGAAATACCGCCTGAATGGTTTACCTACCGGATTCCTTACTACGCTTGAGGAAGGCTTTGCGTGGGGATAGTTTCAAATAAATACTGCCTTAACTGGTGGAGAGATACTCCAGTAAACTAAGTAACCGCGACACTTAATGTTTCAGGGCAATTAAGCAATTAGCAAGTAGGCAACACGTCAAAACCTATACAGTAAATTCTCTCTATTTGTCCAGTAGGACGGACACCATTTCGGACAAATACAGAAGCGGAGACACTGTTTTCGAGCCTCGGCGCTTGCCTTTGTAGTTCGCCGAACGTAGAAAAGGACAGCGCTAAAAAGAGAACAATGAATGGCAGTCGAGGCAACTGAGTCATTTAAAGCCCAACCTACCAAGTACAATAATGAAAACGATTGTTACACTTCTTTGTTTTTAAGATTTTCTGCCTGAAAATGTTTGTAACAGACTGGTGATATCGTTCTGATAAAAATGAGACCAAACATAATATAATTTGGACTACATTTATATATTAACACCTATTGAGTATGTAGAGGAAATTCTCTATATTAGTTCTTCAGCGCGGGCACCATTTCGGACAAATACAGAAAACTCTGTATATTTGTCCCTTAGCGCGGACACCATGTCGGACAAATAGAGAAACCGAGACACCGTTTCGGACAAATATAGAAGCCGAGACACCGTTTGGGACAAATACAGAAGACGAGACACCATTTGGGACAAATACAGAAGCGGAGACACTGTTTTCGAGCCTCAACGCCTTTGTAGTTCGCCGAACGTAGAAAAGGACAGCGCTTACAAGAGACAATGTAATGAATGACGGTCGAGGCAACTGAGACATTTAAAATGCAACGTACCAAGTGCTATACTAAAAAGGACTGTTACACTTTTTTATTTTTAACATTTTCTGCATGAAAATGTTTGTCACAGATTGGTGATATTGTTCTGATAAAAATGAGACCAAACATAATATAGTTTGGACTAAATTTATTTATTAATTGGTATTGAATATCTTCTCCTATCGCTTTGAATGAAGTATAAAAACTAAGTGCTCAAAAAATACTTTAAATGCAATAGTAATTTTTCAATCTTTATACGCAACATCAGGTTAAAAACCATCATTGTAAAATACAAATATATTTTTATACAACCTTGAAACCAAAGTCTACACTCGATTCCAAGATAAATCAACGCGGCTCAGAAGGAGCGTGTGGACGTGCGGTCCTGAATGATAGAGTAAATTGAGTTATACAATAAGTATTACATAAATAAATGTTGTCCAAATTATATCATGTTTGATATCATTTTAATCGGAAAAGTCTCAGCAACATCTTAAACAAATTTTCAGACAAAAAAATATAAGAACAAAAAAGTTATATTTTTGTAAGGTACGATGTTAGCTGTCAACTCGCGTCAAAGGAGCCGCGCGGGTCATAAATTACACGCTTGGCTGGCGCCGAGGTAGGAAACACGGGCGTAGGCATAACGAATACATTGGCGTAGGACTACCGGAGTGGACAAACTGGGAATCAACTTAGGTGGACAAATAGAGAGAATTTACTGTATCTCTTTTTTTATTTGTCTGATTTTCTGTGATACAAACGTTGATGATATTCTTCTTCAGTTTCTTTTGTTATACAAGTCATAATGAATATTTCTTTTTTTCGTATTTCTCCATCGATTATCGTATTCGTTTAAAATATTTCCGAACACTGCTCTGAGACCATATGCCCCATCTCTCGTAGTTGAAAACTCGGCGAAAGTTTTACGACGACGCAGCGAGCATAGCCGGTCGAGTACCAGCACGTTTGTTAGACGGTTGTTAAATCGTTCGTTCCTCTTCATAGAAGATGTCGTTTAAATTTTATCACCGTCATTATTACGACCACATAACCCAATTCACTACATTTGAGTAGACTTACGCTCGTTTACTCCCGCCGATAGAGTGAGCGACTCGATGCGATATTATAGGAAAAAGAACGCGTAATTACATATACAATCACATACTTGTAAAGTGCTTTTAAAATGCTTTTGAAACTGATGTACAATATTATCAATATTACCGCGCACGCGTGTAAGCAAACTGCATTAATGTGCGAATCGCTGATACTGGCACACAGTCATACGGAAATACGTGTTACACGTAATCTCAGGGCGCGAAGAAGTTCAAACGGACCAAAACAAAATTTCTCTTTATATAACCACAAATAATATTCAATTTCGCTGTATCATTGTTCTCTGAATTACGTTATACGGAGAGGGAGGGGGGGGGGGGGGGAGGAGGTATTTTTTAACCGCCTTATGTGGCCTCACACTGTATATCCAAACCATCCCTCATTTCAATCAAATTTCCAACCGCCAGTCGAACGAGAAACAGGGGGGGAAAAAAGTCAACAGACAAATCTCGGACGCAATTGTAGCGTTCATACGCGAGCCGCGGCGAAGTTTGCGGTACGTAATAAATGTCCTTCCTCTCTCCGCCTTCGGCTTTTTCCTCTTCCGCCCTCTCCGCGTCGCCATTTCCTTCGCGCTCGCCTCGTCGATGTCGAGGCGTTAGACCACTGAGCTCGAAGAGCAAGAAGCGACCGGGGGTCGAAGGACCAAAAGGAAAAGAAGCGCGGGGTGAAGGGAAAAAAACGAAGAAATAAGCAAGTGCCCAGCGGGAACAAGGTCGGAACTCTCCTCCTCTTCCAAGCGAAGGAGGACGGTTCTGGCTAATGTCAAGATAAATGTGATTTTCTCGGGCAAGCGGAACGGCGCGGGCTACCAGAAGGGACTATAGTAAAAGACTGCGGAAGGGGGGTTGAAAGGGATGGTAGGTGGGAAGGGTTGCGGTCTGTCTCCAGACTGAGAAGCACGAAAAGGCAAAGGACGAGGATTACAGAGAGAGAGAGAGAGGGAGAGAGAGGGAGAGAGATGGAGAGAGAGACAGGGCACAGCTAGAAAAATATTGTTTGTAGCGAAAACTGGGGCGCACATCCTGTGACGGTAGCATCAGCATGGCGAAAAGAGGTGGCGAGAAGGTTTCCGGAAAAGGAAGGAGAGAGAGACAAAGAGAGAGAGCAGGAGAGCAGAGCACCGACTGAACTGAATTTGAGAGAGGCGAGAGTGCGGAGTAGGGATCTTCGCATGGACCCTCGCTTGCCAAATTCGCCCGTTGCGCCAGCGAAATTGCGCGACGTCGAAGGTTTCGCCGGGATAATCGGGCCTAGGCCGGGTCACGACTTCATGAATGTAAATTCGTACACGGTTAGCCCCCAGGTCGCGCTACTATTTCGACGGCGGGATGGTCGGAGGAGGGATGGCGAAAGAGTGTGACTTTATCGTAACGAGCTCCGCTCGTACGTGCTGCACTTTGCAGTTAATGCCGTTGAATTTTCCACGGCGCACCGAACGGGCCGCTGGCATGTCTCGGTCGTAGCGTTACAAGTATCCACGTTACTTCGTTGCCGAGGATTATGAGCCGAGACTTGTACACATTTTTCATACTTTGCACAGTTGCGACATTTTCTTGAAGCAACTTCAAACTCTTCAGAACTGAAGCGACTGATATTTCGCGGCATCGGCATCGTCGGCTGTCGACCGAAGCTAATTAATTCGGCGTTCGACGCGCGGCCTATATAATGCTTATCGCGCAAACGTTAACGCGGCAAATCGATCACGATTGTTTCGGCCAATTCGCGCTATTGGCGACCGCGATTGCGGTACGAGCCGCCGCGACGGCAACATGAATCGAGGTCGAATGAGCGTAATGCGATCATACGATCGTATATTATTTTACGTTTGTCCTTATAACTGTATACTGTTACCAATATCGGCCACCGATGTTTCCCGTACAATGAAACGGGTAGTTCTTTATGAAGCCGCTATTATCGTATCGTACCTCAGACGAGAAATTCGATGGAACAACATATTTCGTAGGCGATCACCGCATCGCCGGCTTCAACGTCCAAAATACGTGCACCCCGAAAATTGTTCGCGACCGTGCACCGTGCAGCAGTCAGTCGGTCAAACAAAACGAAACAAAGCGACCCGCACCACTGCTCATGGACATCCGCAAGCCATGACATTGTCACTGTCAGATTTCCGAATGGACGAACAAAGACAAGCCGCGGAGCAGTCGCTCTCGGCTCGTTATCCTCGAGACGGATTCAATGCATCGGGACAAGACACGATGAAACGAGGAGGTTTAACCGACGTCGCGTCGGTTGAACCGCGTCAGGACCATCCGTCTTCCGTCGGACGTGTGTCCGCCCCGTAACGGACGAGATACGGACGAGATACGCGACCAAGATACGGAGCCATGAACCGTCACGAGCGACTTCCATCGTCGATCGCTCCGTCTCCTTTCACTCGGCCTCTTTCATAATTCCGTACGGCGTACCCTATTCGTCGCGATAACGAAAGACGTGGCAAAGAGAAAGAAGCGTGAAAAACGACGACCGAACGGTTCGTAAACCAAATTGCGACGAGACAAATCGTGCCGGGAAGACTCTCGAACACAACCCCGGTGCCACCAGTCGTCGACGCTCGACGGGTGTCCGCCGTAGTTTGCAGCCGCACCGTCGCGACCTTGTTTTTCACGCCGGACAATGGACGCACGGCTCTGGTCGTGTTTACCGCTGCCCGATTTTTTCTATCCGCGCGCATCAGCGGCGCGAAGCGTTCTAAGGGAATGACAGAACACGCTGCACAATGAGCGAGACGGGAAAATCGATTAATAGCCTGGCAAAGAAATGGGTCAGACCAAACGTGGTGTCACGACGGAGAACGCAAAAGGGCTTGGCGAGCGAAGAAGAAGAGAGTGGATCGTGTCGTTGCAGGCAAACTGGTCCGTGCACTTCACTTTTTCTACGCCATTCATATTACGCTTCCATCCAAAATTTGTTACCGATAATAAAACGCCAAAACTGCCGCATACAAAAGTCAGTCATCAGTGCCACATCTGTTCGAAAACTTTATGCGATTCTAACATAATTACACAGCATAAGTACACATATAGTACATTATGTTGCAATGTAATACAGTTAATTAGTATTGAACTGATTCGTACCTACTCCGTTTATATACGCGTGCAATTATACCGGCTATCGGTCACTCATTCTTTTCTTCTCAGTTTCTCTCATACCCTCTATCACAATCCGTCTCCTTCCATCAATGATCAGTAGGACCTTGAAGCGACTATCCGGCGCCTTCGTTCGTCGACGTGATATACCGGCAATTCAATTACTCAATTTGTCACTCCTTACTCGCGCTCCGCTGCCGAACGAAATGGCTCTGTATATTGCAGAGCGCGATGCGGGACGGACATTTAGCGTTGTGAGAAAAAAAGATTTAACGGCGGCTGTTAAATTGAAGGTCAATCAAGGTAATTCGTTCTGACTGCCAATAAGAAAATGCGCCGCTCTCACGACACGATGACGGTGATGCACTGCCGAGCACAACGATTTTCTATTCTACACTTTCTCGCGCCAGTTCCGACTTCTCGATCACTGCGTAAGCCCGTCCTGAGGGAGTCGGGTCGGGAAAGGCAGCAACTGAATTACACCGCGAATGCTAATTAGCTCGAGTACGGAAACCATTCCGGCAGGCTGCGTACGGCCCCGATTGCGAACAATCATAACCAGACACCGGATGGATTAGCTCCCTCGCATCCGGACCGTAAAAATGTCGGCGTTGATGTTTTTTAACAGGGCGCGTTTGGAAAATGTTGACTCTTCGACGAACGTAACGAAAGCACACATGGCTCGTTGCCGATATTGTACGCGAAAGGAGATGTAACGCACGGTATTGCAAGGATAATTCTGATTTCTGGCGAAATACTGAATTAAAAGACTGAGATTGCGTCTTATTTGGATGCAGGGTTTTGTACACAGAACCGCATGTCAATGTCGTTATTTTTGTTCACAGGGCACTGAATTCATCATTTGTTCTGACTCTTTCGTGTAAAAGATTCATTGTGAAAAGAAAAAAGCTACGGGCAGTACGTTGAAAAACATTATTCCGGGCAGCATTCTGTATTTATATAATATCCGCCGTGAAAAAATGAATCTAGTCCTTGAAGTGACATTATCCTTCTGTGAGTGACTCTTTTTCCCGAATCAAACAGTGATCAAAATAGTTTGTTATTATCACGTATGCAAGGTCGTGGAAAATTTGCTTCAATGAACTGTTGAATAATACACGACACTGTTTTTTTTTTGTGTATCGCTCTGAATGGTGCGTCGTTGCGGGTACAAAAAAAATTGTTTTCCAAAAATTCCATGTCCCATTTGGCACGGTGGAACAATTAGATCGTTGAATGCGCGGCAGCCGTATCGATTTCTCGCGACCGCTTTTATGAACGCTACTAATTTACGACGCGAGTGGTACTGGAGATCGAAAATGATTTTCCTTTTTTTTACCCAAGCGAACTGCTCCATGCCGCAATTCAGAGTTTCCCTTACATTTTACCGGTCGTTTATCAATTTTTGTAATTTTCGAGGAGTTATACAGGAAAATCATTTGAAAAGTGTTGATCATCAACTGTAGACCGGAACAGAATTTGACAGCATATTGACCGATGGCAAAGGAATATACGATTTATGAAATTGAATGCGACTGAATATTTAATTCTCATATTTTTACGTTTCGTGTACATTGTATAGGGATTGAATTAGGGGGAAAAATATCCTACTCCTCCATTCTCATTCTAATATTAACAACATTCATATTAAAGGTAATGGGCACGTGTTTCCCAATTAGTTGTACCGTTTCTTTTTTCAGCGCGTAGACCTTGTTATCATAGACACCCCCGAAGCCGTGAAACTTTTGCCTAAAAAGTTGTTCGTATCCTCAACAATTAGAAGGATCAACATTAGAGGGTGAAACTTTTGATATCCTTTTACCCCTTAAACTCGGAGCCTTCCAGACGAAAAAATACACCCTCCTTAGGGTTACCTCCCGTTCCAACCACGCCAACTATTCTATTAAACCTGACGTCAATTTACCCATAAAATATTACTGAATATTGCGTCAAACATCGAGACGCGTCAGAAGCCGAACGATTCCTAAAGGAAAATTAATGGAGAAAGTCGGAATAGATCGAGGGAGAAAGAGTGCGATCAAGAGGCGACCACTTCGTTCGGCGAATACACTGAACCCTCTTTCACGTTGTCGCGCTAATAGCCCTGTCATCCGTTGTTCTCTTTCCTCTACCGTCGACCGGCATATGCACGTTCGATCTCCTTCTTTTTGCCCTCCCTATATACACGCTGAGTGTTATAACTTATAAAGTAACCCATTCGATTGCCTCTTAAGCTAAAAGCGATGAAAAATTGCAGGCACGAGAAGTCTTCTGGGTCGGACGAAGCAGAAGGTGAACATTTGATTCTACTCTCTTCAATTGGGCACTTAAAAAAAGAGTCGCTCTACCATATTCAGCCTGCGTATTCTGCACGCTTTCGTTTGTGTACCGCCTTAAAAGAATGACTCGAGCTTCGTGTGGTACACGTTGCACGTGTACCGCGCTTCTTCCGTCTCACTCTTTCTCCTTGCTTCTATCCCGTTCATCGGTTATCTCGACTTACCCTCTCTATGTGACCGCCGCTAACGACCTCCGGCGTGTTAACGCAGACGACCCTTTTTAAGCGCAGTTTGTTAACGTGGAAAGCCGAGCCGTAGCAGTACATCAGCACCATCGTTGTCGGGAAGTAGAAGCAGCAGCACGCGAGTATCCTGGAAATGGAGACATTGAGAATGTGTGAGCTCGTGATTTCGATCGTTCCGGCGGCGGCGGCGGCGCTGAAACGTGTAACCTGTTTCATGGCGGTATCTCAGCAAGTACTCGAGGCCACCAAAGAAATTCTTCGCGATCGTTCGATGGATCGAAACGAAACGTTTGTTCGCGATGTGTAACATTTTCTTTCGTACACTCGGAAGACACCGAGATATGTGTCGCTGTTTATGGTCTAATTGTAAATAAAACAATCTGAGACAATTGAATCTTTCACCTATTTCGTAATGCAAATCAAGGCAGCACGGAACGAGTGAAAGATCGAACGTTTTCAGATTTCTCGATCAGATCATCAAATTTCACCGTCGACGCCACCAGCAACCGGTAACAGATTGCACGATTTAGCTTATCTACTAGGAACAATTTCCAATGCTTTCCACATTTGCACTCAGCATCTTACGTAATCTCTTTAATTCCGGCTCCGCGCAAAAACCCGTCGAACGGTACCGTTCGCACGGAAAAAGCTCCACTTTACCGCTTGCCGGCCGCGTAATAAACGTCGCGAAACAAGCGGCCGATCGCCGGCAGCAAGGATAAACTCAGAGTCCGTCGGGTGCGATTAAATTATAGGCGAAAGCTAATTAGCGTCGAGCGCGGCCTTGCGCAGCTCGTCCCGCCGTGCATATAGAAAAACATGGAGTGGAAAAAAAGGAAGGAGCAATAAAATAAAATAAAAAAATGTATCGCGCTGGACAGCGTTAACCCGTGGCCGAGGGAAGTGCGTCCCTTTGTTTCGCCTTGCGCGCACGTGCGGGATACCTAAGAGAGGCTCTTGCGAAGAATGGGTCGCAGGCAAGAAGGCCGGACCCGTTGAAGTAGTAGCCACCCCTGGGGAGCACCAAGGCGCCGAATATCGCCACACTCGCTATCCAGGTAGCTGACATCACTGCCACGCAACCTTGCCGCATGTAATACTGTGTCAACATAGGACAGAAAATGATCACTCTTTTTGTCGCATGGAAGGACGCTAGACGGAGACGATGGCTGCACAACGACGAAGCTCGCACGCTTCGGACTTCGACTCAATTTTCGACCATTCCATATGACGCATGACGCTCGGAGGATGGACTGTTATTTCCCATAGGTACGCGCGCTATGGATCGAGTTTTCGGACGCTGGAGTAATCTTTCGAAGCGGCGAAATGATTGCGTTTGCTGAAACGCGAGATTTATTGGTTGTTTCGTGCGAAGAGAATTTATATCGAAGAGAGAGAGAGAGAGAGAGAGAGTAAATGACCGATTTACCAGTGTCTATTAGAACCATATTCAATTTTGCTCTCCTTATAATATTATATTTCGTAGTTTACAATAAAATTCATAGAAAGTGTAGCCAAGTCGTAAGCCAAGTTTCGCCGATGTGCAGAGTAGCCTCGTTTAATCTTGACTCTTTTGCCCCTCGAACAAAATATTACTTTAATCAACATTATAATACGATCGCACGGTAGACGAGTCATCTTTCGTAAAGTTACCGTGCCGGCGAACTCCTCAGGACAACTTGACATTACCGTAAGAAAATTCGTGTTTCCCTTTATAAATTCAGTTGTAGAAATCTTCATCTGGCTCACGAAGAGACTTTGTCAAGATTAGGAAGGCACCCTATGACTTGAAGAGTACATTACGAATGACTGACTGCCGTTCAGAAAATTGTTGATAGCGTGTCGATATGAGTATTAGTCTCTATGTACCAATTGGATAAAAAAGAACAAATGGTGTGCCTGTATTTCTATATAGATTCCTTCATTTTTTTCGGAGGACTTTCTATTACTATTGACTAGTTTGATTCACATTCTATCCGTCGAAAAAGTCGTGCCCAGTGAATACTCACAAATTGTATTGACTCGCAGGGAGCAAAAGTGAAAAGGCATTATTCTACATTCCATTCACTTTTACATACTGCAATAATATCGAAACGGAGTTCGCAAAGATAAAATGATTACATATCGGCCATCTGGGTGTGCACGCACCAAGAGCAATATTACTATTATTCCTGTTGAATAATGGAGCGAAATATTCATAACCCGCAATTATCGAGCGATTACACGTCGTCAGAAATTAATCAAGCTGGTATGGCGTGCAAAATAACGCGCGGTGCAGTTTACAAAACAAAATACGCATTGCGGTGCATTGGAGTGTGAGTGTCAGGTTAAAATCACAATGATTGTGATGGAAGTTTAACGAACTGTAGAGGGATCGGTATTGCCGAACAAATGAATGGACGCGACGGTCAGAGAAAACTAAACATCCCGAGTATCGAATTCGCTTGATATAAAGTGCTAAAAGCGCGCATTTGGCGAGTTACGAAACAATCGGACATTTTTTCTGCACCTCTAGAAATAGCAACATAATTATGGGTGGTAAAGCTGAATGAGACACCGTGTATAAGTCCGACGATGTCATCCCGTGCACGTGGACCGGAAGGCTCTTCTATTATGTTGGACCCACGTGCACGATCAATAAATACCATAGGATGATAAATTTTCCGACCGCGTACACGTAAAAGGGACTACGTAATCGTATGCGTATTTCCAAAATGTTCGTTGAGTCACTCTCAAGCACGAAGCAACAGCCGATTACAAAACGCCTATGTCTTGTTTTTCGTAGGTGATATCTTTTTTCACTCCGCAAACGAAGACGTGAAATGCAATAAAAAGCACGCCACTCTGTGCAAGGAGAAATATGAAAAGTTTACGCGCATTCGCGTACACATATTAAAATAGTTTACGAGCTCAGTCGAAGCAGCTTAAAAGCTGGAGAACGCGGATGAAGCTCCTCGAAAGCTTATATAGTTTGGCGGCTTACAATTAAATAGTTGCACGAAATTCGAGAGGCGAAAGGAGGCATCGGAAAAACAAGAAACGCCGCCGATGTAATGAGACCGAAATGAACGAGCGATGGTCTCAGATGGAGATGAGTTGGAAAAAAGACAAACAAGGGCCGTCTGGCAATCGGCACGGACAAATGAACGAACTTTCGATTGGAGGAAAATCACAGAATGAATCGGGGCCGCGAGTCAGCGATTCATCAAACTGCCTCTTTTTTACATTGAAACTTTATGTGCGCCCTCATTTGTTTCTGCTGTATTCGCCCGCTCGCGACGAATTGACCCTTTAAATGCCGGGCGATTTCGGTGGAACCGAGACATTACTTGTTTCTACTTGAAACAAGTCTGCTTTATCCCACGGAAACGCCTATAGTTTGACTCGCTTCTCTGACGGATTAAAACTAAGCCAGAAACTGTTGAAGAATCAGACGGGCCGCATGCCTGAATGCACCGTGCCGAAATGGAAGTTTGATTAAAATATATATATTAATACGTTTACGGTATTGGTAATTAAAGGACTGGCTTCCCAATCTTTCATACGACACCATTGATTTTTGCGTTCACGACATTCGTAACACCGCGAAC
The DNA here is from genome assembly GCA_963942575.1 of Priocnemis perturbator. Lineage (NCBI taxonomy): Eukaryota > Metazoa > Arthropoda > Insecta > Hymenoptera > Pompilidae > Priocnemis > Priocnemis perturbator. The sequence goes on along the minus strand of OZ012643.1, from coordinate 20,758,938 downwards.
AAAGTACATCAATTACACACTGATCAAGAAGTCTTCTTGACCTAAAAAGAAACACGCACACACACGCTTCATAACGAAGAATGACACGTTTCTTTCGCGAGCATGACGCACCTCAACTCCCGACTAACGACCGCCTGTGCGAAAAAGTACCGATTACGTGGGGGTGTGCTCCGAAAAAAAAATAAAAAAAAATGGTCGTGGGACGTACTCGTATGTATTTGGCCGGCCGAGCGTTCGTTACACGCTGCTTCCGGTGGCGATGCCAACTCCGCGCGCGCTCTATATATACCCATTTCCACGGGACATAGATTTCTCGCTCGAGCCGTGACGATTCATTGCCACGGGGTGACTCCGGCGCGGCGCGCGGCGGTTGAAAGATACGCGGCAGGGCGGGCGAGAGGACGAGAGGACGGGAGGAGAGGCCACCCCAACCCCCAAACGCCGTGGCACTTTGCATTCTGATGCGCTTTTAAATCTCTCCCTCAGCCGGCCCCCGATCTAGCCTCCCGCGAGCGCGCGCGCGCGCGCCCGCGCTGAAATTCATTTGGTTGCCCGGGACCGGGTTAAATCGTCCCCGCATGAACTTCGCAGAGCGACAGTGTGTGTACGTTACCGGTTATGGGGTTACGGCGGACGGCGCCGAATCGTTAAGACGTAAATTGCGAATATTCCCGCGCTTCTCTCTGTCCCCCTCGACCGGACCGCTCGTTTGTAAATCCGTGCGGCGCGCGAAGTAATTATACCCGACGACTTTCTGCCTGGAGACGTACGGCTGAAGCCCAGGGTACAATGCATAGTCGTAGGACCGAGCAGAGTGCTTTCATTCGCGTATGAGCTCGCTGACTGGTTGGCTGCGACGCGACGTCTTACATAATCAAAGTGGTCCATGGAGAGACGAAGAATTTAACAGCAAATAAATTTCGGTCAATAGTAATTTGTATATTCCTGACAACTTACCCGCCAACTTAGCAAGAGTCATGTTGCAAATTTCAACGTGGTGCATCTCTTGCACAACGTAAAAGAAGCACGGAGAACATTATGCGGTATCAACCTTTTCCACGAGTCGCATTAGCTCATATGTCACAACCTTTATTTGGCACGTATTTTCGGCGGCTCGGTCAATTTGTACGTTTCATTGATCACAAAGAGAGGCGCGCAGACGTTGCGCAAATGTTTGCATAACGAGCGTTTACTCGTCGCGGATGTTTTTCGCAAAAAATTGCTTAAGAGGAGGCTAATTGCCGGTCCTTTGATCGCTGCCAATCACGACACCAATTTTCCCACCGTCCCGTCGCCAGGCTTCATCAGGTTTGCACTGTTGCGCTTTTTTAACGCGTAATTGACTGACCGTTTTTTATGTATGCACATGAAAAATAACCGAAGCCGGACGCTATGTTTGACCGTTATCTCGAAACACGCGAAACGTCATCGCAGACTGCACCTATTGCACGTACATCTAACAATGAAAGACAGGGAAGTATCCAGATCCGACTTGTTTCCTCTCGAAACATATTGTTAAGAATCAAATCGCTCTTGGAATATAAAGGACAAAGTCAATAGCATCGGGACTAGAAGCTTGAATATTCAAAGTGGTGCTTCGCCCCATAAACATGAAATAAATTGCACAGAAGTTACAATTTTTCGTAGTAATTACGAAACTAATGTTAATTCTCTATCAAATTACCCTCCATTCTCGTAGATATATTCCGTATGTTTCATCCTCACTGTCACAGTAACTTTTCATTATTCCGTGAGCTTCACTCCACAAACTCTCCTGACCAACTGTTATCTTCCGCCTCGCCGTTCCCAAAGCAGTGCAATGAAAGAAAAATAAATAAATTCACACAAACACGTACGTCAACCTGGCGAGTTCCTTGGTTCAACATCTAATAAAACATCTTCCCCGATTCACTCCCATTTCGGCCCCCACCCTTTCAGAGCCCCAGTTCGTCATTCGGCGTACAAAAGAATTCTTCAGCAGCCTGGCCGCTTCTCGTTTTTTTCCCGCCCGCCGAAGACCGTATGTCCCAAGCGGGTCCCACGGGTGCAAGCCATTCCGAAAGAAACGTATTCGAGCGGGGTCGCGTAAAAATGAGAACGTCGACGATTCGGTCCCCGACTCCTGACCCTCGACTCTCATCGGGAGCGAGAGACAGAGCGAAAAAAAAGAGCGTGCAGAATCGGTGACGCGCAAGAGAAGACCCAAGAGAAGGCCAAAAGAGCGACGGGGGGAGAGAGATAGAGAAGGAGCGAGCGCGGGCCCGCTTAAAAGGAGGAGAAAATAGTCATGAAATCGATTCCCGTCCCGCATCTGCTTGTACGCAGGTCTCGCATCACCTCTAGGTCGATGGTTTTTCACCTCGAAAAGGTAGAGAGCGGTTATGACGCGTGGGGGAGGCCAGGCCTCCTCTGGCTCCTCTTCCGCGCGTATTAGTGAACGAATGGCCCGGCACACAAACGGCAGCGCCATTGTTGCCCGTTGAATGCAGGCCTCGTCATTCAAAAACGATTTCATAATAAACTGCGCCGCACACCTGTACGGCGTCCGTAATGCCGACGACTTCCCATCCGTCCCCGGCTCGCTCCTATCCCAAAGACCTTATCCATCCGTGTAGCCGCGTACGGCCAAGTGGATTGCACGTTTATACGGTCAGACGTTCGTCGATGCTGACACGACTCGCTGCTTTTACTGCTGCGACCGACGAACGAGCCGATAGAGGTTTGCGGATTAACTGGACGGCGCGGCGAGGGTAGAATTTTTGTTTCAAAGCGTGCCTCGATTGTATTTGAGAGCTCAAAGTAACTTCTCATCAAAATCAAGCACCATTTTTTCCGAAATTTCGCCCAATTCTCGTGCACCGATGCACCATTGGTGTACGATTTGGTGACCCGTTATGAGGAACTGTGGTAAATTATTGCGTTAGTTCGGATTCCTCGGCAAAGTAAAGCTACTGATTTGCATTTGATCCATTGCTGTTTCTAAAATGAGAAACCAACAGTTGTTATTATTGTTTCTAATCGCTGCTAAACGGCTCTCGCTGCCATGCCGGCGCGAACGCACCGCGTTCGACAAGGCCTATGCATCGAATCGAACGATGTCGGTTGGCAACAACTTCCACTCGGAATAGTAAAATCGCACAAAGCCTCATTCGCCACTCGCGTGGGCTACTGCCAAATGTTTCACGGACGGATAAAAATCTCGAAAGTCCCGGGCAAACACACGGTTTAAAATAAAGTCCTCGCCTGTTCGAGTGTCGAACCGATTCTGCTGACCGAAAACGGAAATACGATTTTCTGGTCGTCACGGACTCGAATGACAGAATTGCGCAAACGAATTAGCTGTGCGAATGTTGTGCTGGTGAGATTTGTGTCGGCGCTATGGGTATTAACAGTAAAACTACCGACCCGTTACAACGATGGATTTGGCATTTTACTATAATGAAGGCTCACACCTAAGTCATCTTATTTTTCGGAAATTTTTCTTTACTTTTATATAACGATGATGCATATATTTCAATAAAAGACAGAAAAACTTCCTGGAAATGAGACGCCTTAAGGATCAATTTTTAAATGTAGCAAAATGTCATTCCAGTCATTTTGATTGCTCGGTAGTTCTAGTGATAAATGTTCGAAACGATCGCCTGAAAGCCTATGCATAAGAAACGAATCTTCATCGTGCAATAATCAATGGAATAATGAAGAAGTTTCTGGTTAACAAGGCAAGACAACGTCCCCAGTCGTAGGACACAGACACGTCGTTTCTCTCGACCTGAAGAACATCCGTGCGCAAGTTTGAAATCTTAAAACTATCGTCGCCGGATGTATCCTTCTGAAAGAATCATACATTCCCCGTCGAAAGTGGGACAGAAGTTTGCTCTATTTCGGAAGGTACATAACGTTTGCCCGACAATGGAACAGAACAATCCAGAATTGTCGAAGTGTAAATATGCAAAGGGAAGGAGAAGACGGATATTTGAGGGCAAATGTGGCCCGATCGTAACAGGATTTCCATTCCGTCCGCGGATTCGATATTTCATGCGAACGAATGGGACGATCGTAAAAATGTAAAAATCCTAATTGAATCGCTACCAATTTACAACCATTACAGAAATTCTCCGGCGGACCGCATTATATCAAAATCAATGTCTATGAAATGCAATTTCTCTCACAGAGAGAATATCCCGTTTGACGTCGAACGTAACATGAAATATATTTCGACAAGAAAATTCTGCAGCCCTTCAGGACTAACGTATGGTACGCGGAGGAATGAAAGACGTGTCGGGTAGTAAAGAAGTAAAAAGGAGGAAGACGTAAAAGGGCAGAAAATGGAATTTGAGGACAAATGTTCTTTCGGGATAACCGAGCAATGGAACGAGGTGTCTTTTGACGGAATTGCAGAATTTTATAAGAGCACAAGCAGCCGTGTTTGTGTAACATGCACCGCTTACTATTATTACAGCTGCACGTTTGTTTCTGTAATATACTGCTTATTACGACTCATCTCAATTAACGCTTTCGTAGGTAAATTCAAATTACAGACAGTATAGGTGTCTAATTAATTCTATTGCTACTTTTTTCCTTTTCCAACTTTTCGCTCTCTCCTGAATAAATGCATTGTACGAAAATCTCTAATACCATATCGTGTACATGTACCAACAAACACGTACAAATTAGAAACGTCCTCCTCTCCAAATAACACATTCCTCAAAAAATACCAACTGACTGGAAAGAAAACATGTAGAAAATAAAAGCATCATACACGCTATTAACAATTTTCCCCTGCATCAGAACAATTTCACGAATCACGCTCCTTTACAGCGACAAACAGAACACACATCGCTGTGTCGCGCTACATCGACCGTACAACATCGTTTACATTAATTTTATTTACAGCTCATTTCTCCTACAGCCGTAAATCAACGCGTGTTTAATTCGTGGAAGAAACAAAAGCCTAGCAAAAGAAATTCGACGTGTCACAATGGCGCGGCGGTGCGGCTGAGCTTATGAGGGTGAAAGAGTCCGTGAAAAACTTACCCTTTTCGACGAGTGCCTGTGATAACGATGTGGATGCAACATGCAGACGTAACGGTCGATTGCCATACAGACAAGAATGACTGCGCTCTGCTGAGTCAAAGCGCCCCTCAAGAGTGCCTGGAACAAGAAACTCACTTCAGAGCACGATCGACGGTGCCTTCTAATTTATTCGCGCCTCTAGTTACTCTTCTTCGGTCATGAATCTATATGAATAAATTATGTGGGGACGTATTACTGGTAACTAAGAGTCTGGCTGCTCTATGATAATGTGCTGTTACTACGTATAGATGAAATGGTTTTTTTCTACTCATACACGTGTTTGACTGTGTCAAGTTCTCAGTCATTATAAGTAACTGGCATAAGTTGACTTTATTTTTGGACGAAAATAAGTCGCACAATCATGGATAGAAATAGCATTCGCCGTTCGTTCACAGTACAATAATTACAATCGTATCACCTAATTTGTGAAGACAAAATTTGCCCCTATAGAAAACATTATTGATGACACATTAAAAATACTATTTGCCAATAAAACAATCTTTATAACCCACGAAATATCCATAGGTATGTAAAATATTTCAGAATACTATAAAGCTTATACGTTGCTGTTGAATCAAACTCTATATTGATTTCATCGAATCGAGCATTTATATACCGTATGAATGCACAGCACCAAATCGTTAGATATGTCATGCCCGAATTTTGCGTTATTGTCGGGCGCCCGCTGACCGCGTCAAAATATATACGTATACGTCCATCTTTTTGCAGAAATATTACGTGTTCTGTTGGAAGACGCGCTGTTGCATATTCTTCCAATAACGCGGTCTCGATATTATGTCCGCCCTGCCCGCGACACCTTACTGGCAACAGATGCCCGGAATCGACCATTTTCAAATCGCCGGACACGACGAGACACCGTTCTTGCCAATTTTCCAAGCACGAGAACTTAATTCGACGGGGTCAATTTGCTTTTTCATCACATGCTTAAAATTCGAGTCGAGCGAAAAGCTTTCGGTTACATTCATTATCGAGGTTAATTGCGGAGTTAACGAGTAAAATACGGTGTACATTTTATATATCGTTGCCAAAGGCATCATGACTGTACTTAATGGTCGATTGATCGAACGCTGCGATTAATAATCACATACTTCAAATGTTCGCCTCCCAGATGAAAATCATGATGAGACCACAATAAATGACGTAAATAGCAGGTTTTTATTTCTGTTACGCTCAGAGATGGAAACGTGCATGTAATAAATGTTTCGGTTCAAAGAGAATTTTTAAATGTGCTCCGTTTATGGAAGTGGTCTGGATGAAAGGTATGGAGAAAAAAAAAACGTACATTACATAGTAACGAGTTTCGGTTTGAAAGTGGGGGTAAACAATTTAAATCCTGGCGCAAGTTTCAATTTTGCTGACACCGGCGAAGAATACATTGTGCCAACGCATACGTTCGCCTAAATCGATATGCGTACTAGGCGACCCTTATCATTTTAATTACCGCCGGGCAATTAAATTACCGGCGTGTTTTTGCCAAATGAAACAAGCATCCGCTCAAATGAATTTCTCATTGAGACAACGTACATACGCGAGGTGCGTATCTGAACTCATAATCGTACCGCTCGCTAATTGTGTAACCGTGTTCCGTGCCATTTCAAGCAGTGGTCATTAACAATAAACGCATTTTCTGTTCTATCGCAGGAATTCGTTAGGCAGAATGTCTCGCGAGTCGTTGCTGTAAACTTGCGCACTGCACATGTCGCTGAATGTTAGTATGCCATCGTATACTAAACTACACAACAGTGGCCGTTGTGAACTGAAACGACCTATCCAATCCTAAAAACGCATCATCCTGAACATAAATCCGCGCCAATTATCCCCTGACACCACTTTCGAAGCCGTTTACACCGCCCCTAATTTTCGAAGCCCCCACGCCTCGCGAAACAAGAACCGGACGAACGGTTACCCGCGCATCCGTTTTATCAGTGCCGGTGTCAAATCGGTGCGAGTTGTTAAAAAAAGGGCCCATTACCGCTGCGACCGCCATGCGGATTCCGATTACCGCGGGTCCGACCCCAACGCCGACGCCGACGCCGACGCCGACGCCGTCGCCGACGTCGACGCAAACGGCCCGATGTCCGTTTTAATACCGCAATTTAAATAAGTGCTCGGCCGAACGATATTTACAGATTTCCCCGCTATCTCGACGTATCGGAATTACGGGGCGTTACACGCAAATTGCCAGATACGCAGGCACGACCGTTCGTGTCTCCTATGCACCGGCCAATTTCCCACCCCCTTCTACCCTCCGCCGCTATCCCGGTTCTGCCACCGCGCAGAATATCGGCGTCGGGGTGCGATGCGATTCTTCATTCAACATGCATTTTTTCAAACATTCAAGTGTCTATGAAATTTGTCCTAGGATTGACGAGCGTACTGAAACCGACTGACGTCAGTGCAGTTATGTATCTACGGACAATGAATAGAAGCAAGAATAAACGAATTGTTCATTATATGGCGAATTATTATTATCGTTGTTATTATTGAATTATATCACTGCGAGGGGTTTCATGCAAATTGCTATGCGCGCACGAAACCGCTTCATGCGCTCTCCCTTTCTACCCCTACTGTTTCTCCACTCGGCTCGCACGCGCAATATCGTCATCGTGAATACAACGGAATTCACGGGAGGATCATTGTTTTACCGCGCGACGCAGCGCGCGCCAGGTACAACCCCGATTACCTGATTAATCGTCACAGCGCAATAATTGGCTTAATTAGCGTAACAATGGCGCGCGTTATTTACACCCCGCGCGTTCCTCATACCCCGTTCTAGTACACCCTTTGGCGCTTCCGCGGTTAAAGACGGACTCGTAGGGCGTGCTTAATAGGTTGCCGCGTGGAATGTATCGTGGTGGAGTGAGTTTGAGGGTGGAACAAGGCGTATGTGAGATTGGAGGGTATTTCACGATTGCAGTGTCTTGTAAAAGGGATGAAAGGGATGGATTGCTTTTGTTGCATGACTCTAATGTTGGAGGGTGGAGTGCGAAGTGGGAAACAGTAACAGAGAGCCCTTTATACGTTTAGGCAGATCTTGACTGTGTACGACTGTACGACTTTGCATTTTACTTTTGCAGAAAATGGCTCTATTGTTGAGAGGGAGAATTCTTCGGGGTTGTAAATTAGATTAGGATTGAGTTAAATCTAATGTCGTAAATATATGTGGAAGCTTATTGTTTGTCAATGTTAGCCACGATTTTGCCGATGCGCCCGCATTTCGTTCCTTAAACAAAGGTTTACGGACACCCTCATTCCAATTTCGTTTTTGTGGCACACTAATTAGTGCACAGTCTTCTGTGTCGTGTCGCTTTGACGAGTCGCCAGTGTCGCTACTGCGCCTCGTCTCTCCGTTTATCGTACACGTTGCGGCCGTGAGGGAAAAGTCCAATTAGAGAATGTGACCAGTAATATTAAAAATGATATTGGGTTCAAGCGTGTCGCGCTTGCATTGATATAATTAGTAATAGAATTAATAAAGAAATACTTTGCCATTAAATCTACCATATGCACAGTAGCGACATGTTAGAATTACATATTATGCATAAATATCTTGGCAGCAAATATGTATGCCACGACTTCATTCACCGTGAGCTTGCAAAACAAGTGCTGAACAGAAAAAAATGGGCATTACGCAAATATTGTTGCCACCGAGTAACCTGAGTAATATCCTGATGAAAAAGCACAGAAAAATTGTTTGCCTCTGTGATGGACATAGTAGAACTTTTGCCGCGTAAAAAAGAGTTTTCACTAAAAAAAAAAAAAAACGAAAAAAAAAACAGTCCAACCTCGTAGGAACAGTCATGAAAGAATTAATCTAACGGAAGCAGTCACTGCGGCCGGAGGTGCGTTACTGTTTCTATGAATCATAGCAAAGAGCTTGAAGTGTGACCATTATTTCTCACAACTCACCTGCACGCAGGAAAAGTGCTAACATAACGTATCACCGACGTACTCCGACTGTCAAAAAAGTAATATGCATGCAAATGAATTGTCGCAATTACGCGTAAATAAATTGCCGAAGTTAAACAAGTAAAGTTATAACTAAAAATTGAAACAGTTTAATTCTGTGGCATAAATTTTATTTCGCATTACAGCCGCTTTTATTTGAAATAGCGAAAGTCCCGCATTGACATTTTTCCAAAATATACCTATGTATAACAAAACATTTCTCATCCTCTGAGACTATAATTTTCCATAAACACAAAAAATTGGCATTCTTATTATTTAGTATAGATGCGTCCACCGATGACACCTTTCAAAATGCAATTAGATATAAAACGACAGCCGCGTATACTAAGATGCTACAAAAATAAGATGTAGACATCCCAACGTGCCTAAGCGGCGTTTCTAATGTACCCAAAACCATATACCTACATAGAACATCTACTGCCAAGCATTGCCACCACCGCCGTTGTCAAACCCAATTCGCAACACGCACACCACTCACCGTCCAACAATTCGGCTCAAAAAACGGCGACAAAAAGGACAGAGAATACAGAAGCGTTCCCAGAGCAGTTATCGGCATCGGCCGTGCGAAAAATCGCTCATCACCGATTCCTTGTCGCTCGTTCTTGAGCGCCGTGCCGCATCGCGCGCTCTAATTCGTTCAACAAACGAACATACATTACGCGAAACAAGCTGTCAGGCTTGGAAACGGTGGGGGCAAATTGCCGCCAAGCCCTACGCCCGCTCTTCCGTCCAATTGAAACCGGCCCTCTGCCGTCTCTCACCCCCTCACTCGCCCCCGACTCTGTTCCCGTTCCCGGCCACCTTCACCGATGCAGCTGCAACTGCGAATTAGCGGGTATTATCAGGGGACACACCCTGGCCCGGCAATAGATTGGCCGACCACTTTCTTCCTTCCCACATCTCCTATTCCGTCCCGCACGCGCTTTTTTTTTTGCCCTGTCTCACGTTCTCGCCCGCTGGAGCGGGAGGGGGAGAGAATTTTTTTTTTTTACTGCGACTGTTTTCTGGAATGCAAAGTCTCGGCGGCGAAAGTTTTCTCCGTCGAGCGGCCGGGTGGGTGGGGAATTAGAGGCGGACGATATTGTGGTGGGAATTTCTTTCGATTCCGAACGCTCGTCCCAGGTAAGTCTCGCTGGGACAAGTTAAGGAACGTTGAAGCGGTCGTATCGGTATCGGTGGGGACGGTCCTGTTGAAAAATCGTTTACAGTAAGGATGGCTGTAATAAAGAATTGTCTTGTAAAGGGAAATTAGTCTCTTATTTCTTCATTGGTTCTTCCACGCTCCTCGACAGAAACATATAGTAACCCAAAGTAGGCTACAACGACTAAATTCCTTTTTGTGTGATTCTCTTAAAATGGTGAATTTTATGTAGGATTCCGTCTTGTGTTGTCGTTAAAATTAAGATTTATTCAATAAAATATTACACAAAAGTCGCACATCCTCTCCTTCTTAATGCTTTTTACAGACTAATTTTTCGCATCTATCTGCAGGCACACCAGTCTCCCGTTCACGCAACCTTTTTGTTTTACTGCACTCAGCCATACTCTCTTTCCACGCATCCTTACATCGATTCTCACATCTTTCACTCGTCATCCACACACTCATTCCCACATTTATTAGACTGCTGCTGAGAGTGTACATAATTGGTTACCAGTATATTTAAAAGGGACCATTGGTTTTAATTTATCGGTAACATTATATTAATAACGCTCCAACGAAGTTGAGTGGTCCAATCATAGGAACCTTACATCATATTCTTCTAACATCTCATTTCTTGCCCTCTATCTCCTCCCTCCATAACCATAGTATTCTCGTATCGCCCTATCCTTCCCGCTTCTAACCCTGGCCTTTTTCTTGAACCGTTCTTCCACCGACCCCACCATGCCGCGCACTCAAGTACCGGAAACCCACAGGACACCGATTCTCCCGTTTCCCCGAGACGCATCGGGGCAAAAACCACATCGTGATTTGGTGAATCGGTGACGTCAGTGTATCCATAAAGAGCGACCTACTGGGCGTCGTGTGGGCCAACGACAGGGGTCGCGGAAGGGGGGGGGGGGTTGTACGTTTAAGATGGTTACCATGGTGACCGTTGGCGCGGGGCCAGGAAAAGTTCTGATAATCTGGAGGGGCCAGGATCTCGGTCTGGCCTCATTTTCCGACGCATCCTCGAGAGACAGCCCTGCCGAGACCATAACCGAATATTTTCGACGGCGACGAAACCTCGAACGCCGCTAACCGACATTGCACTCGTCCTGTTGGAAAAGCAGACGGGGGGTAGTATCATGACAGAAACGGAGCACACGGTCCAAATTATTTGAAGGGAGCAAGTCTAACGAACTCGGCAACGGGGTCCTTCATTTCGAGTGACGGGATAAGAGTACGTGCGAACTGCGGATCGGGCCCTGAAGAGGCAGTATGTTCCTGATGGCGTGGGAGAGTACTGATATTCGAGGTGTGTTACGCGCGAATGATTGGGCGAAAATTTCGGGACCGATGAAAATCGTCGTGCTCGATAATGGAATATAATTGAAGGAGAATGAAATTGTTCCCGGACACTTGCCTGCAAACTATTCTTTCTCGCATCGTACATACACACTTAACATTTTCCCACGTGTCATAATAAGACCTATCATTGCATAACATATTGAAGACGCTTGAAACTTTCATTGCGTTTGTAAAGAAACTCACGAACACCAGGGTAGAGCAGTAATTCTGTATAAACACGAAGTGTAAACTCATTAACCACGTCGACTATAAAAAGCGTTCCACCGAAGAGCGTACTCGAGCGCATAAAACATTTCCGCTAATCAGATAATTTCTCCAGACGTTCACAGGCTCCGTTTCCCCGAACCCCGGCAATTCCTGGCCGCGTCTACGTAATTTTTCTCCAAGCTTCCTCGACGTTTCGCCTTAATGTTCTCTGTCGCGCGACGCTGTCGCCAGTTAGGAAATCAACATCGTTACCGGAAAAAGGAATTCGAGTCGGTTGAGAAATCGGCCGTGCGCGGGGGTGCGGAGAAATACGTACGTAATTATACGCGATGTCAAGGGAAGGTAAGTTTTATTTCCGCGAATGCTCAGCGGCCGCGAGACTAGGTTCGTTCGCGAAGTCGGTTGTAACGATGCGGGAACTGGAGCGTGCTGCAGTGAAATTTCCGGAGAAATTCGCATTGCCGCCTCTCTGTCCATTTGCGAAACAACTTCATCTTGGAAAATCATAAGAAGGGCACGTGGACACCGAGCGGCGTTTGGTTAATAAAATTCATAATTTCGGAGTTTCATCAGAAACCGATGCTAGTTCACATGTATTCTTGTCGGGAGACTAATTTCACGCCACTTGGAGATCGAAAGACGCTCTGGTAATGAAGCGAGGAGTATAATGGATAACTGTCGTGAACTTGTGTGTATTCTTGTCGAAAAACTCATTTTATACTGCTTGGACATCGAAGCGCGCTCAGCTAATAAACTTTGGGTAACGCAATTCAGAATTTAATGGATAACTGGTCCCGGCGCGGCGCACAGGTTTTTTCTTAGTAAGAAATTCATTTGACTCCGTTCGGACAGCAAATAACGCTCATTGTCAGTTAATGAAGTTCGAATAATCGACTTCAGAGTTTAATAGATAACCGATGCCACCTCGCATGCATTCCGAAAAAAAGAAAAACAGTAATTTGACATTTTTTATATCATTCTTCAACCGAGCTCATGTCTTTCTTATGATATCAATGAAACATTTCAAACGGCAGATCGTGCTAGAATCGTATAAGGAAACAGTACTGTTAATTTGACAAATCAAAAGAATTTTCGCTGCAATCCTTAGAAACGCCAACACAATACACCTAAACATGGCAGTAAAATTTCCGAGAAAAATGTTTCTTTGAATCGTTAAATTGGATATAAACTATATTTTACCACCACTGGACCAGTGCATCACGAAGAAGCTTCCCTTTAAATGACATTCCGGCTTAAAAGAAAACGTAGAAAGCAAAATCTCTCGGAACATAATTTGTGCATTCGACTATACCAGCCAATAGTACTACTTACGCGCAACTATACATGGCGTGGGAGCGCAGTAATGATCGTCGTGTTCAGTTGTCGTACGGTAGAATGCACTGTGCTGCGAACCCTCGCTCGCCTCGTCGTTGAGCAAGAACAACCGACGCGCTAGTTTATCGAAGTTTATGGTTTCGTACGATATCTGAATGCACGGTTCTATACTCTTCCCACCGATTACAGTGTCCCACTCCCCACACTCTCCTCCCCTTCCCTCACCTTCTCAGCACCGCCACACAGAACATCCTGATAGCGTGTCGAGGGTATTGCACAGCGTCGCAGAGTTGTTGCAAGGTACATATACACAGGCATGCACACGTAACTAAGGTGCCAACGTGTGAATATCGAATTTGCGAAGATGCCGAGTTCGTCTTATCATGCCATTTACGCCAATGTCCGTTTCGCTTTCGTACACGATTAGACGTGTACTTTTACGCGTCACACTACTATCGTCGCGGAACTCTGATAAGTGCGTCTACTTGCTTCCACTTTTTCATATTTTTTTGATTTGGTATTTTCTGCGCTCGTATGTTCGACATAAAAATCATTTCTGTTACGAATGATTGAGAGAAATAAAATGAATTGTATTGGATTCAATTTGATAGAGGCGCTATCGGTTCCGCTGTTTTAAGGAATATTTGAACGTAAAAGAATCTGCCTTTGCTAGTGTCTTCGCAGCGCGCCACCTTGGAATGCTTCGGGAGGATCAAAGCTCGCGTTGTAAAAAGTTAGACCCTACGTCAAGGAACTTTAATATTTAACTAACGTGTTCTTTCGCCAACAAGCTGAACCTTTCCCGGCAAAAGCCGAACGAAATTGGTTCGTCAAATTGGCAAATTCGGCTGAAATGGCACAGTGAAGTCCACCAATTTAGCAGCACTTCAATGTTTGATCACTCATTCAAATTTTGTGCCAATATTGAGGATATAGTGCCGTTCTCTTCGTTTCGATACAGGGAGATCCACAAATATTAATGCTGAAATGGACGATTCCACATTAAAAGAGAAACTCTGAAACCGCAGGATGACAATACGTCGGATGGGTGCCTTACAAGAAAATGATCGATCCTGTATGCATTTTCGTGTCATTCACCGACACGGTCGCTTAAATAGAACGCTCACATAAAGTGTTATACGCTGTTTTCTCTTCTTACCCCAAACAAAAACGAAACCAAATATAATCGTGTCCGAACATTAAACCGAGTTCGCTAAAAATTAAACAATTCCCCTCCACAATCTAACCCCTTCGATCGACGAATTTCAAACATATGCCCACGGAGCGTGAAGAAGAACCTTCCCATTCAACGACGTGCGATCCGCGGGGCGTCGCGCAATTTCGACGTCGCTTATATTTTCTGTCCTCCCCCGTTCTCTCTTTACGATCGCAGCGGCCTCTTTGGAACTCTATTCCTCCGGTGGCCCGGTCGAGTGCCAGGCAAGCGTCTCCACCCGCCGCGCCATGCAGATGTGGCGTGCGCTTCACTTTCCACTTTCCGATCACGTAAAGTTTTACACGTCGTCGTCGTCGTAGGCGACTACGTACACGTATGTATACCTAGTTAGATACGGCGGAAGTTCTTCACTTGTTTCTCTATTCGCTCCCGACTACGTGGCGCACTATCGACGCACCGTTACACCTGACCGCGTTAATGGATTCGTACAGATCCCGTCTACGGGCTTTAGCGCTTGGCGGCTTGGGACGGGCGGCAACCGAAACGCCGCGAACTTCGGTAATTGCTCACTGACAGTATGGCCCACTGCGGGAGCAAGTCGCTAACTTTCCTAATAACCCTCCTAGGCGGAGCGTAAGGTGCACGCGTTTTGCTGCAACTATCTTCCCCCGACTTCTCGGTCTCTTTCTCGCTCCTCTCACATCTTAATGTCTACCCCCCCCCCCCCCCCTCCCGGGTATCCGATCGCTCGCTTTCTGTTCCTTTTAACCCGATTCTGATGAAAGGTCAATTCGTACTAGGGATGATCGATTTGTTAATCGCGGCAGAATCTATTCTCTGGAAAAAAATCGAATAGCAAAGAATCGATCTTTTGACCGAAAGAACATCCCTAATGTGTGCCAAAGTATAATCTTATTTCTACGATGACACGATTACTGGCTTCTTTCTGGTTCATACTTCCTTCTGACTTGCGCTTTGTTTCCTACGCTTTCTTCTCTTCTTAATGTAAATCAAATAGAAATACGTTTGTAGAGTAGAGTGTAAAGTGCTTCGGAACATGATCGTCTGTTCTAGAGGGATTTAGTTGAGTTTCTTTCACACGCGGACGTAGTTTCTACTGCTGTCTTCTTCCTTCAACTTGACGACACTTTGTCTACCGTCTGGGCTTTCGGATTCTTTCTTTCGCTTTTATCTTTGCTAGAGTACAGTCTAAAGAGATTGACAGCAACATATTTCGTCCATACTCTATTCATACTCTAAAATGGTTATATCGATCGTTTTTCGGTACATCATGTTGATGTTTTCTAACTTCTTAGACCGGAAAATTCGTTTCTCGAAAAACGAGACGTGCAAACGACACGAAACTGTCAATCCGTTTGTCCCGTTTTGAAACGTCGCGTCGCCTTGTCCCTTTACTCCTTTTTCCCCTATCTTTTTCGTCCTCTTTCACTCACGTAGTTTACCGTAGTGTCCGCTGTCTTTGCTTCTCTGCCGACCGCTAACTCGCTTTTCCGTTCCGCAAGAGTCTGTTACATGCGCGCACGTCTGTCCGTACGAACTTCAAGAGAGACACACGCGTATACACACGTACATACTTCAAAAATACATACAAGCGCACTCGCTCAAACACACGTTCGACGCGTATACACCGTAGCAGAGCTGGTGAAACTTTCGTTCACTGCTTTTCCCTCGCCGCTTATAGCAATGCGCTCTGTTTCACTCATCTTTCATGACACGTCTGTCAGTGGGCGGTAAGAAGATACTGCACCGCGTTTCTTCAGCCGTGTTCCATCACTCCCCTTCGAGGGGAAACTGTATGATGAATAGTGGGGAAATATGTGCAGACATGCAGCGGGATCGCTTGAAATGCGAAGCAAGGGGAGGGAGTCGGAACCGTGCGCGTATTATTATCGGAATGAATCTTATTCCAGGGACGCATGCAACGTCTTGCCTCGTTGCTTCTCTATTGCCCTCTTCTCGATACTTCCTTTAGCATCGCAACCGCAACTCTCGACCCTCCACGCAGCCACCTGAAACGTCCACACGTACCATGCGTGTATCCCTGAAGCTCTTTAGATATTATGCTTTATAACGTCAATTGTGTACCATGGCCAAACATCACCGGGAATGGGAATGAATGATGGTTACGTATATAGTATTTTCGTGGGAAATTCTCCGTTGACCGCGCAAACCGTATTTTCTGCATAAACATTTGCGCATGCATTCATTTCCAGCTGAAGAAACGGCGCCGCGAACGTTGAACGGCGATGATTGTGTGAACGGCACTATTGTAACATCGAATTCTACCGAAAACAACGTTTCGCCAACAACTGTTCATTTTCTGTTTTTTTTTCCGAGCTAGGATAAAAGTGTTCAAAGAAGGTACGAGGAAATCCAACTGGACGGATACACAAATCGATAGAAAATAAATAGGGACCCAGAACGACTGGATGTTACAAAAAAAATATATTTTCTCAATTTACCTCTACGTATGAACAAATAGCCAATCACCGTTCATGTTCATTCTCACAAAAAATGTGTCGACGTCCCCCTATTGATGCCTGCAACCGCACCCCGTGCCCATCGTCACAAAAGAAAGAAACGAACACATTTTCCACCAAAACATGACAAAACGGACACATTTTCCACCAAAACACGACATTTAAAGGAAACCGGAAGAGGATCTGAATTTAACTGAAACCGTCTGAAAGGTTGACGTCCAAAGTGACAAAGTTATCCGACCAAATTTGGGGTAATGTTCATTCACATATGCATGTAATGCACTACTTCGCAAGAGCGTAACGTCTCATTACAAATACATATCTCCATCAAGGGTCTCTCCCTTTAAACTCTTGTGGCTTCCGGTGGAAACGCTAATATACCTTTTTTTCTGTATTCTCGGACGTTAAACTGCGATAATGGTCATTCCCGCGATCGAGAAATCCGAAAAAATGAAGAATCTGCAAATCCCCGAACGTCCGCATTCGAAACAATAATCGGGAGCCATAAAGCTCGAACCCGTGGAACGGCGACTTTATTAAAAGGCGTGCTCTTTATCGCATGCCGTCAAATATCCGACATAAAGCGTTCTCATCGAGCGGTACGTGAGCGGCGTTCGTCGAACTAAATTTTGCCCCGGCCCGACCCTTTAAGCCCTCGAAGGGCAAACGTCTAAAGTCTCGGGCAGTATCGAGGAGTCTCGGGGCAAGTCGGCGCAATACATATTTCTGCCGCATGTAGTTGGAATGCTACCAGCGTGCCAGTGCCGCTGCAGGGGTGATTTGTCGTTACAGATACGACTGTGATTTATGGACGCCACACGGGAGTACCAGGCGACGTGGTATCCGCGACATTATTGCCAGTTACGTAGTCAGCGTGAAATCCGGATCCCTTTACTTTCTTTAACCACTTTGCGGACCGCACGCTTTCCATTTTTCTGTCGTCCGCATTCTAATCGGTCCAGCAACAGCTTAAATCGTTCTTGTCTCATTCGTCTCTGTTTCACTTTCAAGTTATTATTAGAATAGTAATAATTCAACGGATAAGAAACGCTTTGATACGAAACATTAATGCATATAGGGTGAGGCTGCGATGATTGGACCGAAATCGTGTACGTATATTAATGTACGAGATATTACAATTTTTCTACAGTCGAACGATAGAAATGATCAAATCAAGGTAGTGTGCAATTTATAGATTGGATTTCAATTTTTTTTATAAAAGCGCGAAATAGTTATCAAGTTTCAATGATAATGCCCTGCATATTTGTTTATTACGTCCACCGAACGTTTTCAATTTTTCTGTGCATGTCTGTATTCTAGAATATTGAAAGAACGCTTCAGTGGATGTGACTGATTGCTCTCCACTGAAATGTAACATTCGGTCGAAATGGACGCTGATATTATGGTTTGCTCATCAAAGAGATATAATAACTTCCTTAAAACCCTTTCGACTATTTGCCTCTCTACTCGACAGATAACTCCACTCGTCCCTACATTGCCAAAAAAAAAGAAACACTCCCAACAGCCAACACGTATCTTAATCCATCCACTACAGCACTACACGGCGGAAGCGAAAACTAAGGCGTACTAATGTACAACGAAGCGGCCCCCGGCTGTAAGCGTTTAAAACGCCGAAAAAGGATGAAAGTTCGTTTTGCCGAGTACGTACTCCGAAGCTGTACAGGATTCGTTACACGGTGCCGCCTGTACTTACTCCTGGCCAAATATTCTACATGCAGCTTTTTCTGCGGACGAGAAAAAAGAGTGCTCACATAACCTGGAAGAGAGAGAGAGTGAGATAAAGGCAGAGAGCAAAAAGTACTAAACGAGCCTGACACGATGCGAAGTCGTTGTTGCGAAATATCGGATCGTTTTTAGAAAAAACCAAAGATTAGCTGGGCTTTGCCAAATAAGTGACAACCTACTGAACTGTACCGACGCGCGCTCGTATAAGCGCACAATGTGCAATGCGCGAAAGAGAAACGCGCGATGTTCGATGATAGGATGATCGTCGTGGCGTATAATTTGGATCATCACGTTCACCGCCACGTTCTAGCGTGTTGTTTCAATGTTGAAAATCGCTTTGGCCGGTCGGTTTGGCAACTATGACATCGTGCCAGTCTGAAATTTACCGGTGGAATTGTTTTTCGATACATACCATCTTGACCACCTATGAGTCTCGAATCGTTCATCATATGAAAAAGAATTTTTCATGGTGGTAAATGATAGTTACGTGTTGTGACGAGAAACATATGATACAAGGACATTTTCGAAATTACATATCCATAATCTTTGACCTCGATTCACTACGCTCATTGATAAATATCCTCTCCGATAACACGTAGGTGCATATACGGCAACCGCCCCAAATTGAAGTAGCAAAGTGAGTTTACAGAAAAGTGGATCTTCTGTTTGGATTTGCCGATTAGCATGTTAATTGCGGCGTCAGGCACGGATGTGGCACATACATGAGTTGCGCGTGTGACACACGGAGCGAATGCGAGTCACATACCAATTTGTATTTCAAACGTTATGTCGCATTCGCAATTCACAGCGTCTCTATAATTCTACGCGCAACGATTGTACACGGCCTACCATGGAAACTGCTGTCTGCGCCGGAGTTGTTTCGCTGTTTTCGTTACTACTGCTGTTACACATTCAGTGGGTAAACCGGCTATTCGGCACAAACAATCGCTAGGATAAAGTTCTCCAGTAATCGAGACTTTCCATAAATTTAGCTTAACATCAAGGTCCTGGTTCAAATTTTGCGCCCTCCAATGTTTTAAAGAGTACGAGTTCAACGAATCGACTTTTGCTTGAAATAATCTACCAGATTACGCTGTCGATATTTTTGAGTTGACGATTACTAGTACACCTTCGCATTTCGACACGCATTATTATAATTACGTTTTATTGAATCTTGTGTTTATTCGATGTATCTGTAACAACGTTTCCCGATATCGAAGTAATATTTCGCACGATACTGGTTCTGCCAAAAAACCCATAATTGCACCGAAGCCCTCAAAACGTGCATTCACATATGTGGGCGCAAGGTCGTAGATAAGTGTTCCTCTTCCGACCGGATTGGGCCGCGAAGTTGATCTCGAAGTTATCAGCGAATTCCAATCTCTCGATCCGTGTTAAAGAGAGCCAGTATCGTTTCCACTTTCAACCTCCACCTACTTTTCGCTTATCCGCTCGCAGGGTCGACACACACTTAACGCGAGTGCTTATCGCTCTTTATCGTCTCACTACGATCACTTTGTAATCCTTTGAAGGGATCAGTCGTTAAATTTCACTCTCTAATCCGCAGCACATCGTATAAGTTATATATCATATACCATATTAGCTTATATATCACACAAGACAGCATAATATAGCGCATCTACCGTATGAGCTTTCCTATGTGCATTGTATAGATATATTCACAGTCCAGGTATAGAATAGAGACATCATTTTACGGAACTTTCGTAAGATAATCAGTATGTGACTTTTTCGAAGATTTTTCGACGTTCTTTCACATGAGAAACCCAGATCGATAAGCTGTTATGCAACATTTTTGTTTCACCGTGTTGAGGGTTGAGGCCTCACCGTGCAGCTAGTGATCTTTTTTTCAGGGCAAACTACCCCTTATCGCTGTTTTTTTTCTAATGTCCATTCTGAGCCTTATATTATTACAATAAATAAATTAAGTATTGAAATGCAGGAGCTAACAGTCTGCCTAAAGTAGTTCGAAGGCTACATAGAACGAACCACCAATCATTGAAAATTACTCAGATATATCTGAAATATGTCTTCCGTTCGATGCAATTCCGAGCGAACTAGAGCGGCACGAAGTTCCGCGAGTGTAAAATCAAGAGATATGTTATCACAAATCACGGCGCTAGCCGGAGTTGGAAGGACGAGAACAAACGGAGAATACGTATGTTACTAGGCGGCGAAGAAGTTGATGATACTAAACTGCACCCTCGAAATTATATCCACGTATTAGAAGCTTTCGATTGAGACATGAATTTTCGTCGAAATTCATTTGTTCGCATATGTTCGATAATAGAAAAATAATAAGAGAATTATACAAACGTAGACCGTGTCCCGTGTATTACGTATGAAATGTTCTATTTCATAATACGTACTCGATCTCAATAGCGACACTGTATACCCCGCACACTCGCAAAAACTATTTCACCAACCCCGTAGTAGCCGGTGAGTAACGTGTAACAAATGGGCTATCATGAAAATTACACAGATACATCAGAAATATGTTTTCCGCTCAATACCGTTCCGGACGAAATGGCGCGCCTCGAAGTTCCACGGTCGCAATATCAAGAAATATACAGTCACAAATCACGACGTTACCGCGGACGAAAAGGAAGGTACACATCCGCGCAGAAGAGTTTCGCAGCGCAAAACGACACACACTGCTCTACGCATTTCGTCTCGGAGCATCGAACGACTGCTGTCCGACATTTGACACATGACCGTCCGAACCAGGAACTCCAAATCGGTCGTCAAAGCGGGTGGGTACTGAGGACGCATTTACGTATCACCCCTTAGAGCCACAAATCACGCCGTGGCGTCGTCGTCGCCAGGAAAGAGAATGTCGGAATCGCGGCGCAAAGATTGGTCCGACGAAGAGGCCGCCGTAGGGGTGGTAATTGGAGCCGGTGAACGAAAAGCGGGATGAAGCGGAGGGATTAAGGGGGTCGGACGAAGAGAAGGTGGGGGAGGGGAGGGGTGAACGGCGTCGCAAGATTATCGCCAGGAACTCGCCGATAACGGCCCCGCTGCAACTACCCTACTACCTACGCAGCCCTGGCGAAGTAGTGCAGGAAGCGCGAACGCGGATTCCTGGCGGTAATAATTTCCTCCGGGCCCACGCAAAAAGTACCGCCGTTACAGTTTTTATCGATCTCCGGGAGGAAATCGTCGGCGGATGCAGGGCCTCGATTGAATTCGAACTTAAACGCGCCGCGAAAGAAAACGGACGAGCGTAACGAGGGAATGGCCGACGAGACTTTCCGTCGAGACGAGACGGCCGAATACTTGCTCTGTTTTGCTTTATAGTTATATGCGACGTCGACGCTTGAAATTATTCATTATTTCCGTTTCGGCGGGGTTTGGGAAACGTGGTTGCTCGCGGCGCGGGCGACTGAATTCGTCGTCTATAGGAGGTACGATCTCATTTTTGTGTCGCTGCGGAATTGTGGGTAACCTGATACGGACACGTCGATTCTCGATTGGTGCTTTTGTTTGTGTACAATTACACGCAATTAACTGCAAAATGCTATTATTGATATTTCATATTAGTATGTGGAGGTGAGTACGTGAAAAATGTATCGCGCTATAATAGTCACGTGTGTGTATAACAGAAATGTTTACGCAATAAAAAATAATCAGATAATTAAGGGTTCATGGGTTAATACATTTTTATCTCATTTTCTATGAGCGTGGTTCATTTACTTATAAAACATCTATATTCTAATATAACTTGTGCGTGAAATTGGATTTCCGATTTGAGGAGTCAATTTCCTTGAATGCACAAAGCTTAATCAAAATACCAAACTGAATTGCACGGTTTTGGTAGTTGCTGAAGCGACTGTTAAACCTATTGAACTTTCCGTTAATGACAACTATCTATGATTCCCTTGTTAACTCGGTTAGATAAGATTAGACGCGAATGAGATTGACGCGCAAACTTCCTTTTAGGGATGTTCCGTTGAACTTCGAATGAGACCACTGCGCGGTGTCCCTGTTAACGCTGGCGCTGGCTGTACTATAGTTAAGCTTGAACGTGCAAACGAATTAAAATTCGCGTTTCAACATTGGCACAATCACGTCAAATGCGAATAATTTGACATTTTAATTGAGACTCTTCTACGGTTATACGCGATCTCCTGCAACTGGTGGCATTATCGAAATTGTGCAGATTCTGCACGAGAAAATTTGGCGAATATGTAAAATAAATACCGTTTATATAGTTTATTTTACATAATATAACATAAATATTAAGATATGACAGTTACATTAGATGACCAATTAAAATATGTTCGTAAAGAAACGTATTGCATTAAAACAATACAAACTTACGGTTTCATGCTTCACGGCCTATTAACACCCAAAACAATAGCATAAAAATATCGCGAAACAAGGCGGCATAATTGCGCGAACGACAGCGTCGAACTGGACGTCCATTCGAAACGGCAAAATCGTATAATATAGCACAGCCTCGTCGCGTTCCGCGTCCACCGCTCTCGCTATTTATGGAATCCGCGTAATTTACCGTATTGCCGAATAGAGAACGCGCCGTTACATTTTGCGAGCGGCCGGAAGCGCAAGATAAATATCACCGGCGCAGTTCCTTTCCCCGTGGCCTGAAACTTTCGGCATTACGGCGCGATCGCGCGCCATTTTAAGCGAAGGGGACCAAAAACGAATGTATAGAAAAATGATTTTGGTTACACGATCGGCGCATTCATGTTTTCCCGTCGAAGTTACGGCGCCGCGCTCTAAATCACGTCGCTTCAGGTGTACGAGTCGTCCGACGTTGGCAGAGCTGCAGAGAGGGGAGGGATGAAGTTGACGGGAAATGTGCGCCTCATTATGTTATCGTTAGCAACTTGGCTGTTGTTGTTTAAGACATAAGCGACGTGTTAATATGATCGATAGTGGTGGAGTATTAGCAACGCTGTTGTAATGAAACTTGCAGCATTTCGTTTCGAGTGCCCGGCACTGGCTCGATGCTAATGAGGAGCATAGAAAAGAATGCGCTCGACGATGTACCTGTATCTGGCAGACAACTTCGCCGTACGGCCAGCAACCGTAGACTGCCGGCAAAAAGCCGAAGGGTGTCACCAGGAGGCCGATGGCGAGGTCGTTGCTGGCGAGGCTCGTCAGCAGATATCGTGGCTGTAACAAAGAAGCGAAATACCTGTTGAGCGCGCTGAATGCGTTTCGCGAAAACCTTTCGCCCTGCACAAGTTTGATTAATAAAGATGATCGCTCGTTTCCGAGCCGCCGCGCGCCGTCCTCTTTACGAGCGCCTACTATGACTATGTTGTACGAATGATTCTATACGCATTTTTGGGGATTTTATATACGTCGAGAAGTTTCATATTTACGACGCGGGGGAAGTACCTTGCACGCACATCCATCCGGCAATTATCCCGCGCGACATTCGTTGGCCCCATCGGAGCAATTCTCCGAGGATTTTGTAATCCGCGACAAAACCAGCGATGTTTCGCGGTGATACACGCGACGCGTCATAAAACCGTGCGGCCTCGTTTACGAGTCCGCGAACTCTCGATTCTTTTCCCTGGAGGGGCAAGGCAGGCGACACGGGGCACGGGCTATGTATTCAGGAAGCGTGCCAGATTCTCTCGCGGCCAGTAACTGTATCCGAGAGACTTGTGAGAATAGTATTGAAGGGCTCTCCTCACGCCTCGGGCCATCTCGATGTATTTAGTCGACAATTTGACATTTGCATATGTATGAAGCGAACCAAGTTGACGGCAAGCGTGGAATGGGGGAGAGGCGGAAAATGGAAGGCGGGTAGTGCGGCAGGATGGGAGAGCGAAAGAGCGAGGAAGTGCAAAGATTGGACAGATGCGGTGCGATGGCTCGGATGGAGTGCGGATGAAAACAGAAAGAGAAGTGGAGCGACGTTATATCGAAATCAGAAATAACGGAATCCTGCTCAATTAGGGGACAATGGGTAAGAGAAGGGATGGAGGATAGTTGCTGAAGGACCAAGAATAAGGAATGCAACGATGCATTAAAGAGGGAAGTAATAGGAAGACACTCGATGAGCGGAAGTGAGGATGAAATAGTAATCATCGGCATAAAACGTCGAGTGGAAGTAGAAGGAGAATAATCAGTCGTAGCTAACAAAGTACGGATTCCGAATTCGAAATAATCCAGCGTAATATGAAGATAATAGAGTGTCACTCAATGTACGAAAAGGATTTATGAATGACGGATAACGAAGAATGATGATGAAGGACTTGAGAACACTCGGTCTTATGCAATCAAATATAAGATAAAACGATCTTCAACAAAATAAAAACCATATGGAGGTACTCAATCTACGATAAAAAATAAGAAAGAATAAAGACACGCCTGATGGAATGCGGAAAACTTACTCAAATGAAGATTGCTCAGTCTTCCTAAATGGTGGTGAACCAAAGGGCGCGGGACTAATTGTAAGATATTTTCTTTGCGGAAAATGAAAGGAGTGAAGAAACGAGAACGAACATTGTTTAAATAAACACTACTATACCATGGAGTTCTCAATCAGAATCGCCGAATGAATGTCAATAATTCGAAACCTTAATTTTAATTAATTTACCATGCAGTAATAAGCGCAGCAGAGTAATCAATATTAAGTAACATATATGACTGAATGTATTTTGCCAACAACACAAAAACATAGTATATTTATCGACGATATTATTCCGTGAAAGTGTACGCGTATCGTATTGTCATCAAACCAGCACAGTCGTGCTACAAGGTTGGCCCCTTGTGAAAGCAGCAATGATCGTCACAGTGTCATGGAATTTCAAGGGATTAATTTATGAGCACTTTTGACGTTGTTTAAAGTGATGATGAAACGTGATCTGCGGTTCGTTGGATGTTGGTTTCGTTAACTAGCACCGTTTCGAGTTTTATCAGAGGACATGTCATTGGATGTATCGCACTTGTGCAAACATTAATGCCGTTTTGCTTTTTGCTGTAATCTGCTCACCAGTTAGATAAACCGCAACGTTCGCTGCAACGTTGCAGGTAGAACGGCATCAGTGCAGGAAACCGAACCGTATATAATCCATGACTCTGATTCTACGGGATATATGGGCGCCGCGATCAGAGTCCTAAAATTAACGTTTCGAAGATTAAATTCTTAATTGAGAATTAATGGCGTGCTGCCGTAATATTGCACGCTGCTGTATCTGGATAAGTATGATAGATTATGAACTAAGCTTTATGCACCGATGCGAGGGAGTAACGTTTCAATATCCAAGCTATCTTTATTCCAATCTTGCATTTATTCATAGAATGTCTTTTTGCTGACCGAGATATTGCATTGAAACGAGCGACCTACGAAGTACTGTGTTACTCTAGCTTCTCATAGCCCCAGCTACATTTACAACTTTGTTCGTTCTCCATAACTACTGAAAGATCGTTGTATATTCTTCTATTCTAGAAGATCTTGTTTTCGTATCAAATGAATTCTGTCATGTGACAGGTTAGCACGATAGTTGCAATATAGCAAGGAGCTAAATGCCATGTGGAAATTGATCGAACGAAGGAAGACAGTCGACGGCAAACTCGATACACGGCTAAGCCAGCGCGATAAGCGGACGGCAATTTCAATACAAGCAAGCCACCAAGAAGTGGATCAACGGATACTGAAAGCTCGACGAGGACGATACCCTGGCACCGCACGAGACGATGCCGACGTGCGCGACGTCCCGTTCCCGAACGAGGTTTGCATTCATCACGCCCGCTTCTCCCTTTCAGCGTCTCTGGATCGCCCTCCAACTACATCCACGCCGATGCCTCCCATATTACTGCATTCTGACGGACGCGTCTACGCGAAGGGAATCGTCTTATCGTAAATCAGTACTGGCTACGACAGCTTATTACGTCGCATTGGTTGCACGAGACACAACGACACGCCCGGAAATGGCAGCAATCGGATCTTTGTTCGCATTCTCAATCACGATCCTCGAAATCTCACCTGCGCGTGAATGTACTTGCTGTACCGCCTGCTGTTGATGACGCATATGACGAGTAGATTGGCACATAAGATTCCAAGGCTGAGCAAGAGTATGAGGGCAGCGCGTATGAGTTGGCCGGGTCCGGGTCCGGTCCACGTGGCCTCAGACGTGCCAGCGCGCCAGCAACTGCTGTTGCTGAGTGCCGGCGCCAGCAGGATCGTCTGCTTGTGTTCCATCGTCGTCCGCGCTCTCCTCCCGCCCCGTGCGTCCCAATAACCCGCGTGCCACGCGTGTTTCGCCCTTCGACTTTTCGCCCTCGATGCACTCTCATCCCTCCGCCGTCGGTCGGTCGAGCGAGCTTGGTTCTTCAAACTCGAGCCGGGACGGTGGTCGCGACGACGTCGAAGCCACGCTCGCGCGCGTCCACCTCTTCATCCTCCAGGATTCAGCTTCTGGTACTTTCTCGCCGAGCGACGATTTTCTCGCCACACCTAGGAATGGGGCTGTGCGCGACGGTCTGCGCAATTCGACGCAGCTTCGTGTACGGCGAGCGCTTGAATCACAGTACTTGGGACCTGAAAACAGATAAGTCAGGCTGTTGTGAGAATGGAACTTGTTATCTGGCCTGGAGGTGCAAGAATATGAAACTGGAGACAATGCGAGAAGTCGGCTTGAAGTTTGTGGGGAAGTGTGAGGGAGGGAGGCGTATGTGGTGTGATTGGTGTTACTGCTCTTTATTCGTCTTTCTTCTTACCTCAGGCGACTTTCGGGGAGATTTATTAAGAATGCTACGGAAATAATATATACAATTTCCTGCGAGCTACCGAACGCCCACTGAACGGTTTCGCGCAAACGTCCGAGGCGAATTTCTTATATTCCAGCGCACGTTAATGCGCGCCGAAAGTTTTGATTTATGCGGCTTGATTATAAAGTACGCCGCGGTTCCCTAACCCCTTACCTTCGGCCCAGTTCATGTTTTCCACATTGTGCGTCGTTAGATTCATCTGCGGTAATTTATACGAACGCATAATTAATTTGTCGGCAGAGACCTTGGCGCAATTTTATGGCCACGTCGTAAATTGTCGAGTTTTGTTTTGTCCGGATGGCATTGCATAATCTGATATCGTGTGCAGGTAACGGGCTAGCTTTATTGTCAATTTATTGGCCTCGTGGAGAATGTTATATTAATCTGACCTTTCGTTCTGCATCGCTTGAGCACTGAAATTTTCCGGCGGGATAATAGTAAAGAGCACCTACAGGATATCTATTCGATATAGGTGTTTTGTTTATGACGACGGATTTTCAGTTACACTAAGGTGGTGGATGAGATAATAGCGAATTCGTATTCGTGTCCTTAAAAAGTTGGATGAATACTGAGAATGCACTGATGTGTTAAGGATATGTGTAAGTAGTTATCACTGAAACTAGACAGACGAACGGGCACGTTACTGATACGCATGAATGAGGACTGAAACTATTCCGGTAATTTAATATTTCACCTTTTCTAACATACTCGAATGCTGCGCAAGAAGTTCCCAAATTTGAATGTACGGATATCAGTACTCAAATATGTATATTAAGACATGAATTGTGACATATTAACATTGCTCGAATAATGCACATTCCGTTAAATAGTGTACATTTTCTAAATATATTATTGTATGTAAAATGGAATGAAAGTTATGCGAATACTATCCGAATGATACTACACGCTAGACTTGTTCGAGTATTCGATTGGGAAAAAATTCGACAAATACTTCGAATATACGTCTGGGGCGAATCTGTCTAAAACGGAGGGGAAACGTGAAACCTTGGAATCACCGGAACAGGGAAACGTTTTTCAAGGCTATACCTAGTGGCTGCAAAGTTTGACTGCCGATCGATTTCCGGTTCGATTGTTATCGCGACGTCAGGTCGACGTGTCATTGTTTGTCACGTGAGCCTCATTGTTTGGCTCACATAAAGCAGACCGTAGATCGTTGTACGATCCGTGTACGCGTCATGAACGATAAATCGTGTGAACGCTGTCACGATCCGTTATCAAGATAGATTTCCACATTTTGACATCCCGAGCACAATAAAGGACATATATATTTTGCGAGGATCTTTAATAATAATAATCTGCTGAGAGCAACACCGTTTGCACTTATTTTTCTTTTTATTTTCATCAATGTCGTAATTTCACGTACTTACGAGCGTTTGTATTGCACAAAAATCACCCGTCAATGAACACTGATACCCACAATTACCCCAACGAAGATACAGATTCCTGAATACAACACGGTTACGTGCACTCGGCCCGAAGCGAGACGTCATGAAGCATTGATTGGTCACACGCAGGAGCAGCACGGCAGCAGTCATCTATTCTACAGACTAAAAGACGATAAGACGAAGCATCAGCAGCGAACGAGGGAGGCTAAAATCTGGATGCATTCGGAAACGAACGAGTGGTAACACCTCGAGGTCACGAATCGGGAGCAGTCGATGGCGAGACTCGAATAACGAGGAGGTAGTTAACGAGAACGAAGTTCAAGCTCCTAGCGGGGGCGTAGGTTTCGGTATAATTAAAAAGGGGGTCGCAGCGTGCTCCCGGTGGCCGCACCTTCGGCTATTCCTTTTTCTCCGTCACTGCCTCATTCTCCGCTCTCCTCTCTTTATTTTGATTCCACTGAACCCCCACTCGTTCCCGCGGCCATCTCTTTCTTCTTCCCCGTTTTCCCTTTTATCAGACTTTCGTCTCGACCCCTTCTCACCCTACTCGATAATTATTCAAGAAAGGTCTCCAGCGTTACGCTGTGGATACTTTGACGTATCCTATCTGCGGATCTACGGGGTGGCCCGTTTGCTTGGTGACGTAGGAGGTTTCATGTCAGTATTAGAAAAATCGGAGAATGTTATGGAAGCTCTAGTCTTAAGCGTGTGCAGATTGTCGGTAAGTCCTACAAGTTCGTCAAACAGTCATCTAACGGCATATCAAACTTTGCATTTTTTCAAAGTCTCGCATTATATAAAATTGATAAGCCTAGCTTGGTACATCATTTTCTTGTACGTTCCCGAAATTCAGCGTTGTCTCGACGGAGCGCCCTATAGATCGTGTTCACGCTTTTACAGTCGCCAGACTTCGCACACGCACACTCTATATGCCTGACTCCGGTTCTACAATACATAGTTAACAACCTGGATCGATACGTTAACGTGTATTACGTACTTCCCCTTCATTTTTTGCACAACCGTCTCGCGTACACTTTGAGTGCGCAAGTACAAACGGCGTCACGTAATTATAATGAAGAAAGAGTTGCATGCCGCTTCATTAGAAACAACTCGCGCGATGCCCCCGGCCAAAATTCTCTTGAAATTCCACACTCACCTCTGCTCGCGCCGCGCAACTGCCTGGGCAAAACAGTCCGCGCGAAAGGCAGAATTTTGTTTTTCGGCAGTCGAGCAAGCGAATGTGCGCGCAATGCTTACTTCGGATAGCCGATGCAGTATGAATGCATGGCCGTGTTATATTTTAAAACTTTTTATTCCCTCAGGCCCATTCGAACTTGTAGTACGTACAGGAGCAAACGATAATTATGATACAGTAAGGTACCTACAACAAACTATTCGTATCGTATTGCGCCCGCATTCGTATCGAATAACTTTTGCCCAAAATGTTTTTCATCTCAGTTAGAATAACGAGCATATTGAGATGGCTATTCATTCGACGATTCAGTATTATACTGTGAATGGGTAGCTGCAGTATATTTAACCGCTTTTTATTGTTTTACGCCCAGTCGAACTTGCGGGTTTGCGCAGGATGAAACAGTAAACATGAGTAAAGTACGTGTAAAAAGAAATGCATCTCATAGTGCGTCTGCCATCGTACCAGACAACTTTTATAGAGAGCCTGCTTTCATGCCAGTAAAAATGCTAAATTTAATTTGAATATAATAATAAACAGGTTTGAGATAGACGATGATTCAATATCTTAGAGTTTTTGCTCAGACATATCCAATTTTCAGTCCTATACAAGATTTGGCAATAAACGTCGAAGGGAAGAGTTGTAAAAAAAAATCGATTTACGTCATGCGACTCCTGCTTCGGCACCAAACAACTTTTGTAACAAACATGTTTTCAAATCGGTGGGGATAGCTAAGTTATTTCTGGCAGAGAGTTACTGGGCCAGTGCCGAATGGCATTGAAGCAGAAAACTAAGAATATCGAAATTGTTATTAATTTGGCATCTATGTATGATCGTTTACCGTATTTTCAAGCGAATGGCAGCAAGACAAACAGTATGGCCCGACATTGAACTATTTCAATAAGAGCTCGAAGCTATTCATTGTTCCTACAATTACCCACACCGTGTTATTGCGTTTATGGCGTCCTGTAATAATTCCCCTGGAGCGGTATCACCAATGCTCGTAATTGCCAATGAATAAACATTATATAATTAACCCGCCAATCGCATCAAATCTCTATTATATTGCACGATCAAAGCGTATGACAGAAAATCTCTAGTAATTCTGTGTACCGAGCGACCAAGCGCTCTAAACTGACTCATTAAATAGTGAATATGATAAAAAAACACGACATGTGAGATTGATTTTTGCATTACTCGAACCTGCGAATTTTGCACGTCGCTCGCTACTTATATCGATAAAGACAACACATTAACGGTTTCCAATTTATCGACGCGTTATTTCGCTTCGTAGCACGCGTCGCGCGTGGTACCCGGCTAGTGGACCAAATAACGATCAATAATTACAGACAATCCGTCGGCGTCGGTCCCAGATCGACAAAACTCGCGTCAGAAAACGTCTAACAACTCCTGCCAACGAATCAACCGCGAACGCTCGACATGGGAACGTAGATTCCGTACAATGCGTGTCCGCAGTCTCACGCTCGGGTCGAGGCTTGACGAGATATTACAGAAGTGTCGACAGCATCGTAGTCAGCAAAAGTCGAATCAGCCTTTTTGTCAAGCGTTATTGAGCGTGCGTGATGTACATCGTCTTCGCGCTCGATAAAACTTTGAATGCACTTCGGAATCAAGATAGCGGACCGCGAAAAGCATGGACCGTGTGCGACATTCTCCGTCCTTCTCTCTCTCTCTCTCTCTCTCGCTGCAATTTTGCATTCCCCAGGAGGGACGTATAGACGTAAATCGTCACCTCCTAAAACGGCGGGCGCATAATCGTCGTTACGCAGACAATAGAAATAACGCAGTCGCCCCGGAGCCGTTCTGTGCCGGCTAGCAGACTAACTTTTCCCCGATTCTCGTTTCCCGCGGTCTGTCCCTTTTCTACCGCACGCCGCGGACCGCGGACCGTCCTCTTCTCGCCGAAATCGATTCGCCGAAGTGCAGACGAGAATGACTGGTACGGGGAATTGACAAACTTGGACAGCCACCGGCTCGGATG
The DNA here is from genome assembly GCA_963942575.1 of Priocnemis perturbator. Classification (NCBI taxonomy): domain Eukaryota; kingdom Metazoa; phylum Arthropoda; class Insecta; order Hymenoptera; family Pompilidae; genus Priocnemis; species Priocnemis perturbator. Next base: position 20,727,028 of record OZ012643.1, on the reverse strand, counting down.
CTGCTCGGTGTTGCCACTTTGATAGAAGCTCATGTAGGGGTCGAAATTGGAAGGAGCCACTGACGACCTGTGGGAAAGGTGAGAGAGAATCACGGGCACGCTCGAAAAGTAGGAAGCACGAGACGAATGGAACAAAAAGTATAGGAAATCGGGGGACAAGGTTTAAATAGGAGAGAGAGCGGAAAGATAAAAATGAGAGACCAATGTGCACAAGACTAAACCCTCACGAAATAAGCCGTAATGAAGAAATTATAGGAGTCGTTAGAAACGAGAGAAAAAGAAGATTACAAGATAATCCGAAGAAATGTATGAAAGGAATGAAGAGAAGGAAAGAGGTAACCATGAAGACGTGAGTGTGAGAAAGCGCGAGAAGTAAGGTTTGAGCGATGAGAGGGGGCGAACGTTGATAAAGTTCGCCGTGTACAGAAAAAGACGAAAGAGCGAAAGTACGGGAGAAGGACGGAGAGACAGAGAGATGTAGTCGGCGAAGGAGGAGACGTCTGAGGATTAACTCGGGGAATGGCTTTATTATGTCAGAAACTACTATCCCGTTTGCGCGACTGCAGGAGCTTCCTCGCGGAACGGGCGACGATTTAGCCTCGGTGGCGCCGGATGCATTTAGATGGCGAAATTAGGATTTTTTCATGAATGGCTAGATTTCATCCCTCCCCGCAGCACCCTTCCCTATTCCCGTCCCGGAACGTCTCGTCGTAACACAGCCAACTGGTAGAGAACATACGATGGGATAATGGGCCGAAAGACGCGAGATACCGCGAACCGGTGAAGGCACGGCTACGAAGAGGAGGAGAAGGAGGAGGAAGAAGAAGAAGAAGAAGTAGGAGAAGGAGAGAGGAGTCGTGGGGAGGGCTGAACGTCGTACCTACGTAACGACTTACGAGGGTCGTTAGGTCTAATGGCCGTGGAAGGAGAACGCGGGAAGCCACGGAACCGAAGAAAGGGGTCAGAGAAAGGGGTACGAGAGAGGAGAGGGATGAACAAGGATCTTTTTCCCTATCCATCGCTCTGCCTTTCATACTGAGCCGCGAGATATATATCGGTCGCGTGCACCACTTTCCTTCTCGTTCGAGTCTGAGAGATACGTTTGGGAGATTTACGTTTATCGTCCTGCCGACTACGCGCAATTGTCGTCACCTGGGTATGCACTCCGTTCGACGCGCACCTACTCGACTCGGCGACGTTGATGTTGCGTCCTGATATGGGAATTTTTCGCTGCGCCAATTCCGCCCGGTCAAATTTATCAGACGCTAGTTATTGAGCACTGTTATCGTCGGTGCAGTACAGTGCAGCTGGAGTAGACAAGTTTGTATGTGTGTATGTATGCGCGGTGTTGGGCGAGAGGGGGGTTACTCTGTGTTTCGTGCAAAATATACGGATGTGCCGTTATTGGTTTAGAAAGAATTAAAAGTCTGTCGGCGTGTATTTTGGCCGACGTTTATACTTCGCATTGCGTTCTCAAGCCTCAGTATTGAGCATTGACATTTGTTTCATATTATTTGAATCGCAACGTCTGAACTTGTCTGTTTGTAGTTTCTAATTTCTGAACACAATATGTATAATAAACATGGGTTTGCTGCATGTCACGACGTGTCACGCGTGATAACAATGTCTCGCCTCCGCGTTCCACGAAATCATTTTCAAACGGCCGCGGCAGTCGGTTGATGGTGAAAAAGTCCGACCTTTCGAGGGTTCGCAGTTTAGCACATGACATATGCGAGATTGCACGTCACATCGTCATACAATGCGGATACACCGCGGACCGTGTAGCTCTTACCATATGGAAAGTGTCCTGTACTTCAGAGTACAATGTAAAATATACTGTCTCTACGAAATTCTCAAATAAAAAATATAGAAGAGACTTTTGTCGCACGACAATTCTCTATGCACTCGTCTGTTAGAAGCGTATACTTCCATCAAGAAACAACGCTCCGACTCCAATAGCATAAAGCTTTAACAAGGAGTAAACGATCTAGATTTATTTTGCGCCCCTCCTACCCCCAGCGCGTGGTCTCCCAATCCTATTTCCACCGAACCTTCACTGTCCATCCCCCGTATTCGAGTTGCGAACAAAGAAGCGGCGGACAACAAAACAGAAAAAGCCAAGCAGTCAGTTGACTAATTGCAAACGGGATGGGGATGTCCCGGGAGGAAGTTACGTGTTCGCTGCCATCGAGAATAAGCGATTTATCCTCGGACATGTCTTTTTGCCCTGACAAATAAAACGCAAGGTCCTTCGAGACCCACGAATCTCCGATTTGATGTACACCGATGCTCAATCTCTCTAATCGATAAATCTATGTCTCGCTTGTTCTTCGACATTTGTTTATGCTCGCGCTGCCCTCGGCCCCCGGGGACGCAGTCTACTCTCAAAAGCATCTTTTCCCCGACTTGAGAGTCGGTAGAGCAATGTTTATAATCCGTAAGATTTGTTATTCGACTTGTAAAGATAGCGTTACGTATTGACGCGACTCACAGTCCGCTGGCGAACGCCAGTGCGAAGCGGGCATTAGATGTGTTCCCTGGAGTACCTCACTTGTCAATTTGTGAATTATCGGCAAAATTGGCCGACGCCTAGTCTGACAACCGGACCAAGCTATTTCGGGCCAGCTCAGGGAATACAGAGGGAATAGAATAAAATATGGTGGAGAATATGTGGAAAAGAAAGAATTATTATGTAAATATGCCTGACGGCCGACGTTGTAACAAATAACATTTTCAACGACTCAAAATAATTCATCCGCGACATTCGTACACTTCTAAAAACAAAAAGCGACCGCTTTGTAATGCATTACGATCGTATTGGATCCGAAAATAATTTAACACGCCGTTCCATCTGAAAGCCTTAAAAAATCGTTCCCCGCAGTGAGCATGTCAAGAGCAAAAGGAAGCAACACCCTCACAGGCGCGAAAATCTGCAGGCGAGCGAAGTGGTGTGAGAAAAAGGAAGGGTGGAAACGGTGTCCGATATATATTCGACCGAATCCGAGAAAGGTTCACTGACAGTTAAATCGTCCGGAGGATGTGTCTGGCAAGACAGGTGGAGATTTTGAAAAATATAACATTCGCGCGGGATCGGCGGCCTCGCGGATAAATGGCGAGTATCGTTCGACACATTTGCATCTGAACGATGAGAGCGGGCTGGCTGGATGTCTGTGTAACGGGAACTGATCAAATAGGGTGACAGTGCAATTCTCATGTGCTCTCGGAGACAGATATATCCTTCGAAACGACGACGTGCACGTTCGGAGAAGATATCGCTCGCAGAAACGAGAAATACGTTAACGTCGCAACTGAATCGGCAGATGGACTCGCGACGTGTGCGCGATTTTTCTCGAGACGTATAAATGGAAGCCCCTTTAAGCGGCGAAGCTCTTGAAGTCTCGAGTCGCCGCTTCGGAAAACAACAAACGAGATCATATATAATGCGTGTCCATTCGATTTAGTTCCGATTGATGGAAGACGTGTTCGTAAAACAAATAACTTCCTGAAATGACCGTTTTGTCGCATCCTTAAACACCGACATATATTTAATCCGACAAAGATGTAGCGAAAAACGTATTATTACATTTTACATTCGACCCAGACACGTTTCATATACGCATGCTTATGCTTCACATCAAACTCTCCCGTTGGGGGCGAAGATTAAAGTGTCGGTGCAAAAATCGACGACCTCACGACTCACGACGCCGAATATCTTTAACGATGGGACATTGCGTTATCGACGACTACCTCACACACAAACCACCTAACGATAGGTTGCGGGGAAAGGCTTCCTACAGCGTGAGTGACGGTATCGCCATTCACCCTAGCCGACATACATACCTATAACGTGCTTTTGTGAAAAGGGCCGACGACGTGATACCGACGAGGGTTTCAGCGTCTCGAAGGAGAGCGAGGCATTCACTGCCTACCTTATATCGGTTGACTTCGGAAAACGCTTTATTTAACAAAGTGGCTGCTGAAAACGGCGGTTTGCAACTGTGACACTTTTTTGCGGCTTTCTTATTGAGTCTCCGTTATGGGGCATTTCGGGACGACGAAGACATTTTCATTTATGGATTCACGACAACGACGCGCGCTTTGTTGTCGCGATGAAGTAAACTCTGTGGAACAGTGGGAAAATTTTATTTCTGGCAAGTGCCGAGCTGTATTTATCTTCCGTTTTCTCGCTGGGCGAATGCAGAGTTGACCCTGTTCTTTTTGTGGCGTATTACTTGTGTTGGTACATATTACGATTTCGAATTGTTAAAGTGTTTTTTATTTCTGCCGGGGAGTGGTATCAGTATTCTGCGGGTTCGAGAATGGTATAAGCTGATAGATGTAGATATGTACGTATACGTAATGCGTCTGCTATACCATACTTAGACCTTACACGAGCAAAGATTGCATTTGCAACATTCCAAAATTTCCGACAATTTTATTCAGGACAGTTACGTACGGTGAGGTTGCTATGATTAAACCACTTAACTTTGTTGCAGTGTTATAAATAAAAATTATGATTTATTTACATGCGGAGTGTTTCGTGGCTATATTTTCTCCAAGGTTACATTGCTCGTTTCTCATTTTGGGAGACTAAAAGTATTTAAAATGGAAATATTCCATTTTGAGCATAACGAAATTTTCGTCAAACGCGTGCCGACGCGCTCCCATTCTTTCCCGCAATACAAGCGCGATAAGAAGGGGTTGAACTAAATGGGACCGCGGTAGTCGGACGCTTGACAGACGACGATAGCTACCGTGTGCCAGCTGCAAGCGCCGAAATTATGACGTTCCTCAAATTTCTGGGAGCGCGCAGCCTGCCGCGGATGGTTTTTAGGCGGTGAGAGAGACATACGGTGTGGCGAAACTTTCGCCTTCCATTGTCACGTCTGTTACCGAAATTAAGCCTATTTCAACGTCCTACAGCACCGAAATTTCGTCCCTCAATTATTTTTCCTGTTTTCGCACGCGGTGCCGCGACCGGTCGATTTAAAAGTATTGCTCGATCAAAAAGAGCGGCGAGGCAGGACGACAGATTCGCGCGAACTTTGTTTCAGGATTTTTGACAAACGTCTAAAATGGATGCAAAACGGAAGTTTCCGCGACGACGTTAACGGATTATTGGAAACGTACAAATTTAATAGGTCCCGCATTTTTCCCACTGCGCTATGCACTCGATATCGCCGGCAAGCTGCTCCACCCCGTACCTCTAGCCATTGCTCAAAGCACTGTTCCGATAGAAGAGCATTTTTTTTCATTCGTACACGTGAAAATATGTGAGAATGAGCGATATAAGCGCGTGACAATCTTGTTTTTGATCCGCACTTAAGGGCACGAGGAGGGGCCGGCGTGAATATTCTCGTTTTCCCACGCTCCGTCCGCTCCGACTGAATTAAACGGTACAGAGAGCGCCTGGCCAATGGAAACGGATCTTGCCTCGCTCGCGAGTCACCCGGGAAGAAGAAGTAGTCACGTTGACAGAAGTGATAAGGCACGAAAAGTCGCGAAGCCCAAGGATTCCGCGACAAGGTGCAAGCGCTGAGAGGCAACACGATTCTCGAGAGACGAGACGCGCTGTCGCGCCCGGCGATAAAACAAATCTCCGGCTCAACAACGCTCGCGTGTCCAACGCGGAACGGATGTGGCGCAAACGCTGATTGTTCCGTACCCATAACGGAATAACAAGGTGAAAGTCAATTCCACGCAGAAAGCTTCCCAGAATAAAAACTTCCCTGCTGTACCTTTTCTGCATCCTATTTTTGTCAGGCGTCAATATATATGTATATTTTTTTTTTCATATTACGCAGAGGTTTCTCTGAGGATTTTTGTGTATTGTGTAATGTGTAATGTAATACACTGCACTCATAGTCTATTGATGCATATTTTAAAGCGCTTGATGAAAATGTAATGAACCGGTTCATTGCATGAATTTTGGAATGAATTTGGGAAAAGATATTCTTTTCCTCAGCCACCTATTCGTTGGCCTCTGTAAAATCTTCTTCAATTTAAAAAAGCGTCTGATATTGATCGTTAGCCCGCAGCAAACAGGAAGAGCAAAGCGTTAATAGGCGGCCACCGGTTAAACTTCAGGAATCAGTTAGAAGTCTAAAACGATCTAAAAGTTGCGCCAATTTTAATCTGAAAGTTCGCCTCCATGGGACGCTTGGAAAGATATCGGGTCCCTCACCGCAAAGAACTCGGTTATTAAGATTGCCCCGGTAAATAAGGAATATTTCGCTGAAAATGATTAAAAACCTCTTCCCATTCTCGCAACTTTCTGTCCCTTCGATTTGTTTGTTTTATAAACATAAACGGTTTGTACATCTCTCGAACATAATTTAATTAAATCTCACTATGGAACGTTGAATGCATCTGCAATCAATATTATATGAACCGAATATAATTGCTGAGAAATCATAATAAATATCTTGTCTCAAATAACTTTGTGTCGAGGTACTCTTTTAATGATTGATATCACAAATATAAGTTCAATAATATTTTTATACGCGGCTTTGGCCGTACCGTGGAAACTGTTTCATATTACAGTTCAAAACAGTTCAAACATCCTTCCTGCTGTGTGTTGAAGTTCAATGGCGCTAAAGAATTCATCCAGAAGCATTGTTAGGAGCATTACTCACTGCAAAGGATTGCGTAGACAAAGAGGAGGAATTCAAGCATTCGGTTCAAGCGCACGTTTTCAATTTTCCGAATGGACGCAACGTTTACGTGTATGTTCAGACATTTTTCGTAGCTCGGCATCGGAACATGAAGCTATCGATCACTCTCATTACGAGTTTTGTGAAAAAGTTGCGAAACAGTTACAGTCAAACCAACAGTGCGAGATTATTTTTTGCGATGCGTGTAGAGAACGGAAATGGATAGTTTGAATTATAATCAGTCTCAGGTATTCCGAAACACGAAGTTTTCATGAAACAAATATGACGGCGTGCGCGTAACATTACACGTTTGTAGCATTATAGTTTGAATACTATTTCTTACAAATTTGTCCAAATCAATTACTAAAATTAGTCGTGAAACTTCCTGCGCATTGTGCTACTTTCAACGAGACGAAAAAATGTCTAATTAAAAAAGGGCCACGCTTCTCACATATCACAATCCCTGAAACTAGCGGAAGCGTCGCTCGTTGGACGGCGTGTTATTTCACGTGAAAATCGCCGCTAATGTAATTTATGTGGTAACAAAGAGTTTTGCGAAAAAAATTAAGAGCGATTCACAGCAGTTCGGTAATGGCGCACTCGACTGCCAACATCGGAGTCCTAGATTCGAATCCAGGCCATCGAATGAAATAACGGGGGCCAGGCCATGGTCTTACGGGACATTATCAGAATTTTTTTCCTTGTAACGGATGGCCACTTCTCTTATTACGCGGTAAAACAATTTGCAGCGCGCAAGAGCGCATTGCGGTGAATCCCTACCGACTTAATCAAAACATTAAACCGCCCACATACTCCTCCACAACACACACATACACACATACACACACACGCCTACACTCGACTGCACTGCAGCGCACAAAAGTACGCCAGTATTCGAAAAACAAATACCGAATAGCGTGACGCGGTGGGCGCGAGGACAGATCGTTACACGAGACAAAAGTTACAAATCGCATTACACGCCGGCAGCCTCCCGATCGCTCGCACCCACGCGAACGATGTTAGCGAGACACAAAAGTGCCGTGCGACACAATGGCCCCTGCATCCTCGTCGCGAGTTAACAGGCGGGCGCGGGCGTGCTAAACGAAGCACGCTGCCTGCCGTTGTCGAGGTGGGTGGCGGGAAGGGGGAAGAAGAAAAAAATACGCACAGACATTTGTCCGAACCCCGAACAATCTGAGCGTCGAGTGGGCGACAGCGCTGTTTTTTCCGCCTACGACGCCGACGGACTGAAAGGGTTGGGGGAAAAAGAGAGACAGGACACGGTGGCTGTGACAATCGTTGAAAGGTCAAAGGATCGACCGAGCGAGGATCATGAGCGTGACGTGACGTCAGCGTGTCAATTTAAACGAGCGGACTTGTAAAAGGAGGGAACGTATCGAGTGCGATAAGGAGTCGGCGATGTTCTAAATAAATATGTCGGCGCGGAACGGGAAGCGCGGAACTTTATCCTTGAAACGCTCGCTACGGAATGAGCGCGAACGTGAAACCCTGCATGGCGCAATATCTGATATCAAAGGACGTGTGCAGAGTTACGTGCGGGAAGCAATTACGTCGCATACATAGATTTGCTTCACGATTTCGAGACGCTTGATTCGACGAGCAGGGAAGTGAGTGGGCTCGGTGAGGAATTATCGCGCAGCTTTTGAAAGGTCATTTTTCCGTGATATTCTCGTCAAAGTTAGAGAAAAAATGAGAATGTATTTGCTTTGCCAGAATTCTGTGACGACAAAAACCATTCTTCGTCCATTACCGCTTCCACAAAGATATCAAGCTCACCTTTCACAGTACTCTTTCTGCGGCGATAAACTAAATTGGAGTCGCGGCAATTGTTTAATGCCAGTGGAACCGAACCGTCTCGCCCGTAATCGTCGAATTTCATTCGCCCGAGATTTCTGCGGACCTCCTCGTGAAAAGAAGCAAGAAAGTGTTAACGGGAAACGGCACGGACAGAGTGCGCGCTAACCATGAGACGCGAAAGAAAGGGACGCCTTGGTGAACTCCGTGATCGAGAAAAAGCGTTCCTCGAACGTAAAAGCGTTTGCGCGTCGCGGAACTAAAAGCGCGAAGAACAAATGGCAGGGCGAATAAATCAAAACGCATTGTATGGGGCGCCATTATGTTCCATGTACTATATCGTTCTACACCCCACGTGTCATTGTCTATCGCGTCCCGTTATGCTATGTAACATTTTGTACCAAGTAGTATTACGCGCAATATAGCATTACATGTATCGTATTATTTTGTAACATGTACCATCGTGTACTATATCTGATTATTCAGCATGTTCTATCCTGTCTGACGTGCACCCTTTACCATGTACAATGTACCATTACGCACTACCGCGCGCGTATTTTTGTTCCAACAATTTACGCGATTTTATACTAAGCAGAGTTGAGTAGAGTCATTGCAGAGATAATAAAGAAGTCATATCTGGTTGGTGAATAGCATGGATGAATACTGACAATGAGCTTGACTTTTAATAGTACTGCACTGCAGTTTTACGGTATCCCAAGTAGTCATCGCTGAAATTAGTCAGACTAACACGCACATGGCTCATATGTTTGAATTAGAGTTGGAAATATTAAAATAATATAATATTCCAATATTTCATGAATACTCTAAAAGACAATGGTGTAGAAAAACGTGATTTATATTGAGATTTTTTAATAAGATTGAACGAACCCTCGAATAATTAAAGTTCTTAAATCCTCTTCTTGGTAGCAACAAAAGTCGCTAATTTGCCCCCAACGTCGAGACTTCCCAATGTAAGTAGAGCTTTACATTTAATAGAATAATTGAATGAGTTATGGGATGAAGTTTCGGTCGAAGGATTACTATTACGCCGCGAGCGGGAAATCAGTGTAGTGGCCCAAAACGTCTTGGTTCCCAGCCCACCGCCTTAATTTTAGTTTACTTCAGTTTCAGTTTCATTTATTAATTCTGAATTAAAAGTAAGAGCGAAGATTGAATAAAAAAATCCAACTGAGTATTCAAAAAGCAATTAGCTTCGTACGCTAAAATCCAGTATAAAGAACGACAAATTACGAACCTTAATATTATTTGTGTACAAAATAAGCCACTAACATTTGCCAGGATTCAGGAATGAATTTTGCGGCACGCGCAACCGCCAAGTCAGGAAGATGCGCGGAGGAGACTAAAAAGTCGACGAATGAAGAGGGAAACAAAAGGGAGCCGAGAAAGAAGAAGCGCACACAAGGCGGGAGACTTAGGAGAAGTAGGAGGCGTTGCCCGATTTACATACATGAGGAGTATGTCGAGCGTAAACGGAAACATTTTCGGGTCACGTTTGCCGGCGCAGAGCACGAGGCAGTCTCGAGAAAACGCTTGCTTCGTGGGATGCTGGAAGTTGAAGAACGTCGCAGGCGCGCGAGAGCTCTCGATGTCGAGTATTTAGACGCGGAATTAATGGCACTTCATTTGGTGACGTGCGTCCAATGAAAATAAGTTTTTGGATAATAGAGCGTTTACATGGCAAAACATACATGTCGAATAAAGGACCTCCTCCTTTTTTAAAGTTTATTAAAAATGATCGGGAAATATTGATTTTCATACAAAAGACAAAGTAGAATCATGAGATGTGTTTCATTTTGACTAAAGTGTAGCGATGAGTGAATTCGTGGAATATTGCTCGTATACAACTAGGGTTTATAAGAAACACAGTTGAGATTATTATTATTCAAAGCGAGTTTCAGAAACTTTTACACGGACAGTGAGCCTTTCAGACAGATCGATGCTTTTCAATTACTCCGTCAGTACATTCACGATTATCACTGGCGAATTAGCATTTACACAGCGTCATTTGACGATTCTCAACGGACGGCCATTAGCTGAAGTAATTCTTGAATGGCAGCGATTCCGAATTTTGCTCCGTTACTCGCAGATGCTTTAAACGAAAAGGCCAACGTCGCCATTCAGCAATGGACCAATTGCCGAGGGAACTTCCTGCGAAAGAAACATTTTCAATGCGTTTCGTCTCAAACATCGGCGGATTTTCAATTTCATTCTGTTTCGGCGAATACCGAAATTCCCTGCCAGTGACAATAGTCTTGTCCATTCTAGACATTGGATCATCGCACTACTAAATACTGTACGCATCAGAAAAGTACACGTGTCACTGTTCATTGTTCTACAAACGGCGAAAAAATGTCACCATCTCACGTAACCCAATAAGATGACGCTGTACATACAAATAAAGCCACGTACAATGCGGAAGCAGGAAAGAATACCGCGCGACAGCGGTAATAAAAATCCGCTCAAGCCGGGAGACAAACACCGGTGATAGATAAATACGGGACAATAAATACGGCGTATCTGATGTCAGTTCGCCCGGTGGGTAACCTATATCAGCACTCTCGAAGGTAGTCCGGCGGAGTCAGTAATAAAACTTAACCCTGGGTCAGCTTGTACCTTATCCGCACGAGCACTCTCCTCATCCCTTATTTTACCTCCCTTCACCTGGCTGCGGGGGTGGGAATGATTCCACCCCGATAACCGACCGCTTGCTCGTATTAGAGACCGACTTCCACGTCCCTTGCATGTACCCACCCGGCCGTTGTTCCAGCGATTTCCCATCCGTACGTGGTCGCGTATTTACGATCACCGACGGCCACCGTAAATGGTCGCGTCAAAGAAGCGGAAGAACGCGGCGAAGTGACGGAATGGGGGAAAGAGTCGGTGGGAGAAGAACTTGATATCGTAAATAGATGGGTTATGTGTCAGGAATACTTTGGTACTGATGTAATAGGCGGGGAGTGTTGAAAAATGAATGGAAGATGACGATTGACTCTTCCAACCTGTTACGCATCTTTTCGTTACGCCACCTTAGGAAACACTCGCACTTCATAGGACTTTATCAAATTGGTAACACGCGTGGGTATATGTATGCTGTACTATTTTATTTGGTACCCATCCGTACTCTCTCTCTATGCCGCCGCGCCTGCTAATCTCCGCAAACGTTCGATCCGCCCAAACCGTTAATAAAACAGGCCACGAATTTCCAGGCTGATCAAGAGTACGAAGAAAAGCTCCGCAGAAAGAGTCACCGACGACCCCAACAAAGAACTCCGAATCGACCGAACGACAGCGACATAAAAACGTGCGCTCTCGAAAGCAAACCGACTTCGCATTCAATACTTTAACGCGCGAGTGTCGGTCTCGTAAAAGAAGCGGGAGCGATGACACGGGGAGAAGAAGGCCGCGGCCGCGGCCACGGCCGCAAAAATGCAACGACATTTCTCGCCTCCGGTCCTCCCGCTTCACCATTCGCCGCGACACGCATCCATCGCGGTTACGTCGAACTCCCCGGCAGCTTTTTTTACGACGCCAGCGATGCACGTCGACAGGGGTGGTTTAGGGGCTGGCGAGGGCAGAGGGTGGGAAAAGTTTATCCAAGTGCTCGCCTTCCGCGGCTTCCCTTCGACCCGGACTTCGCCCGCGACCGTATGACGCCTTTGTGTGCGGGGCTTGCTACTTTTCTTTAATGCAAAAAAAAAAGAGAAGAAAAAGAGTTCATAAACTTCGAAACGGGAGACAATTTCTTTATTCGGGCGCGCGCGCGCCGCGGGCCGCGGTACGTCGTCGGCGAGAATGAGCGTGATTGATCGATGGGAACTTTCGACGGCGGCGTCGGAGGACGCGGCTTTTCGGGCTTTTCTATTTTACGCGGAATTGGGCTTTTCGGCGCGGCCGTTTTTGCTTTTCCGACGTCGGAAGTGTGCTACGGGGGGATTGGGTTAATTTGATCGATCTGTCGCAGGATTTTCCGTGTCTCTATTTTCATTGTAGAACCCCGGAGGGTTGGCTTTTGGGTCGTCAACTCTAAATGTATGGTTGCACGGAACACGAAGTAAGGAAACAATTTTCCAGACGCATCAGTTTAACGTTTTTCTCCATATCATTGAATACCATACGCGTCCAACAGCACAGAAGAACCGTCTCGGTAATGAAACTTACTAATTCCAAGTTATAAATTATTCCTTTAATTAACACCACTGCTGAGCCAAAAACTGAGCCTTAACACCAAATGATTCACGACTGCTCACCCATTATTTAAACTTCCCCACGCCGTACGTAAACAGCTGCTGAACACGATTCGAAAGTAAGATCATTTTCGATAGCGCCAGGACCCAATCAATGTTCCATACCTCATATTATTACAACCGCAACCCTCAACAAACTCGCACGTTCGCCCTCGTTCCGCAGCATGCACAGTACACGTACCTAACGACCAGCTCGAACTCTCTCTGTTTCTATCGAGCGCGGGCGTCTCGTTTGCAGAACAAAACCGTATCCCACTTCCCGATCGCCCAGAATTATCGGGAGTATCATTTGCGCCGACGAAACTTTCAACATCCTTTCGCGGGCCCCGAGATCGCGAGAACTCACGCCTCCTTCTCACTTCCCCGACGACGTCACGATAGAGTCCGCGCGGCCCAACTTCCGCGCCGATAAATAATCGCCTTTCTCGGCTTTACCGTCACGGCATTATCGTTTGCCAGCGGCGAGAGGATTGGCGGGGGAAGTTCGATTGGTTGGTCCGGAACAGCCGTCAGTGGGAAATAGTTCGTGCCTTGATGTCTAATGTCGCCGCGCCGCGACGGAACATTACGTTCCGGACGCATATTGACGTACGTCCGTACTCCTATGTCTATGTCCTCGGTAAACTTCCTGACTCCCGGCGCGAGGAGACGTCGACGAATTTGACCTCGACGACAACCGGTTCTAATAATTAACGTTCCGTTGTCACTCGCGTCCCGACGCGGTAATATGTTTTTGCGCCACGGCCGCTGTGATGCTGAAGTATTACTTGCGCGGCCGTAAATTGTATTTTCTTCATTGTGACTCATGCCGGCAAAAGTGTTGATGGATTGCTTGTTGAATTTGTCGACTTTTTTGTCGCCGCCCTCTCCCATCTTTACTATTGATCCTAGATTATAAGGTGTATTTGACTTTTTTGAAGATTATACGGAATCGAATACCTGAAAATAGCACAACGAGGACTGCAAGATTCGAAGTAGTTTCGATGATGAAAAGGGATGGAAATAGTTTGCAATCGACTCGTTTTTAGTAAACGTAGCCTATAATTTTAATATTTTCCATAAGCATTATGGTGTTTCCGTACATGGTGAAGAAAACATTGGGTTAAAAACTGTATCTAAAGAATTTTTTTGTTACAGACGCGTGACAATGGGTTTAGATGTAACTAAACATGAAGCCTTTTCGAAAGCATAAACTCTTATCATTCCTTTGCATGCACGACATTTAATATTTATGCACGCTTTAGCACTCCCGCAAATGCATCCGCTTCCCGTCCCCAATTTACGAATTCACCAGTTTAACCACAGAAAAGGAAAAACATCCTGAAAACAAGACCGCAACTTTTCATTTCGCAAGTGGATCATCCTCCGACTGGAATCGCACGGAACAGAATTTAAACGTTCGCCAGCGCGAAATATTTGCGAGAGCATCAAACGGTATGCGGTGTTTTACGTTTAACCACGAAAATGAAAATGAAAGAGAGAGAGAGAGAGAGGAATGGTACACGCGTCTTAAAACGCAAATGGCAATTCTCACTACGAGTATTTCCCAGTTTCGAGACATTCCGCAGATGGTACCACGCCAATTCCGGTATGCGTTTCTTCGTCCCGAGATCCCACGACTGGTCTGCTTCAGCGCTGACTCTTAAAGGGATAGTATAAGGAATTACACCATCGTGTCTAAACAGAGTCATACTCCGTGGAAACGTATCCATCAGCGATATTCATCTCATATTCTTATTCATATCTGTGAACTTTATTTGAAAACGGTAAGGTAAGGGTGAGCGTACACTTTTCGGGCATTTTTATAGTACACGTAAAAACACCATTCTATCTAACTATATGCTCGACGATTTAGGTAGAAGCCCTTGACAAAAAGAAAATGTTACCTCTCAGTGCGATTACAATTACATGCAATTTGCTTTTAAGATATTAAATTGACTCCGAAGTTTTAAGTAATCGAAATCTTCTGGACATTCAACGCGTCGCCAATATTTAAACGCTCAAGAACATCGCCAAGGAAAAGCAATCAAACTGTCTTCGTAACTATACACGTGTCAACGATTTTCGCGTGAAACGCCTTAAAGCGCACTGTCACTTAAATGATAAATCCATCGAAGCAAGCCATCGTTCGTCCTAACTCGACTTCATCAAAGCTTTCGACTGCGATTATCCGGCCGACGCACTCATCCACCTATCCGCGGCTTTGAAAATCGACGCCACCCTATCGCGTCGCCGATCGACGACTGATCGAATGTTATCGTCGTTCGATCGTCGGACAATTTTAGCACATCGCCTCGCAGCCCCGCATAATCTCGCACGATAAATCACGCTTCGCCGCGCCGCCGCTTACACTTTTGCTATGGAACAAACATCTACACGCCTGCAAAAGTACTTCGAACGGCGTCCCGACGTCTTCTCAATGACGTAGAGCCGCCCCCTTCGCCCGAAAATTACACGTCGCGCGACGATGGATTTATTAAACGTCGATTGTCAGCGCTCGTGCCTTCCTTGTTGCTCGTTGTGAGCTCTTTCGAGTCCGTGGAACAATGGCGTAGCTTTATCGAAAACGGATAGCCTGCGCCGGCGGTTACCGGCTCACGTCGAATAATTTGTCGATCCGACACCTCGCCTTTCTTTCCGCTCGCTTCATTTTCTAGTCCTATTCTCTCTCTTGCGACTCATCCTTTTCCGTTCTCCTCTCTTCTCCGCTCCACTCGCTCGTAGACGTATTCATCTCTTTCTTCGTATCGATTCTTGCCCTCAGTGGTTTGTGTTGTGCTGATAATTTCATGAATTTGGCGTCAAGTAATTTGACGAATAAACTACGTCCCATTCACTGCCTATTTTCTATTGTCTTCTTACATTCCTTGTTGAACACCACTATTCTCCTTCATAACGGTTGTACTGATAAATATTTAGTCCTTCTCTTCATTCCTTTTCCACCCTTCCTTTCGTTTTCTACCAAATTTTTCTGTTCGCAGTTTATGTTTCCATTTACACTTACCGTACCACTCATGTTCTTTTGTCACCTACTTTTCCTCCTTACCTCCTCTCCCCCCTGTCTTCTCTCTTTTCATCTCTGTTTATGACTAGCACGCAGACTACACCAAGTCCACGCTGCGAAGGAGAGAAAATCCGCCTCTTTCGGTCTTCTTTACACTCCACTACCTTAGGGACAATTCCAAGACACAGACAGACGGACGAAGCGAGTGTGATGCGCAGTGGAAGGAAAGTGGAAAGGTGGGAACTAAAATCACCACCAAGATGTCCTGGGCTGAGGAAAGGAACAAATACAAAGAAAAGGAGACAATCTTCCTTTATCGGCACCTTTCCTCCACCGATTCTTGGCGCGTCAGTGATGGGAATTGTGACATTAAGAGCGGCCCGTATATATCAAAATTATCCCATTGGTGCCCAATGACCTCAAAAAGGAACAGTGGCATCCATTATTTAAAAAGATGTCGCTGAACCTTTTGTGCGCGCCGACTTCTTTCGACGTCAATGTCATCGTATATGCCTTTTTCTCTTTCATGAACGAAGAAAGATTGAAGAGGTTCAATAAACTGTATTATCGTAATTTTAATGTCACTTGTCCAATTTACTGGTCTAGTTTTGAGACGTTTGTCGAGTATTTCTTGTATGGAATAACGTATGACAAGCTAATAGCTCAATTCTCCGGTCTTGTTTTAGAATTTCTCATACTTGTATAATAAATAGAGTAATAATATAATGTTTATAAGGCATAATAATCAGAGTCTATCTTGTCGAAATAATTCAGTGTTAGTTGAGTATCAGTGATGTCGGACTAATTTCAGTGGTTTCTACTTGCTACACATACCTAGAATACATTAAATTCACGACTGCCATGGTTGATTCATGAGTAGACATAAAGTGAATCATACTTTTATTCATACAACCTAACCCGAATTACCACTCACGATAACTGTGACTGATGTGTTACCGATAAATTGAAGTAGTTATAACCGAAATTGGCCAGACGGTACAGGTAAGCATTGACACATCAGAAATTACCTTTTTGCATACTCGAAGCTCAATTTCCTTTCCGTAAGGACTACTAATATATCGCCAATATGCACCAGAACCCATCAGTAACAATTATTAATAAATTTTTGACAACAGTACCCAGTCAAACACAGGCATTCGTCACTCTGCTTATTCTCAAGTCCATCGTCTGTGATTAATATTTCAACAAACAAACTCGCTCAACTAAAATAATGAAGTATATACCGCCCAAGATATATCGATGGCAAGCAAACAGAGGAAAATTCGCGGAAAATAGATGACGCGGGCAGAGCGGAGTTTCGGGAAGTTTGTTTGAAAATTTTTCTTCCCTCCGAACCGTCGATGCCGCGCTACAGAAAAAAACGCTACGCTTGCGCCGGCTCTTCTACTGTCATTTGTCTCGAGATCACGAGGTTTGCCAAGTCAATCGGTTCTCTCCCTTTTCTGTCGGCCCATTTTTTCGACATCTCGCACGCTTTCCTTCCATTTCAGCCCGAGTCGCGGCATGCACCAACTCTTGATCCCCTTTACGGCACCTCCTGCGACTATTGCGCGCCAAGCGATTTGTTTTGCACACTGAAACGGCTTCGTTCCCTGTTAAGAGTTTGACTACGGCGCGATAAACTATCGTCGAAGTTCGGGGGCCACTCGGACAGTTAAAAAGAAGTGAATGAAACTTTCTCGTTGTCGCTGGCTCCCGAATACCGACGATATCATCGTGCGATGTACGACATTTGTGCGCCAAAGAGGATCTAAAGCAGTATAACAGTAGGAGGACACAGTAATAATAATCTATGCAGGTGAACAAATTGGAAAACAAGATAGTTTAAAAGCGACCAATTCGAAAGTACATCGTCGCGTAATTATTTTAAACCTTAATATTCAACTCACAATATCGCAAGTGAATGTCGAAAATATCGAACGTTCCAGTAGAAGAAGTGCTTCTGATCGGAATAAGACTGGAAACGCCGACGCGTCCCGGAAGTTTCCTGGAAAATGTGTGCCATCGATGTAGAGCCAAGCGAACTTCACGATTCCACTGAAAACGTTATGGGACCACTGAGCTCGCGTTCCCGACGGTGACGTCGCAAGATCAATCGTTCGTTGTCCTTCATTTTTTTCCTACGAACTTTACCTCCCTCCCCAGACGATTCTCCGCGTGATAAAACTTTCCGATGGCCGCATCTTCATATCGACTGCGAGCTGCTTGTTTTCGTGTTTCGTGTCTGCATTGCGCAGCTAATAATCTCAAAGCAAACTCATATTGGTCGATAGACAATACATTTCAGAAACGTTAAAAAATAATAATACGATAAACATAGGTAACCACCATAAATAACTTTGCCTATGCATGATACATGTATTCATTATCAACAATATTTTTGTTAACCACGTTTGTAACAAGCCGGGCTTACGGTTTACTTGGCCGCACAGTTTAGTGCATGTTACGTTACAAAATTCACGCCCACGCGTAAATTTGTTGGCTAGCGGAAAATAGGCATCGACGCGCGCTGATTCCCCGGGTCAATTTAAACGGCGAGAATTTCAAAGTAACAATGTCGACGTTTGCACAGCACAGTAGCGTGAGGGGCGACCCATGTGCCTGATATAATTTTGATCGGTTACCGGAATTACGCTCTTTCTCGCGTTTGTGCCGTGCGCACGTACAAAGGCGGGCTCTATCGAAGTGTACCAGTAGCCCTCCGGTTACGGTCAATTCGGAAGTGAGCACCACCGCGAACGAGCAGTCATTTCACCTAAACAAATTATTTCTTGGACAGAAGGGCCACGGCCGCCGCCCGCGCCGCGCGCCGGTGCAAAAACATGCCGAATGATTGCCTCGAAAATGTGTGGCTAGAATTCCTGCGTAGAGATTTTTGTGTCGCTTCGCCCGACGCGTTGTAACGACATACAACAACAATTGTATCAGTTACTGTTATTATGAAGGAAAATAATTTCACTTAATTAACGTCGCGCGGACAATGCCGAAAATGAGAATTATCGTGCAGCGCAAAATTTACATCTCATTACTAGCAATTATGAACTAAATCAAATTTACCGTGATAACGATATTCCGTGTTTCTCCACTCCGCGAATATGTAATTATATATGAAAATTCCAATTATAGTCTACTGAAGTACGAAGAAGAGATACCATTTGTGCCAATTACTTATTGCAAGTTGAGTCAAAGATCTGGTTTTGACCAACGATCGAACTCTCGAAGCAAAATGCATTCGTGATTCGAGGACTACCTGTGTATGTTTTTCTATAATAATCTGGAAATTTCACACAATATTTCAACGAACCACGATCTAGAACATCGCACCCGTTCGTTCAGTGGGACGTAAGATCTTCTTAATCGACGAATTATTCGCCGCTCAGTAACATCCATTTCGACAGTCCCCGTTTAATTCCACAGGAGCTGAGATTCCGTAAAGTAGCCGATTTAAAGAGCGACCCGTCATATCCAAACGATTCCCGCTGCAGACGCATTTTGTCATCACACTTAAAGGACACACTTTCGCGCTTGCACAAAGTGGGCGAATCTTTTGTTCGCTCGTAATATCCAATTATCGCCCTGCTGCCCACCCACCACCCAGGGCCATTCTACGAATTATTCTGGACAATTGCACTCTACCGGGTCGTAACTTAGAAAAATCGACTGTTGAAATCTTAAATCGTGTCCGCACTGGCAAATGCAGCGAAAAAAAACGACGAGGAAGGATCTTTGTGGAAGTTTACGCATGTTTGCGTTCTCGCGATTGTTCTCTGACGCTGCTTACGCAAAGAACTAAAAAGATACCAACATCAAACCTTTTCTGTATTGAAGAATATCCTTGAATTGCTATCTAATTAATTCAATTCTCGCCATTTCTCGAACTTCTGCACAAACAATAGTATATATTTAAACTCAAGGAACTCGCGTAAATGTTAATTATAGACTTCTGGTGAGGAAACCAATTGGGTTTTTCAAACAGGTGGAGTGAAGGGGCAAATAATAAATTTCGATTTTCAACCAAGATGGAGGCACACTTGATTGAAACACTTATACGTCAAGGTTGACGTCAGATATCTACGAGGAACACTTCTTACAATTAATATTTAATGCTCAAAATAGAATAAAACTACAGAAATGCTGTAATTACGTAAACGGTTAGTGCTGCCTTTGTTGAATAATTTCGATGACTGTCATCCGAGAGGAAGGCATGTTACTACAGCGCAGGGCAGAACTCGCGGTAACAAGCATCCAGCAACATTCTTATTGGCACTTTCGAGTTTTCGTTAGCCACACATCGTTATTGTGCACATCACAATAAAGTCAACCTTATCGAATTTCGATACGTTCTTGGCAGCTTGCCTGCATCAAAAATAAACCGCGCGACGGGCGTGACACGGTCAAACTTTATTTCCTCCCGGCAAAGGACGACGACTTTCACGATATTTAGGCGTTAAAAGGCGTCACTATTCGCGGGAGTCAGTCTTTGCGTCCTTCGATCTGTCGATTCCACTAGACAATCCTTCCGAGAAGGGCATAATTGAATGAAGAACGAGCATGGACTAATAAGAACACGATACACGGTGCAGTCGATGTAGAATGTAAATTTTCGTGTAATGCAATCAGAGAGGCGGTTGGAGGTTCGGGGCAGAATGATGGAATGAGAAAATAAAGGATGTGGACAGATGGACGGAGATAGAAGATAGAGACAGACAGAGAGAGAGAGAGAGAGAGAGAGAGAGAAACAATCGAGCCAGTATGATAATCGAAAATCTGAAAGGGTAGACTTTAGTCGATAGCACCGTGCAATAGAGGGGTGAGGAACAAATTGTACAATGTAAATTTTCGTTTAATGGCATCGGAGGAGTCCCTGAAGGTTGGCAAACTATGATTAAATGAGAATTTAATATAAAAAGATGGAAAGAAGGTAAAACGGGGGTAAGAACGAAAACAGTAAATTGGACAGAACAGAAATCGTACAAATGTGCTAATAACGCAGACACCTAACGCCATCAATTACTATGCTTATCGCGTTTGAACAGGATCCGGTTAGAGTGAATCGATCCGAACCCTTTCCGAAAGAATCAGTATCCCGTGTAATTTTCCTTGAAACGGTCATTTCTCTTCCCATTTCACCGTTTTTACGACCGACTGCTAACCAAGCCAGCCAACATTCGTACACCTACATGCACTCGTATTTGTATGGAGATACGAACATGTGCGCAAATTCCTGCGTATTTACATAGTTATAGAGCATGCACGTGTGTATATCCAAGTACCTATATACGCACATTAACGTGTAAACCCAACATACGAGTGCACGCACGCTTACATACCCTGCACATGCATGTAGAATAGCTGTAAGCGTACAGAGCATACATATATGTACAGAATGTACATGGGTAAGTAAACGCGCGTACGTTTTGAGCAGTCAAATTGTTGCGGCGTTTATGTACTCACTTCAGTGGACGATAGAAATTTCGTTACCCCCCGAAGGATGCCGAGGGGATGAGAGGGTGAGGGGGCGTAATTTTCTCACTAAGTACGCACGAAGCCACGTACTTATCGCCTCATCGTTATCTCTTCTCAACTTGCTTCTTTTTTTCGCATTCTTTTACCGCTTCTCGATCTCTCGCTCTTCGCCCTTCTTCTTCTTCTTCGGTCTACTCGAATCTTTAACATCATCCTTACATTTTGAACGGCCTTTCACAGTTCTCAGTTACGTAGCAAATATTAAGAGCGAACATTTTCAGTCTAAGTTGCGCAAACGGTAACGCGGTATATTAAAGCGTTCTAAACATTCCCATGTATTTCTTCTCTCATTATTTACCTTGACACACGGACACTTTTTGGTCCGGTTGTTTGCCTCCGTCTCTTTTTTACACGCTCCATTCTTTTCCGTCGCATTTCCCTTCTTTATCCTCCTACTTCTTTTTTCCTCACCCTCCCATGCTTTCTTCTCATCCCGCAATATATTTGATTACCCTTTTCTTGCTTCGTCTGTTTAAGTAAAATAGGATAACGCGAACTCGTGTAATATTAACGTAACATAATCTACTTTAACCTGTCAAAGATAAGTGGAACTCATGCGCAGCCAAATGACATTTTTGTTAATTCCGCCATGTTCATTCACGGATCAGTTGGTACTAGCATCATCAGCTTGTCGATCAAGTAGAGAGTTTATTACGATGATTTTCTTATTCGAATAAAGGCATTCACCGGTCGCAGAAATTGTCAATGCGGCGTCGTGTTCAAAAGTGCACGTACACTTAACCAGTCGGATTACTTTATTTCACTTTATTACCGGTTCCTGGATTTTTTTGGTTACTTATCGAAAAATGTAAACTAACGTGGTGCGATTTTGTCAGTGTCAGATTTAAAGTGACATGTGTGAACTGTATCAAGAAAGACAAAGTGTAGGAGGGATAGAGGATAGTCCGAAAATATGACGATTCAATACTTAAAGCATAAGCATAAGGCACTGGCGAGCCTCTCTCGGCATAGCCCGGTTTGATGCAGACAGTTGACGTGAGCTTGGCTCGTCATTTCGACGGAAACGGGGTAATACAGTTTTCATCGCGCTTACAAATGTCACATACGATTGTCTCTTCCTCTCTCTCTCTCTCTCTTTTCTCGCGACATTTCCTTCCGTACGGATTGTAATGTATAAATCGCGAAGGAGCAATTCGTCTCTGGCTGCCCGTTTTATTTTACAACCTCCTTTCATCCACCTCTGCAAAATTCAATTTGACGGCGGCCCGGGAGCGCAGAAACAAATTCAAATGTATTTCCCGCATCACATGACAACGACTTGGCGAGTAAGTACGTATAGACAAACGAGTGTTTGAGTAAAATTCCTTTTTGAAACGCCATACACTGTGTGCATATATGAAAATGTATATCTTTTCTGCTTAGTCATCATAAAATCTTAATCGCTTTAATTAAATCTTCGTTCATACCGCTACAGATACATTTAACCGCATTAAAGAAACTGGACGATACTAAGATCGAAATTTGGACGTTGCAAGTGGTGAAACCTGAACGAACAATACTTATGCAAATGTTCTCGCGCGTATTCAGAGAAAATGACCGTCGATTTACATTGGCGAGAACGTGAAAAAGAGAAAATCCTAAGAAAACCGTCGTGCAGTTGCGCAGAGAGGAACTTGCAATATGCAAACATTCATGAGTAATTTCAACGACGGTCGAAAGAAACGCCCCCGACTTACGAGCGATACACAACAGGCACAAGATTCCTCGACCGGGGGAAGATGGAAAGAGGTTCGCAACGGTGCCATCTAATGCTCCGTTTAATATTAAAAAGCCGCTGCCTTCGAAAGTTGCGAAAACTTTGGCCGAGTTGGTGCCTCGCACTCCGACGCGGACTGCGCGAAGAAGCTTCCGTAAGCCGTCCCCAGCCAGCTCGATATCGGCGAGTTCGCGAGCTTTCACTGTTATGAGTCGCGGAATGCGAAAAAAAATCAAAGAAAAGCGAAGGGGACCTCAAGCGCCGTACGATTTATCGATAAATCGCACTTCTGCTGGCGAGATGTGAGATTTTCTGGAAATATCGCTTTCCGTTAGCGCGGTCAAATTTTCATCAGCAAGCGTAATAATGGACGAGTGATTCAGCGAATTATAATACAGAGGTATTCGAGATTTCCCGAACGACCGGTGTCCGTTACAATGGCACATTCTTTTGTCACCTAAAAATCACGTACATATATTCAAATATTACCTCGGGAACAAAGAATCGCACGAAACATTTTCTGTCTGCGTATTCAATTTATTCTGTCGAAAGGAATCACTTGGATCTCGGTTCCAGCGTTTTTCCTGGGATATGCCATATATCCTTTCGCCGATAGCTTTCACCGCGATATGATTCTTAGCGAATTACGAGTCATATTAAGAAAACTGTCTTTGCAAACTGTTCTCGCATGTGCATCGTGCGACGACACATTGTCCTCCCGACAGCCTGAACTTTCAAATTTATCGCGTTCCATGAATCATCGCACACGTAAGTGATTAGGGAACGCAAACACGTACTTGACCCGCGAAGTTGAAAATCTGTCTAACTTCTGTCCGTGCAGTTTGATACGATCTACGTACGTACCGGTTGCAGATTCCGAAGCAACTGTCACTGAGCACGCGTGCAGCGGGTCGTCCACCAGGTAGCAGTCTGAGCAGTCTTTCCCTAGAGGACTCGACGAAATAAACTCTCCTCAGGGTCCCGCGACGTCAGACAGAGAGCGCAGCAAGGTGTCTGATAAGAGAGTCCCGAGTTTCCGCCACCTGTCGCTGCCCGTCGATCCTTCCCCGACTTCCGGAACTTCCTCTCGGCACTTTCTTCCGTCCAGTAGAAAATCCGTCGGTCGCGGCGCTCAGCGAGTGTCGCAAATCCAGCAGCGTCGCACTTTTAAAGTCGCTTATTAAACGGAACTCGTGAAACGCGTAGCGCTTCGAGTTCCTGCGCGGCGACCGGGCGTCAAATTTCTAAAAGCGTCGGAATCGATAAATCAGCGCGCTTTAAATGAATCAGCTGTTAAATCGACGGTGAAACGAAGAACGATTGAGTTAGCATTGTCGAACGACCGAATATAGCCGTGCAATCGCGACGCGCTCCTATTTCGACGCTCCGGAACAAACGTCGGATCTCTAAAGTTCTTTCATTGTCGAAATTAACGAAGTCGAACATAACGCGTCGACGACTCGTTGCCGGGAAGCTTGAAAAAATATTTGCAGAATCTCGCAGCAAACGTATGACGCGCGAACCATAGACGAATTACAGGGCACGGGACTCATACCTCATACAACGGACGAATCAATTAACGTTGCCAAACGAAGACGACAATCTCGCACTGAACTCTCACAGCGATCGAATTCTAATAAACATGCAGTCTCCTTCCGTCTAGGCAAAAAAAGAAAAACGCCTCGAAAACTTTCCTCGCGCCCGGCCCCCTCGACACCGAACGTCCCGTTATACACCGATGAATAATGTCGAAAAAAAGAAAAGAAAAAAGAAGAAGAAGAGCAGGAAGTACCATAGGCGACAGAATGAGCGTTCTCGCACTGAACTTGTACCGCAGAACTGTCGGTGCCGAAGGATCGTCCGCGTCGCGGCGCCGCTCTGTGGCCGGCGAGCGTCGGGGCGCCGAGAGAGAAAGAGCGAGGAGAGCGAGGAGAGCGAGAAGCAGAGAGTACGTGGGAGAGGAGCGTCGCGGCGACGCGGAGGCTGACGACGCACTGACTGCCCTCCTGGCTGCTGCCGACCGAAGTCGAGCGACGGAGCGGACCCTCCATACCCTCCTACTGCACCGACACGCTCTTGCCCGTGCCAAAACTCAATCCACCCACGCGCTCGCCCCCTACCTCAGCCCTAAAAACTCCTCACCCCTCTACTCGCCTTGTCCCCTCTACCCTTTCTCTTTCCTGCTGCTGGTGCTGCTACGCTAGTATTGCTGCTGCTACTGCTACTACGGCGAGTGCTCATGCTCATGCTCTAACTCGTTTGGCTCTTTGCAAGGGCGGGTGCGTTTTGCACATCGTCCGTACGAAAAGCAGCCTTCGATGCAAACTCAGGCCTCGGATTCTTTGCCACTGCCACTCCCTTGCGTCGGCCTTCTTTCGCCGGCTTTTCAGTGGTAATATGCTTTTCTTTCTGCAGAGTTCCTACGTGCTCGGTTTTTTCGTTTGGTACTTTAGACTTTAGGGTGTCTTATTGTTAGAACAGGCGTCGGCTCTGCGTCTAATTCGTCCGGCTTTTGTTTATGTTGGAGGTGAGGGTGGATGCGTTGGTCACGTGGATCGTACGGAGAGCAGCCATCTGTGCAATGCTGTGTGCCCCTTGTTCTTCTTGCATTCTTCTCTGCTCGAAGGGCTGCGGCGCTTTAGTTTGTACAATGTTCACGTCCATTTCTCTTCTTTGTTCCTGTCTATATTCTTCGACACCGCTTTCTGCGCCTGTTTCCTTCGTCCGCGAACTCAGGATTTCGTCTCTCTGAATTACACTCTTGTACTCTCTGTACGTCATACTCTTTCGGTCGATCCATTGCCGTCCTCCACCTTCTCACTTACCGTTTCTCACCTCGACAACGCCGATTGAGAGCAGCCGCTATAAGACCACACATCGAAGATCGCCGTAGTTTGACACAGTTACGTGGTGCAGAGCTCGATACACGGGTGAGTAATCGAAGAACGGAGAGTAGCCCCGAACGGAATCGAAAGTCGAGGACCTTATTGTAGCATCACGAGCGAATGGCAGGGAAGAAAATGGTGTGGCGATCGACGAATCGCAAACGCCTTATATAATCAACTGCGCGTGTTCGCAGCTTGCAAGCTACGAAGTGATAGAGACTCCACGGAAGGTACGTCAAATTACTCGTGTCTAAACAACTAAAGCGTAAGCTTCAAGATTGTTTGAAACTATGATAATACCCTGATAAATTGATCTACTGGTGCTGCTTACAAGCATAGTTACTTCAAATAAAGTCTCGTGTCAAATTACAATTTACAATGTACTCGTCCATCATTTCCAGCCGGGCATTTGTCACGGGGACAAAACTTCATACAAATAATTCCCTTGATTTCAACACCGCCTGCATTTTGACGCTCAATCGCACATTTGTGTGTACAGTATTACTAGCAGGGAAAATGGCAGTATACACGCAGCTGTTACTACGCGGCGGGAATGATTGAAATAGTGCAGCATATTGATTTGCACGAAGTAGCTCGTTTAAAGAGTGAGCAATTAAATAGCACCACGCCACTCACGCGTTCGCCATTCTCTCGACATGTCGTAATTAATTTTCATCATTGTTACAAGCGCATCGCGCCATTGTTATATTTGTCAAAGACCATCAGGAAGCAAGAGGCGAGTCATACACAGGATTAGTGGAAAAAAATTTGTTGGAAATTGTATTTAATCGTCGTGTGTCGAGTAACGATTTATTCCTTGGGCATACAACATTAATTTTGTTTGTAATCCACATTGTTACAATGCAATTTTCAATTCAAATACTGAATGCACAGGGCTAGTTTTATTATTACATATGACAATTTTCATTAAATATTATATGTGAACTTCCTCATTTTTTTCTCTAAGTAGAATATCGAATTGTCGGGCTAAAATTTGAATAAACAGCCACCCTCGAATAACAATTCACTTAACTTTTGTGGGTCAAATTTCAATAAATTCTTCTAGAATTTTATACTATATGTATAATTAGAAAAAGATTAAATTTTCTATAATCAGATCTACGTGCGACGCTCCATGTTATCTGCTTTGAAATTAATAGGCGGCAAAAAATGGTTGAATATGTATAATGATAGAGATATTCTATGCATGAGAAGAGCGACGCGATCCATTAATGACGATCTGATGTATTCCATATTCAACGAGTGGCAATTAGTAGATCGTCGATGCGCCTTTTTCATTGTGCTCAATAAAAAGTGATCCCTCTTTTTCCGAGAGTCACAGCAAAGGGAAAGCAATAAACGATTGAATACTGAAAGTAGCCAGTAAAGCTCTAGAAATGATTTACGAGCTAAATCTGTCTTCTTTTATTCAAAAGCTAGAAAAATGTTAACCCACATAATATCTATTGCATGACCCTTTACTCGAATGAGATTAATTTTGCGTATATTTCAATGGTTCGAAATACATCATGCAAACAATGTAATGGAACAAAAGCTTTTTATTCTCCACTCTTTTAACTACGGCCGCCGATCAATCACATTATTAGTGATTCGCCTATCAATCGATGCTTTTACGGTAGAGACCCACAATGTGCGTACAAACATTGACAAACCCATGACACGTATTTCGCGAGAGAGAGAGAGAGAGAGAGAGAGGAGGGATCAAAACGTGATTCGGAAAATGGTCCAGTTACACGTCCGCGGAATATCGGCATTTTGCCCTGAATGGCGTTTTCCTGCCGCGCGTTTACTCTTATTTTTGCTAACAAAAGCAAATTGATATTTGCACAATATTTTACCTTCGTATTATATGTTCCTTTTTGGAAGCCAACTTCATCCATTAATTGCTTGAGTGAAACCTTTTCAATAAATTGCGGCGATTACTGTCGGCAATTGTTACATATCATTCTGATATTTTTACGTGCAAATGTTGACACGTAGAGTTCATAAAGAGGCAAATATTACTTCGATTAGCATATATGCGAGTATATTGATTACGCTAAGAGCACGCTTACAATAGACACGTGGTGACCATAGTGCATTTTCGCGAGTGAGGACAAATTCTACATCAATATCCACATCAGCTAGTCCGATTACTGCGCCGAATGTTCAAATCTCTCGTTGCCGCTTCGATGCTGTTTCTGTCAACGTCATAAACGACAATAACCCGTGTGTCGAGGATTCATCGATGCCTGTTCTCCAAACCACACCACGCAGATGTGTACATACAGGCAGACGTAATTTTTATTTTCCCAAGTCGCCGTACATCCGTTTGGCGAATATCCGAATTTCGGATGCTGTATCGATGAATCATCAGTACGCGGTCTTGCAACTATGCCAAACATGTGAACAGACAAGAGACAAGATTTATTTTTTCTCGCTCAAATCTGTTCATACATTCTTTAACGCATATTCAGATTTGCTTCGCCACATTGATACTTCGATACCCATTCACTCAGCACGTCAAAGGAATAAAATAAATTTGAGAAATTAATTTTTACCACCGCAACCCAGCCGGTCATGTACCCTTTCGACGAATATCCGAATTTCGGACGGTTCGTCCCGATAGTCTCCGAGTTAAGCGACAATGGAAGCGTCGGCCAGCTGATTCTCCTCGTACATCCCGGGGATTATCGTCGACGCCGACAAGATTACGTGAAATCCAGCCTTCGTCGCATCTCTCCGGCCGCCCTCTCTCGCTCTCTCATCTCACTTCATCTCCCTGTGTTTCTCCAGGCGCGCCTGTTCTCACAGACGAAACGGGCTAAATGAAACTGATGCCGGCGAGGCCGACGAGAAGCGGCAAAGTTTGTGCAAAGAGAATTACTCCCGTACCCTCGAGTTACCTTCACAGCGTACTCGAAGCATGAAAATCTTCCGTGCAGGAGAGCAAACAAAATCCAATGTACAGTCTCTGAGCGACGGAGAAAAGGTACTGACTCTGGAGTCGGCTTGTTCTAGCGTGGCACGTTCTTAAACTTCCCTTCCATTCGATACATCTCGCGAGATACGTGATTCTTATATGCCGGTAAATAAGTCTTCTTACAGCTACTGGCGGTCTGCTTTCTCGTTGTATATTCTGCTCTCGAGATTTGTCGTGTTTGCTCCACTGTGATACGCGCTCCGGTTACAATAATAGAATATCTGAAGATCGTACAAGCATATGGATTTCAGCGTCATCAGGTGTATACGTTATATGTAATTTACTTGCGAGAAATAATGTCCTTTGGTAACTCGTATTGCGCTGCAAAGTACGACGCCACACAACATTGTGATTCCAATTATATAAAAAGTTTAATAATTAGTAAAAAGAAATCCCACTAATCCCGCATGCTTGTATTCCCTTATCAAGTCTTGATCGAAAGCATCGAAATCGGACCGCCCACGCTTTTTCTAAAAGGAGACAACGTTTACGTAAAGTGGAGACGTCAAGTTCGGTATCTACGCCGACGACGCGACGACGGTTCACTTTATACCGCGAAAATCGAGCCGAACGAAGCCTGTTATCGAATCCAGCTCTGCTTCGTTCCTTTGTTAGAGGATCCTTTCGGCTCGTCTAACGTCGCACGTTATATGCATTCTCCAACTGGCGATGGAGTCATGTACGATCAAACATCTGCCTTCAGAACTACTCGCGACACTTTATTTGGCTTAACGGTTACCAAGTGAATTATGCAAATAACTTCCTACTACATACTGCATCCCTACACACGCCTGCCTGAGAAAAACAACTAATTTAATAGGCGCACTAAGAAAAAATCTTTCGAATAAACGTGACTCCTATTCCGTTGGAAATTGAACTTCGAAAAACTCCGTCTTTTTTCCGTGTCGTACGAATGCGTTGACTAAAGTCACCCACTACCACTACATATGTATACAGCTATACTCAACGTGCCGATTTCGAAACGCGATGAGGTGACAGCGCGCACGCGAGAAAAGAAAATCCTGACGGCTCGTCTGAAATCGACCGTCGTGATCGAATGGTTTATAGTGGGAAATTATCCAGCGGTCGCGGGCCGGTTGGAAGTAACCGGGTTACTCGCACCATTCCCGATCCCCCGGCTGCTCGTGCAATCAGTTCATAGCCGTTCGAATCACCCTCCGTCGTTCCGCCGCGCCGTCCCTCCGACTCCGCAGGGTTCGACAACATGCGAGCTTGCAGGGCTTCGTGGAAGCCTCTGCGAATCGGCAAAATGACAGTCGGCTCGCATCTGCGGCTCAGCAGAGACGAGCAACCCTTCTCTGTTGCAATGCTGATTACGAGGCTATCGAGGGAAACGGCGGACAAACCGATCCCGACCGGCCGCGGAATGCTCGTCATTCAAGGCACGCCAATTTCTTTCTGTTTTCCTTTGTGCGCTTTCTTTGTGAGAGCTCTCGCTCTCGCTCTCGCTCTCCTTCGGTGGCGTGCGGTAATAGTGTTGCGAGCCTGTGATTAGGGAACTGCGTCGGCAAT
Organism: Priocnemis perturbator; assembly: GCA_963942575.1. Classification (NCBI taxonomy): domain Eukaryota; kingdom Metazoa; phylum Arthropoda; class Insecta; order Hymenoptera; family Pompilidae; genus Priocnemis; species Priocnemis perturbator. The sequence goes on along the minus strand of OZ012643.1, from coordinate 20,696,626 downwards.
CGAAACGTGCCGTGGTATGTGACAATGGTTCGAAGTGGAGGTAGAGCACATAGTAAAAGTTGCTTCAGTACCGTGAACCCCTCGATACGCAGGTCACTTACTGATAAAATGCTCGTCATTCCAGTCACGCGCGTGGCGTTCTCTTGCGTCTTCTTCGTACGCGTGGACGAATGGGCGTCGCTATTTTGTGCTTCGGAATTTCGGCGCAGCGTGATAAAGTTAATTGCTGGTAAGAAAAATGTGCCGTGCCGGTCGGGGACGCGGTAGTTTGGGCGGAACGAAAATGTCGACGGACTCTCGAAACGTCGAGCGAGAGCACGTAGCAAAAACTCGTCTAAAATCGTGGAGGTTCATGAGTCTAATTGCAAAAATCACATTACTCCAATAATCCACCAGCTCCTGATAACTGCAATTATCGAACTAATTCAAGCCGCATTCCGTAATAGAATCAAATTCTTACTAGACAACTTTGATTCTTCGAAAATAGTTTTACTCGATATTCCCGTGGTCGGTTACCGAAGTCACGTAAAACCATCGATTGACACCGCGCTTCGAAATGTCAGCTTGCGTTCATTTTCCTCGCACGGCATTATGTTAGCAGCTGTGCTCCTGATGTCTGTCACCGCGACGCCGCCGGTGCTGGCACTTGAAAGGGACACGCTAATCGACGTCGATTCGTCTTCGAGCGAGAACAATTTCACGACCACCGACAGTTTCGTCATTCTTCGCACACCCAGCGACTTGGAGGTAATGGCGGACGTTCTGGTGGACGAGCCCAGGAACGGGACGAACGTGTCTCATCGGCGAACATTGACGCCGCCGAAGGACTGGGACGACCAGATGCCGAAATTGACCTTCCCCAGAACGACGCCGGACGAACGTTACAAGATGGCCAGCCTGCATTTGGACAAGGGACTGTTCGCTTTCGGCTTTCTGCGGGGCTTCCTATCGCTCGTACAGCCCTACGACATACCGATCGGTGAGAAACGAGAATTTTGGTAGCGAGGATTATTGCGAAGGCTAACGAAGCATTTTCTTATCGTCGAATAGAGAACCTCCTCCTTTTTTCAAGTAGGTTAAAAATATAAATTTCTTCTACCGTTCATACTAAGCGTTCACTTTCAATTTTCGACATTAACGATCGACATGACTCTACGCTTAGACAGAGTCGCGAGTCGCGGAAAGAAAGTGCGGATCGTTCCGTGCGTTCAAGTCATTTGCTCGACCTGCATCACATTCCGACCACATGAAACGGCATCTGAGAGTTAATTCCCGTCCGCTGAAGGCTTACCGTGTCGACGGAATATAAGCTGCTAAATTTCGACATTGCGAAAAGTATACACGTGATTCGGACGAAGGTGGGAATAGGACAGCGGCTTTGACGCCAAAAAATTCCTCTAGAATTTTCGACGTGCGCGGATACAGAGAATGAGATGCCGGAAGTGGATGAATATAATATTTTAATTCTAAAGCAATCTTTTTGGGAAGCGAAGTCATAAGTGTATCTTGAAAGAGATTATTATGCTCTTCTTGTCAAAGTCGTTTCGTTTGCCACAAGAACATTTATAATGAAGGATGAGTTGTCATTATGAAGATTATCCATCCTCAGGGGATCATATGTCAAACATATCTTCTCTGTCTTTGAGAGTATGATTTATTTTTTTTAATACAGACGTCTTTTGCTTGGGTTACAGATCTTTTGACCGACGTGATAGATAATCGAATAACAACGAACAAGCTTATTTCTGAGGTAAGCGTCAAATGTACCAACGGAGGTTAGCACGATTTCGTGTTATCCACCTGAAATATCTTTCGCATTTAAAATGCGGAATTTTGTACACCGGAACGCTAGAGAACCGGAATAGAACCGGAATAAAACAGAAATTTGTAGATCGTAATTGTCTTGCCGTGACGTGACACACATGCATAAATATATGGAAACGACAGAAAAAATTGCGTTGAGAGAAAGTTTTTACCGCGTATTATTTCCTAGTCGTTTTTTCTCCACCATGCTGGCGTCACGAAATAGTGCAATTTTTTTTCCTGAAAAGGGTCTTTGATGCTCTCGTGTACGATAGAGTTTTCTAGGCACCCATTAAAATGCTATTGAAGTTTGGATTAAGGTACTCAACCTGTATCCTATGAATGATATTTTATAAATTTAATCTATTTATGATATTTCAAGGAATGTATAAATGTTTCTGATATCGAACGAAATAACGAAGCGCTGGCTAAAGCTAACGATCAACACTAATAACTGAGAAAACACATTCGTGCGGAAACAGTTGAATTAGCCCATAGTCTCTTAAACCAGACATGAAGACAGTAAGAAATGTTATGTGGTTTTATGAATGTCTAATTCGAACAATTTGACTTGTTCTCCCGGACGATCGTAGTCGATGCACGTGGAGGCAGTCTTTCTAAGCATCGTAGCTGTCTGCTGTGTTCTCGCTTGCATAATACCGGGCATGGAACTTTGGCTCTCTTGTCGTCCAATCAGGGAAGATTATAAACCCTGCCGACACCCGAATGCACTTGCACTTCTTCTCGCCTTTTTCGTCTGTTTACTTGGGTATGTAGGCATTCACATATAGTGTATTATGGTAAGGTTGCTATGTTTTGACGACTTAACTTTATTGCAGTGTTATTAATTAAATATTATACACAAATTAATATCAATAGTTTCTTTTAAATAAACTAGTACGTTATTATTTATATGCTCAGTGACATTCCAATAAAGTTAACGATTTCCAGAAAATCATAGGCCCGGGGTAAAACAAAGTCTTGAACTTTTCACTATTTACACAGCATTAAGCAGTCATTTATTTGTGTTAAAAGAGATTCGAACATATGAGCTGAGGTTTGTACTTATAAGAACATACTACTATTATTGGTCGAAGCACTCATATTAGATTCGTCATTTGGTTTGGAAATTAGTTTCAACTAGCTTGATCCCATCACTAACTGTCGAAGCGTTTGTCAATGACGTTGTCTTCTCAGTTTCGCACACGGTAAAAAGAATCTTCATTAAATCCGTGCTTTTATTCCCGTTCGAGAGACGACCGACGTCCAATTACCGACGAACGAGAGTAATCATTCTTTTCGAGCCAACCAAGGACAATTAATGTCGTAATTATACCCCATCTTTTTACCACCACCACCCCTCACCATTTTCTCCGATCGGCATCGTGCGGAAAACAAATCCCGCTAATACAATGAATCATGATATGAAAGAATCGTTATAACGACAACTAATACGAAAATTGAGCGTCGCGTGTTTTTTTCGCTGAATCCTGATTCAAATAAAGAAATATCCTGTCTAGATAACTGTTAGCCGAATAATATAGTAAACTAGAACATATTTATGTTACGACGTACAATTAACACACAAACACACTTTGAAATAGATAGTCTTCAACAGATTTCGAAGCATTTTAAGGAACAATATAAGTAATACCTGACTTGTAATCCACCAAATGCAATATGTGAGAGTATCTCATAGCAGGCGTTGCCTTTTTATAGGCACAGTAAAGTACGACCTAAGTTATGGCATACCTCTGACCCCCATCTAAGTCTAGTACTCTATTATCCGCTGTAGAACCAAACAACACACGCACACACACACAGGCAGACACGACGACGACGACATTCTGATCCTCTTTCATTTGCTCATCAATTTCTCTCAGAGCCTGCGTCGTCACCATAATAGTCTGCAACGAGACTGTCGGCACGGGCGTAGAGAAAATCCCAATAGCCGCAGAAACAGCTCTTCAGGATATGGATGACTACCATGTGGGCACGACAATGCAACTACGAAAATCTCTCACGAGAAGCCTCGACGTTGCCAGCGAAGCGATTCTGGCTGATTTGGATAGTGAGTGAATTCTACATAGTCCAGAAATGACTTGATCATTCCTATAGCGAGATCATTTCATTACAGATCATCGTTACGCAAGAAAGTGTATAATTTGCCCACCAATACACCTCTACTCCACCACATATCCCTTTACCAATCACATTTCTGCACCGCACAATGCGATTAACTGATACGTCAAAGCCAGATACCCCAGACCTGTTAAAATAATATATGACCAAGAAAACATATTTATATTTTACACAATTCATCGCACATCTCGTTGAAGCACGCTTATATTCACCTAGAAATGCGTCTGGCGTTCTAATGCGAAGTCACTGATCCCTTACGCTTGCGCCTTACGCGAAACAATGCGATTACCTGAAACGTCAGCAGGACAGATCCGGAGATCGGTCCTCCGACGCCATCAAGGCGTTCCCCGTCCGCTCTGAAATCTCACGTTATCACGTTAACGCTTCGTTTCAATGGTCTCAGCGGTAAGCGTATAACGTCGACGCGAGGCGGTCGAGCGAGACACTCGTCAGCCCGTGAGCGTAAATCGATCCGCACACGCTCACGAGACGTCGGATTACCGGCGCACGGCGCACGGCGCGCCGTCTAATGAACATTCATCGGCGGCAGAGAGACGCGCGACGGACGTCTAATGAAAGCTATCGACAGTCTGTAATCGTCCTGTAATGGGCCCATCGTCGCCGGCACGTTAACAACCCCCGCAAATTGGCCTCGTTAGCATAATGCAGCTGCAGGGCATTATGCGCGTTTGCCACACAAAGCTCGCACAGCGACCGCTTTCATCGACTTCCGATTTTCGAGCTGCCTGACGGGCCAGCGGAGGATGCCGATACGCGCGAAACGTTCGATGCACGACGATACGTCCGAAACGGCGCCCGATTATATTTGTACCCCGGCACTTCGTTGAGACGCGCGCCTTGTGACCGGCGCACAAAGGTGCGATTCATGCTTTCCGAACTGTGAGCTTCTGTTTCGGGGTCACGCGCGAATGAAGGAGACGATGCACTGGCTGCAACTGTTCGCATGCCTAACAAAGTTCGACTTTATAGCCTGAGAAAGCAAAAATCGTTGATCACGCGTCACACTCTTAGCTACTTCATTTGTCTCAGATGATACCGCGTCGCATCGCGTATGGCCGTATGTCGTCTACCGTGTGGCGTGTGCTGCTTGCGTCGATAAAATTGAGCGCGGGATCGAATATTTTTCGTGCGCGCGGCTTCGGCCCTCGCTCACGCCGTTATTAATGCGCTTGTCTCGTAACTCGTAAAGGCTCAGATCAGCGTCACCGTTCAACCACCTGCAGCGGCGCGCAATTCCTATCAGATCCCGATAACGAGCGACGTTATAGGCTGGATAAATTATTACCGCCCGGCATCGACGTGACGAGATTTACAATGTCGACGCTGACACATTGTACAGCAACGATGGTGTGCGGACGTCGAATGGTCGTTACCCTCCCCTTTTTTTTGCTCGCTCTCTCTGTCTCTCTCTCTCTCTCTTTCTCCTCTTTTTTCGTACCGTTTTTAATGCTCCTCATCATCCCTTTGCCACCTTTTTATGCGCGCACATCCACCCCGCCTTAAATTTCTGCCACCAACCCAAATTTTTCAAGATAACGTTGCTCATTGATAAGTTCGTCGGTGGTGTTCCCCTCATTTGCATAATCCGCGTTTCGTCGATTGTTCGAACTTTTGGGCGATAGCGAGCAAATATACGGGGTGTGCGTTCTATTGGGGGCGAGCTGGGTTTGGGGATTGCGAACGTTGGGCTTAACGTTGGCTCGATGAGATTAGACGTTGGGTAGGTTTTAGATTTTTTCCACCTACCTGGCTGCGTGGCATTTATGTAATTAATTATTATTTTAACCTCCACGTCTAATTATATCGTCCAGTTATCGTATTATAATTTCCACCATTGACAAATAATGAGCAATGCTTGTTTTTGTAATTTTTAGACGTAGAAGAACTTTTGGGTAAACCTGTGCAAGGCGAACTTTCAACAGAGACAGGTCTCGACGTCGCACTAGATGCACTTCTCGATCTCGCAAACGGTAAGAACCCTGAAATCGGTCGCATCATATTATCTTATGTCAGTATTTCCAGTTTATCCTACAAAGAGAATACAAAAATTAATTTTAACCAATATTGCATACGAACACGAGATATACGCAACGAAATAATCTAGGTAATGATTCATCTTCTACTAATATTTGCAAAAAATCAATTTTCTATGATCATACAAATTTTGTTCACGCAACCGTTAATGTAGGAATTGAGTGCGTTTGAGAGCTCTAAGTTATTTCATTCAACACAATGCTCGTTTACATGTTGAAACAGCATTGAACACGAGTACAACGTATCACGTATACACCTATCATCTCGTGTTGCTCACACACATTGTATGACAAAGGCTTTACTTTGGCAATAGTTAGCTGCTTAGCATTGACTGCCAATGTGTGATGCCCGCTTTGATGTATGACATCTGACGGATAATGGCGCGGGTGTACATATATGTACAACTATGGCAGAGCACACATCGTGAACGCTGCACTCACATACAGGGTGTTTCATTGATACTAATCAGGATTGGTCTCAATTATTCCACTGCAGCTGATGATATTCATCATTCATGGCTCCGGATCATTCATTGTCTAGGATACTTAATGCCAAGTATCATTTTTGTTTCTTGAAAAGTAATATTCTGTCTAAAGTCGTTACGTTGGCATTCGAAAAATTCATTCCTCAAGCAAAATGCAGAGAACTATCATAAAAAGGCGCTATCAATTACAGTGGTAATACCGCAGAGGCGATAACGGTTGCGAATAGCGCACAATATCCTGCTTATTGTCGGGAATGCGCCGGATAAGCACGTCGATATATCCTGTTGAAAAATTGCACCACTCCCCGCGCACTTGGCCGGGTCGTAATTTTTCATGCAATTTACATTCCCGCCTCTCGGATCAAGTTCCGCGACATTATATCGTTGAACAAACAAATTCGCTCCCGGGGAAAATAGTATGAATAATGGTATTAAAACATGGTGTCCCGTTCCAAATGAAAGCATGCAAATCGACAAAAACGGTCGAAGATTGTATTACAGTTTCACAAAGAGGCGCGATAAACAAATACCCAATGCGTTATTGCTTCCTTGTAAAGGGTATATTGTATGACTTTTAAAAAATATTTGTAATACTCTGCAACGTTCATATAAAGAATTTTCGTCTAAACGCAAACCGAAGAGCGACTGATTCATCGGTAAGCGTTAAAACATACCACAATTAGCACCGAGCAATTCGTCCAGCTGAAGATCGAAATTTTCGACAAATCGATGCGCCCCATCGAATCGACCGTATATGTGATGATTTGCATGGACGCTACGACGCGCACGATCGCTGTTACAAGAGACGTATTCACCGTCACGGATGGTTAAGTTGCCACCGGTAAGCTGGCCTGGTCTTGCTCGAAACTTCACCGTTAAGTGACCTCCTCGACCTAGAGTGTCACTTAGTCACGGTACTGAGTTACTAACTGCGCACTAACTAAATTAGTACGTACCACCGTGACGAGCCCGCCCTCCGCACCACTTGCCTCCGTCTTCCAGCCGAACCGTCGCGTCGGCGTCGGCGTCGGCGTCGGCGTCGCCTGAGCATTCAGCTCACAACCCCCGCATGTATCTCTCTGTATGCGCACACGTGCGGGTCCATTCGTGTTCAACATCGCGGTGTGCCCCGTTTCACTCCGCCATGCCTTTATGAATATGGAAAGTGTCACTTTTTTTCGAGCCTCTAGTAAAGATGTTTAAAGATGCATATGTAGATGCGTACGTCAAATATACAGTATGCATGTACGCAGATATTTTGGATATCGCCTTTGCATGCTGTTTATGCGTATCTTCTCCCTTTTTCTATCGACGTCTACTTGTTGTGATACTCTTTGTTTCGGCTAGAAAAGCAAATTAAGATGCAAAGTGTAATACAAAAGTTTGATACAGTTTGCTTGATCATGGCATAATCGTGATTTACATCAAATTGTTCTATTAGATCCTCTCGGCTTGCATCTTCAAGCTATATATATATACAACTGGAGATGACGTGGAAAAATCAAAATGGAAAAATTGTCATTTTAAATCGCTTCCTAAGTATCAGAAAACATTTTAAACAACTAAATATACACGATAGCCAATACTTCCCGGTGCACAGAGGCATTCATTATAATACCAATCCGTCTTTGACGATACTCACATCTGGCCGTTCACTACCTTTCACTCGGAATGGAAAACGCTCAAACGAAGAATCTCTATGGCCGGGAAATGCGAGTGGCTTTGCAGTTGGCAATCCTTTCCAGTATTCCAGTATTTCCGTACCACTGATCCCCCGAGGATCACTCAAATTCGAGCTCGTACAATCCGTCTCCCCTCAAGCCTGAAATTAAACACAGTGTGTCGGAGAAAACGAAATAATTGAGAGACAACGTGTGCGTACTTGATCAAGCCGATGCCCAATCCCGTAAGTCACCTCACTGTTCGGATATGTTCCAGCAAGCCAAGAACTGTCGGCGAGGGGCGAGTCATTGTTGAAGGAGGGCGAGCGGGCGCGGGAACTCGGAACGGAATTGAGCCGTGAAACCGAGGAGATACGTCGTGACTTGGAGAGTACCATAAGAGCGTGCTCGGGACAGGATCGTCCTCTCTGCGCCATCATCGACCCCTCCGGGCTACGGCTCGCCTTGCGGATGGAGCGGGTAAATAAGAATCGTAAACGACACCTCCGTCGGCTCCGTCTTCGTCCCTTATCGCGATGCTAGCCAGCGACCGGGGGTCGCTTAAATTTCGACTGCCGACCGTTGCTTTTTCCACCACCCGGCCTGACGATCATTCGATCATTCCCCTTTGGGCTCTTTGTCTCTGTTGCAGCCTATCCGCTGCCAGGAGAAAGTAGTCTCTCGACGCACTCACTTTCTTTGGGGGCAAACGAAAATATTAGCTCAGATCACAGTAAGCTCGTGGCGTTCGGTTCACTGTAATGATTGATGAGAAAGGAACATATTTATTCGTGAGATCCCTCAACTAGGTTGCCATTCTCCTGGTGTCTAGGTAAAAAATTACCCAACGTCATCAGTTTCACATTGTCACGGGCATTCGATGCTCACAAATGTGGCTTCTTATTACACCTTCGAAAGCAATCCGAACGTGCATCGACGGATCGCAAAAAGCCGCTTTCTCCCCTCGGCCTAAACGAGATCGCAATCAGGAGTGGCCAATAATTAAGACGCCAACTACCTACTCCCGCGCAACTGGCGATTTCTCTCCGCTGCACTTTGCGACTCCCGTGTATAGATAGGACGAGTTTGCACCGCTCGAATCCCATGCCCGTTTCTCACATTCGTCCCGCATCGTCTTCTAGCCACCCACGGGAAGGGTGAATTTTATTTAATCGCACACGGCAACCCTATGTGCCCACTGTAAGTTTCGAAATCGTCCAACCGGGCGATGTGCCCAAAAGTGGTTCGAAAGGTCCAACTTTCTTCTATTACATTAATTGCAGCAGGGCGATTGCCTGTGCGAGTATTTCTAGTTTTAATTTAACGTCAATCGATGTTATGTTTTGTGAATACGTGGAAACCGCTGATGCCGACAGTGGCCTGATTGTGTCTAATTTCATCGGCACATATAATCATTTACATTTATCAAGGTTTTAATATTGCCGTACTACAATCGAAATTTTCCTCATCAATAAACTATAAATGCAACGTTTCTCGCGCGATACTACTGCTCGTCGCAGCAAATATTCATTGAACTGCTCCCATTCCACTGCCCTACTTATAACTAATAATGCCGCGAGGTACTCATTGATGCCTTGAAATCGTTTACCGTTTACTAGAATTATGAAATTCTCCATAACGAGTATCGAGAAACTTTTAACTATAGATATGTATACAAAGGCCCGTAACATTCCGAACGAGAGACATTGAAAATTTTATGAAAAGTTCTCGTTTCTAGGTCTGTCCGATTCATGCCAATACCCTGTACTGTTCAATTATTAAGTAGGGCAACGTTATCTCTTGAATTTGTTCTCCGCTGTTCATTGTATGAAAAGCATGAAAAATATTCTTTCTAAGATGATGATGTTATTCATTAGCAAGTTACTTTTGCTCCCGATGTAGTATGGAAGCAGTGTACTGAATCTAAAGGTTCTCTTGTTCTCAAAGAATCAGAGCGTAACTATAAACCGTTATCGATACACAATCCGAATAATCCGAGGCAGAAAAGTTCTAGCAAAATGAGAGTGCGCCAAAGCGAAAATACCAAAAAGAGCTCTTTGGGAATCGAAACCAATGTAATCCATATTCTATATGAATGCTGTTGCTATTAATCTGTACATAGACGTGTGTACATTTTCGGTAACTTCGGGTTTTTTATCAAACGAAAAAGACGTCTGATCTAGTATTTTATTACTGTTGCCAGCGTACCTAAGTCTGACACTCGACGAAAAAGTTGCAGCGCACGAAGCCTCCCAAAGAAGCGACAACGCAGCCCGAATCGAAATGAACGAAATTTTGTGATCGGCGAGCGATGTCGCCTGCATTTCTCTATCCTCATCGGGAACAAATTCACGTGATGCCTGGCAAATGACAGTCGCCGAAACGGTTCGATAAAATGTGCCTCGTGCTCGGCAAGCCAGTTCGACGATGTATTAACGAGTTCAAAGATACATTCACCACGTGTCTCGATTTCCGAGATATCTTTTTACGCTCAATACTTCACTTACACGATTTCGATAAACGCCATATACTGTGACTTTACGCCACTGATTCGATCCACCAAACCCTCTAATAATACAGTGCTTATAATACAGAAAAGTTCGTATAGTTTAGTCAAAAACTATGACGACCCCGGTACAACACAGTACTTCTTCGAATTTACTTAAATATTCGAGTTACCTGAAAATTTACTCGAGAAAGAACATGTAGTTCGCTCGACTCGGCACGACAAAATTTTCTTTTTACTCGAGTCTATATGTTTGATATATACCTTTCAGCTTTTGAGAGACGAACGTTTGCAACGACTTCGCGGCGCTAGTCGCGAAAATCTGACTGAAGCTAGTCGCCAGGCGCGAGGGGAATATCTTCACGTGCCACATCACATCGCTCGAAGCACATTGGACGCACGAAACCGTAAGTTAACAAACTTTACATCTCCGTTAGCGCACCGTCACGACACCATACCGAACAATTTCATTACGTCGCATAGTTTTAACGTATGCTATCTTCAACTCTGCATTCGTAATATCGGCAGCACATTATCATAGCATGAAAATGGATGCAGTAGTCCCATCGCATGCGTAGCCCGAACTCAATCTCAGTCTCCTAACAGGATCAGTAGTCGTGGTTAACCACTATTCCGGTGCACTTCTCAGCCAAAAGTCACTTCCATCCATTCACACATACGCACACATACACGCACCTACACAAGTAATAGACGTACGACTAGAATAACGTATTATAATTCCGAAGAAAGCGCACAATACGTCCATTCAGTGTCACGTCCTCCGAAAAACGTGAAACAGGAAATTGAATGTGACAAATGCAAGAACCTTTCACGATCTCCGCATACGAGGGAAAGTAAAAATATACGCTAAAATCGATTGCTGGGAACGATAAGCCGAAATGTATCGGCTACGAACAACCGCGCCGACATGAATGTGACAAGGGCGGGGGGGGAGGGGAAGGGAATAGCTTACGAAAGGATAGTAAAGGCAGTATGGGTTGCAGGGCGCGAGGCGCATTTGCCGCGATTAAACCCGTTGCGTAGCCCGATAAATCTCAACGCCACGTAGCGCACCACAACCCCCATCGTGCATATTTCATCGGTACTTAACGTACGGACGGCCGGCTGTCTTGCAATGGCGCTACGTCGGGTCGTTTCTGACCCATGCTAAGGTTTCCGTTATACGCGCTGTTAAACAGAGTCACTATATTAAAATGAATTTCAATGATATTGCCTTACTAACGTAGTTTTATGTTTCTCTTACAATTAGAGATACTGGCAAGTTTTACAATAGTCAAGTAATCGTTTTTTGGGGGTATTTCTGGAAATTCTATGTATTATCTCTTGAGCATAGTTTACTCCACAAGCTTTAGAATAGACAGAACACAGAGGATTATCAAACGTTAAGAAATATTTCAAGCTTCCTATAACCGAATTTCCTGTATTTAGTGTGTAATCCGTTGAAAATCGAAAGAGCTACATTCCTACGATGGTCACTCGAAAGTCGTAAATGTTCTTTTCGCGTTTTCGATTCGTTAGCCGACAATCAAGGTTCCATCGAAGCACGAGATGAAGGTATAAGCACGCAAAGCAATACTTTCGGGCTTTCCCCGAATCGAACAATTCTTTTATTCCTGCAGAATAAGCAGGAATGAAAACAGGGACGGTATTCAAATTTTCCAACAGCGTCTCAGACAGTATCGACGCCTCTTCCTTCGCTCGATTGATTCTGTCTCACTCTGTTCTCCGCTTCTTCGCTGCATCGCATTTGGGATACGTCGCGTCGACGACGGCAGGCCAAACGTCAGCGTTTCTTTTTCAACAAAATCTCAACAAAGAACAAAGAACGAAAGACCTCGGGAGTCGAGAAAAAAAAAAGCGAAACAAAGAGTACCTCGGTTCTTAATAAGCTTGTACGTTACGTAATTTATGTCGCTTGAACGAGGCGAGGAAACTCGACGAAAAACGAAACACGGAGAAGAACGGGGAGTAGGATAGTAGGAATAACAACGACGACGCAACGAGACTTTATCTTTAATAGCCAAACGAAATGTGGAGCAAATGTTCGGAGCAAACAGTGTCGCGGTATCCGATAGGACGGCCCCTTCGGGGCATCGCTCGGTCGGAACTTTCGCGATGAGGATCAGTGATTGATGCCGAATTGTGTGGATAGAGGGGCGACGATATTGAAGGGAGGAGAAGAGATGAGACAAGGAGCAATGTTGACGAGTCGTCGTGTCGCGCCATGTCGTAGACCTGTACTCCTTGGGGCGCTGCTCTTACGTCGACAGAGTCGAATAGGGACGAAAGATTAGTCTTTACCTTTCGGTCCACAAAGCCAATTGACTCAGAGCATGCGCTGTCGTTTTTAACTACTTTGTGCTTTGACTACAAATCCCTAAGAGAGCCGTATTTTGTTGCATGTGCGAATTTGAAGATTTTTAACACTGAAACGCGTATTTACGTTTTAAATCACTCTCGACTCCGTACCTTTATGGTACTCTCAACGTCTGCTGTTCTCCGAAAGGTGATTCTTCGCGCAGCCGGTATTTTTTTTTCGTCTGACATGAAGTCCCGTAAGATGATGACTCTATCCTATACCAGTATACCTTGTCTGTGCCAATAGAGTCAGAATGTCCTCTCCGACCCTCCGATTGACGAGGCCAATAAGAGCTAACGCGAAATCTATATCGCGTTATGGTAAGCCAAAAGTTGCCAAGAGAGTGAGTGAGAGAGAGAGAGAGAGAGAGAGAGAGAGGGGAGAGAGGGCAGAAAAATCTGCGAGACCCGTCTGCTTATCGGTCGGAGGGTGAATTTGGTCACGTATAGGCTCGTTTTCTTCCTTTCTTTGCAGACTCGGCATGTCGGAGTAATGATATGACATTAATCTCTGTAGAACTGTCGTATGATTGATAATGATAGAGGATATATGTTTTGCTTGAAAATGATACTGCCTGAAAGACCACAAATGGCATAGCAGCTCGAATTAAAGTAATAGAGACAACGAATTAATATGCATGTCATACAAGCATTTTTCAAACTTTACAAACCATTACTTACTGCGTACTACGACACCCGGCAAACTCTGGTAAACCAACAGCTCACATTCAAATTGTCAAATCCGTTTCCGCGTTGAATTAGAGAAATACAGAGTTTCCAGTGACAGTAAAGGAACTCGTTTCGGTATAATGCAAAAAGCGGGTCCCAGAACAATTCGCCTCGTTTCGACTTGCAGATACGACAGCTCTTATAACGCGCCCAGCAGGATTGGCGTGTTAGTAAAACATAACTAGAACGGTTTGTCGCGGCGTGGAAGAAGAAATGTATAACTACATACGTCGATCCGCTCGCGGCCAGTGCCTTACAAAGTATCCACACATCTACATTGCGAAAACTGTTTGTCGCTTTTATCAAAGTATAACGCCACAGCTTATCTCACTTCGTAAGCTCGCGACGAAAAAGCATCCCTTAAAATATACAGAGTGCACGATAGACATGTTTACCCGGAGAGAAAATTAGTTTTGCATGCCACACGCCGGACATTCTCCGTAGGCCGGCAGGCTTGCAGCGCGAAATGATACACGCTCAAACGCGAACTTTATCTTACCGCAGAGATCCGCCGGGAGATCAGCGCCGCACGTGCCAGGATTTTCGACGAGGCGCGGAACATCGAGGCGAGCAGCTCCGAGCTATCGAAGCAGCTCGAATCCGCCAGAATCTTCACCGACCGCGCCGTACCGTACATCATGTCGTTCGAAGGCGTCAGATGGATCGTCGGCATGGGTACGTGAGTGCCGCGAGTTTAACCTAACCCGACTTCTAACCATTTGTGACTCTCCTGTTTCACTAATGTTCCACCTTACGGTACGATGGCCTGTGCATGTAATTAAGAATCGAGAATAAGGAGAGATTAAGAGATATCGATAATTCTCGATAACATCGGGAGTAAATCGGCGCGACTGCAAGGCGGCACACTTTTTTCTTCACTGGGAAACGGGGGGTGACGAAAAAAAGCAGCGGGGGAAATCGTATGCGCATGTTCGCCAACTATTACAACGGTGCAGCGCCGCATGGGCACGTGTATGCGCGTACGAAAATCCGAGCAGAAAGAGCGACGCGTATAAATTTCTAGTCATCCACATGAATATCGTGCCGTGCCGGTGTGTGGAGCAGAGAAATTTCTGCTGCGAAACGTAATGCCGTACGTTCTTCCATTACGCATCGGATAACTTCGCGAATGGTCCCCGCTGACAGCGGGCAAAAAGACGATTTAAGTGAACGTTGATACATCGACTCATTCCGGACTGGCAAGGCGAAATACGTGTTCTTTTTGTCGTCCATCAAATTCTCGGCCGGATATCTTATGCAAGAGTATGGAACGCGTGAGAATTTTACTTTATCTGTCCAGGCACAGTCGCAGCCATTTTACCGGTATGGTCGCTATTATTCGCCGCACTCTGCTGCCATTGTGGGTCGTCTGAGGATCGAGTACGTGCGACTTTGTTAAGGTAAGAATTCCAATCTACGACTGACTATTCGACGTCTGACTACAGACGGAATCTACTACCGAGATACCTATATATGCCCTCCTGCGATACCTTGCAATCTCCCTAAACCTCAGAATCTTTCGAGTCCCTTCAGAACTTGACTGCGGAACTTCATGAAACACTCGCGTCCACAAATAAACGCTTTATTTCCCTGAGATAAAAGGATTCAATTCCTGAGATAGAATAAATTTGTTTCTACCGTTCTGACGACTTAAGACCCCAGACTGACAGTTCCGAATTGAGCCGACCGACGCGACGCGACGACGAGCGTCGAGCGGAAAAGACGTCCTGAAGTTCCACCGCCCGTAGACAGGACGAGCCGTCCCAGTTAAGTATATCTATCGCATTTCAGCGGCGTGGCCGTGAGTTGCCTGGTCTCGATTGCACTTTGGGCTGTGTTCGCCGTCAGCTTGGGTCTAGCTAGTCACACGGAGATGCTGCTTTGCCGTCCCCTCTACGACCCGAATTATCGAACGCTAGAGAGCGTGTTGGAGACTCAAACGTTCCTGGGTCGGAAACTGAACATACCTCTGAAGGATCTGTTGGAGTAAGTTTTCAGTGTGGACCCCACCGTGTGCTCACTGCTCAGTGCTCAGGTGCTCGTCTAGTGCGAGTTCGTCCGGCAGGGGAAGGGAGGGGAGGGGTCCATCTTCTTCGTAACGGGAGTGGGACGCGGGCGTCGGCGTCGCTTTAAACTTTAAACAATCGAATCGATACGCTTCATGGTTGGCGGCATCGTAAACAGTCGCTGACCGATGGGCCGATCCAATGGAATCGCGTGTGAGCGAGCATGACGCGCGCGAGAGGTGAGGAGTGAGGACGGCCACGGCCACGGCCACGGCCTTCGGCTGCGGAATTCGATTGTTTCGGAAGACACTCCGCACTCCGCCCTCCGGTGGCCGCTTGCAAAGAGAACGGGTCGACCGGGTCGACGGCTTTGAACTTCGAGGGCAGACACTTCGTGATCTCAGTGATTAGGCGCTGCGGGAAGTGGAAATTAGGCGGAAAGCGACGCGTTCCGAGTTTGCGGGATCGGGGATCTTGTGTGTTGGGGTCTTTAGGAACGTTTACTACCGGCGGCTGTTTTGGGATGAGGTGAGAACTAAAAAGTTGCTCATACAAATGGTAAGATTTGCGAGGCACAAGGGAGTTAACGAATTCATACGGAACATGCTTGCATGCATCATAAAGTAACTAAAGGAGCAGAAAACTGTGTCTATTTGTTGTACGGATTGTCTGCCTTTCGTTGCAGCAAATGCGAGAAAAATGAAGCGGCTTACCCTGCGTTTCAAACCGGTAACGCAATGCAGTTAGACTTGCTGACTGCACATTGGAAGTGGTCAGGACTCTCCAGAGCGGTATCGCAAGTCAAAGTCGACTTGAAGGGTCTCCGAATTTTCACGCCTGTTCTTCAGCAACGTTTGCAGGGTCTGTTATACGCTTGTGGGCCAAATCTGACGGAACATCGAATTATGGTAGCTTATTTCGATACGTAATGATTTCGTAGAATCCTGCGCGTGATAATGTTCATCCTATGTGCGGGAATGAATTGTTCCAGATTCAAGGGCCGGTTTTAAATAAGGATCTAGACGCCCTGTCCGATCAATTGGACAGCGTCGCCCGCCAATTAAGCGACCGGAAGATCGCGAGGGAATTGCAAAGCATCGGATCGTCTATGCGAGACTTGACATTGCGAAGAATTAAGCCGCTGATGAAACTGCAGGATGATCTTGTCTATCGACTTGCCGTGCTGGAGTTGCAGATTCAGCCGCTTCAACGACAAGTCAATCAATCCATTTCTCACCTCAAAACTATACAGTATTACATCGACAATCAGGGGGAGAAGATCGCTCAATTGGTATTTTCTCAATTTTTGAATAGATGTAAAAATTAAATATACATGTCGAATAAAGAACTTCCTCCTTTTTTTGAAGTCGGTTAATAATGTGCTATATCCTAACGATTAATAAACACGATCCGCCCATTCGTTGCAGAAAACAAAAGCGTACCTGGAACGTTTGGGAAATTACCTAGACCAATGGCGAAAACACGTTCTATCCGAGATGGGCAATGGCGTGGCGAAATGCCAGCCGCTTTGGGAGATTCTAGACGGCATCAGGCTCCTACTTTGTCAACATATCCTGGGACCATTGGTACATATGCTCAAGCGCCTTTCGACGGATCTTCAACGTCGATCAGTTACCTAACCCCAACCCTCCACTGAACCCGATTTTATGCGCAGGACGGATTTTGGTTCGCCACATTGTTGGCTGCGATCATTTTAGTGGCGAGCACACCCACGGCTCACGTGCTCTCTTTGGTCTACAGGAAGCCGACGCCGTTGACGAAGGACACGGCACTTTTGCAACAAAGATCGTTAGTTCCGTTACGTGTTGATTAATATATTTTGTTGTATGTCATGTCGTACGTTTTCTTTTAAAGAAAATCAGAAGAACGATCAGCAACGTTGGCTATTCTTTCGGTTGTACGACATTTCAATCTTTGTTTCAGAGACAGCACAGAAACAGTAGCTATCGATCGTCAGAGTTGGCAATCGCCCGAGTGAGTAAACACGAATTTGTTTTTAGTCGAAAACCCGTGGGCCTTAACCGTCATGGCGCCGAGAAAGGATTGTTACATTTTAATTTAAGTACAATTCAATCCAGATGGAACAGGTTTTTATTTTTCAGACCACCACCGCCGCAAGACGGATGGTAACGGATACAGCGGGGTGGGATGGACGCTTCAATAACGGCAAGGAGTAAGACGAAAGCTTCGGTTTATGAAGCACGCTCGCTGCACCACGTGCGCCCACGCGCTTTATTTACTTTTTTTGTATTAGCCAATAATTCTATGTAATATATGGACTGTAACTCGCGTGCGCATCTTGACAACGCACGGCCACTCATTTCGACACACGAAAATCGCCTGTTCGCATTTAGATCACGAGCGTATCAGTCAGGCATTAAATACATTGACTTTCCCTTGCTTAACGTTGCATTGCGTATCATTCGACACGGAGTGCTTCCATTGTATATCCTGCGCCTTTACATCGATACCTGACAATATTCGAACTTATAAATCTAGTCAAACCGCCAACTTTTTCCGGAATATTTGAACATCAATCACCGCTGTTCCCGTTCTTGAATCCCTCTTCGACAGCAATTCTCCGGTTACAAGCAGCAATTAATTGATTCGCTATTGAATTTGATCGAGTTAAATTATACATTTATAAATTATAGACAGTTCATTGTTCGGTCGTTTCTTCAAGTTGGGTAGTTCAATTTTAAATACCGCACCTGACGTATAATATGTGTCGCGCATATTGCGACAGTTTTTGACGCAATCATTACAAGCGGGACACGATGTAACACGAAATTCACGAAAATTGCCGAAATAGAGAAAAATGGAATATCCAGCAACGTGTGAATAAATTGCTCGGAGCCACTTCAAACCATCGATACAAAAGAAGCGGCACTGGCTTCTCCTATGGAATTGTTCGCGATACAATGGTACATTCCGACGTCTTCCTTGCTCAGTCGTGCCAACTGCATCCAGGAAGTTCGCATCAACGGCTCCGGACCTTCCGTCGTATGCACCGTCGCTTCGTGCTCATCGCCTGTAAGTCGATAAATAACTACGTGAAGGTAGGAAGCTAGATTACGAATACGAACAAACAAACATACTTATCGCCGCACTATAGTATCAACCTTATTATGCTAAAAATGTTCTCAGAACCACGTCTCGCCATCGCAAATTCTACACGATCAAGATGTATCCAAGATAACTTAAGCAAATTAGAAAAATCGATCTCTGGATGGAAATGGTGCTTAGGCCCTGCTTACCTGGCAATTTCAGAACTCGTCTGCCATCGGCCGAATGAAATTCCCAGAAAATATCCGGCACGGGAAAGCCCTTGGCCTCGCAATTCAGGGCGATCCGCTGGCCGGAAGACGAGGCGACATTTTCCAGGAGCGACAGGATCCAAGGACGGCTCTGACAAGGACCCAGGTGCTGCAGCCTCAGGGACGAGGAGTTTCGCAACTTTATCGCCTCCTCGTGAAGGGTGCACGGCGTCGCGTACGTCTCGTTGTTGCTCCCGCAAGCCGGACTTTGCTCCATGCAGACGCACGTCGCCTCAGGCTCGTCCTGAACAAGAAACGAGATCAATTTTGAGTTCGCGGAGTTTCGTGGCGGCGCGGCGCGGGCGGGGTGCCAAGCGCGATGAAGTGACATTTTCGATAAAACTCCGGGTGTGAGCAGAGTTGTCAGAGGAGTCGAGTGACGGAAAGTTTTACTGGTTTCGTAGCAGGCTCTATGATTTTCATTCGATATTCTTTTCTTGGCTCGAGAGTCAACGTGCATCGCCCTGCAAATTCTGCATTTTCAATACATACACATGCCCAGATGCCGTGCATATTTTCCCACAAACACACGTATAGCCGCGACCACCCGAAATTACATGTTCCCCCTCAATCTTTGTCAATCCTCAGCGGCCAAAGTGTCAGGAGTTCGTTATAACGAACTTTATCATCCCCCGCGCGGATGCTCGTAACAATGTCTGCACATCGGATTTATGTATAGATGTAATGCAGCAAGGGTATGTTCTTAGCCTGTCCGCATCTTCTATTATAAGCGAACCGCCTGATTGTTTGATTGCGTGACGCACGGCACGCATATATTCTCTCAATGCGATTACGACCCACGGACCGCGCGACAAGACGAAATTAGGAGTGAAGAGACGAGAGCGGGTCAGCGACCGTACGTCTCGGAGGCTTCGTTCTTTACACCGTCGATCGGTCCGACTACCCGAGCGTGGGAGTGTCATTCTGTAACCCGGCACGTCGAGCGCGCTTTAACTTTTCGCGCGAGATTGCCTTAAACCAGGAAACCGCGAATTTCGCTATGAGGACCAATTTGATCACACGCGAGTCTCTTCGCATCCTAGCTCTCGCGTTGTCAACACAATTCTTCCGTGACGCGGCTTAAAACGAAAGCGTGGGAATTTAAGCTGAAACCGAATTTGATCATATACGAAACCCTATTTTTACTCTCTGCTCACTTGGACGATTCTTTCCTCGTAAACCACTTTAATCACTTAGCACGAATTGTAGAAAACATAAGGCAAGGTAATCATCAAACTATGACGCTAAAAACAAAGTGAAACCGCAAGAAAATAGGATTTTTTATCATATAAAAAACGTGAATATAGAGAATACGAGCATCTAGATTCATGTTTTCACTAAAGTCTCTCTTAAAAAGAATCCATAAAAGAATAAGGGCTTAAATATGTCTTCTTCGGATTAAGAAATCAGAGCCATTTAGGAACGTAACAATAGAAGGAACCGTACGTACACCTTCTTGAAGGTCGGAACGTAACTGACACAGGTAATTTCTTGCACAGAAGCCCTCGTTACGACTCTTCGACAGCAATTCAGGAATACTGGCGTTCCAGCAAGGTTCGCCGTCCAGTCGGGCACACAAACCGTCTGAACAGCACCCGCAAGGATCGGGTACAGATCCAAGAAGGCATTTGCTGGGATTCTCATGACACCTGTGTCAACGTCAAACACAGAAAACATGCGTTCACACGAATGTACACTGTCTCACTTTCAATATACACTTCCGTCACCATAATAAACATTTGACAATGCCTTATTGTGTCATTGTAATGTTGCTTCTATGCTTCTAATTACATCTTCACCTTTACAAATGGTTATCGTTGCACACTTCAGCCGGCCTTGTACCGTAGAACTTACGAAAGAATTCCATACTTTTTGCATTTTCTCAAAATTTCCAAAATATATCAGTGAATCCCTATGTCCGAATTCTCGATCTCTCTATCTTTCTAACAAGACATGTAATACCTGTAATCTCTGCATTCGACGCAACCCTCGATCCGTGCCTTTTCCGTGACGTCGCTTGCCCCGACGCTAACTGCGCCAGTGGTGGCCGTATACACCCCCTGTCGAAGGGTGGCCGCACAGAGCAACACCGTCGAGAATGCCGAGAACGTCGACGACGTCCGAAACGCTCTGCGACACGTCATCTCGCCGACTGACAGAGTGCGTCGGTGTCATCGAATGCCCTCTTGTACTCGTTACAGCGACGATCGAGAGGGAGACGTGCGGTGTGTGTGCTAATGCTCTAATGCCGGCTCCGCACTGGCCGGAACTACCCACAAACTGTTCGCAATTCAGAATAAGATTTTTCTCCTTCACGGATGCACTGTCTATGTTTTTCATTGAACAATGGCCTGACGCAGAGTGGCCCACGCGAAGACTCCTGCCGCATTCTAACAATACTACTCGTTCCAAAGACAAGACTCGAGACGGGGAGTTGGAAGTTTGTTGAAGTTGTCGAAGCGAATCTCCGTAACGGAGTAATTGGACGAACGGACCTTTGCACGACACTGTAACACCTTCTCAGACTCATTGCTTCGTCGAAATGTAGATGTTCAACATCGACGTTCAACGTTCAACCAACTTCATTACAGTCCGAGGAAAGCGGAACCACTGGGCAAGTTGTAAACCCCAAATATGGACTTGAACAAAATTATGTATGCAGAACGCTCTGCACGCGGTGCACTGAAGACAAAAGTTCGTACCATGTTGATGCTTTTGCCAGTAAATCAATGTCACCGATTGGCCGTTGCTCAAAACTGCGCGTCCTGCGAGTAACCGATAACACTGATACATAAGTTATGGCAAGCGTATCACACACGTTTTCGGTACTATTTCGGTAACAGGTCAGCGATTTAATAGATCCCGAGCGATCGGTTTAATAAATGCGATTTTGAAGATGGCGCCTGATAGCGATTAGGAAATATTGAAACTACAACTTTCGATCATTAATTCCAAGTCTGTGGCACTTTGCACGCATATCCCTAAACTATACAGTTTGTTTTCGGACGCGCTTACCTGTTTCATCAAAGCGTTGCGCGCCCATTGAATTATTTTGATTAAAATAATAAATTGAAATTGAAGTAATCGAAGGATCGAACACGTGAGCATCTGTAAAGGCATGAAAGTTTTATAGCGTTAACTTTTAGTTTAATGGACAGTCTCAATACCTCCAACAGATATTTTTCTTGTTGCGCAAGTAGCGGCGGTACATAGTAAGACCTGATGAACAGGTGACGGCAATGAAAATCAATAGGACAAAGTAAACGACGGCGAGTGGACCCGGGACAAGAGTAGAACGACCGATCCTCAGAATGTTCACCAGCACGTTGCAGCACGGACTTCCATTCTTCCGTTGCTCCGTGCACTTGGACAGATGCGAGTCGAACGCTTCGGCTGGCGTGTCAGCAGCACCTACTGGACGCACCACAGCACGTGTCACATTGGTCCTTTGGTCGAGTCATAAGAGAGGTGCAAAATATGTCAGTTTCCTTCGTTAGTCAGATTGAATGAAGGTATAAAAATGCACAACATCGCTAGTATCCGTGACAGTCAAGCGACCGCAATGGCAGCCGTCTTCCAGAGCCATCCCCCCGTCCCATTCGAACGCCAACGCAACTGACCTGTTCTGGTCCAGCAAATCGATGACCTATCCGCCGATCGCGCTCTTCTCCCTTTCTCCTCGCATGTCCCGCACTCGCCATAGCAAGAAGGTGTCGTCTTGCAGCAAGGTCCGCAGGCAGCAGCCTGCCGACATTCCGTGCCGGGCGACTCGGAACGACAGGATTTCATGTTTGGCGTCGTGGGACGACACTTGAGCGCCGCGCAAGGATCGCGACGCGCCGACGGGCAGGGTTGACATTGCAAGGAGCAACACTTCGGTCCGGGAGGTGGACGTGGAAAGGGACAGCACAGTCGGGCGTTCGGGCATCTAACTTTGCTTCGCGCTAACCTTCGCTCGCTGACGGGACACGCGCATTCGGCCGACGACGGGCACTCGCAGGTACAGTCTTGAACCGCTCGGACGTCCACTTGAATCGGTGGTGGGCAGTTGCAGTTGCGGGCCATGGGCTGACACAAACAACTTTCCGTCGAGCATTGGCAGCAGCTGCGATTTTTCAAGATGGCCTTTGGTTGGGGGGCGCAGGGTTGGCAGGGCTCGAAGGGGGGGCAGGGTGTATGGGGAACTGCGCAGGCTGGAAGGCGGGGGAAGGACGTGTTAATTGTTTGACACTTTTATTAGTGTCGTCGTTGAAAATGTTTTTCTGTTAAGTACGGTCGATACGCGCTCAAGGGAGACTTATTGTATAAGTTACAATTAGTACCGCAATCTTGTGTTGAGACATTATCAGAGCACGGCGATTCCATTGGGTGTATTTCCGGGTTATTACAGGTGCCATTCAAATTGTGATCATTGCATCGGTCCTGTTGGCAACAAAATTATACATGCAGATAACATGAATTTGGTACATAGATTTCAACAAGATATTATATACTTTAGAGACTCTGATAGTACTAAATATATTAAGTACGTCGATTAAGTTAACAAATATTGTAAATAAACTTTGATGTACCTGATAATCTGGACAAGGTAATACAGAGACAGAGCAGCTGGGCGTCACAGGCAAACACGGTCGGCAGGGAGCAGCAGGCCTACTTCAAAACAAATACGAAGGAACAGAAAATTTAGTGGCACTTTGTCGTTCCCCCGATTGTATTCTAAAGTAGAATACAAAAGAGATTCCAAGCAGTTTCAGCCCTGTCCCTAACAAACTTCATGAATCGTTCGAAAAATGCATGCACGCACTAAAAGTAAGCGAACCGCTAAAGACCGGCACGCATTCTCAGTGTCAGTTCTGTTCTCAGACCCTGGCCAACCTAACAACGATTCATACGCATGTCAGTTCTTACCAAGAGCGACAATTGCAACACTTGCAACTTAACTGACGCCCATGATCACTCCACTGGCGGCGCAACTCGGCGAAATTGTTCAGCCAGTCGCAGTTCGGCTTAGGCGGTACATTGGAGTTCCATATTTCCTCTTCGACGCACTGGCACGGACCGGGACACGCGCCGGTCGCTGCACTTCCGGTTGGACGAAAGCCGACGCAGTCGGCGCGCTCGCAACATCTTACGTCGCTTTGGCACCGACACGAGCGCGTTCGAGATTCGAACATCGAACAACCATTTTCTGCAACCAAGTATCCCGACGTTCGCGATAAGTCAGGCGAAACGAGCATTCGGCAGCGATTGGGCGTTGGATATTTGCATGGAGGAAGTGTAGAAATGTCTTGACGCCGTTCTTTGTATTGTGACGAAGTAAGATTTGTCCTTGGCGTTGTAATTCGTTGCTAACCGTGTCAGTATGCAATCCGAAATGTGTAACGATGAAAAAAAGAGTGAAAAAATGTCTACTTGATGATTCTATTGGTCGATATTTTGCTCAACACTAACCACAATAACCGGTATCAGGAAATCGTTTTGCGCTCAGTCCATCGCAACAGGACATTGCCGGTGATCCTTCAGTCGGATATTTGACAAAGCATGGACGGTTGTCATGTATGGTTCCTTTTGTGCTGACCTGGCGTTTGATTTGACTTACATTTTCAGGCTATGTGGTCCAGCATGATGCTTCCTTTGACAGGAATTGACGGGCAAAAATCGTGCGAACAATTTACTTTTTGTCTGTCATCTACATTGACAGCACGTAGTTACTACGGCAACGGATTGTAATTCGCGATGTACCGTATGTGGGGTTAGCCAAAAAGAGCGTTAAAAAGCAATAAGTAAATATGTGTGAAATATTCCGATTTCAAATAGAGAAGGAAGCTACGAAACACGTTCCCCTAAGAACGAGAGAGTTCAAAGCCCGCCATAGGTTTAAATTAACCGTACTGCCCTTGGAACTATGTCTGAAACTAGTTTTACTTGCTCGTAAGAACAAGGTTCGAAGAAAGACTACTCTGCCCTTTCACCGTCATACCCTTCCTTTGTCAGTAATTTCCTGTTCTACAGAAGTTTTTCAACAGTCCAAGGTTTATTGACCGCTTTCGGGTATTGGTGAGACGAAGTAAAGCGAAGAATTAGTCTACTTCTTTCACGAGTTTACAGCCTTCCTTTGTCGATATTTTTTTCCATCACAAAAGTTCACGAACATTCGAAATTCCACTTTAAAAGATAAGCGTCATTTTTTTCATTGCATTGTTCACAGTCGTTATTAAAAGAATGAACAACAAAGGGGTCGACGATCCGAATCTACAGACCATTCCGTAATTTTCCGGGCTTCCTTTAAGACCGCGAACTGAACAGAGCGCAGCGAAAGTTGAGCGGCAAATCTGCGAAGAAGAAATTGAAGATTGAATCCGGCTCCCGACAATCGGCGCCTGCGCGTCCCTCTACTCTCCGCCGACGCTCACCGTGTGTGTTCGTGCGTGCGTGCGTCGTGATGCTCACGTTGGTGAGAAAGCGAGAGACGAGGACGCATACAGGCGCAACGTGGCCGGGAGAAAAGTGCGAGGCGGCGAAACGCGACGATTTACATAGACGTGACACGGTCGGGGTCGGGACACGAAGCGCGGCATCATCGTCATCAGACACTGGCCGAGAGTAAGTAATCGCCGTTGGGGATACATGACCGATTACACGTCGCACGCCGACGTCGACGCCGACGCCGACGCCGACGCATCGGTGCAGAGTCGTTACGTGAACACGTGTTATTTATACTGTGTGTTCCGGGCTAAATATGTAGGGGAGCCGACAGGTCGCGCGACACCGCCAGGCAAGGTACAAGCGCGTCGGGCACATGTCAACGATGATAACGATGCCGCATCTCGATAGCGGCAGCATACGCTCCAGTTCCAGCTTTTTTGCGGGTCCCGGGCCCCGGAGTGGCCGGAGCACTTGGTACGACATCCCACGGGCCTGACACGATTCGCCGTCCGCCGTCCGTAGGCTTCCCAGTTCCCAGCCGCTTCTGTCTCAATAATTTCAAATCGCTCCTTTAATCCTGCTGCGGCGGGCTAATTCCCGGAGGCGTGGCGTCTCACGCGCTCGAGCGCTGTGTGAGTATGGCCAAGTACGCGCGCGAGGACATCCGTGTCGTCGTGGCAGAGGTGTGTGTTTGTTACACTTGCGGCGACACGTACACACACAGACCCGGCGTCGGTGTGTGCGTTCCTCTCCCGTCTCTCGGGAGCGAATGAATCTCGGGGTACATGTGTATATCTATGTGTGCGGCTTGCGGACGTTTGGCCGCGTGTCTGGAATACTGTTCCCTCGAAAGTTAAAACATTTTAAGCGGGCATTACGTAAGATCGTGGGTCTCGGAGGGCAGTGTTTCGTGACAGGTACATCGTTAGGATTATACTTACGTGCCGTAGTACCGGACGGCGTGTGCCAAACGGTAACGGTACCCTCGTGTGTCGCGCTCGCGGAAGAGGCATTGCCACACTCCCGTTGCTGCGACTCCGGCAACGTGTACCCTGTTTCTCGTTTCACATCGAAATCGTGGGTCGTTCGACGATTGATAAGGAGCCAGCTTCTCCGCGCGCGTTCTTCCGCCGCCTTCACCGCCGCATGCCGTTTCTGCGAAAGTGCGAAAGTGTGCTGTTCCGAAGTATGTGCGTGCACGAGTGCCGTGCTTATTCCGTGCCGCGTGCAACATAACCTAAAACGAGCGCATGGCCTGGTCGTAGCGCCAACAGCCCGCTTGCTCCGGTTGGCGCATCCTCCTTGTAATACTGATTCTTTCAGATCGTCGGGATAAAGAGTGCGAATTTTTATAAGGGAACCGACGGCGTGTCATGGAAGCCGGATTTTTGAATTTCCACGATGAGGAACATTTTTCAGATTTCTCATTGTCGATGGAGCAGGTAACGTTTGCCAAACACACACATCGAGGCGTGCGCGCGCGCGCGCGCGCCTATCTCAACGGGGCGAGAACTGTTAAGCAGCAGCGCGATATTTTCTCTTGTGCAATATGCTTTCGGTGCTTCGGCATCGTTGAGTGTCCGTCCGATATCTGACACGATGTAATTTCTTATTGACATGCTGAATATCGAAAGACGGCGGCCGCCGTCTTTGCATTGGTTCGAATTGCGTTCGAGCTTGTGCGGCGGTCCATTGCTTTGATATAACCTATTTTCCGCTTTTTCACGTTGCGCTACTTCTCACGACTTCTCTTTTCTCTGATATTCGGCGCTTCCGACGATCGGGTCACAGTTCGGCGGTGTCGGTAGCAGTGTCAAATTATTGCTCTCACAGTTTGGAAAGTATTGATTATGCACGTTGAACCACAGTAGCCTTTCTTCAACAGAACTTGATGGACAAGCCACAGGATCTGTTGATGCACATAGTTGAAAATGACTTCGATTACATGGAAACGCATCTTGACGTTGCAAGTTCTGACGGCTTATGGGAAAATGATCAAGAGTAGGCTTGAATTCTATACATTTATGTCTTTAGTGCAGAAACACTTGCGTTATTTATTGTAATATGGAAGCCTGAATGACCTGTTTGTTTACAGACACAATGAAGACATTGACATGTTACCAGATTCAGAAGTTGAATCTCTTGTTCCTAAGATTGACACCATCAAAGAGGACTTTGCAAAAGTTCTCACAGATTGGCACGAGCATATCGGATATTTGCAGGTAAGCGACGTGTATTAAAATTTGTCAGACAAAGAACACCGTTCATACGATGAGAGACTGGCATATAAATTATCTAACATTTAGGCATCAGATATGGAGGAATACTTGGACATAATTGGAATAAATATGAATACGTCTGACAGAAAAAGTTTCTCTGAATGTATTCCACCTGATGAAACAGCAATAGATGAATCACGTATCTTAAATCACAGCATAAGCAGTATAAAAGAATATACAAGCAAAGAAGTATTAAATTACTCACTTGAACAGTGCACATTACAATTAGAACAGAAACAAACACATCCAGGTTTGTTCTCTTAATATCCTCCTGATTATTTAAAGTTACGTTACTTAAATGCACTCTTACTTATCTATATATACGTGCATAGTACAATGGCACCATTTAAATATTGTAATTTATCTTCACAGCCGGCTCAATACATGAAAATAATTTCACTGATGTTATTCGTGTGCAAAGCACGAAAGGTAAAATGCTCGAAAGAGATGTTAAACAATACCGCGACAAGTCCGAGACTAACAATAAAAAAGCTCCAAAAAACAAAGTCACAGAATGCAACGGCGTCGCAGATTTTCCACAACAGAGACAAAAGAAAAAGAAGAAGATCAACCAGTCACAGTTGAAACAAGAGATAGAAAACGAAGACTGCATTGATGTTGAAACAGTGTCAGACGAATTACCAGGTATTAGAGGTTGAAACAGTGCGTTATGCACGGCGCGGCGGGAGAAATTCTCCGTAATGTTTTTGTCGTCGTCGGGAGTAAGTATGAACACATATCTTATTACAGTGCTCGAAGCTGGAGACGTGAAAAGCCTCCTAGAACAGTTCGAGGCATCTGAAAACACTGCAATGTGCGCTGCTTCGAACGAAGAGACAAGTAAAGAATCCAACCAGAGCCCGCATACAGTGTCGTCCAAGTCTCAATCGTCAATGAATCAATATAACGTTCCATTACCCAAAAAATCTATACAGCAAACTTCTAATCTGCACAAAAATATACGCGATTCACTGCCGAAAGAAGTGATTGACAGGATAAAGGTGATTATGCACAGAGCAATTGTAACATAATCTTGCATTTAACCGTCGAACGTTGACATTTCACTGTGAATGTGTGTGTATGTGTATGCCAGGCGTCGGGACGTAAAAGGGTAATTTCAGTGATTCCACCGATGCCGAATGGGCAAGGTGCGAATCGTAGTAACGGTACACGAATGCAGGAAGCCGCGATGACGCTCTCCCGCAACAAACTTTTGAAAATAGTGAGTTGACAAGTGGTCGATATCATTTGACCATACATGTGCCATATTTCATTACTGTTTTTCCACTAGGTAGCGAACAATGTAAATACAAGAAGAGTGGACGGCGGTCTGGTGCAGTTAGATCACGATTATTGTAGCAGTAGCACTGCAACGATGAGCAGTTCAGACGGTAGCAATGAATACGATAGACCGTCGAGCGACAGTGAGAAATCGACCCTTATCAAAGAAAACACACCTCAACAGTCAGAATTCTATACAACATTCACAAAACAGTCCGTCGATCGATCAGGGGAATCCAGTAATTTGATGAAGAGCGGGGAATGCTGGACAGACGGTAATTCGAAGAAAGACAGTGGACTGGAGTCTGGTGAAGTAAGTGACGCAAGTGAGGAACAGACGAGCAATGCAATCAACGTGACTAAAGAAAATGCGAAGGAAATAGCTTTGGAGCGCGCAAACTGGAATCAGCAGTGTTCGTCCAACAAAGAGGAGGATGCGACAAATCTAAACGACTCTGCCTCTAAACCGGCCCCTGTATACGAAATGAAAATACGATCGGCTTTGGCGACGAGCATTTTGCAATTGCGCAAAGGCGTGCTAACGAAAACAAAACCCGTAAAGACTGCAGGCAGAGTGAAGCAAATGGTGTCCGTACTGAAGAAACCGCCGATCGTTCCTCAAGCCTCGGCCAGTAATCCCGGCGAAAGTATAATCACGACGACCGATAGTTCGAATGACCAGGTACAAAACATAATAGTCCCGTGTACTCAAGAGATGGCTGTACAATCTGAGGACAAGAAGCCGCCTCGCCGAAAATTGAACTTGGCAGAATACCGGAGTAGGAGAGAACAGAATCGGAGTGACAATAGTAGGACCAATTCGCCGATACAGCCTATGACGTTGATATACGTTCATCATGCTTCCACTACGACAGAGCCGATCAAGGACGATCCGGAAAACCTAATTTGGTCCGAGAGAGAGATAGTCTCAGTTTTAAAACCTAAGGTAGATATGGACGACGACAAAGTGAAACCGAAACCGCAAACCTGTGATGTAGCAATACAAACGTACGAGACTGTGTTCGAGTTTCCTACAAAGTGTCTGGTGGACGTTGACGAAAGGAATGAGGAACAGAGGTAAAGTCGATGATAGTGGAAGATGATCATTGCGGTACTAGTAGCTATAAAACGATGTTCTTAACTTTGCCGACATTTCAGTTGCACAGTAGTATCAAATGATTACAGCAGCAAGCAGATTACAGAGAAGAAGCAACGAACCTACAGGAAACGTCGCATCACAACTAGTTCGAGTCGATCTAGATCACGAAGTAGGAGCAGGAGCATAAGTAGAAGCAGAAGTAGGAGCAGCAGGAGCAGGAGCAGAAGTAGATCACGGAGACGCAGTACAGCACGCCGTCGAAAATTCAGTCATCGACGCAGTTCAGTCAGCTCAAGTAGTAGTTGGTCTTCACGTTCTCGTTCGCCCACCCGCTCGACTTCCAGGTCCAGATCAAGATACTCACGATCATGCTCTAGATCGTCCCGGTCGAGATCCAGATCCAGATCTTCCTCACGGTATTCTAGTTGCTCAAGGTACATGTGCAGAAAAGAGTGACACGTTTTTACGACATTTGAAAAGTTCAGATTATACAAATGATTAAAAAGTAGTTCCAAATCCAATCAGCGGAATGTTAAACGAGACATTACACGCATAACCTCAATAATTGATTCGTGTATATTGCTACGGATAGAAGTGACTAACTAAACTAATACCTCGAGAAGAAACAAAACTGAATGGCGGGTAAATTCACGTGAACGTTAAATCGAGACTAGAAAGAGTCGCGTCAATTTATAGGTCTTCCTCTCGCTCGAATTTTGGAAGGAGTAAATGGTCGAGTCATCGCAGAAAGGGAAGCCGCGAACGAAGGAGAAGTTATGATAGAAACAGGCGGCGCTCCTCAGGGAGTAGCCGGGGCAACAGGGATTGGAAGAGGAGGTAAATTATTCGTTACGATTTAGGTTCCGCATTCCCTCCCCCATCACCGAATTCACGAGAGCGATTTCACACATAATACTTCTGTCCATGCCCCTAGCGCGTTTTTTTGAGTGTGCTTTAACAAAAGAATTGACTCGCGATGTTTGACGGCACTGTCAGGGTTTGAATACATGTGATTATGTTATTGAGGTTTCATATGCTGGTGCGCGTAGCCATCCATACGCTACTAATAATCTGTATTTGTCAGATCGCCATCGAATTCGTATAGAAAGCAATATGACACTTGGTATGATAGGGAGAAACAGAGGCAAGTCGAGGAACGAAGGGTGATCTATGTCGGACGGTTAGACGATGGAATTACCAAAGCTGATCTACGAAAAAGATTCGAAGTCTTTGGACCTGTAGTAGATATTAGTGTACACTTCCGCGAACACGGGTAAGTTTTCTATATTGTATTTTGACTATGTTCCATAATATACGTAACAGTGTTTGTTGTTGCAGAGAATCTCGCTCTTGCAGAGATAATTACGGCTTTGTAACATTCGCTTATAAGAACGATGCTTACGAAGCTGTAGAACATGGTAACGATGACCCGAGCTTGCCCAGATACGATTTATGCTTCGGAGGTCGGAGGGCTTTTTGTAAAGTGAAATATGCCGATCTCGGTAAGATCAAACACGACTTTCTTTCAAATGCTACACATCTTCGTTCAGTCGAACTTCATTGTATAATCTTTACTTCGCAGATGGCATGGCGAGTAGTTCTCCTATTGGAAGCAATGGGCTGCCATCCATGAATGAAGGTAACACATTCGATCTCCTCTTAAAAGAAGCGAAAGCTAAATTACGTAAACGAAAGGTTTGACATACGTACTGTTTATTAGTTGTGAATGTAATTTAAAAATAGTACAGAAGTCATTATCAATATCACGCGGTAAGAAGCAGACGGAACAGTGCGCACTACTACTATCCGTCGGCATATACATACACACATATATATATATATATACATACGTCAGTATGTATATGTAGCATTAATATAAATATAGCAACAATTTATTTGATTGCGATGGAGTATGCGAGCGTCAAGGCGAATTCATTTCGTACAATGCGCGTGAAAGCATGCAGCTGCTGATGCCTTTGTACACCTTCCGAAATTGTTGGAAACAATGATCAATGGTGATTATTAGGAGAGAAAGAAGAAGTTACATAGGGTGAATTTATAAATATGTAGGTCGCCTGGTATGGCGCAATCCGAATAATTGCGCGTTTATAAGAATAGATTTCTTTGGCAGATACATTGACAATTACGTTGGGATATTATTTATTAGTTCCCTTATGATGATTCTACAGAAGTCCGCTCGATGTTCACGCTAACAAATTGACGTGTGCCGTTGGAGTTCCGTTTCTTTGAATTATACATTTTTAATTACAACTCAAGATCCGTGTACGGTAGTTCCTACTAGGAAAGAAAAAGCAAGCAAACTGGGAGTTACGTCCAACACTGTTAATATTGCGCAACATTATAAAGTTTGCATTGTCCCAGACCTACGTGTTTCCAATCTGGTTGATATGATTTCTTTGACACTTCCTTCTTATTTCTGAATGACATACGGCTGGATGTAACTATTGGTTTTGGAGTAGCATGGCTTAATGCTAACCTCAATACGTGTCCAATTAACGATCGTAACCGCACATCAGAAGCAGGATCTATAGTGAATAAGGCCAAGCGCGTTTTTTACCTCTGATTCAGCTGATTTTCGTTGGACGGTATCCTGTTAATACGTTCGCCGTCACGATAGCCGCCGGTGACCGATATACAGTCTGTCATTCGAATTTTTATATATATCCACTTACACCTGTAAGGAACACGATTATGAATAGTATGAACGAACTGTGAATGGAGATGAGCTAATGTACCAAGGAAGTTAATAAAACTATTGAATATTCTTATTTACCGCCCCTTTCGCTGCAGCAGGCCCATATACATAAATTACATCGCATTGTTATACACGCATTGCATATGTTGTTACATGCTTTCAACCGAACAATGTTTCATTTTTCATTCTAAACGTAACATACGACTAAGCAATGATGAACGACTGGTACTTTTATTACAGAATATGCGTAGAATGCGCGAGAATGCGGAGCAAGCATTTATCGTTCAGATTGCACACAGCAGCGAAAGGGTTGACATATTGACCAAAAGCGTTGGGAATGTATGTTTCGATAGAACAGCGTTGAACTATGTGGGGGTGTAAAGACTGCAACGCGAAATGATATGCTATTGATGGCAATTGTCGTAAAAAAGTCTGGCTAATAGTGATCACGTGACAAACTGTTGCTCAGGCATTTATTTTCAAGTGTCATCAAAATTCTCGATGATGCACGCGACTCTTTTCGGAGTCCCATTTACACGAATTTTTACCTACGAATGGTGTTTGTCTTTTAGTATGTTGATGATGATGAGACGACGGAGGTTCATTCTTCTGGCAATATGGATCTTCCATGTCTCTCGGTTTTTAATACTTTTATGCAGTATAATTCATTGAACGTAAAATCGGCAAAATTTTAGGAATTCATCCATCTTTGTCGATTTGGTTTTATATAATAATGGGTGGAACGCTATTATGAAAATGGGAAATTTATTGAGAACAACGTGTATGAATATGATTTCCAAGTGATAGTAGTACTTACTATTGTGGTTATTTGCACATTGGATAAGAATCACGAGAAGTGTAGTTCTCGGACAATTTTACTCAAACGGTGAATAAGGATTAATAAACACCCATTTCAATAAAATTATAATTTACGTACTTTACCGAAAGTAGTTGAAAAGTTGTCAACTATATACGTACATGGTCATTGGCAATTTCGACTGATATCTGAACGTTCCGTCCCATCATCGTCATTCGCCTTTTACTGCCAAACGGTGCTCCGAATATAATTACGTTCGACGTCCGCGTTTCGAACCGGACGCCTTCCGAACCATTTTTGCGCCACTTCTGTTTCTTGCGTGGCGCATCCTCGCCGCTGTACGTCTTTTTTCTGTACGTCAAGGCGTGGAAACCTTTTTATACCATTCACAGTCACTCGTTTAATATTAAACGTCTAATGCCATAATCGAAAGTAACCATTAACACGACGATTCGAGTCTAACATCCATTAAGTTAATAATCGTAACGTTATTAATATCGCGTTTGACTTTACGAACGCGCCGAGTATATAGGTGAGAGAAGTAGCGATGTACGCGAAACAAATGTTCATGATGATGTGGGCAAAAAGCGCACCTGTGCGACGATAAACAATGATGTCGGAGAGGATAGAAGTTCGTTCGATTACGTTTGAATAGTGATGATTTTGCAAACTATTGTATCGCTTGATGAATATATCTTAGCGTTTGATAAATTATCACGACGATGACATTGAACGCTAAGAGTGATATTGCGAAGAATAATACCGGCAGCTCTCGTCGAGGAAAGTCTCATATTAACGTGGACAGAAGGCACACGAGTGTGTGTATGTGTGTGTGTGTGTGTGTGTGTCTGTGTGTGTGACGGCAAACTATTGTTTCGGAGAAGAAAGATCTTTTAATTGTGCCGAGGCAATGATAGTTTTGCAAACCAATACACCTTGGCGTTCCATGATTGATCACGATAACATTGCATGCTACGAGTGATATTACTCATGACGAATAATAGCAGTAGGTTTCTTCGATAAAATGTTCATATTAACGTGTATGACGACAAAGTATTATATTTGAAAGGAAGAAGGATCGTTCAATCGTATCAAGACAGTGATGATTTTATACACTATCGTGTCTTTTTACCAATAGACTTTGGCGTTGGATGATGTACCAAGATAGCATTGCACGATAAGAGTAATACTGCTCACGGGAATTCATTAGTATTTTGTTCCGTTCAGATTTATATCGTCGTCAATTTTTGTTACCGGCTTTGTTGAAGCCCCAGGGGAAAAATAAAAATGATGAGAACATGAGAATGGGAGGGTGGTAAATAGGAAAACGAAGTAATATAGAAAGTGAGGTAGAAGGGGTGAGTCTATACAAAACACTTCCACTTAAGTGATGCGTACACCGACGTATGAATAAGTTTGTGCGACGAAACGCATGTAAATTAAAATGAAAAAAAAAACATGTACATTACATGTGTAGTATTTAATTGATAACCTAGCCCTTTTCATCGTATGCGTTGACAAATGCTGACCAAGCGTCACCATGGTATCTAAATCAATTCCCTCTCCTCCTAAATACTTGGAATGCAAATATGCAAACATCATTTCATCAAAATAAGTGCTCACAATCTTTTTACAATGATGGGCATTACGAACATATCCAGCTGTTTCATTGAAAATGTATGTGTTACTGCTTTGCATACGTTTGGAATGAAAGTGACTTTTGGTTCATTGCGAATATAATACAATTTTATTTAAATTGTTTATCGTTTTAATATTTTTTAGTCTGCGGTTTGAACTCGTAGAAAATTGATCATGTACAATCTTAATTCCTTGCCGTCTTGGGATGCCAAAGTGACCAGAGTCTCGTATACTTGGGGAGCACTCGAACTTATGTGTCCGATCATTGTTACTTGTTTATCTAATGGTCGCACATCTGAAATTATGAAAACCTCATTTACGGTATAGCAAGCATTTCGAAATTGCGACGTTGAAAAATTGCAAGATTAGAAGTTATGAAAACGTGAAGTGCTGAAAATTTATGATTTGAAACCTGACAGATGGTGTAATTGGGCGTTCGGGATGTTTACTAGCCTTGTATCGTAAAGACTTCTGGCACGAAGATAAACCCCAATTTATCGGCAACCGTGACCGAGTACGTCACAGACATGTTAAATATGTGCCCAAACTCCATTGCAGCTGAATCTGAACTGTCGCCCATCAACCAATGAATGAGTCTCAAACCAATATATGTGTCTAAAAGCAACAAAATACGTTCGTTAATTGTAATGACAGGGTTTCCCAAGATAACATTTCATTGGAGCATTTCATATTGCACCTAAATATCGGGACCAGAATGAGCGTTCCTTCGCATCGAGCGTCTTTTGAAACATTAGGGCGACGCAGTTCCAGAGCTGAACGTTTCGGGAAGGTATCTGTATATTGAGCGCAAATGGACATGCAACGTTGATCTCATTTCGTACATCGGAACAAACACATTCTCCAGATTTAACAGCACCTTCCACGACTATGCGATCGGTTAACGATGCTTGGCATTGTGAAGTTATCTACGACGTACAGTTTCGAGTTAATCGTGGCGACGATATTACTATTACACTTCTTCTCTATCAAGAATAATACCTGCACAATGAAGTCACCTAGCTTAGACTGAAAAATGAGCCAAAATGTTCGAGTGTTGGGGGAAATGCAGGCAATAGTGACGGACAACTGAGCCACGCTTTGGCCCTCTCCTACTATGATGGCTTTCTCGTTTAAGAACAATCGCCTGGGTATCTTTCTTGTTCGCAGTTCGGACCATCGTGTTATTCGTAAAGTTGCTGAAAATGGTCAGTCTTCATAGTAGCATTCTTAAATAGTCTTTGTTCTATTTTACATTCGCGTATATAGGTCGATTTGCAAAATTGTGAAATGCGTGAAATATGTAATGTTACGTTTACTTACACGGCCTACATGGCTTTTCTTCCGTCATCCAAATCTCGTATTCAGCCGGGCTACGGTACGGCACGCTAATAGGCAAAGTTTTGTCGAGAACCTGATATAATTTGCTGCTGATGACATGCTCGTTTGTTATGGCGAGATTGTCAGCCCGACCTTCTAACACAAACATCTGGTTCCTGCCAAAATGGGGTCCAATCGTTGTCCCGCAGCACAGCAAAAAAGCTGTAGAACAATGTATTACAAGCCCAAAGACTATTTTCAGCTCTACAACTTATCTCAAATTTGTTTCATTAACTTTGTTTCATTAATCTAAAAGCAAATTTCCTCCATTTAAATCTACCAGATTAGTAAAAACAAATATCTTCTTTCAAACAGTGCACGAATCGTCCAACTATTATGTTCATCAGAATAAAACGTAGCGAACAGTTTCCGTGTCGATAAAATCGTACTCAACGAATTAGTTTGTTTCCTGTAAATTCGCTGATTAAATGTTTTGCCAATATTACCTTTAGTCTTACGTATTTTCTTCGCGTTGAATTGAATCTTTAGCTGACCATTATC
This sequence comes from Priocnemis perturbator, assembly GCA_963942575.1. Classification (NCBI taxonomy): domain Eukaryota; kingdom Metazoa; phylum Arthropoda; class Insecta; order Hymenoptera; family Pompilidae; genus Priocnemis; species Priocnemis perturbator. The sequence goes on along the minus strand of OZ012643.1, from coordinate 20,659,389 downwards.
GCGGCTGTTGAGCCGTAAAATCTCGTGGGGTTGCGCGAGGGAAAAGAAATTGTTGTCATTATCGAGAAAAAGCACCAAATAATCCACGTGATACTCCGTTGGATTGGTAAAGTTTATTTGCCGTACGATCGAATTTGTCAGCGAAGAACAGAACTTTACCTTTGGAACGAGGAAAAGCAATAACGAAAGATATATATAAAACTGGGAAAGATTTACTGATATAATAGAAGATAAATCAAGCAATGCAATGCATTCTATTTAATAGCGCCTACGCATGTAAATGAATGTAATTGCATTGACTCGGTATCACTTCACAGAAGGTATAATGTTCATTACCTTACACCTTGGTATGTAAGTAGGCAATCCTTCGAACAAATGGGCGACGAGCATTAACATTTGCACACCATTTGGATATACAATTTCCATCGGTGATATTATGAAACCGAGCCGAATTTTCTTCCACGCGCTGACGACACAGATGGCATTGTGTAGGAACTGCAACAAATAATCTTCCGTGACGGTTCGAACAACATTTCAACATTCTTCTGTCGTCTTATTATCCTTACACGCAATATAGAATAACTTCCAAAACTTTGATACAGTCAATAGACACAAATCAAGTATGATCGGAGAACAAATAACAAATGGACAATATATTTCGTGGATTTCAAACTTTAGTTTTTAAAGGAACGAAATTGAAAAAGCGCAACGTTTGCAACTCTGTTTGCGTCTATATATATTGTATACCATATAAATATGTACATCATCTCAATAATGTATAAGACGTTATGATATTTGAAACAAGTAATCATATTAAAGTTCTTCGAAACGTCTTATCTCCAATTTTACCTCTGCTGTGTTTCTGGGACATATGTATATATTATTGAAGAACTCGTTGATCAGAATGGGACAAAATGCGCCAGTAACGGTAATCAAAACCAAAGAATCCGACAAGTCATCGTCGAAGTTATCTATGTTCCTCAATTGCGCGACATCCCTCGTTTCTTTAGGATTCAAAATGACGCGCCGGTCGGTCATCCATTCTTGCATTCGTTGCTGCTCATAATGATATTGCAGCCACGATAGAAGAAAAATCTCTTCCGACGAGTGAATTTTCGTCGAACGTTCTTCAGACATGTCACTGATGATTCCGATCGCGGTATCGTAAGTATCAAAATTCTTCGGCAAACTGTAAAGAACCTTCCGTACAATACCATCATTATGATCCTAATAAATAGCATAAAGTAAAACATATAAAGAATTGCATAAAACTTCTGATGTAGTTGAAATTCAAATAATGTATATATGTACTTCTTTATCTATACCTCTATAATATTCCATGTGTATCTATGATTCCATTTACACGATATTTCATATACATACCTCGAAAGAGACGTCAACGTCGATTCTCTCTGAACCGTCGTTCTTCGCGAAGGTGGCAACGAGATGGAATCAAGTTTTTTTCTCATCGTGCTTCCGCTGATTCGCGTCATTATGAAACATTTGTACGTTTGAAGAATAATGTCTAACCAGCATTGCTTGCTTCGAGACTCGAAAGTTTGTTTGGGTAATCGATCACACAGCAAAGCCTCTGTGTCGTTCAATCTTTTCCGATATGGCTAAAAGACGCATTATTTGACTGATTAAAACTATTTAAAAAATCACAACCACATAGAGAAGCTAGATAGAGATAGAGAAGATATAGAGAAACTACCATTTTCGTAACATCGAACAAACAGATATACTTAATAACGAGCATAAAACACAACTTTGCCGTCTAACGCACTTATCATAATAGAGAGAAGAAAACTTACGATATATTGCACAGAGTGGCCGCTAATGCGATAATCGTTGTAACTTAGAAGATACTGCGACTTGACGTGTGCCAAACATGCTCCCTGGCCAAGAAGAAAACCGATGATCTTGTCGTAGATTTGTAAAATATACTCGATCCTCTCGGAATCGTCTTCGGGCAACGGTTGACTGTTGTCATACGATGAGAACCACGAAAAAATTCAACTTTATTTGAATAGAATATAAGATTATCGATAAAACGCAGCAGAGTACGCATATTTTGTTGCAATAAAAGTGAAAAGATCTGCATAATGCCCGACTCTGGAAATCGTACATGTTAAATGACGACACATGGTGGACACGACTCAGAGGACGTCGACGCAAAGACAGAAAAATTAAAGGAACCGGCACGATACCGATAACTATGACAAATGATCTTGCCATGACTGTCATAAACAGTTCACTAGAATTAACTAGATTAAGTAAATTAAGATGACTGTAGTAGATTAACATATAAACAGGCAAGCGACGTTATAAGAAGAACCAGCAACCATGTAAAGTTGGTGGAAGGAACAGTATGTTACAGTAACTAATGTGTTACGGTACGTACCATGGAATTTTCAATTGTTCGTAAATATTGAATCCTACCAGTGACTCGAGTACGTCAAGGTAAGACCACGGAAAGGTGCAATGTTTTCGATCCATTGCATGAGAGAGTGGCTTCTTCTTTTGAAAAAAGTTGGAAAATGACGCAGTGATGCCGTCGGGAACACTTGGATAGAAGGTGTACTTGAAAACGGACGCATAAAGCCATTGTTCGGCAGCTTTCATTGTTCGCGCCATATGTTTCTCGTACTCGCTGTAAGACGAGAATAGAGTTCTGTATAGGAAGTGACTCACCGGAGAGAACGCCTTAAACATATTCTCCGAATTCGAAGACATACGGGACAAGATGCTTATCAGAAGAATTTGGTAAAAGAAGATAAGATTTGATATTATGTCATATCTAATGTGGAGATCATTTCTTCCTTTTACACAAACTAATCCGATTATATATATGTTCACACTGGCGAAATAATTTAAATGGCTAAACAAGAAAACTCACGAGCTTCGACCGTCGTTCGGATAATGAGGATACGTCAACTTTATCGAAGACCTGCGTGGTTTGGACGGGGAAGGGACGGAAAATGTGGATCCCGGTTTGCGAGACTTTATCTGAGCTTCGAAATCGAAGTCTACCTGATCTTCCTCCTCACTAATAATATCATCAAAGGACTCCATTTCGTCCTTCCTGGACATCAATTTTAACTCTCCTACCTTGAAGGCGGATGTCTTACTGGACCGGTCAAAGTACGAGTGAAAACTAAGCCTGTTACCCGAATCTCTCTGACAAAATTGAAATTATAGATGTAATCATAAAGGGATCGAGGTACAGTTACATTTGTTATCAGGGTATCGCAATAATTTCATCGTAGCGTTCATATTCGAGAAAGTTACAATCGTAATGAAGTAAGATTGTTTCGATACCATAATACCCTAAGAATGTGTTTGAATGAATGATCGGTGAAGAAAATATAAAAATTTTTCACTAGCATCGTACCGGATCACAAGCATATGATAGCGTCTTACATGTTTTTTCGTGCCGGGTTGAGAGTCAGTGTTCTCATCGTCAGGATTAGTCGGTGACGAAATTGTTGGATAAGAGAGACGTTTTTCCAGATTCTTCAGCCTCCGAGCGTCAGTTAATACTTTCAAATAAGCATGTACCGTGAGAATATTGTTATCGGCCGAGCCGTAAATCGTTATAGGACAAATTGCTTCCCCCTGATCGTCGTAAAAATGAAGTTCCAGACAAAACGATACGGGCGACGGACTCTTGAACGAGACGACCACTTCTACCTCCGTGCACCTTAGAATCGTCGAAGCAAGCGTTTGACAGTGGTTCGTATGAAGTACGAAAAGCAAGCTGCGATAGATCATCGATAGAAAAGTCCAGCACACGAGGACTGGAGGAGCGACATCGGCAAGTTCGACTTACAAGTCTGCATGGATGTCGTTGCCGCTCGGGAAGAAAACATCGATTGACTCCTCCACAAAATCTCCGCTACATCGCAATGGCATTTGCAATTTCCAGGCGACGGTCGACGGGTTGCTGAAGCGTCTGGCGTGAAGCTGAATTTTTTCCTCCACCACCACGTCAAGAGGCATCGGCGCGAAGTAAAGCTCGGCGACGTTGCAGTCGATGCTGCAAGGCAGATTTTCCCCGTCCAGACACAATTTGTTGAACATATTGCCGTCCAACTCGCCGCGGATGAAGATCGGCCCGTCCACTGTGAACGTTCCTCGCTGGGTCGGCCGAAATTCCAGAACGAAGGTCGTACCCTCGTTTGGTTGCAGAATGCAAGTGAACGAGGTCTGCAAGATCCGCGGCTTCACGCCGTGGGACCATCTTATGGAGAACGGGCAGTCTGGTTCTTGGAAGGCGTCGGTGCGGATAAGCACGCAGTTCTCTCGATGCGATTCGCGGTTAGTAATAGTAAACTCGTCTTGTACCTGAACGAACAGTCGGATGGTAAGGTAGATTTTCAGTGAGAGATCAACATACATTATCTAAAATGCTAGAGGATATTCAAATTACCTCATTCGTGTACACATTGAATTGGAAGAGCAATTTGCTGAAGCATACGACGTGGCCAGCAACGGTACAATCAACCGAAATTGTTGGTAATTTTGGGGGTGGTTGAGCAATTAAAAGTCCCGGCAGACTCGCATAGAATTCCTCGTGACGTTTTATGTACTCCGACGGTTGAAGACTCCTCGGATTCGTTATCAGCGGCGGACCCAGCAGATCGTTGATCACGATCGGAAGATAGAAGGCGTAACTAGCCAAATCGATCGGAAGAAAGTGAAGATACATCGTCTGACTTGTACCAGGAATAATAGTAACACCGTTCGTTCCTATTATCCAGTAAAAGGGACACACTTTATCGCTTCAACGGCACGTACGTAACGCATGTAATGGAAATTGGTAGATTGTCAATATATTTAGTAGAACGCGAAGAAAGCTTACCTATATTAGGATCTTTTCTGGTCGCCACCATTGAGACGTGAAATTCTGGATATTCATCCAGGAAGAAGGACAACTTCGAAACCGTTGTTCCTATGTTCGTGAACGTTAAGACGTGAGTTTGAAACGCGTCGGCGCTTACTCGTCGCATATCGATGCTCTGCGGTATCAGTTTTAGTTTTGGAAAAGACACACGTCCGCTCAGCTTCAATTGAATCTGCAGACTTTTATCGACGATTACGGCGATTGAAGTGGTGAATTGAAAACACGCGTCGAACGTAAGTTCCACCTGTTATAAGTACAAATTGATTATAACATGCTCGTAAAGGAAGTATATCGAAGTACTCAGTTCAAACTAGAGAAAAGTAGGAATTTATTGATCGTTCGTATTAGAAATCGTAAAGTTCCTGTTGCTTTTGAAAAGTGAATTATAATAATACTACCTCGAGAATACTAATAGCTCGCGGCGAGATCTTTCCGCGAAGTGGGAAAACGTCGCAGCCCCGAAGTAGCGTGCTCTTTTCGACTTCGAACGTGACCTCGTTGTATTCCGTATTATGAAGAATGGCGAGAACTCTGGTCGACAAATTGAGTGGAATGTCGCCGAGGTTCATGAAATCATTGATGAAGGCCACTTTCGGCGTGGCCACGGGAACGCTTAAGCGAACAGTCACGTACGATCCGCTCTCACACTTCAAAATGATTTCTGTATCGTGAGCTTTTCCGTGATCGGGCTCGTATGTCACGTAAACGTACATTGTTCCATTTCCCCGTACCGTGCCAACTAATGGCTGTACGACGAAGTCACTAGTGATCGGCACTTCCCAGCTAGAAAGCGATTTTGGAAAGAATTATTACTGTTATATCTTGATTCGATTTATTATAGATTTCTATGATCTGCGAACCAATTTTAAGTCCGTCAAATTAAATGTGAGGACGTCTTACGCGAAGCTTGTAGGCGCCTCCAGCTTGTTCTTTATCTGAATAACAGCGGTCATCGTTTTGTATGCTTCACCTGGCACATAGTCGGTGCCCAGGATAACTTCTCGCTTGTCAACCGACAGCTGCTTGTAAACCACGTCGGCCGTTATGCTCAGCTCGAAAGAATGGTTGTCGTTTATGACGTAGTCGAGGTAGCCGTTGAATTTTCCAATGTGATCGGCATGAAACTCGACCAGTCTCGCGACCACCGATCCTGCCGGCAGGATCATCAGGTTTCCATCCGGAAAGTATATTGATCTCGAGGATAAGCTTATCAATCGAACCATTACGGGAAATTCATTTCTGTTCTCTACTATTAACTGCTGATAGCTGAGCGACTTCAATGCTACCTGCGTTTAATTTAATGAAGATTTTCACCTTATATATTTTCTTAGCTACCCGAGCAGCAGTCAAATTAATTTCGAACTGTATTCGAGCAACATTCATTGAAATCGGTAGCATATGAAAGGTACACACCATGCCGAAGGCAAGTATCGTCGGCGAGATATGGACGTTATATATCTGCAGGGGCGACAGAGGCACCAACACCTCGGCCTTTGCTCGCGAGACCGACAACCCGGCCGCAACAGGATTGCAGGCTGACACGAGTGACCACTCTTTGTGTTCCCACTTGGGAAAACGCAGAATTCCTGCGATAACGTCGTCATCGATGTCCTCCTGTTCCGTTATCGCACGTTTCGTCCTTCCCGCGATGGTCTTCAGGTAGATGTCCCAGTACAGTCGATGGTAGCTTCTGAAGATCGCTTCCTCAATCGAGAATGCCTCCGAACGCATTCTTTCCCAGATATGACAGGCCTTTGCGTTAAAGATTGTTTTGACCTGCTGACGATTTTCATTCTCTGCATGAGTGAAAAGTGTTTCCTTTTGGTTCGTGTAATTTGAATGAAAGTACCGTTAAATACTTGGCCAATTCTACTTACAGACTTGTTTATGTACATTTGATTGAATTGCTGAAGTTCGTGCAGGCTCGGCGGTGAACTGCTCACGACCAATTTGTCGCATATAAAAGTTTTAAGTTCCTGCAGTTTCCGCCGATCATACTCAGCCGTCAAGATGATTTGACATAATCTTTTGATATGGGGATTCAAGACAGTCTCGTCGGCTACATCGCACGTTTTCTGTATTAGTGGCATTTTCGTACCTGAAAAATATCTATTGGTCAATCTTCTTCTCAGTATTATAATAGTACAATCGTCATACAATACATGATTCCTTACATGGCCGACTCCGTCTAGTGGTGGTGGTAGTAGTAGTAGTAGTAGCAGTAGTAGTAATAGATTTCTTCACCATAAGCGAAACATTTGCTGTGCATTGTACCGAATAACTGCCAATCTTGACTTTCGTCTTCCGTCTTGTCGGCATCGAATCGTATGAATCAACAATCGCGTCAAAGACAAGGTTGAACGCAGGCGGAACTGATAAAATAATGCCGACAAATGCGAAAAGAGTGAAATTTGAAGGTGCACCAGTTATGCATAGACTTAGTGAATAGCAGATACCACTCTGTTTGCCGCGGACTTGGACCAAAATCTCGAGCGACTTTTGTGGTTCTAATTTCACTCGTTCGGGGTAACAGCGTGCATTGGCGTTTCGTACGAACTGGAAGGTGACGCATGCGAATTTCGAGACGTTCACGATCCGAACGACACGCTTCGATATCTCGCCGACGAGCAGGTCGCCGAAATAAAGAATGTCGGGCTCGAAATTCGCTCGGATAAATTCCACCTCGCCGTGAAGACACAATTTGACGGTGTCCTGGGGTCCGGAGTCGATACTTGAAACGCGCGTTGACGAGGAGGAACCGGATAGGTCCATCATCGTTTCATCTGCAACGTCATTTCGGACCATGTTAGTTTGATTCTGAAACATAGTCTTACGTGGACAAACTTTATGTACACTCAAGGGGTTAATTTATTGTTGTGTTAACTTACGGAGAGGGTTCTTTTGGGGAGCTAACTCATCCGCTGCCGATTCTTTCGTCGGATCCACTCCTTAAAAGAACGATATTAGCGATTGACATAATAGTTCCAAATGCTGTATAGGTGTATCATAATTTTCTTGTCGATGTATGTAAGGTCTATGGGCTCTATGGTATAAACGCACGTACGAAGAATGTCTTCTGTCTCCGTGCAATGGACCCTCGCGATTCTCAAAAAAGCCATGAAGTCGTTGGCTTGATTCTCGTTATCGATCACGTGCTTTCGCGAGGTCTCCCGTTGCATCCTGTACCGCCAACGCATCAATTTGGTCGTTGGAGCAAATCTTGAACAGCGAATTGTTTAAATTAAGGCAAACGGAAATTCAGTTCAGATGAACACACGGTCAAATTCTATGGAAACTCATACCCGATTTCGAATATAATGCCTTCGAAAGGATCCATGCGTCCTTCGATTGGTCGAATTTGGAAGGCACTGTACACCGGATATTTCTTGTGATCAATGTCCTGAATCGGGAAAAAATCTATACAACATCCAACCTCTAGAACACAGCATCGTAATTACCCGAATGCACTTCAGCTCATTGTTGACTTCACCAAGTACGATGTAACTCGACACCTGAGACGACATATTCCGTAAAACGAACGTTTCGAACCTGGACGTATTCTCTACGGTCGGTCGAAAATCAATAAGCGTGAAGTCACCTGTTGCATTTGGATGATAGACGATCAGTCGTGGTACGATCACGTTGACTTTCAGCGGAACACGAATGTTCGGCGCTGATTTGATCCTGCACGTTGAATTTATGAATTACAAAAAAACTGCTTCGCTACTTCTTTAATTGTGAAAAGCATGAAGAGTTATAGCAGGCATTATTATTCAAACAATTGTTATTACGTCTGTACGTAAGAAATACTGTGCACTAAAGAAAATGCAGTGAACCTTAGAAACGTAATAATATTCTATGACTTCTTTTAGAGGATGCATGAGATTTACCAAAATTCACTGTAAAATACACCCTCGTTCATACCGATCAATTCAACTTTCAGTTTAACTTCTGAGTGTCGTTTGACTATTCCGCGTAATGGTTTCACCGTGATCTCGAGTTCATTTGCACCGAGATCTACCGAAAATCTGCAAATATAATGACATATCAATGTGTACTATCTAATTGCACATATAATTAAAAATTTTACATTTTACTCCTATCTCATTTTATACATTTGAATATAACCTCTCACAGCACCTTATTATAGGTAATTATATGTACAAGGTCGTGCATAAAAATTGATACCTGGTACTCTTACCACCTTCATTCTTAAGCGTTATTATCTTCAAACCCGAAGAGTAACCGATATCAATTATTCCGAAATCGATCGACGTTGGATCGACGCAGATTCGCTCTGTTGCCAACGTGCAGATGACTCGATAATCTAAGACGGTTCCGTTGATCTCGATCGGAATCATAGCACGTAAAAGTGACGGCCTTTTGAACGAATACGTAACCCACGTGGAGACACGCAGCCCCGGATTAAGCATCACCCCGGTTTTCAAAGCTCTAACTTGAAAAGCCTTTCGTCGTCGACATGGAACGAAATGTAGAGCAAGTCGTTATTTTGCATTGCAACGTCCGCTGTGTGCTGACGAGTCGTTAGAGATTGGTGTACAATGAGGATCGCTGAATCGACTCACGATGGAGTTTGGGTCCCTGATCTTCACGAAGGCGGGCTTAGAGCCGGCATTTTTTATAGTAATCCGTTGTCGACACGTCACACCCTCACTTGCATCCGTGAACTCCATGTAACTTGGCGTGATGAACACGTTATCGTGCATCGCGATCGTCGGAACATCCGTGGAAGTCGGAATCATTTTCACTTCAGCGCCTTCTTGAACCATAACCACGGAGCTGTGGTCGGGCGATTTGGAAGATCCCTATATTCGCCGTACAACTCAATTACGTTCCTCTCCGGCCGTTGCGTAAAGGCAGCCATTGGCCGTACGAATAAAAAGCTGATCTTACACTCTACTCGCATGTGCAATAAGTATTGATCCCTTTGGGAAATATAATAAGTGCAAAGGTACACTTTAATATTTGACTGCTGACTGTGCTAAGTTTTCTAACGATTTAAACTCAATTAGGTGTCAAAGCTGATGTAGAGTATTTTAGATATTTAAAAGAAATTTGAGCTTGCGATGCATAGATAGTAGACACTATATTATTACAGGACGAACATTTTGAACATTGGGCGAGTTACTTGTGGAATCTTCATAGAGATGTAATGGCGATAGATTTGACATTTTTATCGAGTTTTCCGTAAAACACTCGCTAAAAGCAATTTCGTTTTTCCCCTTTCTTTAAGACTCAACATTAATCTTGACCCGATTAACCTGAATGGCAAACATGCCAATGAAACGTCTCGAAACCTGCCGCACAGCAAGATTTTTTGTTTTCTACAGAAAAAGTGCAACTGAAAAATGCTTCCTTCTGAAGTAAGTCACTGATCGTTTCCGAAAAGGATCGGAGTTAAATTGGATATTTGAGCGAGTAATTAATGCTTCTGTCATTTCAAAAATTAATTTCTTTATTACTAACAGCATAACGAAGTACAGCACCGGGAACTTTATTAAATAACTCCTAGTACAAACACATTGATATAAAATACAACATCACAAAATAATGTTGTCCGTGTTCGGTTGCCAATTCATTCCAGCGGGTCCGATAACAGGAATATTTTCTACGATACGTTGGATCCAAGTAGCATACAACGATACCTGTAATTAATAAAATTAGATCATAAATGCATACTGAAATAAGGAAAAATCTGAACGTGCTTACCTTTGTGAATATCGTGTAGTAGTTCGGATCGCACGTACTTGTGCCTAGTTTACGCGGACTAATAGAAACAATGCCGTGAACTTCCCATATCGTGGTATTAGGTCGTTGCAGGAGTAATCCTCCGCCACTGTCGCCATTGCAAGCACTTGTTCCGTTGGTCCAACCAGCGCAGAAGGATGTGTACGTTAAATATTTTCGAAAATCTCCCTTCTGCTTCGCCCAGCATACTTCGTCTGGCACGACTTTAACCGAAAGTGATCTTAAATTCGAGCTAAACGTGTTGTTTTCCGTAAGACCCATACCTGAGAAGCAATCATTCTTTTTACGATTGACTCGTTACGTCAACACTACTCAGAACATGACAAACATAATTATACAAAAATTACCGGCAACGAGGCCAAAACCGCCATTTCGTTCAGCTTCCGTCAACGTGACGTCAGAGTGCCAATCGATGCAAGCAGGCGCAACGAAAGAATTAACGTTCACCGGTTTCTTCAAAATCAGAAGCGCAAGATCGGACCCGTAGTTCCCATTGTGATCTTGATAGGAACGTTGAAGTTCAATCGACTCGACGGCCAGAATTTGAGCGTGCTCTCCCGCATCGCTCAGCTTGGCCGAGAATATGCCGAGGGCCACGCGCAGAGTGTCGGGAGCAGTTTTCCAGACGCAATGGCCTGCCGTGAGTACGACCCGTTCGGCGATCAAAGTTCCGCCGCAGAAAAACTTCCACTGGCCGTTCTCGTGGGAGTAAAGCGTGGCGTGCCAAGGCAACGAATCTTCTAGCTTCTTCACCTCCCATCCGTTCACGATCAACGCGCCAACTGATTTCCAGATGATCAATATCTTTTAGACGTTCTGATACATTCATACTTTTATTTCTGTTGTCTCCATATTTCGCATCGTCTTCGTGCAAACTTGTAAAGAATACGTACCCGACGAAGTTCTGACACCGCAGATCGGGGCACACGTCAGTGATCGTTGAGACCAAGTGCCGTCATGAAGACAAACGATACTCAAAGATCCTGACCGACGTTCGTAGAAGTCTGGACATTCCATAGTGACGCGTGTTCCGACAGGAAGAGGATCTTCGCAATGCACCCAGCCCTTACGACGGCCCCATTTCGATTCACAACGCTTTATCGCTCCAAAGGCTTCTTTTATCGGCGGACATGTTATGCCGTGCAACGAATCACCTGAAGGAAAAGAAAAGAAAAAAAAAAGAAAAAACAACACAAAGCCATCCATGAAATACGTTTGTACAATTTGACGTGCACCGTAACGCAATGCGAAGATGAAAAATCGGCAAATCGAGTGTGCTGAACGAGGTCGTGCGAACTGTCTTGTGAAACCAGCAAGGCGAAGTGTTAGAGAGAGGTACCGTGAGGACAAGTTGGAACGGCAGGCAACCACCTGTTGTCCCGACAATAAATACTGGCCGATCCTTCGAGAGATCCCTCGACGTCGCACGTGTAATCCAGTCGGGTAAATTGTGGGACAATATCGCCTGGTCGGCAGCGTCGACAACCTCCGACCTCGTAATGCGTTGCCGGTTTCGGGCCTGGAAGTCGACAGGCGCCCTTTGGCAAGGACACCCCACAAACGGATTCCTCCTCGTCGCTCCAATCATAACAGTTTGGCCGAAGATTGCACTTCAGTCTATCCGGGATACAAGCACCGTGTGCGCACCGAAACGAAGCCTGCGCACAGCTGTCAGACAATTTTCATTTCAAGGATAACGCAACGTAGGGCAGATAGAATGTGCAAGAAACGATTATTCGTGAAAAATAATCAGAAAATGTGTTTTCAATGAACAACTCACTCTCGTGACATGCACATTGCTTCCTCTTCATCGGAGCCATCTCTGCATTGTCGTACTCCGTCACATATTTTGTCGTTAGACACACACTGTCCACTGGTCTCGCACCGAAATTCGTCTCTCCTGCAACGACAAACGTCTTGTAACATAGTTCGTTCACCTTATCAGAACTTACGAACACGCCTAAACGAATGTATGATGTGTTGATTAAAAATGTCAAAGAATAGATCATAAGCATATTAGTTAAAAGTTACCCGCATTTGTACTTCATGCAATCGTCGCCTTTGCAGTTACTTGCTGCGCAAAGTGCTGTGTCCTCGTCGCTTCCGTCGAGACAGTCCTTCACGCCGTCGCAAACGACTTCCTGATAAACGCATCCACCGTACGAGCAACTGTACGTGTTTTCAGGACACGGATACTCACGGCAGAACGTACCATTCTCGTCACTTCCGTCCGAACAATCAGATTGCCCTGTTTGTTTGGTTTTCAATACATGTATACCAAAATCAAAATTACGCTCACAAGAAGCGATCGGATTTTGGGGTGATTTTCGAATATTATTCATCTTGTTAGACAGAACATGTTCGGTGCAGCAAACACTGTATCGGTCGTCAGTGTGCCAACATTTCTCGTTTTTCTGTCTGTCAAAGTTGAGAAATAAGAATGCTCGCCGTTGAATCGGACACGAGTCCAGATGAATGATATTACACCGCAAAAACGATAACATACACGCGTCAGAACGGTACGCCCAATACGCACTTGTGGCCACGCACGTCCGAACTTAAAATTCCTTTATGAAGTCATAAAGATTAGGTTTTGGTTACTGGCAACGCCGAATTGCAGACAGCGAGGAGATTAAAATATTCCAAACAAGATGGGGAAATAACGGGATTCATCATGCGTGATTGACAATAAGATGCGTTAGGTCATGTTGCAAATTAGTCGAAGTCGAAATTGACGTGTACGAACGTACCATCGCATACGTCCGCTCTTGGTACACACTCCAGGCGAGCGGTTAAACATTGGAATTGATCATCGAAACAAACTTCGTCGGGACTCCTGTCGCAGCGAAATTCATCACTTCCATCGATGCAATCTTGAAAACCGTCACATCTTCCTGTTTTATTCACGCAAGCTCCATATGCACACTTGTATTTACTCGTAGGACACCTAAAACATTTTGATTTATTTAAACATTACTGGAACATTTCTTTGAACAGTATTTCTACAGCAATGACTGGCAAAACTTTCTACAAGTCGAATAATTAATCTCGCCGACAAAAGCTAATTTTACTCACACGATGTGTTGACATAAGCTTCCTATTTCATCTGAAGAATCCGGACAATGCGGAATTCCGTCACACACACGCAATAATGATATCTCTGTACTATCCATGCAGATAAATGTCGGGGATTCATTCAAGCTTCTTCCATCTTCACCGTCAATCTCAGTACTTACTGCAAACTAAACTATTAAAGCACACGAATTGCGGAACAGAACCTTGATTTGAGAATTTCGTGGAAGCTCGTTCGAACAGAATATCAGAAAAATTCGCGTGAGATCAATTCGCGTGAGTAATTGTGCTCTATTAGCCGCATTCCGTACGTAATGGACATTAGACGTTTGATAATGACACATCCATTATTGACAGCGAGCTATAGTCAGCTCCACGCCCTTTTAATTACGTTAAGTGAGCAGGGTATTACTACTGTTGGGTTCTGCCGCGATGGAGTCCATTTTTACACGTACCCAGAGACAATGTGATGAATGTGAGCAAGCAGAACATTTCTCAACCTCTTCTTTTTTTATGTGTCATGAAAACTTACAGTCCCGACCCACGCATCGTTTTCTTATATACCTTCGACACGGTCGATCTGATTCGTCTCTCGAATATGCGTTGATAATTATCGTAATAAACATAATTAGCGTAAAGGCAACCGAGAAACAGTTTCTTCTGTTCTCCATTGAGTGCGAATGAATATTATCTCGACAAAATCGTACTTTTAGCATAGGCATTAGAACGGTTTCTCTATTCGTATGCAAATTTCGCTATACAATTGTCGGTTTACAAAGGAGATTGCTTTTAGGAAATTGGTTTGACGTAATCACTTAAATATTGATGGCAATCGAGGTTATTAGCTATGTATCGGAATGTTACGAACTGCAACATCTTACGGTATTAAATTTTAAATGCGTAAAATCAATGAATGAAGCAAAAATGACTGTTCGAGGATAAAACAGTGATTATTATCTAATCTGTATTTGATATGCGGAAATTCTATTAGAACGTGCTAATATATCAATTACGGTTCTACATATATGCATAGAATTGTATGCTGATACACGCAGGTGATATCGTCCCTGCGATACGTACTGAATACACACCCAGTTCAAAATTTCGACGAATCGATAACGCGTTGAACTTTCACGATTCTCGAACGGGCATGGCAGTGTGCTCAGAAATGGAGATAATTCTTCGCGCAGATGTTTCATGTTTTAAGGTAGAGCCCTTCGAGCGAGATTTACGCCAAGCAAGAGTTATATACACTGTATCGACTTATTCGAGAGCCATTTCTGTGTATTGGCCATATAGGTTTATTTGACATACTTGTTGCTACTATGATTTGATTAATATTAGCTTTGTCTTTTATACTTTATACGAAACACGATAATTCGTAATAAATGTACATTAAAAACTGGTTTCGGATATGGTTCGAGTTGATTGTTTCTTTTTAGTCCAATTTTGATGTCAGTGTTAGTTTTTTCTTAAAGTCCTTTTTCATGAACATCCAATTGAAATGACAATTTCTATGGGACTGAAATGGGGCTGGATTGAGAGTGAAGAGTAGTCAAGAGCATTAGCATGATCGATATAGAATCGCAATAGAATCATCGGTCCTCCTAGAAAACATATGGCCAATTGCCACAAAGCAGATTGTATTTCCCCCCCGCCGGAAGGCCGTTCGCGTTCGATCTCCGGATCCATGTCACTACGGCCGCTTACTCATTGCACCGCTTCCTTTCGCCGAAAGTTCCGTCAGCCGATAAGCAAAGACGGCCGCGTCCTCGCGTTCCCGGGACTCTCGGCACGGCCGACAAACGAACAGTTGGAGTGTCTCACGTCTGCCTCTGCCAGCGTACGCCTGACGTAATCGAACCGTGGAGGAAAAAAGAGAGATTGGCCGGGTCGAAGGGGAAGAGGCGAGGAAAGAAGGTGTCTTCCTCCCGGAAGGGTCGCTGTTGACACTTGGATAGGCGCGCGACACTGGAGAACGCACGAAAAAACGCTCCGGGTCACGTAAGCAGCGGGAGAGACGCGGAAAGCGGTGTGCAGCTATATATCCAGGGCGTGAGTCGCCGTTATCAGGGATCCGTTATCAACGTGTGAAGAGGCAGCGAGACGACGCGCCTAGTTTCGTTCCGCGCTGCTCGCCCGTGAAAGGGAGATCCGATTTGCCCACAGTTCACCTCTAACTGTCGTCGAACCCCTTCGAAATTCGCTGCCCGACGACGATGGAGCGTCTTCTGCCGCTGCTGCTGGCTCTGCTCGTAGCGGCCACTTCCGGCCAACAGACTTGTAAGTGAACGATCCACTCTTTCTCTCATTGCCGCTTTCTAACGTTTTCGCAGACAGTCGGGACGTGCATTCTTCACCTTTTCATTCGGAATCTTCACGCCTTCGTCAGGTGGGAAGGGATATTTTTGAGAGTTCGCAAAAAATTCATGTCGCTCTAGCGATCGTACTTTCGACAGTCTCATTGTGGACGAAGGTTTTCTCTTTAACAGAAATATGGAATTATGGAATGAATCAGTGTGTTCGGGAAATAATTTATATTTATAGTCGCATTATGCCATCGTGACGCATCGCAACGTTCGACTCATCCAAGTCCACATACGTAAAATCAGTAGATCAGAGAAGATTGTAGCAGTACTTATCTCAATACCGTTCCGATAACGTTCCACGAATCAACCGTTCGATACAGACACATTACGAATTCGATATTTGACATTATACAAGTCTCTCGGCGATAAAGAACGATTAATATCGCTTTAAGACGGCATCTGATCGAATTGTGACCTAGTGAACGGTAGAAGTAGAAATATCGGGTGTAGCCGGACAAAACAAGCCCAACATCGTTGATAGCCTACTTTGACGATTTTACCACTTCGCTGAGCTATCTACTTAACGCCTTTTCTATCGCGACACTACGGACCATCTATTGGCGGGACATTCTGTGCTTTACAAATATTTCCCTTCTATTGATTCTCAGAGATTGAACGAATAATTGACCAATTTGCCATTTCAATGACTGTACTTTCTTTTCGATGCGATAATGGAGCTATATAAATAGACATACAATTACAGTTTTGTTTTTACGAGGAGCACAGTGTTAGGACTCTTTGGAAAGTTTTCCCATAACTGTGTTAAGAATATGGACAAATAGGTTCAACATTTCGAGAGCGAGATTGGTATAAGCGGAATCGCAAACTCTATCCAGTCATCTTGTTGAAGACTCTTAAACGATAGTAGACCGTGTCGGACGCTTGCAGCTGTGTATATTCAAACTATTGCGCATGTATTTCTACTCAATAGCCTTCTTTTTGACACGAAAACTAAACACAACGGACTGGGCCCGCCGATCGGAACAATAACCCGTAATCCTCATTCTTCCAGACAAACTATGCGCTTCCGACGCGATAGACCCAGACACCTGCAATGCCATACAGCGCGGAGACAGCCGCGTCTCATGTGTGCGAGTAAGCGACAGTGCCGAGTGCACAATCCGTATGTCAAGGGGCGAGATCGACTTTGGAATTTTCTCGGCCGACGAGGCCATACTCGTTTACCAATTCTACCAAACCGAAATTCAGCCCATTTTCGAGCTCAAGCACAAAGATCGACTAAAGGGTGCGTACGATGTCGACGTAACAATGTAAAGGAAGGGGACGCAAACGTTTCTTCAGGCTATTCGCGAGCCACTTAATCTGAGGTATCATCTGGTTCCATCCTTTTACAGAGGAGTTTGAATATCAGTCGGTAGCAGTAATACCGACGACCATAGACCCCATTGTCATCGGCAAAGGTTTCGAAGGACTCAGAAATATCGGACTCTGTCATCCGGGATTCAGTAAGGCGCAGTGGTGGAACGATTACGTTCTGAAGTACTTCGAGAGGAAGGTATACACGCCTCATTGTAGGACAAATTTGACTGCAGCCGAAAATGAAGCGGAAAATCTTAGAAAGTTCTTCGGAAAAGCTTGCAGACCGGGCGAATGGGTTGCTGATAGTTCGTTCGACAGTTACCTGAGTGAGTCAAACTTCGTGCGCCTACCGTTAATTTTATAACCTTCGAGCGATCTTGCTTAAATAATTTGCAAGATCACCGTTTCAATCTGTTTCGATCGACGATTACGATTGGTTTGATTGTGACTTATAGATGAATGGTAATGCTTGAAAACTAGCATATTGTTGTATCTGGCGTTTGCTTGCAGAGATGAAGTATCCCGAGCTTTGTGCTTTGTGTGACGACAAAGCTGCCTGTAGATACACTAATAGAGACAATCATGGACACAGTGGAGCGCTCAAATGTTTATCCACGAACCGTGGCAAGATCGCTTACGCGGCGCTCAAGCATGTCCGCGAATTTTTGGGGGTAAGAACATATACTATCATCTTGTACGTGTCGCTGCAAAGAAACAAGTATGTGTTTAGCGAATAATCAGCAGCCATCATAAGATTAGGAGCAATTTTTTCTGTTTGATAAAATTAAAGAAAGGATTGCGGAAGAAAACTTTCAATGCGGCAAACGTTATAAAACAATTTTTCATTACACCGTTTCGATTGATTCCAGACAAGCGACGCATTCCAATTTTTGTGCCCCGACGGTTCAGTTGCTCCTCTGACAGCAGAACGTCCCTGTGCGTGGGTGAAGCAACCGTGGGGTGTCATCGCAGCTAGAAGGTGCGCGTGAGACTCAAATTGAATAAACCTTTGTCAAACATTTCATTCCGTCAAACAGTTATTCTTGGTAATAAATTTACAGGAATACTTTCAAGAGAAAAATTAAAATAATTATTAATTCCATTTCAGGGATCGCGCTGCCGCACTAGCAAACGACTTGAAGAGTTGGTTGCTGACGCCTTATTCTGCCGAATCGTGGACAGTGGCCTTGAGCCGAGCCATACAGGAGGATAGTCTAGCAGTCGCTCTGACCGATAACACGTCGCTGGCCGCGTACCTGGTGAAAGGTAGATCAGAAATCGACTTCCCGAATGTGGCGAGTTGCGGCAAACCGATTCGTTGGTGTACCGTCAACGACAAGGAAACGAAGAAGTGCCAATGGGCTGCCAAGGAGGCACTCGCCCTCGGTATCGAGCCCCAAATCGAATGCGTTCAAGCCAGTTCCACGTTCCAGTGTTTCCGCAATGTCGCTCAGAACAGCAGCGATATCATTGCTATCGACTCAAACTACGGCCATCTTGCTCGACAGTGAGGATTGCTTTTGAAATGATTCGGATCTTGGACCATATATTCAAATAGACACGGCTTCAGTCACGGGTTCAGTATACGAAAGGCATAGGCCTTATATATAAGGCGTGTCTGTGAGTATATATGGTCTAAGATTCTGATCGCTTGCACTGTGTGCACCTCATTACAATAACCTAGGGTATAACAGTGGAGTCGTTGAAACAACGTTATCGGCTGTCATCACGTTCGATTTCCCAAAACTGCCTATTATCCGCAGGGTGTACAGTCTTGGAACAGTGCTGTACACTGAAACGGAGACAGACAGGAACAGCGTGGTAGTGGCTGTGGTTCGCGAGCCAGAAAAGGATGATTACGCGGTGAAGAGCTTCCACGGCTTGAAGGGTCGGAAGGCATGTTTCCCGGAATACGGTGGCATCGCTTGGTTGAGTTTCGTGAAAACCGTCCGAACGAACGGCGTTCTCTCCTCGAGGTCCTGCAACTACCCCAAACTCGTCTCGAAACTGTTTTCTGGCGCCTGCACGCCCGGCATTGGCGACAATGATCACATGAACGCCAGCATACCGGCGCACGAACTGACGCCGGCGGTCACGAAGGTCCTTTGCTCGGTTTGTCCGAACGAAGAGGGTAACAAGTCCTGTTCCGCGAATGACGGCAACAAGTACTTCGGCGACAAAGGTGCTCTGCAGTGCCTTAGCGACGGCGCCGGTGACATTGCATTCATCGAAGCGAGAAATCTTCTTGGTAAGCGAAACGATTGAACGGTGAACTTATAAGTAGACTGAACTGAACTTATAAGAATCGAATATTGACATACTTTCACCGACATTTTCAATAGAAGACGGCACCATCGATCCAAACCGTTACCGTATCCTCTGCAAGAACAGTAGCTTAGCCGACCGGTCAGGATTCCAATACGACGAACTTTGTGCCTTGTCCGTTACGATCGACAGCGAGGTAAATTAAGAGTCTGTCAATGGTAGCATTTGGCAAACTATCGGTAGAGACCGAATGTTGTCGGATAAATTATTCGAGGCAAATTACCTGCCATGCTATAAGTAGTCAAGGCAGTACAACGATGCAATGTTATTTTTCAGATCGTAAGTCGTAGAAACAATACACAGATCGACACGCTAGATGTGACCTTAGCCTTACTGAAGATAGAAGATTGGCTGGGATACCGTGTACACGCCCAAAGACCGATTCGCATTTACGACCAGTTCGACGGCACCAAGGATCTTCTCTTCAAGGACTCCACTTCCGGCTTGGTAACGACCCAGTCGACGATAAAGACTGTTCTCGCCTACAAGGAGCTCTTCAGTCATGTAGAGCAATGCTCGGCTGGTATCCTCTCTACAATCAGTAACTTTAGCTTAGTCATTCTGCTCTCGCTGTTTTCATTCAATTACTTTAGATTATTATAGTAGCGAACCTTTCGCACTTAGTCGTATCGCATTGTACTTTTATTTTATACGTTGTACTAGAAATAGTTGACTGAACAGACACTATGTAAGCCGTCGTGTATACTCGCCACGTTTGTCACGGCTTCCTAAGGGCGTGTGACGACATCGGTTCTGTAGGAAGTATGGTTGTCAGTTTGTTACGTGTACAGTGTGCTTGAAGGGCACTGAGTTTTATTTCCAAGAAAAATACACAAATCGTAACAAAAATGTAATGATGATAATGATTGGACGTTGGATTCTAAAACCTTGACTTCGGAAATTCTTCACTATCGTTTAAAAAGTGTTCTTATCAATCTGATATGATAGCGTCAGCAGTGTTCTACTCCTAGCATGAGAAACAAATATCAGCGAACGCAATGCTTCGTGCTTTCTGGAAGAAAAATTAATCGAATGTCTGAGACTGGACGAAAATTTCGGAGAAGTATGATCGTACTCAAAGTTCAACTATTACGCAATGGTGTTTTAAATACGTTTCGGCATCCTATTCTTGCCTCATTAAGGGACAACTGCTATGTCATTCTATTTCACTGTGTAAAAACAAACATTGTAGCTTCATCATTAACCTTATCGTTTTTAGGTAAATGTTCAATGAAATTTGCAAGAATAATAAATAATTAAAAAAAACACTGCCGCCATGTCAACATAGCTTTTTGTTTCTTTCTTACATGTACACGCAAGTCTCCTTTTGTCAGGAATTGTTGGTTAAAATCACGCTCTGTTGATTTCAAAAGGTTTTGAATTTCGCGCCACATGTAATGTCTTTGGTACGGTGGCGCCACACTGAACGGAGAAACGCTCAAACTAATCATTGGACACCAGTCGGTATTGTCGGAAAATCTGCAAGATGATCTGCAAAGACATTACATGTGGCGCGAAATTCAAAAGCTTAATAGCTTAATGGTATTGATGTCGCGTGAAAAAATGTTGCAAAATCTACAACTTATAGTCCAGCATTGATAATTTATAGCGTTAGCGGCCCGTGAAAAATTCGAAATATTGAAGTTGTACTTACCTATCAAACTACATAAATATTATTCAAGGACATTGCTTTGAGTTTGGCATTGCATTTAATTATTAACTCTAATACCTATCGTTAAGTTGAACGCACCGTTCGCAACTTCAGAAATTTTGATCATTTATCTTTTACCTAAAACTGCACGAAGAAAAACGCGGGGTCTGGATTAATGTTGAGAGGTCTTAACTGTGTTCGAATCCTTTGTACGTAATAATATGCCTTGCATATCTTGTACGGTCCAGTGCAGCTAAGAATGAGATGCACACAACGACCATGATGAACGCGAGATGCACGTTCGTACATGACCTTTCATAGTGCTTTCAAATGGGCCATAATGCCAAGGATGCCACTTACGCAAGACCTTTCTCGCTTCAATCATTTAAATGCTGTCTTCGGAATTTTCGACCCGTTGAGCCCTAGTCATGCGGTTGCCTGACAATGCGGTGTGCTATTTTGTGCAAGACAATAGCCAACAAACTGTGAATCACAATGGATGATCGACCGCGCAATCTCTAAATTGATTTTAGTTGATCCAGCAAGGACTTAACAGAAACTGATGAAAAAATCTTATAACGTTTTAACGTTTCAGAATTCACATTACACCTAGCTCAATCAATCGTAACCACCGTAGAAAGACGCCACATTTCATGCCATGTACATCCGATCCGGCACGCAAAAGCTCATAGCCTATTAGACCGCGAGCAGAATAATCTAATTTCCCATAGATGTACATCACTCATCCCATTCCGTCGAAGCATGCCGCGCTATTCTCGGCGCCCAAGGAGGAGCATTTTCACGCTCACCCGTTTCGGTACGAAACGTTAATTGTAAATCACGTAACGCATCGCCGTCGCTGTCTCGTTACGTGAACAAGAGCTCGTCGGACAATGTGAACGCTTCGCGTCCGTACCCGCGGCATTTACTCGCTCGCCGCGGTTCCTTTCACGCGGAACTGTCGTACTAGTTCGTTCGCCTCGGCACGTCGCCGTCGTTGCATTTCCAATAACGCAAGTTGCCTCGCGCAAGTATCGGCCGTCCTTCGAGCGTGTCGAGTGCGGAGTCGCGACGCGTGGAAAGGGGGCGAAAAATCGGAAGGCGCGCGCGACATGTCAGCAGCTAAGAAATGGTGCGTGCCTATATACGCCTATTGTGGAGCGGAAAAGAGCGAGGGGGAAAATGCGCTCGTATGCTGAGACAGAGGCAGGGTTCAGTTGGCATCGGTAGACTCATCCTTCTTACTTTCACTTCAACTCGCTCTATCGTTCGCACGCGGAGTCTGCAGCGAGCAGAGGCGGCGGAGCGATCCTATTCCTCGACGCGCGCCTCGGCATTCTTCCAGGCCGCGCTACGTCGATCGTTTGGAAATGGAGCGTCTCTGGGAGCAGAGGGTCCTTGGGTGGTTGCTTCGGTGCAGTTTGCTGCTGGAGTTCGCGAGGATGGAGGAAGTGTTTGTGAGTAGCAAAAACTAGTGTCAATCGGGTTTCGGGTGTGACAAAAAATGCAAATGTCAATTATGATGCATGTCTTGAGGTGGCAGTCGAAATGCTTGTTATTGTCAACGAAATACATATGTCCGAAAAAGGGAGCCTGCTTTGCGGTACGCGTGCTGCATACATTCGCTTGCGTAGGTAGTCATGCGTGTGTTTCGCAAGAAACACGTGCTGCGGGACTTTTATTCTTCATTCCTACTCTGTGTTTTTCTGCCTCTCTCTCTCTATGAAATGCGTCAGTCCGTAGCGTAGTCTAACCACTACTGAATCTTTCACAGAACACCACCCCGCCGCCAGTGAAGACAAACTTTTCCTGCCAC
Organism: Priocnemis perturbator; assembly: GCA_963942575.1. Classification (NCBI taxonomy): domain Eukaryota; kingdom Metazoa; phylum Arthropoda; class Insecta; order Hymenoptera; family Pompilidae; genus Priocnemis; species Priocnemis perturbator. The sequence goes on along the minus strand of OZ012643.1, from coordinate 20,636,161 downwards.
GGCCGCGCGATGGGCTTTTACGCGGACGTCGAAGCGAATTGTAGAGTCTATCACACGTGCGACGACCACGCGAACAAGTTCAGCTACCGTTGCCCAGAAGAAACCGCGTTTCGCCAAGACGCCCTTATCTGCGACCACGCTCATCTCGTCGACTGTCAGGCAACGGTCCGCGAGAGTCGAAAGTTCGCGGGCAAGATCGAAGCCGAGCAAGAGAAGGCCGACACGAGGGCAGCCTTCTTCAACGTCCCCGCGTCCAGCAGCACTTCTCTCCACAATCGTCGCTCCTTCTCGCGATCCTTCCAAGTGATCCAGCGCCCGGATAAGTATACCTCCAACAAGTACTCACAACCCGGCTTCATATTCAGCGCCAGCGTCTTCCTGCGCGACCGTGACACCCCGCCGCCGGGCAGCGATCCGACCGGCACCACGAAGAAGATCGTCAACGATCGTCGAGTGTGCGACGTGAACCGCGAACGTTCCGACGCGACGAACACCGTCACGCCGTTCTCGACCGGCCGACCACCGAGTCGCTCGTCCAGCTTCCTGCTCGACAAAGATCGCTTCGCGATGATACAGTCGGCGCACTCCCGCGAGAGCACGGAAGCCAGCCGTTCAACGGCGTCGAACGTATTTTTTCGAAATCGCCCGTTCGAGCAGGGTCGAACGAGTCAGAAGACTCTCTCCACGCCCGCCAGCTCGAATTCTCAGGCTCGGAAGAGCGTGAGCAGCGGGCTGCCGGGATTCGGTAGCACGTACAACAGAGACTATCCGTACCTGGAGACACTTCGATCGATTCAGGCAAACTCGCGAACGTCGGAATTTTCTCCAATTACCGAGCCGCCTGCCGCGACCTCGGAACTTCCAGTTCACGCTCTTACCGCGTCGCTGAAGCCTCTGGTACCGAACGAGCTCGAGTACGATCCGTATTATCCGCGAACACCGACCGCGACGTCGACCGAGGCTTACTACACGCCGAATCATCGTGGCGTGGCTCATCGTTTCCCAGCTTACTCCACCCCCGCGTCCTGGTCGCCAAATCAATTTCAGCTGCCCGCTGTGCTGCCGGATCTCAACACGCTCGACGACCTCGTCGACCGTCGAAGACTCTTTTACATTCCGCGGCTTCGCGCCCCTTGATGCGACGTGAGACGTGAGTAAAGGCTCGAGGAACTGAAAATGTATGAGTGAGAATGGTGGCGATCTGGCACGGATGGTAAACGGCGAAATAATAAAAATGATGGGCATGTAACTTTCTATAAAACGTTCTTGCCTCTTTTTCTTTCTCCGCCAACATTTCGTTGTACGGATAGACATAATAATAGAATACTTTACTACACTTTTCTGGAGAGCGAGAGACGTTGAAATGTTTCAAAGCGGACGTTAATTGTACGAATCAATTATATTTGCAGCGGGATCGGTCGGTGTACATAGATACGCGTACAGACTACAGTGATTGAAGTCCCAGTTAGTGTATTCGAGGCAGGAGGCGGCCAAATTTTTAGAAATCCTCTCCACGTCTTCAATTCCACGCAGGCCTTCGGCAAGTGCCGCGATCATGTCGTTTTTCGTGCAACATTTCGTTTGCAGAACCTCGATAGCACCGCAAAGTCCTACATGGACAATTGGAAATAAGAATATGCATTCTGAATGAACTCTACTTGATATGCCAAATATATGCAACACGCATTCGTGTTTGTCCTAAACAATCGAACGGATTGAACGATAAACTTTTCTATATACGTAATTTCATAAGTCGATCTAAAAGTTCAACCGAATCGACCGACTGAGACTCGCGTCCGACCATTCCTGAATAACCTCAGTGTTCGACTTGACAGACAAGGTCCGGTCCGGTGGTACCGCTCGAACTTTTACATCGACCTAGTGAATAGAAATGAAATCTGTAGTGCACAGTCTGTGAGTCCGGCGCGACCGCTTCGAGTGAGGAAACGGCTCTGAGCGAACGGGTAGAGAGAAGAGATGATATTCTAACCAGAGTCGGTAGCTCTAATCGGCGGATTGTTCGTAGGTTGCCCAGTCTCCCCTTGATCGTAACATTGCTGGACGAGCGTCTGCAGGAGATCGTTCTCTTTCTTCACACTCGTCATGTTCATCCGCAAGTCGTTCGTCACAGCATCGGCCGTCGTTACGTTACCGTCCTGCTGCGGTTGACGTTTCCAAACGTTTTCGGCGCTCTCACCTTGCACTTCTTCCGACTTTCCTTCAATGCCGCCCCTCGACTCAGGCGTGCGAGTTCTTTCCTCTGCGCATCCGCAGGTGCAAAGCCTGTTGTCGTCTCCGTTAATATAGAAACCACATCCGCACGGGCAGCACTGTCATGGGGCAATATCGACTATGATGTATTGCTTATGCTTTTTACTTTGACTCGTCCAGTAGCCCTTGCTTTTCAATACCTAAGTATCTCTGATCTTTACATTTTTTATTGTTCCTTTATAATCGTCAATTAGGAATGTAAGAGATCGCGTTGCAGTATCATTGTCAGTGGCTTGGTGAACTTACTTCTTCAGACTCGCTTGTACGAGCGGAGCTTCTAGAAGTGGCGGTCGGAAGTTCTGAAATTGGCTTCTTCGTTCCCGACGCCTCATGACTCTCGCCGCGAAATGACGAACTTGTAATCTTCGTCAATTGAACGCTTTGCCCGTGAGCTTCCACGGTTGTAAGACTCTGCGTTAAATTGAAGAAAACCGTAAACAGTGTTAACACCGGATACATCTCATCGAGCATTGGCCGGTTATATATCTTTCGAAACTAACTTCAGCAAATAGATTCTCCCGAAACGAGACCTTTGAAAGGACCGTTGTGATCGTCGACGACGCTTCTTGCGGCGCCGGCGGTGCACGAGTCTTTCCAGGAACTTGCGTGGGTACATTATACTGCGGGCGTCCAGAAGTTGGTGAGCGCAGAACGCTGCATGGCGCTTCGCCAACGCGTGCCTGTTCAGACACATTTGTCCCTGCAGAAGTTTGCGTCTGGCCAGAAATTAGTGGCCGCTCAGAGATGTGCGCCTGCGCAGAAGTACACGACTGCACAGCGATGGTCATCTGTCCAGAGATATGGGACTCCTCAGTTACGTATAATCGAGATGCAATCGGTGTCAACAGTTTTTCATCGCGACATTTTCGACTGCACGTCATCTCGACATCCTTCTGCACCGACTTCTGTTTCGTGCCCGGCTTCGACACTCCTGTCTTCTTGCTCCTGTCACTCTCGTCGTTGCGCGCACTGTATTTAACGGCCACTTCTTTTTCTTCGTCCATTATCGCCCGCGTGCCAGAAAGGTTCTCTTTGAACATCCTGCCCGTTGGCACTCGGCTATCACCTTTCATTGCTAGCCGGGCACAGTCCTCGTGCCTCGGGCAGTACGGTCTTTGTGAAACAGATTTCAGGAGGGCGTCGCAAAGGGCGCAAGTTGGCAGTGACTTCGGTACCGATCAAGAAAATCGCAATTTCGATATTATCACCGGCCCTGTTCCACCACTATTTCCAATGCGCAGTCGAGCAATTGCAACGCATTAAGCATATATCCCGGCTTTCCAGGGTGAGTCCCAATCGTTCTGCAAGAAAACGGGATGCCTGATCAGTTTCAGTTCAGTTTGTTCATCGACACCGTGGCACACCGTAGAAAGCCTGGATATTGAATCACGCGTACTATTGAACATTTTTCACCTTACGGCTTACGGCATGATGCTCCAACGGATAATTTGCATTCATGGTTTACTTACCGTGTCCATTGCTCTCGACGCGTCGTAAGGCAAGTCTTTGCGAGTCATCGGTTTCTCTTGCTTCAACCTCGTCGCCGCCTCCTTAATCAACGTTACCAAACTACGCAAATCTGGTACCTGTAAATGAAAGCATTTCTTTAAACAAAAATGAAATTTAGCGATTGACCTGAAACCAGAATTTTGCATAATCCCGATATTTCTCAACGATACATGAAACAATTTGCCGGAATAACGTGTAACACCAACGATTGTTAAGAGACATAAGAAATAGCATCATCACCCTTTCTCTTGACCGACACACTTCATGTCCCATTCTGCTTCCGGTATCTTGACCTCCACTTTTCCACTGATCTCTCTTGCCACGATCCAGACACGACTACGAGAAGAAAATTCCAGTACCTTGAACAACCGTATTGCGGACGTTTCATCTACGGTGTGTGCAACCTACGCATTCATTGAATTCTCCAGCTTTGTTAGCCGCCGGTCCCTCCTTGCTAGGCTTGAAAATTGCTTTCTCACAGATACAACAGGTGGTATGGTACTCCTTCCCTCGGATGACATCTTGTGACGGCGCTTTGCTGCCAGCAAGGTCGACCGCGTCCATCGGCGCCGAACTCCTCGAATTATTCGACGAGATCTTACCAGTCCGCCGGGCCTTTTGCCTTCCTTTGCTTCGAGGAGTCCGACGATCTTGAGAGACGTCGCCGCATTGCTTGATGATCGTGTAAAGCAGCATGGCGATCGGCAGGATCGTTTCCTTCAGATCGACACAATCGATGCCCCTCAGTCTCTTCGAACCCCTTCGTCGCTCCATTTCGCAGGACAGGATGATCGTGGAATTTCCGAACGGTAGAACTTTGGATGATGGTCGGAATGAATGAGAACGTAGAATCGCGTTAAGGTCTTAGTCCGTCGACGTTCGCGGCTGTGGAATCCAATTTTGCAGAGAGCTGACCCATTACACGAGAACGGCACTGTGGCCAATCCATTTCTAATTCATTTCTACGAGGCCGCCATTGCGTGCCGTGGATATTGATATCGATGCGCTTGTCTTTTCGCACTTTCGACCAAGTTCTGTTCTGTACTCAGTCCCCGGGCTCTGACTTCTGACTGTCTTCAAACTCGTCTGAATATGATTAGGTACGCGATCTACGATGTCCAAGTATTGTCAATTCGTTATGCGGCATGCGGCGTGCATTAAGCGTTAAGTACGTGTGATACTATCTTCAAATGTTAAGGACCAAACCTTGAAATATTTTCAGATTTCGGTGCATAACAACATATTTCAAGGCTCATCGAATTTTTCATTTCATTCTATCATTACAATTCTATTCTGTTCGCGAGCTGTTAGCGAAATCCAGCGTTGACGCAAAACTGCTACAGTTTGCGAGCAACACAGCTGTTCTGGCCAGTGTGGACCCGCCATTAGATCTATACATCAACGTAATACATAAAAATGTCGCGATCAGTATAAAGAGGACTGTCACATTTTTTCATTATATCCGACATCGTGAAGAAGTGTTCTGAACGAATCGACCACTAGACCATGATCAGTTTCTCGGTAGGCTGACAAAATTCGTTGTCGCGATGTCGGAAGGGAACGGGAAAAAGTCCGACGCGATGTCGATCGACCCTAGAAGGGAGAAAGACATCGATAATGATCGGACGAGCTACTGGAAGCGGCTTGTTAACAGCTATGAGGAGAGAAACGCTTCGTTGGAGAAACGTCGAGCTGCCCTTCTCGAAAGGGTTCACTTGATGGAGTGTGCTCTTCCGTCCTTGTTGATGGGCGCCGTCGTCGATAACACGGAACAACGTGGAGCCAACGAAACAGCCAAAATTTACCGCCAGGACAGTGCGAGGTACACGAATCTTGCTATTTCTTGAAGATGATCTGTGAATCGTGGAATGGTCATAATGTATGACCGGTATTCGTAGTTAGGTTTTAAGACTTAAGGCCGTCGTAAGTCGGATTTAGTGAGTGGTCGTCAGTGACCATTGGCAAAACGTTGCTTAAGATTGTCTTAAGTCTTAAGACCTGACTATAAGCACCGCTTTATCTTTATATCATATCACAGCGCATTGATCAATCTGTCACAGTTACACTCTCCAAGTGTCAAATATGGGATCACATATTAAAACGATGTATTCGTAGGACGAAGCGTTAAGCTTTGAATAACAATCTTCGGAAACTGAGATGACTGAGCAATGGCAATCCTTTTAAGCAACGTCCTCATGCAAAATTCCAGATCCTTGAATTATACTAAAATTCTGTTTAAAATACGTCACATCATTTTGTACCAGGTGCGCGTTGGACATATGTACATGTATATGAGTGAATCTTCGAGAAGGGCGTGACGTAAAGATGATCATCTACGTATCTTTGCCTTCGTCAGCGTTATTCGTCAGAGAATAAACCTAATAATTAGAGACATCATGAAAAGGGGACTAACAATAAATAAACAAAATCAACTTTATTCCGTGTATAGATATTATATATGATTACAAGCAAGATGCATGAATATCGAATAATCCTGATGAGCGGACAGTATGTGTGTCGACAGCGTCATGTTCCGTGAATCAAATTCTTACGGACACGCGCGGACTGTACGAAACTGACGCTGTTGTCGCTATTAAACAATGTCGCTAAAAATCATCGGGCGACGGCAATCAAACGAAACGAGAGACGAAAAATAATAATAATATAGTGGACTAGAGGCACGGTTACGTAAAATCTAAGTAAACTATACGCATCTCGTATACATATCCTTTTAAAAAAACATTCAACAAGCGCACAGGCGCAAACACTCAAACACACACGCACACACAGAGGTACACTTTTGATTATACAAGCACACGCATGCACTAGGTCGCGTTCTCTGCGCGACAATCGATTTCGTTGTGTCGACGGTCGTTACGTTACGCTGTTGGAGGTTACGCTTTCGTCGGCCCATTTGCAAGGAGCGGCGACTTGGGACTTAAAGACTCGTATATGTCATCGAAAACACATTTCGTATACGGAGATAGAGCGTTTAAACTCGGTACGTGAAAATCGGACTCGTCAGTACAATTGTCATCATCATGACGATTCTTCTCAAACAGTATTTCAAACTACAGAATTGCACGTTTTCTTACGCCATTGTTAGGTTTAGTTGTAACTGAAGTTAAAACTTAAGACGACTCATTGGCGAGTGGGATTTCGGACTCGTAGACGCTAACAAGAGCATATATTATTTTAGAAGATAAGGTGTTTGAGTTCAGGTATGTGAAATTGGTGCAGAATTGAGATCGGCAACATGATCGTCAGTAAGACTTTGCTGAAAGTGCAGAAATGAGAATTGCTTACCTAAAGGCAATTGTCATTTATGACTGTAACTCAAGTAAATACTTAAAGATGACTCAATTACGGATATAGTGCTTTTAGAGACTAATGCATCAACATACATGAACATACTCAACACACAATACAACTTACTCAAATTCAGCTCGCACCTATGCGAGAAAGTTCTCGTGAGCATTCCTTGCAATTCTGTTGTTTGTCGTATATTGTTAGTTCTATAAACTTGCGCAGACGGCAGACAACAGCATTGACCTATGCAATATCGAGCCATAAAACGTCAACTTTAATTTGTCACTCAACAAACTGTACAACACATGCCAACACGTGTTGCGAGTCACATTACTGAAACACAAGTCACTTAATTATTCGCAACGTAACTGCAGTTGCTGAACATATCCCGATACGTATAAAAAAATATTGCCTCATCACTGTGTCATAACTGTTCCCATTTTGGCGTTATGTAAATATCATAAAAGTCATACGTAACATCAACAATCGAAAGCAGATTTCGTCATGTTCTTTTTTTTTTAAACGTATTTCCGTCCAGCTCGTCACCGTTTGCCTCAACATCATTACTTTGTGAAATAATTTGTCGGTAGGGCCATAGAAATGTATCGCGATCAAGGTTTGCGTAACTTTTCGCAGCTCAACGATGCTGTTGATCAATGCTCGTGGGGGACGTTTTTGCGGAAATTTGAAAATGAATAGTGAGTTCTCGGCCGTACTCTATCCGAGGGCGCCTTTGTTTATCCTGAGGACGTACCATTTCTGGTCGTCACTTGGGTTCACCAAGCAGCGCCAGCCGTATTGTCCTGCAACGATAATTTGCCTGTTGTTGTAACACAGTATAGCTGCAAAAGTGGTGTTGGGGAAAGATTTATTCAATTACGTTCAATGGCTTCATTAGCCACGATGTCAATTGAGAAATATGATTACGTGTATGTTAGAGTGAAAGCATGCGATTCGATAATCGTAGCCACTTGCTAGTGAATGTATACGTATGCCAGAAGATTACAGGTAAGTTCTGAAGCATAAGCCGCGCTTACGATCGGGCGAAATCGTTGAGTTCATGATCAAGAGCATGAATAATACAACGCGATGTCATGCTGAACAGAATGTTACGAGACAAATGGAAATGATGAATACCTTTTTGCTGCTTGTTAGTCGTCAGGATTATCATCGAATTCCTTCGGCGTTTCTCGAAAGTTGCCGATAGGCAGGGGCGCACAGACGGATTGAGGTCTATACCGGTGAAAAATGAAGGGACCTTCACCTCCAACGAAAGTAGATCACCTGCGGTAAAACGTATCCCGTGAGATTCGGAGTTTTTCAAGTGCACGCGTGACGATTATATTATTGCAGACTAATTGCGCTGTACGGAAGTGTATTACGAGTATTAGCACACTTCAAAGCTAATAGTAAGAAGTACCGCAACGAGAATAACGTAAATGTGCCAGTTACTATGAAAGTAGTCTAATTGCAAGTCTAATTGTAAGTACACAGTTGGAAGAAATGGAACATTTAGCTTATGCTATCATTTCAATCGAAGTTTTTTGAGTTGTTAGCCGATCACGAGACCACTTTCGCATTGACCGACACGAATTATTAGCGACGGAAACAAATTTAAATTAATCAAAATTATTCAAATTTGCCTGTGCTCCATAATGATACGTGGTACAAGCATATTTAATTAGTTATTGGCAATCAACAATTTGTCAACTCCAGTCGGATCGTCATCTAGAGCACGGAAGTAGAACAAAAACGAGAAATTCCTCAGCGTCAGCTCTTATTCCCGGATTCACAATCTAACTTTACGCCGCGTAGTTTAATATGTGTAGCCTAACGTCTAACTATTCACACTTACTCCGATAACTTTACCAAGCGTGCTTCAATATGTTGTCGACGATTGTAACGATGCGCGAGATGACCCATTAACGCAGCCACTATAACGCTTAAGCTTCTAAAATGCGAGGAATTTACAAATTAGCGACCTCGTCGTACTGGCTTTTAACCGCTTATCTTTGATACGATCAGTCGACAATTTCGGGCCCCCTTGAGCGCGAATTTCCGACGAGTTTATGCATCTATAATGTCGCCATTCCGGTCATGACTCGTCATTTCATCGAAATAACGTCCCTGGCGAGGGACGAGAATCGCCAGTCCTTCGCTGCCGCATTACGTTTCTACGGCATCATTTTATTGAAAGCGTCGGAAAGGTATTATTACGTATTAGTTGTGAGAAAGGAGATTGAAGAAGGAACGAGAGAGAGACGGCGAGAGAGAGAGAGAGAGAGAGAGAAGCATCGTTACCACCACCTACAAGGCGCCGTTACTAATGTAGGGTGCATAGCCAGTTGCAGCGATTGACGAAGGGTGTAGACTAACAATAAAGTCCGTTAAGTCCATACATACGTCGTCGAAGGGGTTAATTATAGATGCGACAGATTCAACTAAAAGAGCACATAATTAATTATAATTGCGTGTCAATACTCAAGAAGGCGATGCTAGCTGAAGAACTAAAATAAACTTGTCGAATTACGGCAGTCGACGTTACAGAACGCGTCTCGAAGGTATAAAAAAAAAACAAAGTTGTCGCATAGAAAAATGCGAGAACATGTGGACGCGAGACGTTGTAAGTGATAAAAGCGAATTCGTACCGCAGAGGTGTTAAGAAGAGACTACAGGTAACGACAGCGAATTGACAATAACTGACCTTGGGCCAGTTTAAAGCCGGCCGTCAGCGATGGCCAGTCAATAAGGTACCCGACGTAATGTTTAGGTACTCGACTCAATTACTCCTCGAGTTGCTCTTCCTCGAAGTTGAAGAACCGTAACCGATGTTCTCCCGGTAAACAGTCTCGGTTGCTCGCGAGCCGAAAGTACGGCGTGCAAGTTGGTTTCAGACAAGCATTTCCCCCGTCTTTTCGCATCTTCTTTCGAACTCCTCTTCCGTAGTCCTCTTCAGCTCTCAATGACTTGAGATGGTTTTCCTTCGATTACTTCACCCCCCCCCCCCTCCCCCTCCCCCTTCGCTCTCTTTTCCTCTCTTACCTCCCATTTCTGCCACTATCCCTTTCTCATTCCGTGGTCAGACGTTCAACATGGCGCGAAACGTCGTCTTTTATATCGAACAGATTCATTGAACAGACGGCGTGACTCTCTTTACATGTCTTTTGGTTTGCCCTAGGAATCGCGCGCGCGCAATCCGACTCTTATTTACAACGAAATCCTGCGTCGTCGCGAGACGAGCAGTCTTTGCATCTTCACCGTCGAGCCGAAATGCCGAAAAGACCAGATTTCCATCCGCGCGTTCTCCGTCCCGACACGACCGCGCTCGAACGTTTACATTTAGCTACACTCTCTGCCCTAAACGCAAATCTCTTGATAGAGGACCAGCCGTCGTTCCGACTGCTCGAAACGCCTGTCCCGTCTTATTCTCTCCGATCTACTCCGTCTCCAGCTTCTCATAGCCCATCCCTCTCTTTCAATGCACGCACTCCGCCTGTATCTAACCTTCTTTTCGGATTCTGACCCGGCTAACGCAAGACCCGAGTCAGCTGAATCCGCGGTAGGCCGCTCCGTTTCCGGTATGACGAGGATTTGCGAGACCGTGCCCGAGGTGGTTCGCCTTCTCACGCCGTCGACCACGTCTTTCGCGTCATCCGTTTCGCCCATCTCATCGTTGCGCCGCTGCTGAATCCTCTTCGAAGCTTCTTCGATGTCCTCCTCGGCGAAGCCGCGGAAAAGATCGATCTAGAAGAAAGTTCGCTCTGTTAAGCAAAATAAGTCCGATGACCAGTGCGGTTTCCGGTAAGATGCGCCTGCAGGTCTGCGTCCGATCACTCACCGAACCGCGTTGCTGTGACCTTGATTCCAGCAAATACATAAGAGCACTCTCATCTTTCACCGTACCAACGTCTTCGCACCTCAAACGTTCGCTCGAAGAGGACTCGGCGAGGTACTCCACCAGCGTCTGTACGGACTTGGTGGAACAGAAGCGCTCAAATTCCGTCATCACAGCCACATCCTGCTTCCCGAATCTCTCATCACGCGTCACGTACTCTCTCACGTCCGTCACCTCTCCCAGCGACTCCTCAATCTGATCGACGCTCATCGAACTCTTGCCACTCTCCTTGCTCGCCTCCACGATGTTCCTCAACTCGTTCTCCAGCCAGTACACCCTCTCGGTGAGTCTATAATTCTCGTCGAGCAGCTCCTCCTCCCGCTGCTTGGACAGTTGTTTATCCGCGATCTGCTTCCGCTCCGCCTGCACGTATTTCTCGAGACGCTCCTCCAACTCGCGAATGCGCTCCTGATACGACGATAATTGGACGATCGAGTGGACCGACACGTCGTTCATCGGGTCCAAGCTCGGACAGACTTTCGCGGCTCGCTCCTGCAGTCTAGCGCGCAGCTCTTGAAGACGCTGCACTTCCTGCAGCAGCTCGCCCGCCGGCACGTCGGTTTGCGTGCCACGACTCGCCAACTCGATCTCGGCCTCGACCTCCTCGTCCTCGTCTTCCTCGAAGATGCCACTTTCTTGGAGCGATAATGGCGGCTTCCGGTGGATCGGGGATGTAGGTCGTGTGCTGGCCATTGGGACGCTGCTGGTGTACGGTATAACGGTCGCCACCGCGCGATTCTTCTGCTTCCTCGACTGCTCCTGCAAGAGAATTATCCAATACTCGATCAGCTTAGCTATTCGAAGAATTTGAATATTCTTTACTGATCGATACTCGTGGTGCTCGATACCAAGTCCGTAGTTCGGACATTGTTATTGAAATATTCAATTAGTCCAATAGTCGCACACCTAGTTCGGATACGATATTTGGGTAATAATATTCGGATATTATGATATTCCAAGTTTAGCCGGCGGCGGCGGCGGCGTTGAGATTGAAGCAGAATATGAAGCGTATTTACATGTATAGGTTCCGGCGAGACGATTCCGCTGTCGGCCGTGTGATCCGGACTGTCTCTTCGCGCCGGCATCTCTTCGAGCTCGAGGAGCCGGAACTCAAGCAGCTCATTTTGCTCCCGCAACTCCGACAGTTCCACCAGCAGCGTCGCCTCGCGCTCTTCCGTCATTCGCAGTTTGTCGCACAGCGCGCTATACTCCTTATTTCGTGTAGCACATCTCGTCTGCAAGAATAACAAATAATGCGAAACATAGGGACTGACAATGAGAAGGACTAAATATACATTTTTCGTCGACGCAAGATAAATAATAAACTGCGGTGCGTACCGCTTGGAGCAGAGCCTTTTCGAGATCGCGGACCTGACTCTTGGCGTGCGAGAGTTCCTGCCGTTCGTCCAAGAGTTTCGACTGCAATTCCTCGACCTCGATCAGCAGGGCTTCGTAAGCTTCCCTGGTGACACCGTTACTTTGCCACTGCCCGCAGCCACCGGGTTGAGGAGAGAGTGACGAAGGAGCACTCGACAGGGCACTGTCACCTTCCTCGTGATCCTCCTCGTCCTCCACTTCGGCAACTGGTTCCAGCTCCAGCCATCGTCTGTAGAATTCCTCCTTCCTTCTCTTGTTGGAAAGCTGCTCGAGTTTCCGTTCTCTTTCCTTTGTGCAGAAGAAAGTCATAAAGTCCAAGTGTTAGTTAAAGGACGCTGAACAACTATATCACTGCTGGATATTCTACATTTCAAGTTCTGCCATTACGGTGCGCAGCTTCGGTCAAGTGGTCTCTGCTTCTATTAGTGAGTAGTAATGCTCATTTGATCGATCAGAATTTTTCCAAATGTGCAACTTATTTTACCTTTCGATGGAACATCTGCTTTCGTGAAAGTGATATGAAATATTGTACGATTGGCTGGATTAGTGAAAACGTTCATTTCTTCATGTTTCTTAAATAGATATATCTAGTAGTTTGTATATATATCCTCTTACGTAGTTTGCGTAAAACGGGCACTGATTATGCGTCTTTTAATTATATACAGCAAATATGTAACTTCTATCGCTTTGAGAGAAAACCACACGTTTATTTTCTCTCTTCTTATATAATTCAAGAACCGGTAGCAGGATCCTGTTTCGAGTATCGCTGCTGACACAATATTGTACGTAACGTGCAACGATCTCCGGGAAATCTAGAATGACATTTTTGGTCCAGCGCGTGCATATCGAATAATATTAACGCGAATTGCAACGACAGCTTCAAATTTGCTGCGTTCGCTCCGGGACTCACATTGTCTGACAATCGCGTATATTCTCAAAACGGTGCTTTGAAAGAGAATTACAATTGACGGGAGACAAAGGCTTAAAATAGAAAAAAAAAAAAAAAAAAGAGAAACGCTGAGTCTCAAGGATTACACAGTTATGATTCTCCATCTTTCCTTTCAGTTTCGCACAATCGTAACAACCAACGACGACGACGACCACTGAGAGTAATCATTACACCGGAAGACATGATAATTCCAGTAATCCTAATGCTTATTCCTGAGAGTTGCAAAACGGATTCTGCTTAATGCCAATTTTTTCTTTTTTTCTTTTTTCACCGAAATCGTTTCGCGAAATTTTGTTCACCGTCGTATGTAGAAATAAGTTGTCAGCTTTGTATACATATCTTATAATACAAAGGGAAGTACAAGAATGTAGAAACCAAATCGGCCGGAAACATGCTTTGAACGTTAATTAAGTAAAGTTAATAGGGCTTTGAATCGTAAAACATTTGTTTGCATAGCTAATGTGAGTAAAATTAAATATGAAATAAATCGTTATTATATTATAGCTATTGTCTGCGTGGACCGTATAAAACGGCTTACCTTTAACGCCTGTCTCAATACCTCGATGATTTCCTGCTGTTCCAGTGCGAGCTCACGAAGACGTTCGACCTCGATTTCGGATACAGCCCGGTTGCACCCTATCTCGCGTATGTAAGAGTCCACCTATTACACGGAAATACTCCGTCAGTTCGGTTGCATCGAAGTTTCGACATATTTTGCGGAAATCGTGAAAGACGTTCGTAGACTGCGAAAATAAAGAGACTCAAACGTGTGAGCCCGCATGAGTCATCGGCTCGACTTGCTTTCAGTTACTTCGACAATATGTTCTATAATAGTTCATTTTTGTCTACATTGAAAATGGGTAGTACTCCTGGTTATTATACTAAACGTACCGCATGTGTGTCGCCTATTAGGATCTTCTTCTCTGAACGTTGTATCGACCGAATGGGTCCATTCCTGTCGTTCTCTCGTAGCTTTCGCATCTGGAACAAGCAAGAGACGGATAATCTAGCTAGTTTCCTTGATCTTCGACAGTATAAGAAAGCGCTTAATAATCTGATTGTTAACATCGACTTGATACGTTCATAGCTACGGTGCTTTCGTACGTTTTCCTAAAGATGCTGCAGATTAGTCGATCGTCACGTTGTCGTGAGCAGACATATTAGTGAAATCTACAGAGAAAACGGCTAACGCGCGTAGTCTAAATAATTTTGTTGTGCAAAAAAGCCAGCGGAGTAACAAATTTTCTCTGCACTAATTCTTGTTGAAACGTTGGCACGGTTGATGTGCCGTGTAAAAGGATATCATCGTGCGCTGGCAATGTGCCCGATGGGAGCAATTAATAAGTATTCAATTATAATTACAGTATCATACAACATTATAACTAACATGATAGATATCAATTATTGCACAGAACGTCTCAAGAAAAGATATATTCGTCAGGTGATTGTGATTGCGATAATCAGAGAAAATGTTCATCAACGAAGAAAAAGTTGCTTGAGGTGTCTGAAATCAAAGGCTTCGAAGTACTGCGACATTCTGCGACAAGTGCTAACTCGATGTTGGACTTAGACGTTTATGGAACGAAAATCGTTTGAAGAAGCACTTGCTCCATCGAGGTGACGAACCGACACTGCCGATGGTTCCTTGGGTAGCGAAAGTGATTGGCCGGCATACACATAGGCACGCATGCGTGAAATATATTCGTAGGAGTGATTTGATGCGTCACGCAATCGAGAGAAAGAGCTTCGTGTCAGCGGTCCGCTTTTCTACAAAGATTCGTTAAGGACGGTCATGTATTATTCTTGCCAGCAACCGACTTTCGATACGTTTCTCCTAGGAGATATCGCGTACGAAAAAATAGGCTTACTTGCAAAAGACAAACATGATGAGTGGCGTGTGCACGTGTGCAGGCTTCGTGGTCGAAGCAGTGTTGGTTTTTGGTGCTAAGGTAAAGTACACACTGCGATCGACACTTTCTATCGATCCACCTTCATACTGAGAACTGAGGTTCCGCAGGTTCCGCTTCAAATTTCGCGCCATCTGTTATATTTAATACTAACCGTACCAGGCCAGATCTGAACTTAACTCGGAGTTGTACATTGATTATTTGATTATAATTATTATTATAAATTAATCAATGTAAAACTCTAAATTAAATCCCGAATCCCGACCCGATCGCTTGACCGGCTTGTGCGATTAGTGTTAAGCACATAGGATTCATGAAATTCGCACCATCAAATGCAGAAGCTACGAAGTCCCGTCGACAAAGACGTATTACAGCCTCGAACCGTAATCCAATGGCAGCCGAACGCGATATTTCCTTCTTCCGCTTCCAAACTAACGATAATCCCCGGCAAATCTTCCTCCCCTCATTACGCGGGATTAATGAGTAACGGCGATCGGCGATTAAAAGTGATTATCGCGAGCGTGTAAATTTGAGAGAAAAAGTTGGCCGACCGCGCGCGTTCATTACCGTCGCGTCGGCCGTCGGCTGTCGGCGAGGCCCGATACAAAAGGACGTAAAAGTCGGCGGCGGCGATGCTGCAATGATCGCGCGTATAAAGAGCCACAACTCATTGAGCGGACCGTTAGGTTAGCCCCCTGACACACAGCCGGCGTGTGTACGAGTCGAGATCAACGATGCTTCGTGGCATCCTTCCTTCTCCTTTCGTTCTCTTCCCGTTCGTCTGCTTCCTTGTCGATACTGCCAGACAACCTGTACCTCGCCTTCACCTGCTAGGCTCTGCTTCGATGCACTCTGTGCGCATGCATTCCGCAAGGAATTTTAATCGCCCATACATTTTCGGCGCTTATTGAATATCGTGGGAACATTTGCGGGCGGGCGAGTGCGCGCGTGACATTTTTCGGTGCGATCACTTGGAAGCGCGTCGACCGACATCGGGGTGGCTCGCGATACTTTCTTAATCGTCGTATTATTTATTACCAATTTGTTTCGTGTTGCGACGTAACGGTACGGCCGTTGTTCGATGCTGCGCAAACTGTGTACGTGCAAAGATCGCGCGAGTTTATCGATGTCGTTTGTCATCGATTTTCTTTCTCGGCGCAATGTAATACGTGCTGTAACTCATGTCGAGTGCGGCGAAAATATGTCGGCCGACCTTGAAGCGGCTGCAATAATCTTGTCACCAATTTTCTGCCCTTCTTTTCGTACGATGTAACGCTACTTTTTGGTTGATACTTAAAGGCCGCAGCCGGAGCTTCGTGTTCACCTGCTGGGATCTGCTCCGATGCACTTACCTCCGCTGCGCGAGGAATCTTAATCACGTACTCGTTTTTAGTGCTATCTCATTCAATCCCGCAAACACTCCAATATATGCGAGACGTCCTATAACAGCCACTTGAAAGTATGTTAACCGACATGAAAATGATTGTGATATTATAATCGTATCGTACGACACGTTCAACTCGGCTTCGCCATCGAATTGTAAAACGTTCAGCTTTATACTGTACATTACAATTATTGCTAACTGAAACCTATTTTTTGCTAATGAATCCTTTGAATCTTAAAGAAATAAACAATATGGACAAATAGAACGTTTAGATATATGCATGCGTGCAACGTTGCTTGTTCTATCATCGGTAATGATCGGAGTACATTTCTCTTTATCGTCGACTAGGTACGTGCGATGCTAATTTCTATTTCCAAAAAGTCTCTTCTCGCTGGCAACGGTTAAGTTTCATCAAGTTTGCGCACCGAAAGAATTCGCTCGACGATTCGGTCCGACGATTCGTTGCGTGGGTTCTTTCCTCGACAGGTAATCGGGCACCACCACTTGGCATTAAGAATTCGTGAAAGCGTAAGTGCAATAGCTAGCCGATACGCGATGTATCGTTGTTCGGAAGTCGTACTTCCGATAAAGAATCTTAACGAACGCGTCTCACCGTGATTTCTCTTTTCGTCGCTAACCGCCTTCCGAGCGAAGCGTTTGCGTCTCAACTATTAAGCTACACATTTTGCGTGGTAAATGCTTAATCGATCTTCCGCTCTTGGCCAGGCCGCTGGACAGAGAGACCGGTACGAAGAGAATGGAGAGTAAAAAATTGGTTGCACTATGTAACACAACAGTAACAGCTTTGGTCCGCGTTCGACGTGGCGCTTGAGCGACATAACGAATGAAGAATCGGCAATGTGAAAACGATCGAACCTGGTGGCGCGGGCGCGGCGACGGCGTCGAGATTGAGCAATCTTTCGATAGGCGCGCACGCGCGAGAGAATTAACGAAACGAGAACATTTCTTTGGCCTAAGTACGCGCGTAACTAATTGTTAAATGAGAAGAAAGATAAGAAATGTCGAAAAATCATATATACATATCTTACATATATATAATGCATAATAATGAAAGGACCATTCTGCGGACAATTACATACTGCATACGCGCGATATCGCGCGAACCAATCAATTTTCGAATCGTATCGCGATCCATATGTCTCCTCTATCGCGGACTACCGGCAGTATTCGCCTGTTACATACTTTCTCCAGAATCGAAGGTGGCCCACTACTAGACATGCCCGTTTGACGTTACATTCACCGTCGTAGTCTCCACGTCTCGCGACTCCGATGAAGTGGGGAACGCGGGAGAGTGGCAGATGAAAAACTGGTCGGGCCGTTTGAGCGGTTTTTACAGCTGTACGCAGACGCGGAAAGATGCGAAAGATCGAGAAAAGAAAGTTGCGTATCTGCAACAACCCCGCGAAGTAACTTGATTAGACGACGACAGCCGGTACGCGAGCCATAACAATTGTCGTGTACATTTGCGTATAATCATCCAGCCTGCACCCTCGTTACGCATTTAACGGGAATAAGGAGACAACGTGACCGATATTCAAAATCAAAACGACCGAAGTTCCTCTTTTCCTATTTCCCGTCGAAAGTTGCGCGAATGCCTACGATCGACATTATTTGTGCCATGCTTTGTTCGGTGTAACAGTGTTGTAAGCCGTGAGCGTGCGGCAATATATGTACTACGTCAATTGGGGACCCTGACTACATATATCCAAAATGAGCATATTGGGACAGGTGAAACGGGTGCGTGGCGTATTACCGTTATTCGCTCTTCTCTGTGCTACGTCTCGTACTTCTTCATCTTCACGAGATCGTTCTCTCTCTTCCCGACTCACCGTCTATCATCGTACGGTCGATCAAAACGCAGCGACGAAAACCTACATATAGATACGTCATATCCCAATGCCACACACACACATGAAATTCCATCGATTTCTCGTTATTCAAGTATCACTCCATTACCACTGGGACGAGCCTTATTTTCGACAACCCGTACCCGTGAAAGCGGCAAATTTACAAAGTTTCGCGGGCAAAGAGTAGTTTGCGCGAAAAAGTTATAAGTGATGCTGGGAAATTGTGGTGACTGCTTTTTTTTGTTTATAGAGTGTAACGAGGCGCGAGACGACATATTGAACCTGGCGGCGCGAGTAGTCCAGGGTGACGTCATTAATAAGACTTTTCACCGTGACATTCCACGTCCATATGCCATATACATACATCACCATTGTCTCCTACGCCGTGCGCGTTAAAGGAGTAACAATATGTGCCGCGCCGCGCCGTGTAAAACCGGATATGTACGTATATCAGCGTGGCACGCGGTATGCGTACTCAAGCGTGTGTGCGCGAGCTGGGATATCAGCGAACGCATACGTGTGTATCCGAGCACGCATCGCTAAAACAATCGCGCTGACCTCGTTAGCGTATGTATGTATGAACATTTATATCCAGGATGCGCGATGCGCAACTAAAAAGACGACTGCCCCTGCTGGAGGTGCTATAAATCAAAGGAAAGACAGGCCAATGTGCTCGATGACGATTGAAAAAGTACGAAACATGCTCTGTTATAGAGACTTCTGTGGGTGTCTTCTAGTTAACATATTACAACAGCAGGTGTTCCCTGAAATATATTGTTACGTAATAAAAGACGTACATATTTTGTATTGTAATACACCCCATACACCGCTTCCATGATCACCGACAAGTTCGCAAAACTGTAATCATTCGAAGGGATAATGGAGAGTAGCCGATACATAAAAAGGAATGCGGTCTAAGCTATTTAATTTCATACTTCCGCACCGATTGCTAGTTTTGGTTATTTTCGTTTTCTGCACTCCCTATCTCTCATTTGAAAATTCATACCTTGGCAGGCAGCTTAACGAGACTCCAAATTATTCGTTGATGCATATGCAGGATTTCAGATACGTACTAGATAGGATTATAGATACGCAGAAAGGATATTTCCCTTCTCTCGTTCGATTAATAAGCGTCTGAAAGGAAAGCAAGTGTCTAACCACCAGATTGGCCGAACGGAACAATTAAAAAGCCACGTACGGAATATCGGAAAGGTGTCCGACCGAAGGGAGTACATATGCGCTGCTGGAATGAGCCCACAAGGGTCCCGGCTCCCGGCCAGTCCCGGGGCAACGTCATGGCCTGACTCGGAACGTCCACACTCACTTTCACCGATCCGTCCCGCGCCCGCGCTTCCTCGGCCGTTCGACGTGTCCGTTCTTTGCAAATGCAAAGCAACGAAGCGACAGAAGCGATTGAATGGGGCGAAGAGTGAATCGCGCGCGAGTGACTCGGCGTCATCGAAACACATCGAACCTGCGAGGCTGCGTCGGCTGCGTCGGCTGCGTCGGCTGCGAGCGTGTTGTCGTTGTCGCGCAGCACGCCGGCCGGCCTGCCGCTGGACCCCGTCTGATTTACGATTAGAAACTTGCGTCTGGCCATTGTGAGGCGCACCGTTGCCCTGAGGTCGCTGAATTTTCAGCGTAACGGTTCTCGGCCTGTGTCGCTTTTAATTGTGATTGATGGACGAGTATACACGGGGTGTCCTCCGGCAAACCGCGGTAGAAATTGGAATGAGGGTGAATCGGGTAAGGTGCGCAGTCATCGACACCTTCGCAACTTTTCTTTGGCATCGCCCAGTTAGTAATGACGATTGATTCTCCGGAATGTACTTGAATCGTGCCGGCGTGCTCATCGCTGGCGTGCAAATTAGAATAGCAGTAACTGTCCTTTTACGGAAACGAGGTTGCGTGTGCCTACATTTATTAATGTTCGACAGGTATACGCGTGATGTCATTGTAACACGCGGCGCAGATCATCTTCCATCTTTTCTTTCTTTCTTTCTTTCTTTCTTTTTTTTTATTGGAACGCCTCGCGGTATAACGGACCGTCTGCAATGAGCCGTTTCTTCCATTCATTATTACTACCGTTATTATTATCAGCACTTTACCGCTATTTTGTTTGTCGAAAAGGAAACGCCCGGGACTGATAATAATAAAGACCCGAGAATGACATGTTTTATGCGGCGGGAGAATTGCAAATGAGAGGTGTGACTCATTTGACGAATAATTGCTTACTCGTTAACGAGTCTTGCCTGATTCTGAGTCACACTTGTTCTTCTATTTCGCCCTTCTCTGCCGATTATTGCTTTACAGTTTACACTGATGTGCGGCGAGGGTGAGTCTGGTGAAGTGATTGCTCTGAATTGGACGGAAACGATACATGGTGGAACTACAAAGTGACACACATAAGATTCGACATAAATTACCATTCGTTCGAGTTGAAAGTGAGTCGAACGAAACGTACTTCCAGTACTTAGGTATGCCGTGAACGTTGATACGAATTTAAACTCGTTCCTCGTCAGCGAAACATTTATTCACATACATTATCGTTCCATCGCAAGCGAGAAATTCGACTTTGTTAGAGACACATAACGCCGAGGCGGCTTCTGCGGAAAACACTGATTCCTGAAATTGCGTCACATTGATCGGAAACGAACGATTGCTCAGCGCCGTTGTAATACTCTTCGCGCGTCGCAGGTGAATCAGTGACATCGTAAATACGAGACATCCTTTTGCCGGCGCGGGCGTTGGCACGACCAAGACCACACTGGCTGATGCACTGAATCGGCGGATTAACCGCTAGTAGCTTCTGCTATTACTATGCAAAGACCCGTTCCACCCTTTCATCCTTATTCGCTTTCCTATCGTTCGCTCTATCGTGGGACCACGGGACGCTAATCTGCAATTCCTTCCATCGTCATGTACTCCCGTCTGGACTCTCACAAGCTCATTATGAATTGTCTGAGGTTTCCATTTTCACGCCAATTTTCTCGGTACACCTAGTCGCTGCTTCAGTGCGATTCATTTGCGTGTATGCTTCCTTACACAGCAAATGAGTTTCGTGGAAGTTGATAACAATGCGTTTTTCTCTCGTTCAACCAACAGGATGCATCAAAAAGGTCGTTCCAGTTGTATCATTTACGAAAGCGCAGTTATAATTTATTGTATCAGACTGTATACACGCGGTGTACATATGGCATGTCGCACGATCCGCTCGAAATTGACGCGCGACGCATGAAAATGTTGCACGTACGACCTATTTATTCCATTTTCATGCCTCGCGCGCGGCCTCCTCACGAGAAACGAAGGAGAGATGATACTTTTGAGTGAGTAGAACTGATCGAGTGCACAGTGAAATCGTCTTAAAGCTGCGAGACAATCTCTCGAAACGATTCCGCCAATCGTGAGTATCATATCCGCAGGCTATATCGCGCGGCAAGATACGTGCAAGATGCAAGAAGCCTATGCAACGTGCCGGTGCACGAGCATGTAATATGACCGCAGGGATTGGCAACTTTCTTTCGAAAAGTAGCTCACGACAGTGCCAGTCGAGAGTATGCGACCAACTGAAGCCAATATTTAACTGGCCAACGGTCCTCGCGAGTATCTCAACTTCAGGGAAACCGAGAGAATGAGGTCCGATAGGTTATTCAATTTCAAAGAGGCACGTATGGATTAGTGTGACAAACATGACAGGCCTTCCAACGATTCTAGCTGCAACGGAGGTATGCGCGTGAAACGAAAAGTCGTTTACCGGTTAAATTTTCATGAAAATCCTATTCGACGGCGCAAAATCTAGACGAGACGTTTAGTTACCCCAATCGATTTATCATGCTATTCCTAACACAAGAAAATGATCGTTCGTCGACTGCACTATTACCTACAGTGTGTCTATGTACGAAATGCGTGAATCAGGCGAGCGGATGAAAAAAGTGTCGGTAATGAAATCCCATCGATCCGACAAAAGTAACTTTCCTGCATTCGCCGTACTTGCCGTTCATTAGAAGTGCTATTCAAGCGTCTTTAATTACAAGCATCGCGCCGACTGAACGAGACCTTTATCGCGCGTCATACAGTTGTAAGCGCGCGAAGGCGAAGCCACCCGCGGTAGACGGATAATTGGCGGGAAAGGGAAAGAATACGTGCAATAGCGTTAATTAAGACGTAGAAGTACCGTAACGGCACGTAATTGTGCGTACGAGGCGCGGCGCTGCCGTTTTGACACAAGGTAGAAAAGGAAATCCTGCCCGCGTTATAGATTCCTGCGTCTGCGTCGACTAGGCCCGAGAGAATCCAGGGAGCGTTTCCCACGTTCGGACAGAGACAACTTGCAATGGGGGAGAACGTTCGTGCCGGTTTCCCGGCGATCATGTGTCCGGCACGCCACAATTGTACGTAGCCGCGACTAGTGATGGGACGGAGTCCGATATGTGCCGACGAATGTCGATCAGGTCAATAAGTTTTTGCAATATATTCGAATACGGTTCGATGGTGTTGGTAATTATTGCTGGTATTTTGGTGGATACTCGTAGAGATTTCGAAGCGAATTCCAAATTTCAATACGCTCGTACCCATCAGTAGCTTGCGATGTGCTCGCTAGCACGCCGGAGTTATAGGTGTCATTGACATTTTCAGTTCAAACGTTCTGTCAGGCGACCGCGTCTGCTCTGCGTCGAGACGTTGAATAAATAATTATATAGAAAAGGATCCGTAATTTATAAAGATGCTTGTAGAAGATATTCGTAAGCGTTTGGCTTGTTTTACGAGATGAACGGTTATTAGCGGAGATTTATGGTTGCATCAGTTAAAACGGCACCCTCGCGGACGGCACTAATGGAATAATTCTAAGCTGGCTTAGATCTGTATCATTCCCACTTTCACCTTTCATTACCTATTCGGAATACTTGAAACTGTCGATCGAGTACTATTCACGAGAGCGTCTGATCATGCTCGGAAGTGCTCTAAAATATAAAGCAACAACTGTAACAATCCATTGAGAACTGCAGCTTCTCAACGGCTACAATCGGTACCGGTACTGTCCACTGGCAACCGCGACCGCATGAGAGTGGACATGCCTATAGGCGACATCAGGCGTGCGTATGCACATTGCACCTAGGATCTCCGCCGTTAGCTCGATGAGAAAAAGAGTCCGTATCTCGAGGATAACGAGTGAGCCGACGTGCGCCGGCCACCCGCACGCCGTACGTTTTTAGGTCAAGAAAACTCGCCGAAGCGTTGCAGTTGCTAGACGGCGCACGAACGAGTTGCAAGCCAATGGCGGTTCTCACGAGGACTTCCCTGTACCGCGCCTGCGGTGAAACGTTCGGTCCACTGTTCTTCAGTCGCTCGGTCGCACCTCGTGCACGAGGTCTCATTGAAAAATAGTCGAGACGAAGAAGAAGTGACACGGTGCTGATTGCGAGTTAGATGAGTATGGTGAGTGGAGAACGAAGTTGATTCATTTCCACGGCAAAAGGGAGATCACGTCCGCTGGCAACGCTAATTGCAACTTACTTGCGCGCGGCGCTAATGGGAAAATAGATGATTCGATTCCTCGCTTGGCTTTGTGGCGCCGACTCTTTTGGTCAACTCCGGATGGTTTCTACTCGATGTCTTTCTCCGGCTTCTTTCGATTCGTTCGGAAAGCTCTTTGCCGCGATTTCACCTATTATCCTTGTATGTAGTGCATGTGTAAAGTTGTGATGGAAAACTCTCATGGTTGCCGGCACGTGTACATCAAATTTGAATGAACAATTCGATAACACCCTGTATGTGTACCTTGCTGTGTTGTTTGCCTGGCTTTGCGGCCAATCGACTTGAACGGTCGAAAATATCCTACATTTGTCGAACATGCTTCTCAGAAATGAAATTGTTTCAGTATATAGTTACGAAAAGGCATAAGAGCTTTTGTAATTTTACAACGTTTAATTAAATATCGCATCGGAGCGCCGTCAATTTTATCGCAGAAAACCAAAAATGTCGCACGCATTTTTGCCTTGGCACGTCACAGTATCTCCTGTTATCCGAATTATCAGCCTTTTTAATCGCAATAAACAACGCTTGATAAGAGGAACTGTATCATTTCGTGGATAGAGACAACAAACCACTTATTTGTCTGCAATATATGCTTGCACATAAATAATAAACCTGATAAGAAAAGTCTGCATTCTTTGTTGAAAATGAATGTTTAAATGATATTTTCTCGACGGCACGCGTCAGTGTGCGAAGAATCTTCAATTGTAAGCAAAGCGATAAATCGATTCTTGCATTGATATTGTGATCTTCAGAACGGCGCGACGGCTTCGAGATTTAGGTTTAATGCTAAAATATGGATACTATGCGTAACGACTGATACTACGACATCGAGTCTAGTAACGCGCATAAGGAAGTAACTGCTTCTTGTCTGCGAGAGCGCGTTCAACTTCTGGCACTTTATTATTTTTGCCGATTAAAGGCGCCACGTTATAACTTACGCGTTTCACACTTTCATACTTGTCTTCCCAGATCGGTTATCGAGTCGCGCGAAGCGTGCAAGTGCCCATATTTAAATGGCAATATACCAGTGACACACATTTTTGCTCGCCCCGACAACAGATTAAAGGTTAACGATCTAATAAAAGACCAAAACGAGTTTCCGCTCCATTCGAACAAGCTAATTGGCTCGTTATCCACACATTTTCATCCTTTTCCACTATGAGCTACTTTCAAGACGTGCCCGGCGCACGGCCACCAATCAACTTCGGCTCCGCACGAAGCCCTCGGAGACGTGCGACCGAGAGAAGGTGCTCGCCAAGCTTAAACTAAAGTCAAACTACCGACAGCATCGTCCCCCACCGCCATACGTCGAGTCGCAAGGAAAAGATAGGTGCATGCGAAATCATTACCTCGTTCCACGCGAACCCCATGAGGTGCGCGTTGTCCTTGAGAATTCATATAACGAGGATGAAAGGAGCGAGGTTACGCGGCCTTACACCGACGTTCCTCGTCGCGCGGACTCCTGCAAGCCGGCGCCGGTCCCTCTCGCAGGTCCTCTCGTATCTCGTGAAAGGACCAGAGCGCGCGCTTCTTCACGTCACTCTCGAGCGCTAACACTGTAAAACACCGTCTCTTACGGGACACTCGCGTTTAGCGGTTCGCTCGTCCGTTACATGCTCTCTTCTCACATCCAGAGAGAGAGAGAGAGAGAGAGAGAGAGAGAGAGAGATGAAGCGTCGAAGACGATGCGCGCACGTCCGACGTCTAGCAAAGACTGAAGCGGACTGGAGCGGACTGAAGTCCGAGACGGTGGCCTTCTCCGCTACCTGTAGACACGTCCGCTCCGAATGGAAGGAACGTCGTGAACGTACGTACACCTCGGGCTCGCACGCTCGCGACCACCACGTATTCGCACGTCCCCGTGTGTCGCTGTGTTAGGTGTGTTGGTTCACTTCTCACAGCCACGGCACACTTGGTGATCCGTCGCACTCGCGCGTCTTGTCCCCCCCGCCCTTGGCTGCTCGGCAAGCCGGATGGGACGAATTTGTTTGTTTACGCCCGCGGTCTTGACCAATTTATCCAAATAACAAAGCAACAAAAAATGACCGGGTTCGCTGCTCTTACTGGGAAGAGACTGTGATACCTTTTGTTTTCGATGCTTTGAGCTTTGAGTTCTACGCACCCCCACATTCTACGAGCCTAACGTAACACTTCGCCACGTTGTCAATAGACTCCGACACAAGCACGTAGTTTGACGAGTGACGACTGAATCGAAATCCGGATAAAATGTTATTTAAGTAACTGTTTGTTCGAGTAAAATTGTACATGGTACATACGCGATTATAGCTAGTTCGTAACACTTTGTCCGTACGAATCGTATTCGCCACGACGACGTCGCGACGCCTACTTCTCTCTGTTCGTTTGCCTACATACCTACTTGACTTGGACCACTTACTCTCCTAAGACCATCCGTCCATTCTCATGTAAGAGATTTTCAGCGCGAAATTTGACGGCATCGAAATACTCTTCCGACACGCGACACCGCTGAAAGACGATACGCGTTAAGCTGAAAGTCGAAACGTATCAGACACTCCGCTCGGGAGAGTTATTAAATTCGCCATGACACTAATGCGTAATGTTGCGCATACGTTTTCCTTGGGATTAGAAATATTATGAGGCTGTCTCTATGTCTTTAGGTAGTCGCAGACGACGAAGCATGCCACATTCACCGATGACTATCGTATTCACCTAAACATCTATCTATCCTACTTTCGCCTGTCGCGCTACCCACATAAACACCCACTCACTCATCTTTGCACTATACACGGACACTCCCGACGACACCGAGAGATTTTCCCGTGAGTTTCAGTGATGAACTT
Source organism: Priocnemis perturbator (assembly GCA_963942575.1). Taxonomy (NCBI): domain Eukaryota; kingdom Metazoa; phylum Arthropoda; class Insecta; order Hymenoptera; family Pompilidae; genus Priocnemis; species Priocnemis perturbator. Next base: position 20,609,338 of record OZ012643.1, on the reverse strand, counting down.
GCCTTGTCGTATTGTTGATTCGACGGGATTGATATTGACCCTGGGTACCGAGAAATCTCAGCAGACAGAGGTTGCGCAAGGCATGTACCTTTTAATGACGAGTCCACACTGGCCAAAATTATTCTAAACATACAAGTAATATAGAAACACAGAAAGTGACAATCTGTGATCGAGATATGCTAAAAGTATGCAGGAAGAATTGACATCTTTCTGCACCTCTCACTGACCGCTAAACTCTCAATAGCTTCGGAGACATGATAATTTTCCAGAAGCGAAGAAAAGTGCCGCAGTGGGTGGCATTTATAGTCTATTTATACTTGCGCATAAATTTATTTATCGCAATTCCACCTTGATCCTTATACGTATCGATGCACCCGCCCACGCCTACGATAACGCGTAAGTTATCACTGCGTTACTACCTGTTACTATGTCTTTTTCCTGTCGGATTCGCTATCGAATGAACGATCGGCCACGGCCACAGAAGCCGTATGACTGAAAAACGACAAAACGGGATGAAACCGCGGTCCACTAATGACCGTCCATACGGTCTGCGGTGTTTTAGCTCGATGTGCTGAGAGCTGAGACAGCCTTTTCAAATTCTATCGGACACACTCGCGTAATGTACAATATGACAAGCGATCAGCGAACAGTCACCACGAGTGCTACGCATATAAGTGCGTTGACCCGACGATGTCACGCCTATCGTATGTCTAAATAACAGTTGATCGCGGGGATGCCGTCAAGAGACACGTTTGTTGTACAAGGATAAAATTAAACACAAGATGGCTTAATCGTTTCGTCGATAATTTCCGCTCGATCCGGACCAATAACGGTCAAATATACCAGTGACATCGACCCGCAAGCTCACCCTCGCCCTTACGCTTACGGCTTACGGCAACAGCCACAACAAACGCAATTGGAAAATAATCATTTCATCAACGACACCCATCTAAGCCTTCTAAGATGCCACGGCAAAATCTTTCCCATACGAGTCACTCAGGACGAAGGGCGGTGCGCGACGTGTCGTGCGCGTTTTCTCTGGCGGATAAAGTGGTAGGCGAACTGAGATACCGGGAAGCTAGGCATTCAGTAAAACATAACTGCCTCATGGCGGAAGTCGCACGATGTGATAATCGCAGACACCGTCATCGGTACGGTGCTGTGAGCCACCGTGAGGTAAAGAGCCGCTGCTATGCGTGCAGAGTGCAGGCGCATCTCTCAGCAGAGCGATTGCATGGATAGGACGCGTACAGAAGGCGTGCGACGAGGAGAGGAAGAAATAGATGAGGCCGAGAGTCCGCGAGCCCTCTGAGCGGGCAAGTAGGTATACCGATAATAGAACTGCCGCTGGCGGGCTATAAGCGTGATGAAGGAACGCGCTCGTGTAACGTGCCGCGCCGTCGTTCCGTTCAATTACAATTACAGATTCGGTTCTTCCATTATTATCGGCCGACGGTTATTGTAGTAAGTCAAGTAAGTGAAACTCCTGGATACGTTGCGCGGCGAGCGAAAAGTGGTGGGAAATGTTTTCTTAAGATGTTGATAAGATAGGTAGAGTGCGGCTGGCATCATGGTTTGACGTATTGCTCTGTACGGCGGACGTGAAACTGTTGGGAAAGAAAAGTTTTTCTTTCGAAATCCGAGGAAGAAAGCTTAGAACTCGACTACTGGAGTACTGGCGCGCGTAAATTGGAATCTTTGATCGAACATACCAGTCCGGTCCGATGTACTGTGCAGGATTTTTTATAAAAATAAAAAAGAGGATCGACTAAAGGGTAAATTATGAATAAAGTCTAAGAAAGTGAGTCGACTATGTAAAAGCCGCCGACAATTGCGATTTTACACTGATTAGTTTTGGCCTCGGTAAGGTTTTAGGTGACATTAATGGCCGATTTATGGGATTGCGTTTGATGGTCCGGCCACTTTCACGAGCAGTCATTTGATTTACGGACGTCTGGCTGTGATCGGCCGTACAGGCACCGACTACTTTCGCTGTTGCCGTCATATTCAAATCAAATCCTAGACGTTGCCTACTATTTCGTCATTAATTGAGAATAAGAGACCCTCTCTTCCCTCCTTCTCCGGCCAACGCATCCTCTCTTTATCGCACGGACCTACATCTCTCCCGTCCCGGCTACCGGCCGAATTTGCCTCTTGGCAAAGAAACCTTCCGACTGCCACCATTACAACTTTCAACTTACACAGCGGTGTCCGCAAACTGAAATGAGCCGCGCACAAAAGATCGCGGCGAAATAGAAAGCGGGGGGAACGGCCTTTGGCTATTTTGTTGTCGCCGGCTCATTTCGCTGGCGTCGACGTGCGAACGAGATGACACCTTCTAGCGAACGAATTCGCACGCGTGAAGCGTGCACAACGGTATCTCTCGCTCGGATTTCCAACTGGCCGCTTGCACTCCGCGAGTCAGGGATTTTCGTATCTCCCGAGAGGCACTCTCGGGATCGAGGTCAGGTTCAAAGTAGGGCTGGGACTATTCGGATAATTTGCTTCGTCCATATTCGAATATCTTAATATGCGAATGTTACTACTCGAATATCGTATCCGAGCTAGGTCTGGGACTATTTGAATAATTTAATATCTGAATATGGCATCCGAACTACGAACTTGACACCGAACAAGGTTATAACCGTAATATTCAAATTCTTCAGTATTCGAGTATTCTTCAAGGCGAGGAAGACGTATGTACTCACCAAATTATTTGCAAAATCGTCGTCGGCCGCCGACTGCTGATAGTTGCCACTGTCGTCGGCCCGCCACAATTTTGAAATCATCAGGACCTCGCGGTCCTTCTCCTTCAACTCGTCCATCTGCAACGCGAGAAAGGAGGATGTGAGATGGACGTGCCTGCGAGGCATCGCGATCGCGAACGGTGTACAGTACAGCGAAAGTCGCGACGAAAAGTATTCATGACCAGCGTTCGAGTGTACGGATGTGCGAGAATGAAAATGCACAGTGGTGGTGGAGGGGCGAGGCTACTGATCGGTCCCTTTCGTACCGCTTTCGAGAAGCTCTCACCTCGCATTTCCGTCTGTCGGGCCCTGGGGGGCTTTGCCTTCACATTGCCAACTTTAACGAGAATAAGAAATATGAAGGCGGAAAGAGACAATGGCTCTACGCTCTACAGCTTCACAGGTGATCGACGCACGTCCTTCGAAATTCTATTTAGTCGGGGGAAGAAACTAATCTGTGTGTACTATTATAACGAACTCCTCTTTCTTATCTTTAAAGACTCGTTTAATTCACGCTTCAAAATTCCTACACTTGCCGCACATTTTTTCATCGACATATCAATGATCTCCGTTGACTCGAATGATGAGCACCAGCCGATTGCGAGCTTCTGGGAATTTAATTGAATCGGCCGGGTTGTTGATTTTGTCGTTTCGGCTGCGCCGCGCTTGCAACGTTCTGATCTTCGGTATTTGGTCAATTGCCAAGCCCGAGGTCGATGATGTTAACGTCGGCAATGCGGCAGACGCCTGGATCCCAAAGGAACGTCATTGCGCAGTTGATCCTAACGGAGACACGCGAGGAAGCAGGAAGCTCGAAAGAATGGCGCGCGTGTCAAAGCGGATCAATCTGAACAACCAAGGTGTACGCGATGAGACGCGATTCAAGTCTACGAAAGTAATCGGCACGCAGGCATTCAAAACCACGATATAAACACAATTACACTTAATCTGCGGCAAATAACGCTAAACGAGACTGGGATCTATTGGAAATTACTGTCATTAATCTCCAGAAGGCATCGATGGAAAAACCAACAGCGCCCAGTGATATTATCGGCATGGGCGTATGAATGAAGAAGCATTTACCGCTCGATTTAGTTCGGGCAACATTGAGCGAGCGCGTAAGTAGGCACTAAGAAGGAACGTAAAACGTTTATTATACCGGGGCCGTGCACTGCCGTCGATGCAGAAAATAGAATATTAAAGGTGAAAGCCAGCCGGACGTGCCGTGCATTCTCGAAATGTCTAAGCGCACGAAATTCTCAAGCCCTAAAAATAGCGTGGGAAGAAGGATGCCGATTTTGAAGTAATTACACAGCGTGGCTCCTTCCTGAGGAAGGATCATTCGGTAGGATTCATCGTCGGATCTGGGAAACTTTTGTCCGTTGGCAGGTCCGCGACCGAGCCAGACGGGCCCTCGGGGGCCGAATTTTTTAATAAGCACTTCTGAGTTCTGCCCCTCCTCGCGAGGAGATCATCGCGTGCCTATGAGATTCCGTGCGTTCTTCGCGAAACTGTTTCTTTATGCCACTTGCCCGGGTTCGTCCGCGAAACAAATGACCTCGATGTGTTATGTCACGCCCGCGCCGGTGTAATTAAGTTACGATCGTTTAGGTTCATTCGTGCTCATACGGGCCAATTTCAAATAATGTTATTCTTAGATTACACTTAATGCGTCTCCCATTTGGCGTGTGCAAGGGCTGTGTGTTGGTCATAGAGGTGATGTAAATCGGAGGGAAATCGATCGTAACGGTCTGCCTGACGTGACTATTACTCTGATGATTGATATGCCCCGCATATCGTTCAAAGGTGACGATTTCTAATCTACTATATGATGGACACGATTGGCCGGAATGACGCTCGTCCGACGTGAATGATGCATAGATTGACATTCCATGTTGCTTTGAAGTTTTGTCTTTCGTCGAAATACTTAGAACTCACCAATCTGACAGTTTCGCTACGGAAGGACTTCTGTAGCTCGGAAAGTTCCGCTTCGTAATTTTTCTGCTGAAACTTCAGCTCGGCCCTTCGGACTTTCTCAGCGTCCTGGGTAATCTGTACATGATGCAAATTATTGTAATATGTATATTAAACTTATCCAATAAAAGATGAGATTGTTCGACCTACTCGCAATTTTTCTTCGAGTTTCTCGTTGCTTCGACGAAGATTTCGTATTTCTGTTTCAAGACGGCGGACCTCGATGGAAGACGTTCCACCGGTTTTACAGTGTTTCGCCTGAAGATCCAGCGTGCCCAGCTTCAATTGTCGTATCGTGCTATTGGCATCAGCCAGTCGCTTCTTCAGCACCGATATCTCGCGTCTATGGTTTTCGTCTTTCACAAAGTCCGCCTTCACTGTCGACGACGCCAACGGCGATGGGGTTCTGCAAGTGACTTCCGCTTGCCCGTGACGAGACACTCTGCAAAATACTCTGGTTCAAATCCCAACGATTCATCACTATAATCTGAGCAAGCAAAAGTCGATCGAACGATAAACTTATACGAATAAATGTGTATTATTTCCAAGTTTTCATATAACACAGGACGTCCTGTATAGTATTCCAAAGTAATGCCTAACACAGCGTATCCGGACAATAGCTCAGGAATATCGACAGGAACACAAGGCGTACGTCCCATGGTTCCGAACTTATAACAAGTTTACGTTGCTCCTGAAACTTCCCCAGCCCCTGCCGCGCATCTACGTACGTTCATATCATCACGTCGCACATACCTTGCCTTCAGCTCGGAGATTATCATCTGGTACTTGGCAGCTTCCGCGGTCCTGGCTTCGCGAACGATCGCCTCGGTCTCCCTCTTGAGGATCTTCGCGGCCCTTCGTTCCTCGTGGAGTTCGCTTCTCACGCTTGCCAGATCCTCGCGCAGTCTGCGAGCACCCTCCTCGAGCCACTGTATCGTTTTTCGCAGTCTGGTCGATTCGTCTCTTCCAGCGGCCGCGCCCGGAGCCGGTCTCCGCACTGCAGCGTCCTGTTGCGCCGTGGATGCGGTTTGACACTCTTCCGGTTTCTTTCTCTTTGTGTTCAACGTCCACGGCTCCCGCTCGCCCTGAAGATCTCGAGTTTCCCTCGCGTCGAACGCATCCTGTGGCGTGTCGCTGTCCGGAATAAATGTTGCTCTCAGATCATTTGAATTCCTTACGCCCGGCAAATTTCTGCAAGCTACGCTTGTAGTTTGTCAAAATTTAATGAGAATTTTGCTCTAAATTAGGACAAATTTCATTTCGTTTAGTGATAAAAGTGTCGAGTGTTAGCTGACGAGGTGACCCTAAATGCTTAACGTTTCGACACTTTGCGTGTCCTTTTGAGAGGGTCCATTTTTCTTTAATCACCGCAACAAACCCCACCTTTTCCCCCGTTCGTTGGTGCCGCAATCATTCGAACTGCGCGGCATCTTCTCGTGACGAAAGACATCATCCTCATCGCGAATACCAGTGCACACTGCATTTGCGGAGGAGATGACGTAGGAGCTATGAGGGGGAAGAGCTTTGGCTTCGTCGCGTCGTTGTGTCTTCTCGGGGATCTCGGTCCTTGTGCTCGGAGGCTCCAGTCGTCTCCTCTTCCTCGTGCACTGGACATCCATTCCGCTCCTTGCGACGGACGTCGACCGATCCCCCTGTGTCGTATTTTTCGTATTGGTCGCTTTGACGGTGTCTCCCGCTGAAGGGTTCGTCATCGTCTCTGCATTGACATTACGGACGCATTTCTATTTTCATTCGATTTACTGTTTATTGTCAGTCAGATTACATTTCTATCGCGAAGCACGGCAAAGACGGACCAACTTTTGCAACTGCCGAGGTGAACGTCTCGAATACAGATCGAACTTTCGCAAATCGGCGACAAAATATTCTAACACCGTCCCAGACATGTTAAATTCCAAAAGCATTTTCGAATTTGGGATCTCAGATGCCTGCGAGGGCGTTAGAATAAGCTGGCCTCTATTTCAGCATGCTCGATCTGGAATTCCGACCTTTGCCTCGTGAACCACTCGACGCCGCACGCGACGTACAACAAACGAGCACGTTGTACTGCTTACCGTTTTTCTGTAACTAGTGACGAACGAAGAGTTCGATGTTTACAATTCGATAATTCTTGCCGCTGTACGAACTACTGACGAGTAGCACAATTTGCGAATAGTTTGATGAAAATTGACGACGAACTGGCGCGCGCAGTGGCGTTGGCCTCGAACTTTCCGAACGCGTAGAAAGATGGCGACAGTGTCGTGGCGTCATTTTTTATAAACTATAATTGGTAGATGAGATGAGTGAAAATGAAAAGTAGCGTAAATGGAGTGAACGTTGCAGTTGCAAATCTGCCGCTTGACTTGCCCTTTAGGAAAATGAACGAAGGTGCAAGGTACAGGGAGATTCGAAGAAATTGCAACCACGCTGTGAACTCGACGATAAACTTGGAAGATACTCACGGCCATAAATAGATGTAAAATTTCACACTAATTTTTTTCAGCCCTCGACCCTCGACCTGTACCTTTCGCTCGGGGGCAATTCGCACTGAAAGCAGACCATTATCTGCCCGCGAGACTCGAAAATAGATTCGGATATATCTCTGCAGTATGCATCGCGCTGTGCATCCTGCTTAGATGGGTCGTCCAATAGCCCGAGCTTTCCAATAATCGGAAATGATTTGAATTCCAATGACGCGGAACTATCGGAGTTTCATAGTATCGACAGAAGAGTATACCGCATCAGAGCGATGATAAAAAGTTCATTGGAAACGTGAAATAATTGTCTCTCCCAGCCGTTCGATCGCTACGAGTCCGAAGGACTAGTTAACAAATTCTCCGTGCGTTGTTTGTCCTCGACGTATCTAATGCACGATAAAACAGAACGGAAGAGAGTGAGAAACCGTCTCCAGGTTTGACTCCGAGCGTTTCGCGACGTTCTTCGGGATAAAAAAAGACCGACGCGAAAGACATGACCCTCGGGCCTCGGCCGTGCCGTCAAGGCAAACTTGGTGCAAGTCCAAATTTCGTGAACGCTTTAACCCTTCGCGGCTCTCGTATCCAGAATGTCTGACTGAGTCGCGTACTTTGAACCCGTGCCTACATAAATTTTCGTTGAAAAACTGTGTCATGGAATGATGCGGGAAAATATGATAAAAGTCGAACAAAATACACGGATTTTTATCTCGTCGTCATTAAGAAGTACGTTAAGCTGACGAATTTACTGAACCCACGATATGAGAAACGATTAATAACAAACAGCCAAGAGGTAACAGATATAAGCCGATGCGTTACAAGAAATGCATTAACACGATCCTAGATTATTCAAGTAAACGAAGCCAAGAGCATCACAATGTCCTTTGACATTGCATACTTAAATGATAATATCGAAAGCACGAAAATGGATACATTCTGTCCCGCATTGCCGACAAACTTCAGACTCAACAATTCCCATTTCTTATTAACCCAGAGCAGTAACAGTAAAACGATAAACGAGCCCGGCTTCCATCGTCATTACATTGCCGAGCACATTGATAACAAAGGAACTCATTACAGTTCATACTTTAAATCGCTATCGCCAGCCGCCTATCGTTCCGAAGAACACGCGTTCGAAACAGCTCGGCCTCGCAATATCCCATCTCTCGGCACACATTGCGCCCAATCGACAACAACGCGCTTACCGTTTTTCTAAGGACGATTCAGTCAATTAGTCGGACACGCACGAGGTGTATTATTAGGTATCGTTCTTCCGGGAGCGGAACCTCCCCGTGAGAGACACCGTCACTATCTAGAAGTCTAAACTACACTGTCGGCCCAGATCGCAGTGCTACGACAGGCAGTAGTGGACGTTTCATCTCGTCTCCTCGACTCGTCTGTATTTAGCCATCGTCTCTCTTTTCCGCACGATCATTTCGTCTGCGAAGCGTGGAGCTGTGTCGCGAGGGCACGAGCGCGTGTGCACAAGTGTGCACGCACGATGCCACCCACGTACCTCGGCCCGGCGACGTATTTAAACGTGCCCGACGTCGTCTACCTAACTAACTATACGTGTGTGTGTGTCGGACGTGCCGCACGAGATTGTCCATTGCCTCAGCGCGTATTCACGCGGACGCGCTTTTGGCTGGGACAGTCGCTGAGACGACGCTAAAATCGGACCACGCGGAATGATATTGCGCGCGGCTATATTTACGGAATTTGCCATGGTGGATTTTATCTTAGTGCTATGCAGGTGGAGTACGAATACAGTGCTCCCTGCTGCAGATACTATTGCAACGCATCGGCACATCATATCATTCTTAGATTAACACTTTTAAACTTGCTCGCAAACAAACCGTAAGATCGAACAAAAAGTATAACTTATGTAGAATCCTTCCAGTGTAAGCGGAGAACCTGTGCTATTATTACAAGCCCCTATGGCCATACGAGACAATAAATGCTTAAAAGCACGGAACTGAAAGGAGTAGAAAAAAAATAAGACGCCGCCAGTAAAAGGCCGAGGAAAGGGAAGAAAATTGACGAAGGCACAGAAATGACGGGAGCAAAGGGTCGCTAAGTACTAAATAAGAATAACGAAGCATGAACTAATAATACCAAAACCAGGTTACCATCCGAAAGCCGAGGCTGAGGGGAAGAAAATAATAGAATATCTCTGAGAGCCAGCCCACCGAGCCAACCCTCCTCCCCCAAAGAACACCGTTCGACCGTAAAAAAAGAAGATGCCCGCGGAAGCATTGGTTAAACGCCACCGAGAAAGCCTGAATACACGAAGGCGAGCGAGATGTTCCGTAGGAATAGGGAAGAGAGTGTCTCTCGCGGGGGCGGCTTGTGCGGCCTTCCTCACCCCTATCGATCGACGCCTGTGCAGTGAGCTGGCTCCGGCGTCGAGCGTCGAGCGTCGAGCGTCGACCGTAGAACCCCGGCGGAAGCAATCATCGTTCGATCTGCCGTCCGGTCGCGCGCGTTTCAGCGTTCTGCTTCGCGACCTGCGCATCGATAGCTCGTCCCTACCCGGTGTCTCTCCTCGGAGAGTCTCTCTCATCGGCGCCGGCGGCGGCGTCTGTCAACCCCGGCGAGCGGACGATTGTTTACACCGAAACTGTACGGCCGGAGGAAACTCTCGTTTCGCAAGGACACAGAAACTCGGAACTCGGAACTCGGAACGCGGAGCCGGGAAGCTACTTATCGACTTCGGCGAGTGGCGTTAGTGTCGGGGCGGCGAGAGTGGCAACAGTCGAAACAGCAACAGCATTTTCCTCGGCGTCTGCCGCCTGTCGGGATAAAGGTCGGAGGCTATTGAACGGTGAATATATTAGAATTTGCGTCGGGATGTGCTTGCAGGGGAACGGACGGCGTGCGCGTTCGATTAATTGAGGTCCGGTAATGACACTGGCCGAAATTCGTTCGATGCAGCGTCCCCGCGCCCCGCGCCTTGAGTGTGACTCGTTCGGCGGTTCACGTGCTTGTATTGGTGATTCGGATTAGTAGGAGTGTCATTGACCGGTGAAAATGGAAGCTTTTCCTCGCGAATGTATTCGTGGCCCATGCGTTTGCGGTGGCACGCGAGATCGATCGTGTGGATACGGAGGGAAGATTGCAACGATGAAATTCCTGATGCCGCAGTCGGCGTTAAAAACAGGACAAACATGTCGCCGCAGTGAGAATAGATAATAATCTATACACTGACCATAAGGACGCAATCTTACAAAACACGAATACAGCAATAGCCCGATTAACACAATAAGTAGTCCTTTCCACCGACTCGTGAAACTTGTCAGACCGTCGTCTTACAGAACTTGGCGCAATTTCTTTTGCCGCAATCGTCTTTCGCGACGGATCTCATAACACCGCGTACGATCCACTTCCGTGCTTTTCGTGAATCATTCACGCGTCGCCGACTATGAGAGTAGGTAGAGCCTGTAACGTTGCGAGCGCGGATCGAAATATCAGTCCGTAGAAAAGTTGTGAAACCTTGACCTCGGGGAAAACGCGCAGTTACTAGCCGGTGATTGCATACGAGCGCATCGGAACCGCAGCGCGAAATGAACATTGCGCTGAGAACTTTCCATCCTCCTCGCTAAGCTCTTCCGTGCCGATTGATTTCTCATTTCCTCTTTCATCTCCTGCGTCGCTTTACAACTTCCTGGTGCATCTTACACTTCCTCTTTGACGCGCAATACGAGTAAAGATGCTTGGCTACGCAGTGCAGCTGATGCGATTATACATCATCGACCGTTGCGTGCGATAATGTCACTTTCCATTTTTCGTGGTTGGCGAAAAAATTAAAAGAAAGTGGCATAGAGGAGTGTGAAGTGACCTATAATTAAAGGAGGTGATGGAGGATATGAGCAGTACGGTGAAGGAATAGACACTTGGGGGGGGTAATCATCCAGATATCACGAGCGATTTCATAATAACTTGGAAGACTGGCCTAATTCGGGGAACGTCTCTATTTACTCGGAATTTATTCCGTTTGTAATTTAGATACGCGACCAGCATCGTATTTCCTTACATAACAATCAAAATACTAAAATTTGGATAAGAGAGAAATGTAACATAAATTGCGTAAGTACATACATCAATTCAGATCTCTTCATATTTTTATTAGATTTGTGCAAAAAGCACATACCCTCCCTTATCGCGTGAAACGGTAATGATCGAGTTAATCGACACGCCTGACCAAGTCATTCGGATTAAATGTTCACAGAGTTTTTCAGAATTTGCAAGATAAGAAAAGATAGCGTGCACATATTATAAAAGAACGATAATAGTACCTGACAAAAATATTAGAAAGAGAGAGTGTGTAAGTGTGAGAATGAAGAGGTGGGGGGTAAACAGAGACAAACACGCGACAAAGGTATAGACAATTAAAGAGGAGGGGAAATGACATCAGTGCAAGCATGTACTTACCTCATCCTTCTGCGTTCCAGTCGGCGACTCGCGTTATGTCACGTCGTGTCATCATACGAAATTGTCAATTTTGTCAAGAATCACCGTTCCGAACTGTCAAACTATCAAAACGTGCTTTATTAAACGTCAAACAAGGTCGCGAGGCAAAATCGATCTGACGACAGGATGTGAAACAAGCATTTTTCTCGCCGTGCATACCTGTGGAACTAGTGCAATTTTTCTTGCAGGTAAAGTTTCTCGGATAATGCAAGATTGGTCGTCGTGCACGGAATGGTGATGAGGAGAATGTCTGGAAGGTAGACGAAAATACCGCGGTGGTAGTTTCACGCTAACTAGTCGCGTCTTGGATTACAAAAGGCCGATGCGTCATGGTAACAAGCACGACGTCGACCGAAGTCTAGGCGATAATTATCGTGCCGCGGGTAAGTGGAAGAACTAGTCGAGTGCAAAGACGTTGAAAAGGGCAGAAAACGTTGTCGTGATTATCATCGTCATTTAGTTCTGAGCCATAAATAATTGGCCGCGACGAGTGTTAATTAGTGTATTACTGTGACTGCATTCCGATAAACGTCTCAATAACATTACATCAAGAAAGAATTGTTACGTAAAAAAAAGAAAGAACAAACGCGAGCACCAAAGGATACTTTATGTAGAACATGCACCGGTCAAGGTTGGCTAAAAACATTCATCGGCTAATGTTGCAAGGCATGGAACCGGAGCGGACGTCGTGAGCGGGATTAATTGTAAGATAAAGACGCAAATATTTAAGCACAAGGAACGCAGATGGTGGATCCAGGTGACAAAACGATCGAGAAAATGTCCGAGAACGAGACGAAGCCGGCGTCGCCGGTGCCACCCGCCGCCTGCGCACAGGACTCGAACAGTCTGACGGCAGTGCAATGTCCCGCTTTGCAGGTGACCTCGCGAATGCTGAGGTCGCCCAGTCACGAGAGCGTGACCACGGATCTGTCGCTCTTCAGCATATCCTCGATCGCGAGCGAATTACGCGGCGCGAACAGATTGGTCACGTTCAAGTCGTACAGCGACGCCCAGCTCAGTGGACGCGGCCCATCACCGAAGCCAGATCGACAGATTCCAGGCAACAGGTCAGTGACATTGCGAACTTCGCACGCTATATACTCCTTGCCTGCACTTTTCTCGCCAAAATATCCTCGCCGACCTCGCCTCTTCCCCGACAGGCCGGCCGACATCCCCGAGATCCTGTGGTTCGAGGAGGAAAACGAGCTGATACGCAGCTGCGGTCTCCTGTCGACGGCACTCGGCCTGCGAAAAAGCTTTAGCACCAGCGACGTCTCGCAACTGCCCAGTCCCGACGCCGCTGGTCCCGGCGGACTTCGACCCGCGGTCTCCGCTCTCGCCTTGGACACCGCGCAGAGGAACAGCTTGCTCCTGGAGCACGCGAGATTGGATCACGCTTCGAGATCTTGCAGTACGTGGGTGGCAGTCGGCGAGCCTGTTGCGAGCACCTCGCAACTTCCGAGTCCGCACGGCGGTGCGGCCCAGGAAGCGCAGCAGCAGTCATCCTCTGGAGCACCCTCCGCATCACAGGCGCCTACTGCGCCACCGCCACCGCCACCGCCGCCTGTCCCGTTCACCGGCGCCGATCTCGTCAGATCGGTCAACAAGAAAGTCCGGCAGAACTACATTCGACGAAGGTCGGTGGCGATCTTTTTACCTTCTTTCCACTTTGACAATTCGCTGGCAAACCTGAAACGTCTAATTAAAACTGATCTTTTATGCTACTGAAACTTAAGCTTTGCGTAATGTTCAGTTCCGTCTACGCTCTAACACGTCTGTACCTAGAAGCACGCGAGTGCTAATGACGCGTGCTTTTTTGAAGATTGTTGACGACCTACCGTGCTTTGGAGCGCCTTTCACAAAGCGAGTTCAAGTTGGACCAACTGGAGGCTGCAGCGTCGGCTGCACAAAACCGACTGGGCACGACTCTTCTAGTGCCAGGCACTGGACCCTGCGTCGCTGGAGCTTCTCTGGAAAGTCGCAAAGAGCGGAACCACGCGCTGACGGTGAAGGACGTCGAGAGGGTACGCGGCAATCAGCTGTCCAAGTACGAGAGGAACATGATGATCTTCAACTGGCTTCACACCCTAGACGACAGTGCCGTGGTCGACAGTGTCGAATAGACCCAGAATAACGCAGGTTGCCAGGGCCGGCCAACTTCCGTCGTCGTGAAAATCACCGTTTGCCGTGCGTCCGTGCGACGTCCGACGATACTGACGTCAGCACCACCCTTTGTGCCTCTTGTTTCCGCGTTCACATTCTCTGCGTTTCGTTCGCGCGAGGGGCCGAAACTTCCGCCGTTTCGTTTGCGCACGATTTCGTACGAGAGTAGGCGCGTGAAATCGTGAACACGGCCGTACTGGGAAAGTCAACGGTACTGATTGTGAGCAGGGAGCTGGTCTAGCGAGGCGAATAGACGGACGCAAAACTGACGTAAATGCTGAGACGATTGATCGTGAAACCCGACCAGAGATTCTTATTGAGCCCTCGAAGCGTGCGGAAAAGCGTTTTTGCCGATATCGACGAATCCATTTATGTGGATCGGAAAGGCCTTCGCGAGAGTAACCAGAGTAAAATGGTGCTGTTAACGCTTGACGCGTAAGTTTAATCATTCCGGTTTGAGAGACATCCGTCCCTTCACGTTCATCGACGTCCCGACACTGTCGCCGCGTACATTTATAACGTGCACGCGACCCGTTATTCCCCGGAAATACGTGTAGCTTCTTTGATAACTAAAGTAATTGCATGTCGACCGAAGTACGGTATTTGGTGTCGGTTAGGATTAACGTTGTCTCGTGTTTTACATAAATAAGCGTTCTGACGACGCTCACGAGTCGAGACATGTCAGAATCGGATTTTGTATTGAGGCACGTTCAATGGAAAAAGTCTGAGTTAAACGTCCCGATATTTCGTTTACCTTCGTACGGCGACAAGTTTTTTAACATCTTAACGATTAAGGATTTCGAGGCAGATATTGGCGATATTAGGTTACTACGAAGCGTAACAATATTTAATTCCATAATGCGTGTTCCTATTACAGCCTTAACTGTCAAGCATAAATAATGAACGGTGTATCGTTGAAAGTTACTTTTCTACTACCTCCCCGATCGACAGGGACAACAGACAGATTTCAATGGATCGTGATTGTACAATGTACATCCTGTATCAGTATTACAAGTTTGCGTAATCGTTATCGCGCGTATGAATGAATAAATAGATTGTAAATAAGTCTAAGTACACGCGGGTTAAACTTTTTCAGGTATACACGAGAAGTGAAAGATAAGAGACTAAATCGAGCGTACGCTTTTTCTGTATATTTAATAATATCCCTTCCGAACATTACATTTTGCGAATATCGCTACATCTTCGGCAGCCCAATGCCGTCTTAGATGGTACAGAGTCCTAATAAAGTACAGAATCTATTATACAGAAAGTTCTACGAATTTCATTTGCGTCATACGTCATATCACTGTGATTACGTAAAATCGTAAAAAATCCTCAAGTATCGCGGTACAAAACGTGCTTCTCCTGCGCGAGAACATTCCATCGTTAAATTAGAAATGAATTTTTCCTTCGGAAACATAGTGATAAAAAATCGAAGTGTCGCACGTATTTTGGATTAATCATCAACTACATCAACAAGAGAATTTAACTTTTACATCTTGGTCGTACGTTTCCATTTGAGTGGAAACAATCGAAAACTACATTTAACCGACTTATACTGTACAGGTCACTAGTTTGCTTAATCCATATTCATATTACGCCGGTTCTCTTAATCAGACTCCGAGCCAGAACTGGCGTCCGATTCGTATTCACCGACATTTATAGCGAACTTGTACTCCTGATCGCACCCAAGGTAAGCGTCGCTCATGAAATACAAAGTGTAGGAATGCTGACCAGGTGCAGGTGCGACGAAATCTAGCTTCACCTTTGCCTTCTGTTGCAACGTGAGCCTCTTGATAGAAAGAAGCGAGTTGGTCTTGGGGTCGCCAATGACCACCCACCAACCCTCCTCCCGTTTCTGTGGAAAGAACGGTGCGACAACAGGCCCTGTGACCTCGTCCTCCCTCTCCAGTTGCACGATTACGTTAACCGTGCCGCCACTATGCAATTTATCTTTATCCTGAACTTCGTACGACATTTCGATGTTGGGATACCTGTTGCAGAACTTAGCAACGTCGGCCATTTGTCCGTCAGACAATTGCAAGAGTCTGTTTCTGTCGTCATCCTCAAGTTCCATAACGTCGAATACAGTTTCCACGCCCTTGTCGGTGCAACGTTTGATGGTCTCCGCGGTGAAGTGCGGCAATTGCTTCAGATAGGAGTCCTTCGACCACATGGCTTGAGTAACCATTTGTGCCAACTCCATAGCAGCGACTGCGGGTGCTAACCAACCTGAAGAACTGAGAACGTCGACGCATGCTTGAATCAGCCTAACCGCTTTACCTAAGACTAACTCTGTATCTTTCTGTAATTCCGGACCGAGCTGTATCCTCGAGAGGTGAGCTTGTAGTAGGAGCTGTGCTTTCACGTGGGGATCTGCCATTCGTGCGGCTTGAGGCGCATGCGGTAATCTAGCGGCTAAACTTCTTAATAAATTCTCCTCGCGTTGCCTCACGGGTACAGTTTCGTATTCAGCGGCCGCGGATATGATCTCTAGCAAACCCCTAATTTTGGTCTTATTGTTGAGTGATAAGCTGAAGAGTTCGATCGTAGCGTAGTTGATGTAATAATAAGCTGCGATCATGCCGAGATTCAGTGGCAGCGTGTCCATCTCGTCTTCCACAGCAACACACTTCGCTTGCTCCAAATCACTGAGCGTATTCTCTACTAATTCTGATAAGTGATCTGACAGATGTCTGTGAGTGACACCTTGCAGTCCATAATAGTTTGGATTTTGTGTCAGTCGTCTGTACAGGAACGTCCAGGTGAGATAATCTACAGCGTCCTGCTTGTTCTCAATCGTCTTCGTGACAATTTCGGCGTTAAAATGATCATGCAATCGGTGATCCAAATGACTCTCGACTGGCAGAGGCTCGTTGAGGAACTTCTTGAAAAAGTCTTTCTTCGAACTTTGACACAGGAGCACGCACTTTGCGTCGTCATCTTCCAATGGCCTATTAGCGCGCGCCACCATTTGCAGGACGTCCGTAATTGGGTAATCCTCGTATGCGTGGGTCTTGCCATTATAGCACTGCGTGTCCATGACAATGACAAGATGCGAACTAATGGACAAACTCCAGCACAGGTCTCTGGTTGCAACTGCAATCTGAACTGCTCCACTGTCGAACAATTGCTCTACCAGCCTTCTATCATCAGCCGATAAACCTTCATGAAGGTAGGCCACACCCTGGGACAAGGTTTCCTTCAATGTTTTATCGGCCATTCTGTCCAAGAAGGGTTTGATATCGGCCTCTTCCGCATGGAAGAATCTCGAAGGCTGACCTTCGGCTGCTGTGAACGTTAACAAATCAATAGCAGTTAATCTAGCTTGGCGACGAGTTGGTACGAAGACTATCACTGGTTTATGGGACGCATGTCTTAGAATGGCGTTGTATACAGGTTTCGCCATTGCTGCTAAACGGGACGCGTTGTGCGTTATGTTTATGCCTTGAACGTGCAATTCTAGAGGAACAGGTCTAACAGATGGGTGGAAATTGAATGTTGCCGCTGCTGGGGCGCCCAACCATTGCGCTGCGTCTTTTGCATCAGCTAACGAAGCAGATAAAGCTATTATCCTGGTGGGTTTGTCCAATTGCGATGAAATGTACCGTGCTCGAGAACAGGCAACTTCCAACACCGGTCCCTCTTCCCCCCCGATCAGCTGAAGTTCGTCCACAATAAACAACTGGATGTTTTGCACATTTTTCCTTTGTTTCCATCGACGCGAGAGAACATCCCACTTGTCCGCCGTTGTAATAATAATCTGTCCCTTTGCAAGCAACTTTAGATCTGTTCCCGTCTCGCCAGTTAGAAGAACGACTTTTCGGTTTAGTTGTTGACCAAATTTCACGGCCCAGTCTGTGTAGACCAGTTCGGCTAATGCTTCTTTGCTCACCATGTACACGCAACGGCCATCAGGGTTCTGAGTTAATAATCGTAGCACGCCGAATTCGGCTATGGTCGTTTTCCCAGAACCGGTTGGCGCACCGACAAACACATTGTCGTCGGAGTTGTAAACGGCGTTAAAGACCTGCGTCTGAATCGGATTGAATTGCGGGAACTTATCGGCGTATAGCACTTCGAATTTGGAGTTTCGCAGAGCGGTGATCGGGAGCGGCTGTAAGTCGAGCAGTTCCGTCGGCGGTAAGTTCTTCTCCGGCAGTATGAGATGTCGGAAACTGACTGGCAGCTGAGTTTCTGCTCCGATCCATCTGTCTGAGACGACACGCAAAAAGTACTGCGGTGGCAGCGGTTCGAATACCGGCACGAAGAATTTAATTAAATGCTCGTCAGCGGCGTACTTCGCTTTCAGCAAAAAGTACTCGTGATGAAGTATAACTTCGGAGTCGACGTCCTCGACCAGAATCCAGAATGCCTCCGAAGCACCGTGCACCTTTTCGTCCCACTGGAAATCGGGCGTGATCGTTAACTCCACGCGAAGAGTTGAACGTGTAATCGGCTGAATATGGGTCGACAGTTCGAGTTTTGGAAACTGATGAATGTATTTGTGTATCGTCTTGCCCAGTTTTGGCACGCGAATCAATTCGCCGATTTCGTTCGGCCCCAAGTCGTAGAGTCTCTCCCATGGGAAGTTCTTCTTCTCGATCTTCTTCACAATCTCCTCCGGCATCTTTCGGAATTGTCTCAGTGGCGACATAGACTGCCACATTCTGCGGTCGATCATTTTGCAAAGTGACAAACATTTATCTGCCAATTGGGCCCAACCACGGAACAAGACAATTTCAAATATCGCTCGCATTAATCTCGACGCAGACTGCGTAACGAACACCATGTCCGACATCAAGGCAAATCCTTCGAGTTTCAATTGCGAAATGTACGCCTGAAGAAGTACGTTCACCTTCGCGCTTGCTTCCTCGATACTTTCTTTCACCGGAATCGGCACTCTCTCCATCAACTTCTGCAATTCCAGTTTCTCCTCCTCGCGGACGTTGATGTTCTTAAATTCGCTAGACAGAGAGAACACTCGGAATAATTCTATCTCGCTCAACGTTCTCTTCAACAACTGATTGTATGTCGACATCGTGTCGTGTGTGCAATAATAGTGCGACGCTATTCTTCCCAATTCGGTCGCTTGGAAATTTCCTGATTTTCGATCGTACTTGATTAGGCCACTACGATCCAACCCAACGGCAGCTGAATGAATTAAGTCAGCCCTATGTAATTCCAGTAGCGGATCCTCCTTTAACTTGTCGTGACTGATACCGTACAGAGTCGGGCAACGAAGCATTCTGATGTACAAGTAAGTATAGCCCAACCATGTAACAGCATCTCGAATATTTTGAATTGTTCCCAATACGACTTCGGCATTCAACATGTCGGACATTTTGCTAATTAGTTGCGACTCAATAGGTAGCTGTTGATTCAGGAGAGACAAGTAATACTGAAGTTCGCTGTGATTCGTAATTAGGATACCTTCGCCTTTCGTGTCGTATTGTGGTCGACCAGCTCTACCAAGCATTTGTAAAACGTCCAAAGCGCCAAGTTCTACCCATCTACCTTTCTCCGGATTGTAGACCTGGGTCCCTTTGATGATGACAGTGTGAGCTGGTAAGTTAACACCCCAAGCCAACGTGGCTGTAGACACCAATACTTGTATATGTCTATCTGCGAAAAGATCTTCAACCAACGTTCTGTCCACCCTCGTCATTCCAGCGTGATGAATAGCAAACCCGTATGGCAGTAAATCTTTCAACTCCTGATTCTTCACCTGCTCAGCTTCAGTCCTTAAAACCTCCATCGAAGCAGAGCCTTCTCTCAAAAATTGCCCTAGCGTGTCTTTTTCTAAGCACATATCTCGAATCGCGCGTGCTGTCTTCCCTGTTTCCTTGCGAGAATGAACGAAGACGAGTACTTGATTTCTACCGGCATGCTCCATTGTCTTCTCATAAACAATTTCATTCATCACCTGAAAACGTTTCAAGGCCTTCTTCTCGGTCACACCGATATACTGCTGTTCTAAAGCAACCGGCCTGAAGCTATTATCGAAATAGAACAGTCCAGTCTCTGGTTTTATACGTAGGAAAGCAGCTACATCTTGGTAATTTGGCAGCGTAGCGGAAAGTCCAATCAGACGAACATCTTCTTGCGTTGTTTCAATGTTTCTGATTGTTCTCGCCACTAGAGCCTCTAATACAGGTCCTCTTTCGTCGTGAAGCAAATGAATCTCATCGATAATGATTAATCTGACTAGGGAAGTAAACGTTTTCTCCCCACCCTTTCGCGTTATGATGTCCCATTTTTCAGGCGTACAAACGATTACCTGAGTTGCTGCTATTTGCTCTCTTGTCAACTGATGGTCGCCCGTTAATTCTGAGACCGTCAAATTGTACGTTGCCAAACGTTTTCCGAAGTTACCGACCATTTCCTGTACCAATGAACGCATTGGCGCAACATAGATTATTTTGAATTCGTCAGCGTTAATTGTTCCGTCTGCATTTATATGCTTTCCGATTTCTCGCATCATGCACAGTAGTGCAACATTCGTTTTTCCCGCACCAGTTGGCGCACATAGTAGTAAGTTTTCGTCGCTCTCCAACGCTGTTTGGTAGAGACGACTTTGAATACGATTCAAAGTTTTGAAACCTTCGAACGCGGGTTGCACATACTTTGGTAATTGCTCAATAGGATGCAGTTTTTCGTTATCACCAAACGGTTTTGGCTTCAGAGCAGGTACGTGCACTTCTTCGTATCCCTTTCTCTGCTTCCTAAAACTCCCGTCTGGCAACTGACAGCGTTTATTCGCCATGAAGTGACTCCCTTGGGCGAATATCAGATCTTCCAAATCTATTAAGTTTCTCGTCCCCTGCACTTGTCCTCCAGGTCCGCCGGTATCTTCGTTCTCTTCTCTTCTTTTACGTTGTGCTCTTGCTTCCATCGTTTCGTCCGCATCATCTTCACCTTTTCCTGTATCGAGTTGTCGTAAAATTTTTGCCAAGACCGGATCGTCGTTCATCTTGTTTCGAATTTTCTGACGATCTGATTCAGACTGTGAAGATGCCAACATCGTACAGTAGGCAATCGTATGTCGGTATTTCTTGAGTTGCTTTATGAAATCGAAACAGTCGTAACCTAGCAATAGTACAAGCTGATTCTCGCAATCACGATCGTCTCCGGCATCTTTCAGAACAGCCAGAACTTCTGCAGCCCTAGCTTGGGAAACCATTGCATCGTCGTAAATTCTGCTCAATCTTCGTTGCAGCCAATATGCGTCGATGTCTAAAGGATGCAAGGGTTTCTCTTTCTTCATTTCTTCAGCTCCGCCTAAATTTTCAGCGTGAATGGCTCTGTCGTCATTAGCTTCTTCACCCTCATCACCTTCATCGTCGTTTTCTCGAACTTCTCCATACACATCTTCGTCATCTTCTTCACTGCTTTCCTCAAATTGAACGTTAATGCCGTACGTTTCATCGATGTTCTCTTCGCTGGTTGTGGTTTTCTCGTCATTACCAAAATCCGTTATTTTCTTTCCCAGATTCACGAGTAACGCAAAACGTTCCTCAGCTAATGCACCAAGTAAAAGTTCGGTTTCCTTCTTCTTTTCCTTCTCTTTAAGCCTGTCATTTTTTAGAACTGCCAATACTTCATCGGCTGCTCCACAAAGAATGTCACGGGGTTGATCACCTAATGCCTCTTGAATAAAGCTTAGGAGTACTTCATAAGTTTGTCTGGTCTCTTGAGTCTTTGGTCGATACACTATACCAACCATTTCATCAACACCTTCAGAAAGTAAAGTTGCACCCTTCATACGTGCAAAATCATATTGCGCTTCATCTCTTTTCTGGCGCCTGCAACGAAGCAGAGCATCAGAAAGCAGTATTTCAATCCAATAATATGAACATTGATTCATGCTAAATAGAAACTGTTTAAGAAAAATGATACTTACTTCACTTTCCTTTCTTCCGCTTTGCCCGGTTTGGTACGTTGCGCTCTGTCACCCATTCTGGTACCATCCAGTTTCCCGACAAGAGACATAACCTCTCCGGTAGCCTCATCTCTGCTGCGTCTCTCTATTAACCTTACGTCAGCTTGTAAAACGAGATTGGAGTTCTACAAGAAAGCAATATTCAAGTGTACCAGTCATAAGATATATATACGATTTCAGTGAAATATATACTACCTTTACCTCTAACCTTATACATAAATAAATTTGCAAGAAAAATATATTATATTTAAGAATTGCAAAACATTACATAAAAACATAACACGAAAGCAAGACAAGTTGGAAAGTGCAAAGAATTAGATTAGGGATAGGATAAATTTATAGTTCCGTATACTTACGGCTTTATATTCGTATTGCAATTGTCGT
Source organism: Priocnemis perturbator (assembly GCA_963942575.1). NCBI lineage: Eukaryota > Metazoa > Arthropoda > Insecta > Hymenoptera > Pompilidae > Priocnemis > Priocnemis perturbator. The sequence continues at coordinate 20,587,187 of OZ012643.1, read as the reverse complement.
GCCGCAGCATCCGCCATGGCTGTTTTTTAATACTCAAACGACAATAAAACGTAGCAATGCGGTCGGGAACAACTGTATAAGTTTTCTCGTTCTTCTTTATCAATTCACCACTTTGTAACTATGCATGTTAGTTGATTCTTTCGATCAACGACGCTACATAAACAGCTTTGTAGGTTACGGCACCGTGTTCCAAATTAACCCATAAAAGTTGCGAACGTGAGAACGATCACTGCCATTGAACTACAGATTACGAGGCATGAGCACAGACGAAGTATAGAATAGCTCCGTATAGTTAGCACCCCCACCTCAACCGATTTGAGTTTTAATAGTTGCAATCGTTTGAAGGTCGTTTGATAGTGTTTGATAGTCCAAAATAAACGTTTGATAGTCAACCGTTCATTTATAATTAAAGAAACAAATTTCTAGGGGAATTTTTTGTATAGTTAGCACCCCCATGGTCGCAAATTTGATTTTAACCTATACCAGTTGATGTAAAATCGTTTGATAGCGTTTGATAGTCCAATACAAACGTTTGATAGTTAGCCGTTTGCTTGTAATCAAAGAAATAAGTGTCTAGGGGAAATTTTGTCGTAGGCATTTCATTATTAATCTACGAAAACAGATGTAAAAACGTTTGATAGTGATTGATAGTCGGGTATAAACATAAACGTTTGATAGTCCGCTGCAGACGTTTGATAGTTCTTTGTTTATTCACAATTTTAAGAAACAAATGTCTAGGTGAATTTTTGTCGAAATTTGTGTGAAAAATTTAATGTTTATCTGCGCCAATAGATGTAAAATCGTTTGATAGTGATTAATAGTCGGGTACAAACGTTTGATAGTCCGGTGCAGACGTTTGATAGTTCTTCGTTTGCTTGCAATCGAAGAAATAAGTGTCTAGGGGAAATTTTGTCGTAGGCATACTCTCACATTTCAATATTAATCTGCGGAAATAGATGTAAAATCGTTTGATAGTGATTGATAGTCGGGTACAAACGTTTGATAGTCCAGTGCAGACGTTTGATAGTTATTCGTTTCCTTGCAATCGAAGAAATTAATAATGAAATGAGATAGTATGCCTACGACAAAATTTCCCCTAGACACTTATTTCTATGATTGCAAGCAAACGAAAAACTATCAAACGTCTGCACCGGACTATCAAACGTTTATATGACACTATCAATCACTATCAAACGATTTTACATCTGTTTCCGTAGATTAATAATGAAATGCCTACGACCAAATTTCCCCTAGACACTTATTTCTTTGATTACAAGCAAACGGCTAACTATCAAACGTTTATATTGGACTATCAAACGCTATCAAACGATTTTACATCAACTGGTATAGTTTAAAATCAAATTTGCGACCATGGGGGTGCTAACTATACAAAATTCCCCTAGAAATTTGTTTTTTTAATTACAAATAAACGGTTGACTATCAAACGTTTATTTTGGACTATCAAACACTATCAAACGACCTTCAAACGATTGCAACTATTAAAACTCAAATCGGTTGAGTTGAGGGTGGTAACTATACGGAGCTGGAAACACAAGCAGATCCTTCGAAGCTGCTTTCTGTCCGCACCACTAGAGGCTCTCCGCTCATAAGGAATCCGATAGTCGTCCGTCTACACTCTCATACTTGTTCGGTCTTGTCATCGAACTCTGTACTCCTTTTCCACTCTGTTTCGACAACGCGGAGGCAGGGGTTGCGCCTTCATAGGTGCTGTATATGATCCTTCAAAACTACTATTTTTATCGAGCGCGAACCGTCAGCGAGTTCTCATTTCAATTCGGCCTGCATTGATCGTTCCGCAGGTGGAAGATCGAGGAATTCTCAGGGTGCACGATGTGGTCGTCAATGTTAGAAGCAGCCAAAATGAATCCCTTCGGCACACCGTTCGTGACGGCCAAGTGTCAGGGACAGGAGGAAGGCAGTCAACAGGGTCTGGTGAAAAATCGAACAATCGCTGCTGCCGCCGTGCAACCGGGTGGTTAGTAAAATTTCACACACACTTCATGTCATACTGCCTCGAACGTCTTCTCATATTGCAAGCAATTTCATTGTCAGCGTAACCGATGCCATCATTCCTATAAATTTGTTGATCGCAATCAGCTACGCGAATACGGTCCAATTTTCGAGATTGCGAAATGGTTAGGAGGTGAATATTGAGATAAACGCTGAGTCGATTTCGTTCAGGTTCTGTTACATAATACGAAATTTAGCGAAAAATGCAGACTATAGCGGTCTCGCAGACGCGTGACGTTCGACGTTCAGCCTCGGCAATCGCCATGTGCACGCGCGCACTGATCGCTCGGTTTCTGGCAGTCACATGTTCCAACTTGCCAACTGCCCTTTCGGTAGTCTGAAAATCAGCGTTTTGCTAATAGTTTCCTGCATGTCAAAATATCAACGTCGTTTCCGAGGTCCAATTATGTAACCTAGACGTACATAATTCTTACGGTACATGTCTCACAGATCAAGAAGGATTGACACTTTCGATGTTGTATTATGTAATGCCGGAGATGTAATCTGTTTAACAGATTCCGCAAAAATTGGAGCTTTAAGGTTCATTTCGATTGGCTGTAATGCCTGGGTAATCCTGTTAACATCAGACGTATTCTTCCCGAAGAAATTTATAGTTTTCCCTCCGATTGGTTAAAGGGTCAAAATCATGGGATTTAGATATTGAATGTGCCGATATCGTTATATTCGGGTTTGTTTCTGCACAAGGGGTTGCATAAGGCGCCGCCATCTTGTCGAAAGCGTGCCGATCGTAACCTTGGTTGATTTGTAAGTAAAAATAATAATGGACAGGCATCATCATAGCGTTCAGCGGACGACCGCGACCGAGAAACCAAACAGAAGGCGTTTATAATTAAATTAGGACAAGGTAGCAAGTTCGTTCAGGACGGTCTTGATACAATGCCAAATTCAAATTCCACCCAAGTCAGGGTCAAACAGCTGATCGGGGGGAAGCATTTGAGACAATTGTAATTGTTATCACATTCCTATTGAGCGTCATTTTAAATGATTTTTTTTTAAAAAGACCCTTCAACCTTCCATACCGGCATTCCTCTAACTATTAGGTTAACAAATATTTCTTTTAATCAAATACTAGACTGACCCCTCTCCTTCTAAGAACATTAATATATATATTATAAAATGAGAAATTGTTGTAGAAGCAAATAAACTTTAACATATACCACTATACTGATCATCACTGACATTCTTGTAATCCTCGTTTGCTCAAAACAGATAGTTGTGAATTTGGTTCAAATCACTACTTTATGCTATGTGGTCTTGGAGGAATTTTGTCGTGTGGTATTACCCACACAATGGTTACGCCACTGGATTTAGTCAAATGCCGTATTCAAGTAAATACAGAAAAGTACAAATCTGTTGTGAATGGATTCAAAGTAAGTGCTTTGAATTTTTGTTATGTTCAATCATCTTGTGTGGCATGTGTCTTAAACCTGTTGTTACGTCTTTCAGGTCACCCTGGCTGAGGATGGAGCACGTGGTATTGTAAGGGGATGGGCCCCAACATTCTTCGGCTATTCCATCCAAGGAATGTTCAAGTTTGGCCTTTATGAGGTCTTCAAAGTACAGTACTCTGCCTTGGCTGGTGAAGAATTATCATATGAATATAGGACTACCTTGTATCTGATTTCCTCTGCTTCTGCAGAATTCTTTGCAGACATTGGTCTTGCACCTTTTGAAGCAGCCAAGGTAATCCTTTTGTGTTCCATCAATTAGCTTTATTTTCATGGAAATGAAACACGAATAACTCCTGGCTTCTTGTTAAATACCTAATAATGTTCTAGTTTGATATTCCTGGTCTAGGTGCTTTTACCTCTCGCCCTTTTCTTGTCCTTTATTCATCCTTTCTACAACCCTAGTGTTTCGTGTACACTGTAAGTTCTTCCCAACTTACATGTATTCGTTTAATAAGTAATTCCTATATTGACTGTTATACTTAACAGGTAAAAATTCAAACCACACCTGGCTTCGCGAACACTCTGCGCGAGGCTTTCCCGAAGATCTACGGTGAGGAAGGTCTTTCAGGATTTTACAAGGGCCTGGTGCCGTTGTGGCTCCGACAAATCCCGTACACGATGATGAAGTTCGCCTGCTTCGAGCGTACTGTCGAATTGTTGTATAAGTACGTTGTACCTAAACCTAGAAGTGACTGCACCAAGGGTGAACAGCTTATCGTCACATTCGCTGCTGGCTACATCGCCGGTGTATTCTGCGCTGTCGTGTCCCATCCTGCTGATTCTGTAAGTTCTAGATAAGTAGGCATTTCAAAGTTCGTTATTAATCGCATAGCTGCACAGGTTAAAAGTGTATAAATTGCAACCATTGAGGAATGAAATCTGCCAATATTAACGTATGCAACCTGCTGTAAGGTTTAAGATACTCAGGGACACTCAATCGATAATTTAACATTGAGGTCAACTACAAGTAATAATGAAACTTATGCAACACACCATTTGTCTAGGTCGTATCCAAGTTGAACCAGGAGAAGGGTGCTACCGCTGGTGACGTCCTGAGGAAACTCGGCTTCGCCGGTGTATGGAAGGGTCTTGGTCCCAGGATCGTGATGATTGGTACCCTTACCGCGGCACAGTGGTTCATCTACGACGCCGTGAAAGTTTGGCTCCGCATGCCACGCCCGCCACCACCAGAGATGCCTGAATCCCTCAAGAAGAAGCACGGCATCGCTTAAGAATTCCGTCGTGCGCTGAATTTTTAAACGGTCCGATCGCAAAGTTGTCGAAACATTAGGAGACGAAACATAGAACGATGAAATTACCTTCCCACAGTACATTGTTGAACAATGTTTCTCGTAAATACCATATTTTTCTCTGTTTTTTTCTCGTGTATTTATTCTGGAAAAAAGCTAAATGCGCTCGCGTAGGCGACACTGCCGTATAACTAGAAAAAAAGGATTAATGGTTAATTTCCAATGCTGCAGAACACATCATCGCATACGGTGTTAATTACTACGCCTGGCTCTACGGTTGTCGAAGTGGAGCGTAGCACTGAATATTAAGTAAATGAAATTGCATCGTGACAGTGACGTTGCAACAAACTGATGTAACTAAGAACTGTTACCTTGTACATAAAGAGGTGATTAACTGTAAATAAACAGTCTGATTACTCAACTCAAAATATTCTACTTGTAATTTCCATACCCTAAATTAACTTACACATATAAATATACAGATAGAGAGGCAGAAGGGGGGACGTAACACGTTAAAAGACATTACGGAAATGAAGATTTAATTACCTCTCGGTGGTTAATAAAAACAGTTATACGTTACAATTAACACAGCGTAAAAGTTTTATCTGGAAATAAATCATCCTCTCGTACTCGTACAATCTTCATTAAATATAATTCTCTGTCTTGGAAAATCCTGCGCATGATATATAAAATAACGTTCGTAAAAAAATATTTTATTGTATCTTATACGACTCTTTATATCACCCGGTATTGCTAAAAAATATAAGTATCTTTGCATTGTGTCCCCTAAGTACGGAGGGCGTATCTTAAGTACACATTACATTGTCGTTTCCTATCTCTCGGAAAGCAAATATATGATAATGTGTGCAGGGAAGACGTCTTTGAGGTACGTATGTATCACTAAATACTGTGTCAGAAGTCGCGTATCATCGTTGCACGTTCTGCATCATGTAGCCTTCAGTGTCAATATTACTCATCATACGTACAGTTAACAGTTAATTATCACATTTAAATTTGCACGTGTTCTCGCTATTGTGACCTGGCGAGATAGAATAAATTCTCGGCTTAAAGAATAAAACTGGCTTCTGAAAATTTTGCGTGACATTAAGTAGTGACAGTTCCACGTTCATCAAAATGGATCCATGTCCTAAGTGCCATCGGAACAGCTTTTCTTCCGAGTAAATTGGTCAACCTACCCCTGATACATAGTTACATCGACAATATTTCGTTCTTCGTGTAAGTGACTGCGTCAGAGATGGTGGCGAAAATTTTGAACGTAAGTTCGCCGTAAGTGTATGAGTCGCACTTCTTTATCATCTCGAAGATCGGACTCGAACAGCTGGCCAGGTAAAATTGTATGTGAATTTGCGTGTATTCCTTAACGACTGAGCGTAGAACGTTCACGCTTGTTGGATCCATATAGGTAACTGCACTCATGTCCATGATTATGCAGCGCACCCCTCTTGTGTCCTCCAAATCATGCTCGTCCAGATGAAGCCCTCGTCTCGCGAGCTTGGCACGATGTTTAATAACGTTTTGCGGTGTTATACCGATTAATCTGTACACCTCGGATCTAAAATGATCACTGTTTGCAAAGTTCAAACTACCACAGTAATGGAATAACTTGATACCCTCAAGTTCTACCGCCTGAAAATCATGCAACGAACAAACATGAGTAGTACTATTTGAATGAATATGGGCTAAGACTAAATTGTTTGAGATGCCTGAACACTCACGGCCTTGTATCGGTTCAAGTCTAAGTACAGGTCAGAATTCGGAATATGTCCGAGCAGACAAGTGTACGGTCTGATACTCTGTAACAGTATCGATGCAAGCGATGTGATCAGTCCTGCTAACAAACCGATATCGATGTTGACCAACACAACTACCAAAAATGTGACGATCCAAATAACTGCGTCGCATTTGTTCAATTTCCAGAATTTTCTCAATTGTGCCGCTTGAAGAAACATTCCTTTTAAAGCTACCTAAAATAATTTAAGAAAAATAAATGTCCACGTTAGTCTGTTAGCACTGCTTAAGTAGTATTAGTAGTAAAGTAGTATTGCACGAGCTTTGACTTACAACTATAATGGAAGCTAAGATACATCTTGGCAAAGGTTCGAAAAAAGGACCAATCCACAAGAGAATCAATAGTAATATTAAGCAAGATACAATGCTAGCTAACTGTGTCCGTCCGCCCACAGTTTGTTGAATCAAAGATCTGCTTAACGACGCCGACACTGGCATGCACGAAAAGAACGAGCCGAAAATATTGCTCATTCCCTAAAAAAGCACACAGACTGTAAAACACATTTCAAATTGATTAAAAAAAATCATACAAACACACGTACCATTGCCAACAGTTCTTGATTCGAGTCCACTTCGTAATTAAGTTTCTGCGCGAATATCAATGCCATTGACATAGTTATCGTATATGAAACCATAGTTATGGCAAGACTATCCATCGCGACAAGCGGTAATAATTCAAACGGAGGTACTTCCGGTTTCGGGAGTCTGTTTAATGTTCAAGCCTTAAAATTTAATAAGATCTCACAGTCTCGCAATAGTCAACGTCGAGTAAGTACAAGTGTACATACCCTGTCGGAATGTGGCCCACCGTTTGGATGTTGTACTTGTCTGGTAAATCGCAATATCTCGACAATAAAGTTCCACTTACTACGGCTATGAGTTCAATCGGGATTGGTATACTGCTTCTCTTACTGATCCATGGCTAATCGTGGGAAATAAATTACTTAAGTAAAAGTTTTGTCTTATCAACGGGAAGTAACATTAGAATCAACAGTACCTTAAATAATTCGTTATTGAGCACCATTAGTATTATTGCTATTGCCGATATAATCACAGCTGCAACGTTCGTGTTCGGTATTTCCGTAAAAATATCTATACAAGTCTATAAATAGAGAATCGTTATTAACTCCCCTAACATCACTTTCATTTAACTTTACCTATATCCTTACGCTATCTATGTTGTACTCACAAAGATCAACTTGAAATATGGCCTCTGCCTTGGCAACTTTACACCTAGGAGATCTTTCACCTGGGACAACAGTACGTAAACTGCTGCCCCTGTCGTAAAACTATTCACTAGAGTCTCACTGAGCAATGTGCTTATTACTCCTAATTGAAATATGTACATTATAATCTGAAAACAAGTACAGCATAGCAGAATTCAGTTTCAACAGACTGTGTTCTTGAAAGTTGTGAATGTACCTGAAAAAGTCCAACCAAGAGTGTAACAGCTGTTGCCACCTGCACAGGTGTATATATCTGTACATGGTCTTCAGAAAAAGCAGGTATTGCATCAGTGAAATTTCCACCATTTTGCTCGTCCAATGGTGTTGAATAAGTAGCTACTGCCTTGCTTGTCATAAGGCAAACAACGGCAAAGGTGCCTGATGATTAATGATAATATTACATAATAATAAACTGTACCGCTATCAAACTAAATTTAGACTCTGTTACGCATATATATACCTTAACTCTTACCCATTGAGACGTGCTTGGATGTACCAAACAGGAAGTATACGAGCACAGGAAAGAATGCCATGTATATGCCAACTACTGGTGGCAAATTTCCCAATAGAGCATATGCCATTCCTTGAGGGATATGCATGATAGCTACAGTCAAACCAGAAATTATATCACCCAGAATATTTTCCTTCCAATTGTAATTTCTGAGCCAACCTACTGCTGGAATCGTCCTACTCAGACATGACTTCCAATTCTTAGACGTCAAAGCACTTATTACATTTTGGATTGCTACAGAGAAAACTCAGTATGAACATAAACTCTATTCTTGTCTTAGTTATGTAAAGAAAGGTTGCACTAAATTATGTAGAATAATTTTGAACTTACAAAAGACTCTGGGTTGTTCATAGCGATAATCCTCATTCAACGCATCCTGCTCGTATAACGGCCTCTCTACATGCAACTGCAATCGAACATTACTTTTTTCCATCTTCAGTGTCAATCACCTACTCAGCATCGGATATGCACCAATTATAAAGATTTCCTCTTATCTTTCTTATTGTCTTAAAAAAACTTGATTATACATCTGTAATTGAAGACATATATTCCAGATAAGATGATTGAAGCAGAGCCTACCATAAAGTTCATCAAATATCGACCAGATCATTAAAACAGCGTACTTAGACGTATTAAAGAAATCTTAATTGCATCACGTATCTCTGAAACGAATGCGTTTTAAAATACGTTTTGTCCGGCTGTCTAGTCTTATCCATATTTAACAAAAGATTTCAACTGCCCGCAATACCAAGATAAAATAACGTATAAATGATCATATTCTACGATTATTCACCATACCTTTCCAAGTTTCAATGCAATAAACGGTTATAACGGTTTACGCGGGTATTCTGAAGTGCTTCCGATCACGAGTTATTAATTAATTACATGGACTCCCCGAATATGACACTTGAAGTAGTGGGTCATAAAGGCGTGAGCACCATCTTATCTTATTCAGCACTTACGTCTTTGACAAGCAGACAAGGCCTATTCGAATTTTCAAGGACGGCCATCGGAAATTTCTGTCCTTGGCTCTTTGGCCAGCAGTGCCTCATCCCTGTTTTAAAGCATATCACAGTATCGATCCTAATTGATATCCGATAGAATACGTCTCGTCATTAGGTATGCATAGGCGATTCAAATTAAGCGCTATCTATTCCGGCACAATGCTCCCGTGACAGATGATTTCAGATGTTCAGATGATTTGCGAATGATCTTACGGCAGACGTCTAATCGACAAGCGAGCACCGCTGGCACCACGTGTGTTCAGAGTTTCACAATATGTGCGCGCACGTGACGGGCGCAGAGCTCGTTTCTTGACGATCGAAGGCACTATTGTTATTTTGGTAACGATAAATAACGCATATATCATGTCGTTCAGGATGTGTGCAACTGAGTAAACGGAATTTCGTAATACGCGACTTCCCGACTCATAAATTATGGTTGTAATGACAATTTTTATCTGTAAGCAAATGAAGGCGTTAATGAACCTTCTTCGGTTCTAGGCTATGTGTTATGTATGAGATTGTTCTCAATGGGTTGTACTGTTGATGTATTGCAGTCCTAATATGAAGTCCTGATGTGAATTGATGTAGAAATTTTGGATACAATTTGGTAAACCATGGAGAAAAAACAGGAACCAGCTCCTGGTGACGGCATACGTTCTCTTAGGAGCACAGGGCTTTTCCGCGCTGTTAATTATGAATTATATGTTAGACAGGTGAGATTGCATGATCATAGCATATTATATAATGTACCATGGTATACTAGGATGACTTACATGTTTCAGAACAAAGGCGTAATGCTTGTTGGACTTTTAGCTATGCTAGGTTGTACCAGTTACTTATTGTACATGCGTTATAAGCATGATGGAACAGTATACTACACTGCCGTTGATACAGATGGAAGTCTTACTATGAAAAAAAAAGGTTCACGGTGGAATGATTAAGATTGTATGACAAGTACATATAGTTGTGTGTATGGTACTTACATTGAGCAATGTTCCATACTCAATATTAATAATCTTTATTCTTCAATAATGTATAAACAAACAAACCATTTCTATGTGTAAACAAAGATGTATATACTAACATTCAATTTCCCCTGCCAGGAATTGATAACAACATATATTGAGTTTACGATTCATAAATTTGCGACATAAAAATGCTTAGACTTACATAAATGCTTCCTATTTTCACATTATGTGTTTATCTTGTTTACCTCTAACATATCGGTTGGATCTAATACTTGCACAGCATTACATTTTTCTGTGCTTATCTCTGTACAATTGCATCAGAAAATATACACAGTCATGTTCCTGTTTACTTTCGATATCTTACAAATATGTAGAAAAAGTAGGATTTCATCAGTGCAAATTATTTCGCGAATTTGGCAGTATGATGATCCTTTGGCCTTAACAGAGAATAATTCAGATTCATTATGAAATTTGGTACTGGCTTTCCTTCAAAGACATACATACGCACTTCTAAAATTCATATACTCAACGTTGTCACTAAAAATATATATATGAGCTATATATCTGTAAATGTATATATAATTCGATATCTCTCGTGTATCTCGTATGTAGATATTATGCATGTGTCAACATGGATACTTGGTCCATCTTAGTAGAACTCCCGGGGAAGAAGAGGTAAGTCGACTACCTGACAATTGTCGAGGGTAAAATCTTTACCTCGATGTACAGTCTATGCAAGTTTTACTTTTGAAGCGTTAAAAGAATGAAAAAAAAAAACAACAAACACATTCTACCCGAACGTAATTAAAATTCGCTAGCTTAACGAGCCAATGAGAACGTACCTGCGATTATATACAAAATAAATGTTTGAAACTAAAAGCAACACCTCGAAATGGTAATGTCAACGCGTGATCAACGTGTTCGTTCCATAATTTCCGCGTTTCACTCTGCTTGATGCTTCACTGTAATTAAGTTTCGAACACAGGGTCAACTGGGAACACTCGGTCGATGTTTAAGGTATTTCGGTTGAAGCAATTTTTCCCAAATGATGAACTTTTCCTTTCAGGGAACGAACAGGAACTCAACGATTATTCAGATCTCATAAATTCAAATTATTAAACTTTACGGGTTCTACCTTCTAGATTATGCTGTCAATAATGTACGTCCTCCGTTCGATAGATTGCGATCCCGTCACTCTGAGGTACAGTTTTGATTAAATTCTAGTCATATCCAAATTTGGCAACCGTAAACCCTTCAAGTTACTCCATAGTTTGTACTTTTATTTCGCATGTAAGGCTGTTCATGTATAAGTAACTTGTTCTCCACTAAGAGTGTCATCAATTTGTAAAGTGTGCTTTACGTAAAAAGAATGGGACAATAACGATCGGAAATTTAGATGAAAACCGTATTCTAAAAAGTAGTCAATAGAGAGCGATGGAAGTCGATTGGAAGATATTATCCACGGAATCGTTGTCACTGATGCTTATTCCGAATCTGTGATTATGTATAAAATATTGCTGTAACCGAGCGTTTACCCCAATACTGAAGCTCGATTAGGGATTTGTACTCATTACAGTATAGCGCCAGGTATCAATGGAAAAGTTCAACAGGTACAGTCTTTCTGCGACTGAGGAAACTGCAGAACCGTTTCGTGGAACGCTTTCGCCACGTAGTCGAGATTGCTATCGTTAAATCCACACATGTTTATGCGACCGCTACTTAACATATAAATATGGTAATGCTCTCTTAAATGTTCGACCTGTCTCTCTGAAATAAAAGTACAGTGTTATCGAACAACGCTGGTTTGACCATAAGCTCTTCAACAGATTCATTAAAACATTTCTCAAAATAATTACCGTTTAACCCAGTATACGAGAACATGCCGATTTGTTCAATGATATGATTCCAAGTGCCTGGAGTTCCTAGTCTGACCAGTCTTTCGTATAATCCTGCCCGCATATCTTTTATTCTGCTCGACATTGTGCGAATATGCTCCTTCCTGCATGCAATTAGAACCACGTATGTAAAGTCGTATATATCCTAAACTTAATACAACACATCGTAAAGAAGTATTAACCATTCTTCGAATAAATCTGGGTTTTTTAGTACAGTAGCTACGATCCTTGCCCCATGATTCGGCGGATTGCTATACATTCCTCTCACGATCAAGGTCAGCTGAGACTTAACTTGGACGATCTCCTTCGTGTTCGCCATCACGACAACGAGATTGCCGGCTCGCTCGTTATAGAGGCCAAAGTTTTTGGCGAAACTTTGCGTACACACGAATTCCATTCCACGGGAGGCAAACAAACGCACGGCGTAAGCGTCTTTATCAAGATTTCCGCTGGCAAAGCCCTGAGCGCAAATAATCAAATGATAAGATAATCAATATTACATTTTCCTTGGGGAGAGATTCTCCGAGATCTTAAATTCACGAAGATGCGTTAGAGTTATCTTACTTGATACGCGCTGTCAAACATGGTAAAGAGACGCTTTTGTTCGATTACGTCCGCAATTTGTGTCCACTGATCTGGTGTTGGATCGCAGCCTGTTGGATTATGCGCGCAGGCATGCAATATAATCACGGCATTTTCTGGTGCTTCTCTTAGGTCCTTCAACATTCCTTCTAAATTTATTGTCTTTCTGTCAGGATCCCAATAAGTGTACTCGCACGCATTCTTGAAACCTCCATTCATGAAAACTAACTTGTGGTTCTCTGTTGAAATTTTTATGTTGTATATAACTCTTTTTTAGTTTGCACTTTATGGTATACTTTATAATTGTTTTTTTTATAGCGTATTCTACAGTGAACGTTAGTATACTTTATAGCAATTTTTGTAAATTTAACTTCTTTTGTTAGGACTGAAACAAAGTATGGAATATCAGAAGACACATGTATGTTTACCCCAAGATGGCTTGCTGTAATAGAATGTATCATAATGTAGAATGCGACTAAGGAATTCAGCTCCAACCCTAATAGCCCCAGTTCCGGAAATAGTCTGTACTCCAAATGCTCTGCCTTGTGCAATCACAGGAGAGTCTGGTCCAAGCAACATCTTTGTTGCTGCCTCACTAAATGCGTCCAGTCCCAAAACCGGCAAATACTCATGATTTTGTAAGTCGTCTGCTGCCAATGACTTCTCTACCTTCTTTACCACTGGCAAAACCCATGGCTGTCCCTTATTCGTACGATATGCTAAGAAAATATCAAGACAAAAAGCATCCTCTTACTCTCTCCGTACATAAGAAGATTGTTTCATCGACAATTGACTCTCACTGGCATTGAAACAGGCAGCGTATTAATATCATATGTGTCGTAAGGCAACTTACATAATCATTTGATTGCCCTGAAGGTCATTCCAAAGGCAAATATATACAAAGATTATTGAAACGGTTCAACAACAATTTTTAAATTTCGACATACCCTGAGTCGACGCGAATCGCCAAATGAGCGGTATAAATTCAAAACAATTGCTAAGTCCAAAGTCTGCCCATTATCTCTCATTGAACGGGGAAGATGGTACATATTTAAAACTGTGCCGTCCATTATAAAGGTATTTGTCAAAAATTCATGAATTTTCCCGAAAAAATCATCTTCCCATACCTCCGATCGTCAAATTCGCTTTCTTCTCGTAAGTGTCGTCGACGAAGGCTTTTTGAAGAGCGAAGACCTCGATAGGGGGTCCGAGCTTAATTCCGCTGAACCTGCTGCTCATCTTTTATAAAAGGAAGTTGACAGGCAACGGTGGACCAGCACAGGTTACTAAAATTTAACAATTATTCGAATTCAGACGATTCGTGCGTGATCATTAACGACGCGTGTCACTCGGTTGCGCAAGAAATCCGCTCTCGACAAAAGTGTTACTTTCACTCCTACAGTCGTCGCATAACTGTATCACTTATATTTCGTTAAGAGACTTTCATACATTCATACCTCTCAGATCCTGCCGCTATTATCTTGTGACCACGGAGACTGGAGTCGCCCTGATTGCTAGATTTATGCGCCATCTTTTGTTTCTACATTCACTTTCTTTTATGATGTTTGTTACCAACACCTCCGTATACATAGTTAGCAGACAACTATCATATTTTTCGGCTATTTTGGTCTCAATCGTTTACGAATAATTTATGCAAGTTTATGCAATCGATTTCAGAGTTTACGAAATTATGGTTTGTTCGTAATTAACATTCAGTATCGGCTATCGTACAGTGTTGATTTGCTCGCTAGCGCCGCCGTTGGCCGAGGTGAAAATCTCTCTTTGGACATTGAGTAGCGAAACAATTTTGACGTATCTCGTGTAACTGTCCCAATTGTTTACAAATAGTTTACGCAAGCTACTGTATCGATTTCAGAGTATACGAAATCGTAGTTTGCTCGTAATTGACAATTTCAGTATCAGCTTTGTGCAGTGTGGGTTTGCTCGCAAGCGCCGCTGATGGCCGAGGAGAGAAGTTGACCAGATGCAGAGTGATACAGAATTGCAGAGCGTGGCGTTTCGGGCATGTTTGTCGTCGAAAACGGGAGGCAAAAAGGACAGCTTTTATATTGGAAAGAGCATGTGACGTTAAAGTCCGCATCGGTGCTCCAGGACCCTAGGTCGTTTCACATCTCTGTCCTTCAACGTTTTCACTTTGTTCTATTAGGAAGTACAGTATATTCTGTCACATTGTCAGCCAGCTCGGAATCGTTTTCTGACCACTTGGAGAGAGCAGACACGGTTTTCGACCCTCGCGACCCGTCTTGGTAGTTCGCCGAACGAAGAAAAGGACAACGAATAAAAGAGAGTAAAAAAAGCACAGTCGAGGCAACTGAGCCATTTCAAACTCAGCGTACCAAATGCTATATTAAAGATGATTCTTATCGCTTTTTATTAATAAATTTTCCTGTATGAAAAATTGTATAACGTAATCATGAGATTGTTGGGATAAAAATGAGATCAAACATCTCTCACATTGTCAGTCAGCTGTGAACCGTAGTATGAGAACGTGACAGAGAAGGACACGGTTTTCGCGCCTCGCGTCTTTCAAGTTCGCCGAACGACAATCGAGGGACCTGATCGTAGCATACTGCTCTCTCTCACATTGTCAGTCCTTGGAGCGACACTTGGGTTTTGACCGTGACAGCGTGCGTATCGATCGTTTTTTGAAAGTGTTTTAAAGTTCAGTCCATTGTTGAAGTATAGTTTTGTTTTGTGTATTTTGGTTTTGCGTGTTTTTTTATCAATTTTATTAATAATTAGTGAATAAGTATAATAGTTAGTGATTAAAGATAGTAATTAAATATATATAAAGATAGTAGGTATGGCTTCTAGAAAAAAATATACCGTTTTAAATATGCAACAACGACTGGATGTTTTGAAACACATTCAAGATCCGTCGCTATCAGCGTCAGATATCGGGAAAAAGTTTGGCGTTGACGCAAGAACAGTTCATCGAATAAAGCAGAATAGTGCCCAAATTAATACATTTGCTGACAAAAGCAAACAAGAGAAAGCACGGCGGAAATTAATTGATCCAGTTTACGATGAACTGGACAAAGATTTGTTATCGTGGTTTTTACAAAGAAGGTTGCTCGGTGACCATATAACGGATGCGTTAATGCTAGAAAAGGCCAGGAAACTGAGAGAAAAATTGCCGTCATGTTCTCGTTTTAAAGCAAGCAGTGGGTGGCTGTCACAATTTAAAAAACGGCATAGCATACGCCTCCGGAACATTTGCGGCGAAAAATCCAGTGCTGATCAAGATAGTGTGGAGACATTCGTAGACAATTTTAAACGAATGATAGAGGAAGAAAATATAAGCACGCATAATATGTACAAAATGGATGAAAGTGAGCTGGTGTGGAAGGCTCTTCCCACAAAAACGCTCGCAGGACGAAGTGAAGGACGCATTTGTGGTTTTAAACAACGCAAGGATAGAATCACAATAGGATTGTGCGCAAACGCATCAGGATCACATAAAGTTACGCCGATGGTGATATATAAATACAAAAACCCGAAGGCATTAAAACATGAATCGTCGTTGCCGGTCATCTTAAAATCCCAAGCGAATGCTTGGATGGATCGGGGAGTATTTTTGGATTGGTTTGAAAACCATTTTAAACCATCGGTACGGGATTTCCAACATCGACACAGTTTAAGTGGCAAAGTCCTACTACTTTTAGATAACTGTGAAGGCCATAAAGTTTCGCAAGATATACAAAATAAAGACGATTTTAAAATTATATTTTTACCGGCCAATACAGCATCAATTATCCAACCAATGGATCAGGGAATAATTGAAAAAACAAAAAGGATTTTCCGACACAAAGTTTTGCAGCGGGTGTTAACCTATGAAAACGGAGTGGTAGGCTTTCAAAAAGACTATAATTTGAAAAATTGTATCGATATATTATCACAATCATGGTCGGAAATAACCACAGACAATATCAGAATCGCATGGAACAATATTATCAGGCGTGCTTCAAGTCCGTCACAAGCAACAGAAGACGAACTTGCACCTGCTTGGGAAAAATTGCTCAGTGTGGTGACAGGGGAGGACTGCGGGGTGGATGATGTGAGGGATTATTTGTCGGAATGCGAAGACGTTGAAAGGATAAATGAAGACCACTGTTCTGAGGAAGAAGAGGCTGTCGTTCAAGACGAACCCCCAGAAGAAGCAAACGAAATTGCTTTTGCACAAATTAATGACACAGAGAAAACAGATTTAAAAAATATTTTCGACCGATTGTCCATCTACAGTCATAGAGCACCATTGTTTGTCCAAACTATGGTACAAGGGCTCCGACAATTTTTCTTAGGAATAGAATAGCGTACCAAAAGTAAGTAAGTGTTTTCACACACTGGAAGAAATATGCAAGCTATCTGAATATGAATCACTCATTAAATAATTGTTGTATATTATTTATTTTTAGTGAACAGGGGTCTCTATACAAAAACGAAGTTACATACAAACACAGAGTACATATTTCAACGATTCATATATGACAGTGCAGGACCACCAACTTGAATTCAATATATGACACAGGGTCTTAAAATATGATTCTTGGGCAAAGAATA
The DNA here is from genome assembly GCA_963942575.1 of Priocnemis perturbator. Lineage (NCBI taxonomy): Eukaryota > Metazoa > Arthropoda > Insecta > Hymenoptera > Pompilidae > Priocnemis > Priocnemis perturbator. Next base: position 20,569,858 of record OZ012643.1, on the reverse strand, counting down.
GTCAATAAAAAGCAGGTATGTACACATATGTACTTTTACACTGGTAAGAATTTGCAACGTATCAGAATACCAATGACTCATAATATAATTTTTTAATATCATTTGTTTATAGCAAACAGAGGACTCAAGAAGGATAAAAACGATCATTAAACATTTCAAACTATTTTCAAAATTGTTGGTGATGTAGTCAAGGCAATAGCGATGTAAAATGTGTTATACAATAAGTAATGTAACAACCGCTAGCCATGTATACGCGGTTATCGTATCGTTATAATTTGTAAGAGCAGTGTGAGACGTATGAGTGAGTGGCAAGGGGCAAACGGGTGAGGAGACAGACTAGGTGACGAAATGTATGTATGAATGTGAGCAGTGTGAATTTATCTTTGATCCATGTATGTTATTTAATGTAAAATCGTGACGGGTGATATTTTAATGTTATATCTCCATGATCGGGATAGAATATTATAAATAAGTGTGACGCGGAACATGTGAAACTGAGATTTTAGATATGTATTTTAAATTGTGACTGGTCCTATCGTCCAGGATTTATATTATTAGGAAGATAAGCAGACTAAGCTCGGTAAATAAATTAGGAAATGTTTGTAGATTTATTTATTTTACTTGTTGTTTTTTATTATTTTTAACTCGTCCTCGTCATCGATTTATGTCTTTTTATTCGATTCTTTTTTATTTATTATTCGTACAAATTTAATAATGTATATATGCAGCGTGTATGAAAATAGAACGTCACATGTACATATAATACATACATGTACAACGTTACACCAGCCATGTCTATATTAAAATACTGTCATCTACAATATGGATTCTATCTAGTTTAGACGGTCATAATTCTGATTTTATGGATACTTATTTGAAGTCGCGAAATTTTATGGCTTTGGATGCCGTCGCCTCAATGCGACAAATATAATGAATACACGCTATACGACACGATTGATTGACTTGTCAGAGGAACTATAAAATTTCGCTCACCAGTGATGACTTGTCTGTATACCACAGCAATAAGCTGCATGAATGAATCTTTGATCGACACCCTCTGGATTTTGTTACTTGGCATTTTCTTTATTTTCATTCCGATATAGTATGTATCCTCTATAAAATGGTGCTCTGTAAAATATTTTAATTTGCTTTATACTAATGCAAACATGTGTGGTATAAAATTACAATTTCGACTCTTTCAATATTTCACTTATTCGTAATTCATAAGCGACGTGCGGCGGCCATAACTCTGCGCAGTTCCATCTGTGTATCGGCAGAGTGTGCATCGTAATAGGTGAGCTCCCGCACTTGTGATATTGTAATTATAATTATTAGCTCTTTTATCTCCAAATTTATCACCGACACGCGATTTGAGCAGAGTGTAATACGTTCATCTAAATGTTTCTGCTGAATGATATATAGTAATTGAAATATTCGATTTTGATTCCAGACATGTCTTGACAGGTTGGAAAATCAAAGGACGCCGTCGAGCTGAACCATCGTTTTTGGCAGCTTTCGCAGCATTACTGGTGAGTTTGACGTTATTCAGTACTTGATTTAGGTGCTAGGGCTGCAGCAGCAACTAATTCGACATAAATTTCGGGTCCATTTAACATGTTTCGTGCTAGAAAACCAATTATTGCGTTTTTCGATATCGCGGGAAACCACGGGTCGGAAAGCAATCTCGCAATTTGAACAGTTTCAATATGGCGGATGCGCAGTTCGTCTTGATTCGCTACTGTAAAGTTGCTGCCTTCACTTCGGTAGTTTGTTCAGACAGTGGCAAAAGTGATGTCGGAAAAGGTATGCTCCCACTTTTAACACAGTTATTTTATAAGTATTTGTTGTTTCATCCTTAAATTTGTGACAATCTTGAATATTAACTAGCGGGTAACGCGGAGGTAAGCATATTTTGACTTGATATTGTGAGTTGATCGAAATATCTGACTCTTATTCCAGGCACTCTTGGTAGCGTGGGAAATCGAAGGACGGCGTGAATTTCAGCCCCAGTTTTTGGCAGTTTTCGCATGTTTTTCGGTGAGTTTGACATCACTCAGTACTTGATTTACGTGTTAGGGCGGTAGTAGCAACTAATTCGACACAAATATCGGGTCTATTCAACATATTTTGTGCATGAAAAGCAATTATTGAGTTTGACAATATCGAGGGTAGGAATTGGTTGGAAAGCACAAGTGCGCAAACGCAACCGTTTGAAAATGGCGATGACGTCATTCGTGGACTGAGTAACGTTAGTAATACGATTTTTTTTTCCGTCATGTTTCCGATACATGTACACGATATAGGATGTTTCAAATATAAATTTAGTCGGAAAATTTCGGATTGCACGTTCAATAAAATAAATATTTCGACATATTATACAAATGAGCACAATAAAATTGTATATGTCGTATAGGAAATAATTATTATTCTAAACATAATTAGATAATTTTATTTCTCAACTGTAATGGGTCACCACTTGCAGCGACCTCCAAGAGGGTGTGACCTGGAAACCGGTATTATCCACGAATCGGATTTCAAATCTGAATCGAGGATCGTGTCGGGCTAAAGGCTGCAAACCGCGTATTTTGCTCTCCGTAAGAGCTCAATTGTTTTTTAATTTCTCAATCATTCAGATATGAAAGAATTCAATTTCAAGAATTCATTTGTTACTTCATTTTTGCATTATTCCGATATTGAAAGAATTCAATTTTAAGCACTCAATCGTTCCATCAACATTTGCAGCTCCTAAGTTATTCACTTTGCTAATCAACGTCTGTTTTTTGTTACAGGAACTCTGGAATTTTACATCTTGTTGGAGTATAATTTATATTTCCTTCTAATTTAATATCTCGTAATTAATAAGAGGGTATTCCTCAACTATTCTTACAGGATTGATGACCGCGTGCAATGCGGTTTAGAGTCAGTGCTTGATTATGAAATGTCTATTCCCTTTCTAGCCGAATGGGCTATTTGCTCTAACTTTATTCCTTTGCAGAGTAATGTAGAATCACGTGAAGTAGAGTCAGTGTTGTTCGATTATTATATTACTAGCTTATAATATTATTAGTATATTATACATTATTTATTGGAATTAGAGTCAGTGATTGCAGGGTTTAGTGACCGCGTGCAATGCAGTTTAGAGTCACTCATTAAATACAAAATGTTTATTCCCTATTAAAGCTGTATGAGCTCTTTGTTGTAACTTGATCCCTTTGCAAAGTAATGTAGAGCCACGCCAATTAGAGTCATTATTGTAGGGCAGTAGTATTCCACATTTTTTTAGTCGCGAATTCGAGTCAGTGTTGTCCGATTATTATATTTTTGGCATATTATATTATCAATATATTGTAAATTATTCATCGGTATTAGAGTCAGTCATCCCAGAAGAAGTTACCGAACAGTTGATTCACAATTGCGTGCAATGCTGTTGCGTTTGCAAGGTAGGTTTAAAATTGATTTATTACTTTCAGTATTTTTGTTTGGTGTTTATCCTGAATTAATATTACACATGTTCATATTGGACTTAATCAAATTTTATTATTTTACACAGCACGATTTTATTTAAGATATGATGGTGGATCGATAAAGAAGAAGATGACAACGACGCCTTAGTCCAGCAGCCAAATTCAGGATCTGAGGGCCAGCAGCAAACTATTGCAGCGCGTTCCTGTGGTATGCAGACAAGACATCACCGGTGAGTGAAATTTTAATGTCCCTCCAGTCACTCAATCATGTCGTAGGGCGAATGGTCCGAATCGACACGGGTGATTGGTTGTAATTACTCCTTAGAAATTTGAATGAAGAGCACAGTGACCATAGATTAACTCTGAGGAGTTTACCTATGAGTGGTATTTTGACAGGCCCATCATTATTGTCATGTTTAATCAGAGTAGGATAGGTCTCCCTTGCTCATAGTATGTTTTATTTCCATATTGCGATTCGCGTTCGGGACATTAACTTAAGCAAATGTAAAAATTGCAAGCAAATAAGTCCATGTTTAATTCCAAATTCATGATTGTACTTTCATGGTTTGCAAAAATATTAACATATATACATCAATAGTAGTTAAAGCCAACAGTTTTGGATTATAGTTTCTCTATAATCAGAAACTATCTCGTTCTCGCATTCCGAATTTATTTGAAGAGCAAGAAGGCGCTTCGCGACGAGTAGTACCTGCTTTCAGAGAGATACACTAATGCACTACATACTAGTTTCTTTACAAAAGTCTCTCCGAAAACGGGTCGCTCGAGGTTAATCATTCCTTTCTTTCAGGTTAATTTTATTGAGAATTATTCAAACCTATTTTAATGTTCAAGTTAAGAAATTATGTAATATTATTTGAAAGATTACGTAAAGTAGAGTTTCATGCATGCCCAGTCTTTGTTCTTGAAATGATAAATATTAATATGTTTCCATGTTTAAAGTTTATACATTTACCTATTTTTTAAAGAACATTTTTTTAATCAAATTGAAGTACATATGAGATGAAAATGAATCATTAGTCCGCATACATATAGTGTATACATTATGTTTACTAATCTTAGATCAGGATGTTTTCAGCAATATGGTTGGTAAACACTTTCTTGGCCATGTTCATTGCTTTCAGTCTGAAACCATTCATGCGCCCAGGTGCTGCATGGATGGATCAGACTCGTGAACACGGATGTACTTATTAAGATTTACTAATTTGAACTAGCGACTGTCGATGTGTTTAGTGCCCACCAACATGCTATCTATTGTATGTTGTGTGAATGGTAGTGTTATGGATTGCATGTTGGATAAGCAAACATATACTTATCTTGTCTGCGGGTTACACTTCAGTAATTCACTTAATTCATTTCATACCTAATCACCGTGGTTATTACTAATTTTTGTTGGTAGTAAATAATCATGGTTAATTTAGAGACGACGCAATATATATTATTAATTATACAGCATTTGGTTGTATAGAAAAATGAATTAGTAAAATTCGCGATCGCGTCTAACTTGTATGGGCACTACCCTTTGACAGTCGATTTCAGGAACTGGTACGTAAAGTAGTGAAGTGAATGATGATGTGCGCTGAGCTCGGGTGTCGGAGACGTCCCGGGACGTACTCTCTAGAAATAGGCCTTTGCACCCGGGCGGAATGTGTGAGAATCCGGGAGTGAGTGTGTTGGTGTGATTGCTTTCCATTTTTAATTATAGGAATTAGGAAGGCAGGTAGCATACTTCTGTGTGAATGATAATGTTTAAGTAGGAAGGGCCAGCGGAAGCTATCACTTTTCTCTCGCGAGTACTTGTTAGGCGTTCAAGTGATATGTCTTTACCTGGGATTCATTTGACTATTGCTACCGCAACATTTTGATCGCGATCTCACTTGTCTTAATAACTATAATTTCACTATTGTATTATCTATTTATATTACTTATCAAAATGCTCTATCCATTAACTTGCATCACGTTGCTGTGATCTATTTCTTCTTATATTAATGATCATTAATTATAATTTACCAATGATACCTCATATAGCAACATTCTCATTTATAATATCAATCATTTTTATGAAAGTCGTGTTATTAATACCCGTCGTAGAGTTCGGTTGCAACTGTCATTTGCTATACTTAATGTTATTATATAGTTTTAAGCAGAAATACGTAATCATTGCACAAACGAAGTGATACCTTATCGTACAGTTGAGTCTGTTGAGTTTCGTACGAAAGTATTTGGTATCATGCTATGCGTCCAAACAATACTTCTCATAGTACGACTGAGGTTCACTTCATTTCACATACGAATTACGTATTTCGAACTGATTGGGATTTTCGGTTACATGTGCACGTTTATGAGTAAGATATAACTTCATCTGTATATTCATACATAATATGTAGTAATACATTTATATGTATTGCTTTTTACGCAAAGTGTTATATTACCATTTTCTACGTCAAAGTTTCTATGTTAAAAGTGCCTACGTGCTAGCTTTTGTTCGCACATATTTTATTCATATTCATACATCGAGATATCGGTATAGTTTTCGAAAGGCAGGTCTTGGAATTTTATTGAATCCCAATCAGTGAGGGCTTGCTTATGCATGTCCGAAAAGGAAGAGACTATTTTGACATAGTCGAAGCGGCCCGGAGAAAAGGGCTTTCATCGTTGGATTAGTATACCACTTTGTCACTGTGCTCGATCATTTATGGTATTACAGATACAACTTGTAACAGTTATATCTGCAAATAAAATGTACAAGGACGCTGCCACGATTAACTCTTCTTCTTTTGAGATTCAGAAAAAATTGATTCTTAACATTTTTTTGAGAATTTGTGGATTACAGAACACATATTTATCTTTTTCTTTTGTAATAATGAAGCTCTTCATGTTAAGTATAATTTACTTGTTATTATATAATAATGAATATACAAATTGTATAAGGAAGAGTTAACCGTGGCTAATTACTCGAATTTTAGGTACATTGAACACTTGCTATCCGGAAAGTTTAGAAATTGAAAATGCGCCCTTGATAAATCGTTAATGTGTTACATTGCTTCTTATATTCATGTTCATGACATATGAAATAATGGCTCACTATTGACGAATTATTTTGGCTGGCAGCTCTTGATTCAATTTCAACGAATTCGGGAGGGTATTAACATTGACAACGCTATTTTATTTGAAGCGCCGCTTTTGTTGGCTGCTGTTCTATTTGCAAAGAAATATTTTATATACCTATTGTTTATTACTGAATGGGGATTTGGGGCAATAACAGTCTATGTTATGTTCATTCAGGCATAACATAGATTGATAAACGGCAGATTGATTTTATTAATATTGATAATTGCTTTATTTTACAGGAATTCTTTTAACGATTTTTTTCCAGGTTTTTTAATGTTACGAAAGATTTTACTTGTTTTGTCGGAACGTTTTAATTTTGTTCTACTTTCTGTTGCAGACTTATTATCACAGAAGAATTAATTAACTTCTGTGGCTGTAATTGAGCTGACGTCATCACGAATTGCTGGAACATTTGAATGTTAATTTAATTATAGTTTTCTTTCTGTTTTAACAGGAAACAGGATATTTCTTTTTGTCGCTCTAAAAACAGGGCTAGCACTGTAACTTGTAGCGTGTAGGGTAAAAATTGTCTACGATAACAAACTTTACAGTTTTAGATAACAGATGTCGCCAACTACAACTTTCTCTATAAATCCACACGCGCGTAATCACTTGAAGGCGTAGCATGCCAATTCGCCGCCTGTTCCAAATGGTCAGCTGGCTACGTTGACCGCGTATTTTTATCAAATATTCTTTTTTACACCCCTAAAAACATGGACTACAAGGAGGAACAACGGAATGAAGTCGAAGCGCTCGAGTCGATATACTGCGACGAGCTGGAAAGTATGCACTTCTGACAAGACATTCACTCTATAACCTATAAACTATTGTTTTTGTCGCGCGAGAATCGGTTGTTTATTCGTAATAGTTGGAACTCTTTTTGTCACCTTGTAATATTGAGAACGACACCGTGTCGGGCGAGGGATATGAGGCATAAAATGTGTGTGCTTTGTAGTTTTGGGCACGGACCCCTATTACAAGTTCGCCGTGCTACTCAAAACGGAGGACTACGAGTTTGAGACTAGTAACGGTCTCAGCTGCCTCCTAGAATTTTCCTACACAGCGAAATATCCGGAGGAACCTCTGGTGATAGCGATACAGGATATGGAGAACTTTGAGGACGGTAGCGAGGAGGAGTTGACAGAGCATTTGACCCAAGAGATGAGTGAGAATCTTGGCATGGTAATGGTGTTTACATTGGTCAGTGCTGCGCAAGAGTGGCTCAATGTACAATGGGATAAGATTAAGTTGTCAAGGGAGGAGAGTGCAGCCAAGAAGTTAAGAGACGAGGAGGAGGCTGAAAGGGTAAGTCAAATGTTGTAGAGCAGCTTGTAATATTGTTTTCTATCACTTACGGTCAATGGTTGAAGATGATTTGATTGGTTGTCGCTTGATAGAAGAGGTTTGAAGGCACCAGGGTCACGGTAGAGACATTTCTCAGTTGGAAGGAAAAGTTTGATGAGGAAATGGGATATACAAAGAGAAGAGAAATGGCTGAAAGGGAGGGAAAGAAGTTGACGGGGAAGGAGTTGTTTATGACAGACAAGTCTTTGGATCAATCAGACTTGAAATTCTTAGATGATGGTATGGATCACGCTGTATTCTGTAGGGTTTTGGAAAAGTCTCTCCTCAGTTTGTTTATTAAATGGTTGTTTGTTTTCGTTCGGCAGTTTGATACTCGGTTCTAGTAGGTTTTGTGTTTCAGTATCCAATTCTCAGTTCTAGGATTTAAAATATATCGAATATATCGGAATAGACACGCCCGAAAAGGTTTTGGAGCCATGACAACCGATACTGAAAAATGCAAAAATCATATTTCATATATGATAGAAAAGTTTTCAATATGTCTTATACTTTCACTTAAATTCGACAGCACGTTTATGTTTAAATAAACCGAAGCTGCCTTCATTGCAATTCCCTATCCCAACTGCAGACTTCTATATTAAGTCAATATATGATATCTGAACTGCATCGGGACTTTTCTAACGCACCGTCGGAAATAAATCATTTTCGGAACAGGGTTCTAATTGTTTTCTTTATAGGAGACGCTGTAAAGGTAGACGAGAGTTTATTCCAAAATTTAGACGATTTAGAACTAGTCGACGACGAAGAAGAAGACGACGACGATGCGGCCGATTCTTGTTAAACGAGTACCATCTACGAGCTATTTATTACGTGCTTGAGGTCGTACGGAGTGTTACCGGAGTTTATCCCGCTCGTCGAATATGTGTATTGAACGTTGATATTCCAGCGGGCGGCCCGGTTTTAAGCACTAGAGTTTAGTGAGTCGAACAATGTGTTCGAAGGAATGTGCTGGTACAAAATAAATATCACTATAGCACATTACGCGCAACATTGCATTTTTCGCAGTGATGCAAAGTGGTTGCGTTAATACGATTCAATGAACGGACTCACAGATCGTGACGAGCGATACTACCTGTACAATTAAACAGTAACTTTTGTAATTATGTAAACAGCCGGATTTTGTTCATAAAGCTTTGTTTAAAAAAGAGTTAAATGGTGAAAAACATTTTAGAAGATGTATTTACCCTGTGTGCGCGTGTGGTAATCACGTTATTCAGTAGCTATAGTGTATAAAACGTTAGAAGTTTTTGAATTGCAGAATCTGAAAAGAACGTCTTAGTCAGTTTTTTTTACGGATTCTATCAGCATTTACTATATACGGTGTATAAGAGAGAAGGAAGGAAAGAAGGGAAATAGAAATAAATTAGCACAAAACGCGTACGTCGTAACATTCAGGGTTTAACATTTATTCATAGTGTCGGAACAAACATCCAGAATTTTGTCATATGTTCAGCAACAAATTCTAACGAGCGAGCGCTTGCGCCTGGATGCAATCCGGTTACCGGTACTGTGTACAGAATTGTTTAATGGAGGTAACGAGTTGCGCATATTCAATCTTTCTCATTATTGTTTCTTACTTTCTTGATGTGGCAGTAATCGTGAATTGTGTTCGATGTTATCGAGCAAAGTTTACTTAAGCTCTCTCGGCGTATCGAACATTTCGCACATCGTAGGAACCCATTTTTGTCTTTTTTTCTCTTTACCTTTACTAGAACGGTTACAACAGACTTTTACTGACTCTCTTAAAATCATGTTTCTTCGATACTTCTTCCACTTTGGCTATACATGTAAACAGAAAAACGTGCATCCCGATACGCGTACAAAAAATACTGTTGTCGAAACACTATTTGATCGTAAACAGCAACTCTTCATTATTCTGGCACGTTCAAAACTACTCGACGTTTGGAGGTTCAAAGAGTTCAACAATTCGCGTGGCCTTTTTGCACATACGACTTTCTCGTCCCGAACAAATATCGAAACGATCTCAAATGCGCGATTGCAAATGAACCATACAAACCTAAATCCTGTTTTTCTATTTAGAAATGATCACGTTAAAAAAGTTCGCGTCTTGGTATGATCAATGACACTACACTCGGCTATATGGTAAACGAAATGATTCAGCTATTAATTAACTTCTCCTCGATCGTTCCGCCGTTTTGAAAATACAAGGAACATCGATAGGGATGATTTATACCATGCGAATAAATAAAATAAATTATTGTCTTTCCATTCGAAATAGAACGCGACAAGATCGTCGAAGTGAATGAATAGCTTTTCCAGCGTCGACGACAACGCTCCATATACACTAGTAGTAATACTAGACATAATAAATAAGTACAGTATATTGGTACACAACGAGTGCGGTTGTCCTAGGTGCAGTTGAGTAATCTCGATCAGTGCATACTCTCAAAAGCGTATTCGTACATTGCCGTTTTCTTTTTTCTCTCAGGATATCATTGCTCTTTGCCTTCTGACAACTCGATAAAAATGAATCTAAAACGTGTGTGTCTTTATGTCAGAGTAGCCGTCTTGTTTTTTAGACTCGCCAACACGTCATAATCTGTTGGGAGAAGAACACGGTTAGTTACAAAATGTCTATTTCCAGTACGTTCATCTTATCACGCAAACGTCGAATCAAGCGATGCTTGTTTCTCCGATCGTGCATCATTTTCTCCTTTATTTCGATCGTTACCAAACGTACATAGGTACACGACGATCGTGGGACCCGTAAAAATGATCGCTTGACTAGACGCAGTAATCGAAACAACTTTGTCAAAAAAGGGGCTAGTAGGGGAATTACCGAGAATTCAAATGAATCATAGTAATCTTAGTCCTGGGAGAATTGTCTTACTGCTCTTTACAGCCAGGCTAAATTATCGGTATCATAGTCAAATAGCTTTAAGACACAGTTAGTCAACAGAGATACACATATAACAAGCACATAGTTTTATGCACGCAGATTACACGTGTGCAACGTCCGTATTACACGTTATACATGCCAGAATTTTCAAAGTATATATATATATATATATATCCAGTAGTAGTTCATACATCTAATAGAGAAGTATGAACATTCATTGGGAGCATTATCAAAATGCTCGCATGAAAATATCTCTATTGTCTTAAGAAAAATAGCTTGCACTATTTCATTCACTCTCTCTTTCTCTCACACAATTCCACTTACTCCCTTTCTCTCCCTCTTACTCATTCCGTACTGTTATATTACTGTCCCGCAATCGCGAGGATGGGTTTCGAATAATGACTTCCACATTTATCCCGATCATTTAATTTACATTAATAACACAGTTTTGAGACAGACTATTTCCACGTTCATAGTATTGAGGTTACGCGCTCGTAGTTTTTCAAAAAGGAAACTCCACGAGAATCTATGAAAATTCATTGTAAAGGGACATTAATAATATATGGAAACCGTTGAAAAAATCTTCATAAAACGTGAAGAACAACAGAATTGCGCGGGTATTCAACGCACGATATTTATTGAAAGATTTAAAAAAATGGGTGTCTGTTAGACTTGTGTGTATATACGCATACAAAATATTGCAAGTAAAAAGATGTAGAGCGCATAAAGCGTGCACCGCTCGTTCTTTCGACGCGAGGAGACCTGGAGATCACAAGCTTTGTAAGCTCGGGATGTAGAGTGTCTTGGAGATTTTTCGTTCTGGAAGGGTACTGAAGGGGAAGAGGTGTCTTTTACGTGGGGCTTCACGGCTTATGTAATCCGCGCAAATCATTAAAAAGACTTCTATTGCACTGTATTAGTCTCGATATTGAAAAGGATACGAGGTAAGATTTCCCTCACGACGGCAAATTATCACATTCCACGATTTACCGTTTCTTCATTAACTCCTGACGTCGTCCTGAATTATGAATCATTATCGTTAACATCGAACAGATACGTTAGGATAGTTAGACAATTGCGACAGGTGAATTGTTAGCGAATAAGAGCACCCTCGTGCGTGTTAGATCGTAAAACAGAAGTACCCGCGTTAGTCAGACACAGACGTAGTTTGTAATCTTACAGGTAAAATTCTTTACAAGTAGTGCTCTTTGTCGGCCATCGCCACGACTGGCATTTGTGTGCTTTTGCTAATTTTGCTTTTTAATAGTATACTCTGAACTCGGGACACAGAGACAGTAATAATGATAGATCTCTCATTAGCCGGCCCAGTTAATTCCGCTACAGATGTTTTAAATCGTGGCGGATTTCTACAGTCTCTCTGCAAAAAGATCAATTAGAGCTTCAGCGGTATGCACCGAAGTCAGTAAAAAGGACGGTAATATAGTGGATGGGGGGAATGAGATGGAAAATCTGTAAAGAAAATGTGGCTGTAACGAAAAAAAAAAATCCTACAAGCGTTTCACTGAAAGCTATTCACTTAGTATACACGATTAAAGAAGCAGTTAGTCATTGAACGGGGAAAATTGTTTGTACGCTCTCTGTCGAGAAATTACGGTTTTTCTTGCTCTACCTTATTATATACAAGACCACCTAAGCGTTCCATTGTATTTTGTTTTATAGAAAATATTTCATTGTCGGTACAAATGATTTTCCCCGTCTGCATGAAATTCTTTCACTTCAAACTGCAAATCTACAAGCTCAGACTTGATCAGTCATTACCAGTCGTTCCGTCAATGCAAACTCGATAGTCACTCGTCTCAAATACTCTGCCAATTAAGAACAATAATTTGCTCATTATATTTTTGTTAAATATTGAAGCGGTGCGTCCGTACGTGGCAGTTCTACGAGACTTAAGCGAAATATTAGGTTGCGTAGGTTTTGCAGAAGCAACGTGCACGGTGAGTGACAGTCTTAACTTTTCAAACATCTCTCTACGTTCTGATGTTCGGGTTTTCTCTACTATCCTTACTGGATCTCACTGGGCAATCGATGTGCGTCTAATTATTACTTCTACGTCAGAAAAACGATCTACGGCTACGCAAATTCCCTCGATTCTACGAGCTTGTTAAGAAAAGAATATTCATAACTGAGTACGTAATATCGTGGCAGAGGGGTGCCGGAACGTGCTTTCTTGGGAATACTATTCGGTGAAATGTGCCTATGCGAGTCAACGTGCTAGAGAACGGGTTGTGTGCGGTCGTTTAACCGAAATCATACTTACACCTCAGGTAAAACGCGAGGCTTGGCATAGTCGCCGGGCCAGTCGTAAAGTTTTGGCAGTGGACTATCGTAGTTGGCATCGTACATCTTGCTCTTGATGAACAGTCGCTTGTCCTTTGGCTCTGGGTACTCGCTCGCCAAGCCGTCTTGGGAAAGAACGAAATTTGTAGAGATCGCGGGTGAACGTAATAAACCATTTGTCGATAGTGTTACTCACTCTTGGCGTACGCGTAATCGGCGATTCTGACCGCGATATCGATGGAACATTCACGAATCGTACCGAGGGGTGGGTAGAGGCTACCCATTTCAAGATCCTTGTCCGTCACATGATCGGCGACGGCTTGAGCGGAAATTAGGAACAGGTCCTCGGTAATGTGATGCACTCCGGTGCCGATAACGCCCAGTGCTATTCCCGGGAAGATGTAGGCATTGTTTCCCTGCCCCGGCTTAAATATCTTACCCTTGTAATTAACTTCGCCGAACGGAGAGCCCGAGGAGAATATAACTCTTCCCTAAAAATCAATCATCCTCCTTAAGTTACGGGATATATGAAATAGTAAATTACATTTCAAAGATTCGATGAAACTTACGTCTGTGTAATCGTAAGCTTGTTGGGCAGTACATTCGGCTTTGCTCGTTGGATTGCTTAGGGCGAAAACCAGCGGTCTTTCGTTGTTTTTCGCCATTTCCTGTAAAACTTCTGGAGTGAAAGCACCCGCTGCCGCTGAAGCTCCTGCATAACATTATTCATAATTAACCTTTGAAAATAATCTACTCGATTCACGTATAGAGCGTCATTGATAATGACTGACCGATTAGAACGGTGGGTTTTATTTCCTTGACGACCTCAATCAAGGTTTTCATTTCTTTGTGATCCTTCGCATACCAAACCTTATGCCCGTCCAAGTTGCCTCTCTGTCGCTTTTCAACCAAAAGACCATCGATGTCCATCATCCAAATATTGTCGCGTGCCTGCTGCTCCGTACAGCCGTCGGCTTCCATCGCTTTTACGCACAAATCGGCAATTCCGATCGCAGCCTACCATTGCATTCGAAAAACAAATTAATTCTTGACCAAGTTTCTCATTGCTTTTCGAAGTTAACTACTTTATAAAGTGGAAACCGTTAAAAAATTCATAATTTTCAAAATCATCTTCACTAATGTTTATGGTGTGATCGCGTACCGGTATGTTAATACAATGAGCATAAAGAAATTGTTCAAAGTGACAGTGCTTGGATAGAATTCTTTGAAATACTTGGAGAAATTCAACGATTCATGGAATGAAATAGTATATCTAGCTCTATTTATGTGAAATGCTAGCGCGATTGTTCGAGATGTCAAGCTTGAGTAACAATGCGTACCTCACCAGCACCGAGGAAGACAAACTTATTGTCGGTCATTTTCTTCTTTGTTATCCGTTTCGAGGCGAGAATACCAGCGACAGCTACCGCTGCCGTGCCTTGAATGTCGTCGTTAAAAGTGCAGTATTTGTCTCTGTACTTGTCCAAGAAACGGAAGGCGTTGTGGTTGCCGAAATCTTCGAACTGGAATGTCCGAGATATGTGATCGAATAATTCAATGATGGTTTTGTATTTTTTTCAACTTAGTAAGTTGTAATTTTCGTGAAAATTGGTTTGTAAATTGTTTACTTGAATGAGAACGTTCTGCCCGTATTTCTTGACGCACGCTGCCATGAACTCGTCGATCAATTCATCGTACTCCGCTCCCTGACTCCTGGGCTTATTCAGGCCGATGTAATGAGGATCGTTTCGAAGCTGTTCGTTATTCGTGCCGACGTCGATAGTGATTGGTAGACATTGATGTGGCTTGATACCCGCCAGTGCGGTGTAGAGCGCCAGCTTTCCTACCGGAATTCCCATTCCGCAGGCGCCCAAGTCGCCGAGACCCAAAATTCGTTCACCGTCGGTCACGCAAATAGCACGAACCGCTTGTTCGGGCCTGAGATTTCAGTATAAAAACATTGTCATTCTTATTCTCCTTTCCCGCGTACAATGCGTTGACTAAAGTGTAACACATCACAAAAGCTAGCTTCAATAGTGCAAAAAAGTCGGTTCTCAAGCTAAAAACCGGCCAACGTTTCCATCTTTACTCCCAGCGAAGTTTGACTGGAGTAATAATAAATAAGTGAGACTCCGGCCGCGAAACTGACTTCCGATTCCGAACCCGGGCACAGATCACAGAAATGTTCAAGAATCGCATATAGTGTTGTTAGGATACTGAGACTGATAAGGGTCGATACGAACCAATTGTTGAGGATCTCGTAAATGTGGCCTTTATCGTAGATGGTGATGAAAAGTCCGCGGGGTCGACGGTAAATGACACCGAATTTTTGGCAGGCCAATCCGACAGTCGGCGTGTAAACGATCGGCATCATCTGCTCGATGTTCTCACTGAGTAGACGGAAGAACAATCTCTCGTTCCTTTCCTATTCGAGTCACAAAAACAATTCAGGACTGATTTGATTTAGTTGGTTACGCGTCGATTTACCTGCAGCTCCACGAGATAAAGATACCGATTCAAGTCTTCAGTGTACTTCATGACGGAAGCCTTGCAGAGAGCTAGTTGTTCCTCCTGCGTCTTGAATCTCGGTGGTTGCAGACCGTGAATTCCCAGGGCTATCCTCTCTTCCAGAGTAAAGGCCAAGCCCTACCGCGTGCAATGTCATGTAGTAGAGGTTCAATGTTAGCAGCATAGTATCGTACTAAGTTTCACGAATGAAAGCTGCGTCCCATATTTCATTACCAGTATCGATATAGAATGAGGACAAAATGTTCTTCAACATTATCCTAAAGAGCAATTTGATTACTTTGTCGAATTCAACTTTCGACTCAAATTTCTTGAACGTACACGAAATGCACGCGCCAATTTAAATCCTCGATCTGACCGGTGCTTCTTCGGGGTCTATGGGCTTTGTACAATTTACCTTGTTGAGTCGAGGATCTCTGAGATGTCCAATACCCTTCACCATGTTGATAGGAACGACGTCACCCGACACCTCGTGGATGTCTCTCTGCTGCACATCCTTAATAGCAGGATGCGAGGGTGGAAGCGCCCGCGCCCACTGCCCCACTCCATTTCTGCTGCAGGCCAATCTACAAGAAAATAGCAATTCTCACCATGCAATCATCGTAAACCGTAAACAATTTGCAAAACTATTCCGACCCGACGATAACTCTTCGCTCAACAACATCCCCAACTTTCGGCGTACACCTTTTTTATGGCGTACCGATCCTTACTCCCTCCGTTCGATAATACACTGTCAGAATGTATCAAGATAGTACTTTCATCACGGCGCCTCACGCGGTTATTTTTTATGCAGCCAGGTAGAATATCGTTCTCGCTCCAACTGTGTGACGAATGATGTAGAAGATGGCTCAATACGCGGAACAATATATAGGGGCTGCGTACAATACGCCTGAACCAATTATAAAGCGGGGTCGAAATCGTTTTCGTTCGAAGCTGATTGACCGCGACCACTGTGCGTTGCATACGGGATATACAGGGTGATTCTAGAACAATGTACTGAAAATCATATGAATTGTTCGTGGAAGACTCTTCCGCGAATAACAAACTTGATTATTAAATTAGGACAAGTGTTCGTACTTAAGACTTTTCTTCGGATCATTCTTCAAACGAATAAGATTCGTTCTCAAAGTATGACGATCTGTTTTGATATCACCCTGTAGATTTGCGATATTGCGAGCGAACCGCAAACGTGGAGGATCGCAGGATAGTATTGGATGTTTGGATGCCCAGAGATCTGGTGAAACATGGACAGCGGGACAGCGTCAATTAGTATCTATATTTCGTGCGACCCGCGAATGAGTCATGTGCGTATTGTCGTAGTTTAATGTGCGTGGGAGCAAACGCAGATCATTTTTTCTCGGAAATTTAAGCAATTGCGGGTAGCGACAACTTACCGTTATGCGGCAAAGTTGAATCACCGACCAGTTATTCTGTTATCGGACGCGATTGCCCTCTTATTTAAGTAGTCGTCACATTAAGATAATTGGCAGATTTGAAAATGCGTCTTCACGACACTTTTATCACTGTCACGGCTCTGTTACTTTTTTTGTTTCAAATCGTTTTCAATCCGCTTGCAGACTTATCTTGTCACAACGTAAAAAGAACAATTGGCATATTCGAAAACACGTCTTAACGTAACATTTATTTCGACACGACCTGTGTCATTTTCGAGTTTAACATCGTTTCGTTTCGAATGTCTTATGTCGTCCTAACGTAACAAACGATTATTAACGTCACTTCGTAATTTAGTGGAGAGCATCTGACATGACATTTAACCCGTTACCCGTGAATCGCGCGATTTCGCCAAAAATCCTGGGTGCCGGACCCGAGAGTAAATCAACAAGTCGCGATAGCGGCGTCCTTGTTGGCACGATGCCGCCTACGTAATCACCAGACGGCTGGCACCTACATATGTAACTGACGAAAGCTCGTGTCAAAACTGGGCGATCCCAAAAGCCTTTCTTTCCTCGACAGATAACGAGCATTATACCGCACGCTGCAACCTTGTACCATTGTGTTACATGCTGTGAACGACAATTAAGCTACACGTCATATCATCTGTGGTCGTATTTCAGAGTTACATTGTTAACTGTGAGTAGTTAAATAGGAAGAACCGCCGACCATTCCCCGACACTTTTCACGGTCGTCGCGTGACAAAATGAATTTTTAGCAATACATTATGTATTATCAAGGAATATTTAGAATGGACGTAGAATAAAAATTGATGCATGGTTTTTGGACTGTTAACCGGTGGCACGACGCTTGCCAAACTACTTGTTGCCCTGCGTTGACGCGAATGAGGTAGGTCACTCTAGTTGATGCACCTTACTAGATACTGTTCTGGCATCGATTACTTCGTATTGCATTTAATGACCAGTCAGTAGTATGGCTTGCCATGTCTATAGTCTTTCTGGCAATTCTCAGGACAATCGGAAAGAAGCAGGAGTGCAGCGGTACTACAGTAATATATTTCAAAGTGTTTGGATTGAAAAATGAAATTTTGAATAGACAAATATTTTCTTTTGTTTTCGATATAATGTTTCTTCGGGTATTACCCATTTACCAGATATACCATGCATTAGGGGACATGCTGTGTTGACCCAGCAGATAGCGGTACTTGTTGGACGGATCGATAGTATAGAAGAACTGTTGTCGATTGAATATACGTCGACGATTTTCAGTCTCGTCAACTTTTGTCCGCCTCCACGTGAGGAGGAAACGTAACGTTCCAACTATCCGGAAACTATGCGATCGCGGAATCTTACGCCAACTTACAATTAGTCTGAGGTCGAAGCGCAGTTGGGTTGGAGCGATGTGAAGTTAATGTCGGGAGTATTCCTTATATTCCAGACTAGTCTTGAAGAAATTCATTTAGGGTTGCTCAATGGGAGCAAGGCAGACTATTATTATTTTCATGGCAACTGGCCAGATTTCAAGAAACGCGTAATGCGTACTCACTTGTCCGAGATTTTCTTTTTCTCGAAACTTCGGACCCGCAAATAGCGTGACAGAGAACGTGGAACAATATTGAACGGGGAATTTGAACGGATGCGCGAAGAGAAAGAATTTCAGGATGTACACACACGTGGCAGTCAGAAATCGAACGTACGCAAGATAGAAACTGATACAATCACCGAACGATGTCAGGAATTTAGTTTGTAAGTCAAATCACGAATTTAGCCGAGTTATAGAAATGACAGTGACAGATTTCTGCATCCATTAATGACGCATCGAATGAAGCCACAAGCCAGAAACTAACAGAGGTATGCACGTGTGAAGGCATAGGTCGCAACTATTACGTCTTGCCATTTTTCATGGCATCAACTCGATGGAACAACTGCAGGCAAACAATTTGATCCAGCGAACAGGCTCATTATCGAGCCTAGTATCGCCCTACCACGTCTGCTAAAGCGGCGACCTTGGCCATTACAGTTTCCTCATTGCCATCAAACGGTCGAGCTCGTGTGACGGCGAGGCGACGTCACAAAGTGTGACACGCAACATCAATGTCGTTCGGCCTTTTAAAAAGTGGGGAACGATTATTATTAGCGATACGGTGCGAAGCCGACTATTCTGCACGCTTGTCACTCGTCGCCGCGAGCGATTATTAATACACGCTACGTAAGCCAAGCCGGCTACCCCCAAACCTTACGCAAACTTGTCTCGTAAAGATAATTTACATAATGTCTTTCTAACGTAAATCAAAGGTGCGATTGACGGTGATGAGAAAGACTTTGTAATTTGTTCCGTAATAATATTAATTCGCTCGTAGATAAAGAAGCAGAAAATTTGGAAAATGTGTAAATTGAAAAATCGAGTAGATCAGTTGAATCTGCGGCAAGAATTATAGAACACGGAATGCATGGAACGCTTAGGTCCAGAAGTGAGACGGTGATTTAATATCATTAATGGAAACCAATCGCGGCCCAAGACCAGCATTGCGCAACTTAACGTCACGAATATTCTAGACGCGGAACTATGTATGTATCGCGAGAGCCGAGAACGCTGTATCACGCAGAAGGATTGACATCGGAGTCGATCGATCGGTTGCTCGATTGGCCGCGGATCAAATACACGCTTTGAATATACTACGAGAACCCCCCGAGAGATTTAATTCTCGTGTTTAATAGACCGATAACAATGATCTACAATGCCTAAGCGCAATGTGATACGTGCTCATTCCGATAAGGCAATTTGCAGCTTTGATTTCATCCGTTGCGTTTACTGCCTGCATAAAAGCGTATTTAATATTTATCTCGTTACAATTGCAGTGCCACTTAAGCACAAACTCACGTAGTAATGTTATTTGTCTAGGATTTAAACGATTCGGATTGGGTGACGCCATGCATAGGCACGAGTATGATATCTGCTGATATTATTTTCATACTAATATTGCGCACAAGTTCCACGGAAATAATATCGTTTATTGTTAAAGCGCGTGAAGGTTGGCTGAAGATTTATAGCTTATCGTAAAGTTCTGAGTACCGCTAGCATTGCGGTTGCATCGGACCACATAGATAACTGCCCTTGCACGGCGAGGTATTTTAAATACATCAGATTACGATGCCGTGCAAATGTTGTCACTGGCAAAGGAATCGCATAAGTATCCTATCTAATGATAACGTTGGAATGCATTGTACCAATGCCGAGTCCACAATGGCCAAAATTGTTCACGAGCAGCTCGCCAACTGAAGCAGCTTCGCATTCACATTGGATCACGCGAGCAGGTAGCAAACCGAACAAAAACAATAGATCCGTATCTCCATTTCTCAATAGCACCATGACAGATTGTCATTTTGCACGGTTCTAAATCTTTCATATTATGCTTACTCATTGACGCCGGTTGCTTGGTCAATTCCAGTGGAAACGATTTCTGACAATATGTCATCGCTATGAAAGATTTTCTCGAACGAACTAATCTCGTGCAATCCTAGTTCGCATAGTTCTATCGTACACGCTTTAATTGGTTCATTAGCCTCGCAGAAGATAATTGCGGAGTTACGGAAGCGTGTTGCGGCGTATTCTTATCACTAGACTGTCCAGCTGTCGAATCGTTTCCGTCTTCCGACGCGTTCCGGCTAGCTTTATCTTCGAGCAAACGCGCGCGCGCGTTCTCGCTTGCCGTTAAATCGCCCAAACGTCCGTCAGCTGACTTTTTGCGTGCTGAAGATCACGTCCTTCTCAGAGTATCTGTGCATCTGCCTGCGTTCGGTGGGCGTGCAAAAATAAACCGATGCACAGATGGTGTCGGACGATGAGAGAGTGGTACAAGGAAAGACGTTTTGCTCTCAAACGGCAGACTTTATTCTGGCAATGGCGAATGTTTAATCAATAAAACGGACAAGAAATCCTACATGTCGAGAGAGGCTTGACGATGAGTGTTCTTCACGCGGAGAAAGAAGTGCTGGAAAGTGCGCGCGGTATGTGTAGTGCTAAAACCACGTGCTAACAATGCGAAAAATGAGCCGCCGGCGGGTCGTCTGCGATCGTGTTTCGGCGATATCAACGAAATATATCTACTCAAACTGCTGGGTACATGTAAATTTGCATTCCATTTCAATCTGATTCCGCTTATATTTATGATATATTTGCAACAATAATAAGTCAACTATCAGTTACGTGGTATATAATAAGCATTCTTTATTTGATCATTTCCTCGCCCGTTACAGCTTGCTCGTTCCGAAGCGAAGGAAACGAAACGGTGCGATATAATTATTGATCGAAACCCCTGACTCCTGACTTATCAAGCACAATAGGCGAGTCGAAGCGTTCATGTTTTCCCTTCTAATCGACGCAACCACTTCTTTCGCCAAAATTCTCGCGCGCCGGTCGTCTGTTCGAGGAGTCTACTAGGTCAACGATCCTGTGGATTGAAGGGACGTGAGAGAGAAGAGAGAATAGAGAGAGAGAGAGAGAGAGAGAAGGAGAGAAAGAGAGAGATCATCTCGGACGTTGTGATTGGCGAATACGACAGGTGAGCCACAGAGAGGGCAAGA
The DNA here is from genome assembly GCA_963942575.1 of Priocnemis perturbator. Classification (NCBI taxonomy): domain Eukaryota; kingdom Metazoa; phylum Arthropoda; class Insecta; order Hymenoptera; family Pompilidae; genus Priocnemis; species Priocnemis perturbator. Next base: position 20,548,217 of record OZ012643.1, on the reverse strand, counting down.
GAAATGAAGCCACGGTTAGAAGGAGAGTTCCTAAGTAGAAACGGCTGGGCTGTGGTTGTGGAAAAATTTGGAAATGATTGAATGACTGGCAGGTGAAAGGAGATGGAAAAAGAGAGAAAGTCGTAATGAGGCTGATAAAGATTTTTACGAGCACAATCAGAGATTTGCGGAACCTATAAAATTCAACAAATACGAAGTTTTATCTTCGTAATAGGAGATTTGAAGCAGTCTTACAGCCGCCCAATGGCGTGGTCGATAATGCCAAGGTTTGCATGTTCTGAGAATCGTTTTAAGGCGATTGCGGGGCAAGATAGAGGAAGCATGACAGGAAGGGAGAAGGAGAAGAAAATATTCGGATAAATTGGGCAAATTTCTGGCACGATTCAAATATGAACGATGAGAAGACCGATGAGCGGCAAAGGTTGGAACGATCCCGAAGAAACGCAAAGATCACAGGAAGTAACCATGACGTAAGATGAGTGAAACATGACAGAAATGGACACCGAAAGAGTATTCGTGAGTAGAAAATCACACGTAAACGACAGGCAGCACGAGTCGAAACATTAACCGCGACATAAATCCGAAATCTCGCTCTGTTAAGCGAAAGAAACTCTATGAAGAAGACTGAAACACAAAACGACAGGAGCCGGCCGAAAGATTTACAGCGCGCATGAATAATGTTCCGTCGCGTCGGCCGTGCAAACAACCATTAAAAGGAAGGAAAATGACACAGCGGCGTAAGTCGGGACGAAATGAAGGCGGCACGGATTAAAGGGCAGGAAAAAAAGGACGCAGGTTGATCGGGAATGGTGAAATTTCGGGGACACCCGGACAACCCGCGGCGCACGTTACGGGCCTCCGTTTGGCACTGCCCCCAGCAGAACTCGTCGTAACCTGGCCTGGCTATCGATCGCCGACCGCCTGGGCGCTCCTATTTTCAGCACCGCATTGCGGCAGAAGAGAGGTTATCGCGGTCCTTCTCGTTCGCCTTCTCTCCTAGGCCGATCAAGACAGACGCCTAGCGGCACGTGTGCGTTGCGAGAACTCGCCCGAAATCGCTCCGCCGAAATACGCGACTACCTTCGCGCGACTCTTTAACTTCGTACTCCTTTTTCCCACCCTCCTCGCGTATCTCACGTGCGACGCCCAACTCAACTCTCCGCTGGTCGAGGGAAATACGAGGGTCGCGCGGCGATGAGGCCCTTCGAAATGCGGCAAAATTTCTTCGGTACTCACAATATAGACCTCTGCAGGACGAACATCTCGGTCCTCGCGTGCTCTCACAGCTGATCCGCCTCCCACCCAGCAGGATCGGCCCGCGACTGCGCGTTTTCGGCGAGGCACGCTCCCAATGTCGCCCACTGGCTCGCGCTCTTCTCTTACTGTACCCTGTGCAACGCGCGCGCGCCGCTCGTGTACTCTTTCTTCCGTCTTACTCGCTGCCTTCTACCGGCGAGTCTGCCCGCCGCACTGTTTCTACGTGCCGGCGAGTGTATGTATAGACGATTTTACGCTTGTAAAGGCCGCATGCGCGCGAGAAGGCTTTCGGAGCTTCGGCACGAAATACGGCCGCATGCGCGCGAGGGAGGCGAGGAGAGCTTTCACGTGCGACCGGTGTAAGTAAGAAATTCGAGCGCAGCTCTGACAAGCCAAATTTCCGATAAAAGTGTAAACGCGCGCGCGCGAGCGAGCCGGGGTAGATTTCAACACGCACGCGCAGGTAGAGGGTGGACTGTGGGAGTTTTGTGGGGTTCAGGAGACGAGGTCGGATTTTCCGCTCCGAACGACGGGGTGTGAGCGAATGAAAACGGAGTGATTCTTTCGAGCCAGAGACAGAGTTCGCGACATCAGTCGGTCGTTTCGTGAGAAGAGGTACACTTTGTGGCGGCGCTGGCGGCTCTTTCTCTTTCATCCGGCACCCGCGCGCCGCCGGAAGCCGAAGTGGGCGATCGTCGATAATTAATTTCTCGAAATAAGAATATTATAGATTTTTCATTTTTCGAATTCGATGCAATATCATGGAAAACGTGAGATTAATAATTCAAACAATGTAAGAATAATATATAATTAAGGCTGGAGGCGCACATATCGCAACGACAGATTCTCCGTTATCCGCGGAGGAAGTTCGCAGGCCGCGTAAGTTCCACTCTGTAACGTTACATACGCTCCGACGTGTAACGCAGTAGGTACGAGAGATTACCGTAGCGCGCCGCCATATGCCCATGGCAGGCCAAGCAATTTTAAACTGAACCGGTATGATCACTTCAAACCGTCCAATCTAATACCTTTTTAGTGAAAAAAAAGCGACGAGACAGTCGCTTGCCGGAAATACAATTTCTTTGCCATTTTCATATCCGCAAAGCGTGGTCGTTCTCAAAGGGAAAAGAAACATCGCTAGCGGTCCTTTGAGGGCTGGGAGCCGTGAGAGAACAATTATTTCTCCCGACTCTCGCTAATCCCGTACGATGCTCCTGAAGCAGCCCAAGTCCTCCCATACGCCCCCCTTTGTCCCGTTCGTAGTCGGGTGGACAATTATCTCAAACAATTATACCGAGACGTTAATGCGATGTAAGAGGGTATTCTCATTTCGTAGCTTCTTAAGCGGCGGGGCGTAGTGAGGAAGTCTTTGCGCGCTTAATGACCTGGCCGAAGTTACGGGCGCAGTTTAACTGCAACTTCAGCATCCACGGCTCGTTCCGGCAGTCCTGGAAAGAGATTGGACCGGTCGCCGGCTGTATAGACGTCTAGGTGGCTAGAGGTGTCCCGCCAGGTCGGTCTGCTTCAATAAATATTCCAGTGGCGCGGACATTTTCGCGGTGTGGCGCGACGTGACGCTCGAATGCTTGGTAACGGCATTTCCCTGTTAGGGTCATGAATAAAATGTTTGCTACGTCGTTACCGCGGCGCCGTATCGCGTAATGAATCGTTAAAAGGGACGGCGTGCGCAAGCGGGCCCGAAAGCTCGTCGCTTACGTGTTGCCTGGGTACACGCAAAAATGGCAAATGCGTGTGACGAGAGAGAATGCGGGGGAGGAGGCTTTCCTTTCGCGCGACGCTCTTGTAGATGTGGAATCGTACTGATGCTGGGATGGACGTAACTGTGTCGTACATCGACAGCTGGGTGGATGGGTGAGCGCATGCATAAATGCACGGGGCCGTGGATGTAGAGGGCAACGACGGTAATGCAGGTTCGATCGTGGAAAGGACGATTTGCCGTCTGAATATGGCACATCGGAAGTGCAGAGTGAAACGCGACTGTTTTGACAGTTTACACGCTCGCACAACCTCTTCAGCACGGTTTGATATAATTTTTCGAGACGAAACGCCCAGGGCCGAACGTGACGGCAGAGTAAAAGGATTTCTCATTCAGTTCTCTTTCCGTGGTCAATGTCGATTCATCTGTTAATGGTTTATTTAGGACAGTAACGATGATTGCATTACAGTTGAGTAACTTATGTATGAGATGATCGGGCAAGAGCCTCAAAACAGAATAAGAAAATACATCCGCGAATGAGCGGATATCGTAGTCGGTGCTCCGGCCAATGATCGACGGCGCCTCGTTCGGAGTACGACTACGATGCTTTCGGATAGTTTAAACCGCAGGACAAAGTTTGGAGCGCCCCAGGCGCAACTTTGACAACTCGCAGGTCCCAGTTAATAACGCGGCACGTAAGGATAAAAAGTTCGTTCTTCGTTCGTCGTTTCATATTCCCCCCGGTCCCCCCCGGTCGGACTCCAGGAACTTGCTTGCTAGGCCGCCCCTGAACTTCCTGCCTGATTATGCAGCGTCAGTCGTTAAGCCGTAAATCGCAGGAGATCAAGTCTTCGCCCGACGATCGAGCCTCTATAATCCGGCAATGACATTTCGATCGATTGCGTTCTGCGAAAACCGATCCCTACCCCCTGGCCCCTATCCACTACCCCCTATCCTCTGCTCCATCTCTCTGCCCTCGAATGAATACGCAAACATCTTGAGCGCGACGTTCATTAAGTATGTTGCTCCTTCTAATGTACTGCTCCGCGCTCGCTGAGTCCATTACGGATCGACCGACTCAATTCCGGTCGTACGAGAGGTGAAGATCGAACTAGGTTGGCTTCGTGCTCGAAAGTGTGACAGAGCGATGAGAATAAGAAACTTTGAACCGCTAACTAGGCACTTTCCTTGGGCATAGTCTGGTCGAAGTGTAGGTCACACCGCCGTACTCATTGTCAGGCGAAACGGAAAATGTGCTGAATGCATGCAGCGCGTACGTTATATTCGTTGGATCAAACCCATGTGACCTGCTAATGGTATCCTAGTTAGGGGCTAGTTTATCATTCCGAGGTCGACGTCGAATCTGCGACTTACCGCTTCCCGTTGACACCGTTCAGTATTCGCGAGATTACTTTTTGGTACGGAATGAGAGAGTATGACAATGTATTAGTGACAGCAGCTCAAACGGATTAAATGTAACAGTATTTACAACGTGATAGTTACATATAAGCATTCTCATAGTGTCAATTTAGGTATACAACTTACTAGTAGTGTTTGCTCTTCCCTCCAATGGTTTTTTCTCATTTTATCGTGTTTTTTTTTTATCGTTTAACATACAAATAGCGGTAAACGGAAGTGGATTACTGGTCACACTTATTCTACGTCTCCGATATCCTTTCTTCCCGTTCACACGTATACACGCAAACACACACAAGGCGCGCACAGGCCACGCACACACGCACGCACATATCCTCATAAATCAACTAGAAATTCGGGAGAAGTTACCAACGTATTATAAACCTATTAAAAAATATTCACAATAGTCTAACGTACACAATGACAGTATTGCTACCTAGTTTATGTATCGGCGGATACATCATTTGATATTAAGTTCGTAAAAGTCGTCGTCGTCGTTTTCTTCTTCCTTCTTGTCGGATCGACGAAGATTCTCACCTTGTTCGGTTCAATCATGGTATTTTTATTTATTCTCTCTGTCGTCTTTCAACCTCGTCAAGATTCTCTGACACGTGACTCGCATTCGCTGTACGATTTACAATTTGCGAGAGACACTCTTACACATATTATACATGTCTCGCACGGTCTAGCTGGAAAAAATATACGTCAACGCAGGAAATCATCGCACGTCGATGCGCCAATGTTCGCTCTAGCTTCTAATTCCCTTCGAAGAACCATAGCATTCCGGAGCGAGATTCCGCCTGGTTAACGCTGCAACTACCGTGGGGTCAAAATGACTACTCTATCATTTTAATACAATGCTTCCCCGTTTTTCAATCATCACATTTCTTGAAATTTGGCCTGATTTTTATTGAAATATATATATATATGTATGTATATATCATCGAGGTATAAATGTCAGGCCAAATTTTAGAATATAAGATTATTTCAACATACGTTATTATTAGAGGAATAATTCAAATCCGTCAAAAGGAATCCCCCGATAGTTCTAACGTTAATATTGTACATACTGTCGTCTCCAAATGCTTTCACGTCGTTCATGCCAGCACGCGCTTCGGCAACCAAAATTATCGTTGCACGTAACGTAAGGACGCGAAAGGCTACAGTGTTTCGACGCACTGACGATAACGAGGGAGCCTATTGGTGGGTGGAGGAAGTGAGGCAGACGAACCGGGACGCAAAATATTCCGAAACCGTTCGCGAATTAGGCAAACAGATCAAATCAGCGAGCTTGCAACTAGGGTTATTGCTTCCTTGACGGGAAGTCGTTCGCGAACGAACGAACGCTATATTTGCTCTCCCGTCGATATGCAGGCTGGGGGAATTGAAATTGCCACATTGATTTATGCGAATACCATCATGCCGACGGAAAAATGATTTAGATAGCTGTTTCGCGTGAAACTAGTTTTCGTCGAAATTATGATGCTCGTGGAAGACAATGTGAGCGAAGCGTGGTTTCGAGATCGATCTACTTCCCGCGCCGGAATCGGATCATCATTCGCAGTGATTACGTCAATGTTGGTTTCAACACTTTCAAGCAGTTCTCGGTCAACACTTTCAATCGACGTTCAACCCTCTATAACACAAGTTATACTATATTCCTGAAAATTTCAATTCAATAGCATTTAATATAGAAAGTATTGTAATTACAAAGTGTTTTGGAACTATACATACGACCCTAATTAATGTATGAAGCAGCATCTTAAGAAATAATGGAAAAAATGAAAAGAAAGACAAGCAGTATATTATGCAGAAGCAACGGCATATCACACAGTTACAGAGGGTTCAAAGCGAGCAATTTCTTACGTCTACGATTTGCTTCTCAGAAATGATTGCAGCAAGTTCCCTTGCAAAGAGTCTATCAGAAGGATCGTTCGAAAAACGCGGAGGCGAAAATATTAATTATTTACCAACGTTGAGGTACGACGCCTCGTGCACCGAGCGAGATTCAATGAAAACTCTTGAGTAAAGAGGCGAACGTTCTGCGTTGAAAGGGTTAAGATGTGCCCGACGAAACGAGGCACGTCCAATGATTGCCCATTCATCGAACGCATATTCTTTGAGTCGATCAATCGTCGTCGATTTCGACGTTCTGCGCGAAAGGAAACTTATCCCCCGTCGCAGTCATCATTTTCTATCGATAAACGATCCTAAAACCCTGGTCAATAATTCTCGCGCCACTCCATCGACTAAAACGTAACAGTTCGTTAGGGTCGCTGAGGGTTGCTAATTATATCGAGCGCAACTCGTCATCGAACTCTCGTCCTCGTTTAATCTCCCCTCACCTCTCCTTTATTATCACCCTAAGAAACTAAGAAAGAATGGAAACATCACAGTCGTATAGAGGATGCAGTAATAATAAATACGTGTCCGTAATGTGCATTATGTTTTTTTTTTCTTCTTTTCTTTACGAAGGCGACTTGTTTTCTAAACGTACGTATGACTTTTCCTTCCTCGGACAGGGAGAGAGAGAGAGAGAGAGAAAGAGTGATAGAGAGAGAGAGAGTTAGAGAGAGAGAGAGAGAGAGTTATAGCAATTAGTAAATTCGTTTCGCCAACGCGTGGCGGAGAAGTTTACGTCGGCAGAGCACGGGCGTTTCTCACTTTCCTTCGCGCGAGCTGAACCACTGATTTACCGTGGTGCGTGCAGGAGAGCGCGCACTGTACAAACAGCGGCCATTTAAAGGACCGCGAAATAACTCGTAGCCTTGAAAAACGACGCGGCAAATAAACGTTGAAAATCGTTTCGGCGTCCGTTTTAAAGCGCGCCTGTCCTCGTTTTACGAGCAATTCTCCTTCATTCGAACCTCGTAACGTTGACGTTCGACACCCTGTTCCGGCGATCATTCGCTCGTGCCAATTGCAAAAGAGCCAATCTACGATTTATGCAACGGAGACAGGTTTGAACGGTCATCGTTGGGACATCCGTTAAACTTTCGATAGACTACAATTTTTCATAAAATTTGCACAACGCAAAGTCGTCGGACGATAGACGTTACGGTAACGGTGACGGCACGGTAAACAGAATGCCTCGACGTTACAGAGTGTGTCCTTGTCCCGACGAATTGGTATGAAACGGCACTTTCGCTGTAGGGAAAGCTCGATTTTCGAGCGTCCGCCTCGTTAAAACTTGTTACAAGTCCACACACTAAAGGTGTGAATGTGAACGCACGCGAGAAACGCCCTACTGCCGACGCTCTTTCAACCTGCAATTGTCGTGAGGTGGATAGCGCGCGGTGAAACGTCGTCGTTCGCTTGGGATGATGTAGGGTGTCGGGATGAGTTAAAGTATCGTATCTCGAAGGATAATAAACTTCGCTAGTATCCCCTTGACAATTCCATATGACGTAAACGGAGCAGCCACTTTCTCCGGCGCACGTCGTCGGTGTTGAGGGCTCCGGATGGGCTCCGGATGGGCTCTCGATCGCCAAGTTGCCGTAGTTCGTTGTAAATTGAGCCGGGGCCCGTCCGTGAGTAGTTGCCCACTTGATCGTGATTAAGGCGAAACTTGGCCAAAGAGAAGACAGCTTATGAGCAGCAACAGCAGCATCGGCGCCTCCGGTGCGGCACCTTTAACAAAAAAGAGGCCAGGTAGCCATGGTTACTTTGACCTGATCCTTCGAACCCGCGTCCTGTTCCTTTCACACGCATACGTGCACACCGTGCTCTGTATTGGTCCGAATATATGCGGGCTCGACGTTCGTTGATCGATATGTATGTGTACGTGTATCTGTGTTTCATGCTATATGTAGATATAACCCGTGTACTGTTAGGCTATAGATGTGCAAATCGGTAGATGTATAGATCTATGGACGTACGGATCTGTGGATACAGGGATCGGTGAATATGCAGATCCACGGATGTATGGATAAGTGGATATATAGTTCCAGTGTTCTATCCGTCATTGTACATACGGACGCGGATTTCGATCTGCGATATCGGCCACTACTGTATTGACGTCCATGTGTAATTGCTCCTAATTATATCATTTAATAGCAGTTCCGTTTAGTGGATCCTTTTCGGATCCTTGAGATACGTCACGTCATAGTGCGCATCCTAGGTACAAAACCTTTGTTTTTTGTCTCCGAACAAAACGTCTAATACAACTTATCTGCTTCTCTTTCACTCTCATCGCGTACAACGTACGCCTTTTTGCCTTTGATCTTAAGATGCGCGTGGCCCCGACATCGATCCGCAGTCCGCGGCAGGCGAGAAAGATAGCAGACACGTTAATGAGGACACCGGCAGCATGAATGCGGCTCATTCTTCCGACCGTTGCTGCTCCGGGCAGTCGTTTTATCGTGACACTTGCGAAGAATGTGTCTTAACCTTCCCGTGCCGGACGGGCAAGGCCGCTGACAATGCAACAGATATTTTTCACACCCACCAACTTGTGGCAATCTCCCCCTTTCATCGCGCGAGGAAAACGGCCGCGAGACATCGCGAACGATGTGACGTCGGAAATATGAAAGTCTTTCGACAGGCTTCGGCGCTCATCAAGTTATCAATACATATCATTAAATCATATATACTCGGCGTAAAAAAGTATTACGAGCAAACATATCTTTCTAAATCTACTAACACACGAACCCGCGCCTTCCACTCGTTGCGCTCGAGTGTCTCTCTGGACCTATGTAACCCGATTACGTAATGCAAAATGTCGTTCCCGCCTACGCACAGAATTTGTCGCCTTGCTAATGCGAATCCTGACCATGCTGGGCTAGTGGTACGCAGAGGATGGTTGGAAATGGGGGCGGGTGGGGGAAGGGGGGACAGGGTCGGCTTTGTGATATTATCGCCGCTTGTCCATTTCATGCGTGACGTATTCGGCCCGCACTGCCGTTTGCGACTTGTTACCGAACAATGGCCTCGCAATTCAATTTGATTACTTGCGCCCGATAGACGGGCTTTACAGCGAGCGCGCGAAAGTAATTGCCATTGTTTAACTTTCTCGCATATGCTGTTGATCTTATTGCTCCAGAACGCGCACGCAATCCCATATTATTTGCCCATATTCACTGGGATGGGCCATTAATTCACTTCCATTTCGTAATTAATCAATCGACGAGAGAATATCGGCCGTGGCAGCTACGCTCGCCAGCTCGACTGCTGTTTGTCGGCCGCAAGTTTCCCTCTTGCCAATTTCACGCCAGCAGGGAAAGAAAGAGGGCGTGAAAGGGGAGATGAAATGAGACAGCTACCGCGTAGAAAAGGGAGGCTTGCGGCCGATCATATCGGCGGCGATTCGGATCAGCGTGTTTCCGTTTAATAGAAGCGATATTCCGCGAATGCAAATGAATATATAAACATATGTAGTGGCGCGCGGGGGGAAACCGCCTGACGAAATCATTAATACTATTTGCTGAGGATGATTTATGACCGACGAGGTGGCGAGCGTTTATCGATTCGTAACCGGTGTCAGATATCCTTCGGCCGAAACGCAAAGGGAATAAACTAATGTGATATTAATCATTTGTCAGCGAAACACGCGGCGCGACATAACGAACGACGTGCGTTGTCAAAATTACACGCCATGTCCACCGATGACCGCGACATATCGTGTCGCCTATCGACGAGCCACGCATCGATGTACAGGCCACGGAAGAAAATTAATCGACGCTCCGTGAGAAAAGAATTAAGGAGGCAAATTCTGGTGGAGTCGCACTTTCTTTCACTTCGTCTTTCTTCTCTCTCTCTCTATTTCTTGACGTCGGGCGAAATTTAATTTCCGGCAGCAAACTTCGTTATACGAATGGGCTTGATTAAGGCGCGGTATGCGTGAGAAAACTCGCCCTAACTGAGATCCTTTGATTCCGTGTCACGCTGTTGAATGCCAATTCATAATTAATTAACCGTTTCCTTCTCATTTTGCGCGAAGAAGCCAGATACTCGTTCGTCAGGACTACCTGTTGATCCCTTTCATTCCTCGCGGCTTCTCTTTTGCGCGAACTCTTTAATTTATCGCGCGCGAGCCTCCTACTCTTTTTTTCCGCCGCATTCAGAGTCGTCGCCCCCTTTCTTCTATCGCAGAATATTTTGCAGAGGCTTAATTGTCCTCGATTCATCGAAATTACGTCCACGAAATCTGCGCGGTGGGGAGGTTGAGGAAGAGAGAGAGAGAAAAAAACATTGAACGCAGTGCACAGAACATTTCCGTTTCTTGGCGAGGGATCGATTGGTGCCAATTCAATCGATTATTCGTCTCGATAACTGGAGGGAGCCGGACGTTGGGAACGGTCCGTTAATCTATCTTCCGTTTCGTTTGCACAAAACTCGGGTGCGGAATACTAAGCGGCGAGCGTAAACAAAAGTGAAACTTATTGTTAAAGAATAACGGTTTAAGTTTGCCTTCCTTCTTTCCCACCTCATCCTCCCGGTCCCTCTTTTCCTCGCTTCCGTTCTCCTTTAACGAGCGCTATCGGTACTTCGGAAGACAAATGTAGCTTCGAGAAAAGCCGGATACGACGCTCCCGCTTCTAGTTATCCGTGGAACGACTCGCGAAACGAATGGAAAAATTTAATATCGACGGAGGCGCGCGCTTTCTTTTCTACATTCAATTTCCCTCCGCCTCGAAGTACAATGTCTCCCGTCAATGCTGTCGATCTCTCCGTGAATTTTTAGATTCTTTATTAAACGGACTCTGGTTCGCCTTATCATCCTTCCCTGCGCAGAGTTTGATCGTATTAATTAGCTGTGCTTTATGCGAACGGGCGTTAGCCGGCGTGATCTTTATGTCTGTTTCTCAATTTATGTCCATTTTAGCGATTATATTAATAGACTTTACGGCAGAATTATGAAAGTTTATTATACGGAAATAGTAGAATTTGCGGATTTTGTACTAGACATCGTTTCGCATTGCGTATGAACGGTACATGCTGCGGATTATACCGTGTGAATAATTTAGTATGTTTTACCCGAGAGAAGCCCCGTGTTTTAGGATACCGTATTTTATTCAGAGGAATAACGCCGTACCATGAAATCTGAACGAGCGGCTTTGCGGCCGATTGTTGAATGAGCGCTGACCGATGTTTATGCGTAAAACAATCCGATGCGATGTCTCGTTAAAATGGGTCGCATGCTTGTTTCGCTCGTTCGTGTGCGTATCGAAAGGACAGCGCATCTCGGCAAAGGCAAATTAATTCGACCTCGCCCCATAAAATTACGTCCGACAGATTGCTCCTGGCGCGGTTTACGTAACATTTCGAGAAATCGTCGCCACAATTTCATTACAAACGACGATCGATACGTTGCGCAAGCGAAATTTGCGCGACGCCGAGTGTTGTTCGATCGTTTCGCGGATTACATCATTTCGGGCAAATGTGGGTTGTGCTTCGCGAGTGTATGTTTGCCGAAGGAAATTCTAATTTCCAACTCTGAAGTAGAGTTCCTGAATAAAACTTTCCTCATTTCACTTATATTGTCTCGACTCGACTCTTTAAGCATATAAAATTAAACGAAAACAAAAGAGTTTTTCTTTCAAACAACAAAAATGTTAATATTCGATCGCATTGTACAAATAGCCCGTCAAACCGTGCCCTATAACATACTTCTTACTCTCTCACCTTCATACGTATTTACGAGTAATGACAGTTTCGTAGACGCTCCCACATATAGATGACAAGACATCAGGTATATCCATCAGCGTAAGACCCCCAAGAACATACAGCACCGCAGCCATAATAATGCTAAGATCGCGGAATTGAATGGTCGGCCGAATCCTCGGATGCATGAATGTAGGGATGCGCAGATCCGCGAACGCGAAGATCTATGGATGCGGTTAGGGCAACGTCGATAGCCTGCTACATCCGTTCCAACACAGTCTGCCCACGAGTAATCTCCGACGATTGAGCGTCCCTCTCGCTCTCGCGGCCCCTTTTCTAGCCCTCCTCCACCAGTCCACCCTTTCCTTTGGCTCTCAGGAGCGTTCTAAGTGACCGAGCGCTCTTCGAGAACGTATCAAGGCTATTAAATTCCCTTACGGATCGCAGCCGGAACACGTTTGCCGGGCTATTGGGCGCGCAACAATGGCAACGTTGGGGATGGAAAGACGCGAGGGGGTTGGAAGGGGTGGCAAGGAAAGTTCCGCGAATACCGGCCAGACGAAGATAGGAGAGTCGAGGCTCGTTCGGAAGCGAAAACGGCCGAATAACGGCTTCCACTGGCGATTCGATTTGACGTGAGGGTGGACTGATGGGGGGAGGGGAGGACAGGCCGGGAAGAAGGAGCGGCAAAGTACACGGCCCTAATTCATTCCGCTGCCGCTCGCCGGGAGATCAAGTCTATCCATTTACGGTGCAGCGTACGTGACCTTTCGCCTTCTCTTACTCGACAGAGAGAGAGAGACCGAGAGAGAGGCAAGAAAGCAGAGAGATCTCTGAACAATTAAGAATAGATCCTTTCGGGAACGAGAGTGCTGCCTGGTTCGCTTGACAGACTCCCTTCTATTTTCAAACGACTCAATTCGTCTCGACTTTGCACTCTACGCGGGCGTCTTTAAGACGACGGCGAAGGAGAGGAGAGAGAGAGATAGGGAATGAGGAGAAGCGCACGGGAAAGGTCAAAGGAGTGGGTAATATGGGCTGATTAATTAATTTCGGTCCAGCCGTACTCCGAGCGCGATGTTCGATGGTGGTGCATTAAAATACTAAGAGAGCGTAATCGGGTACGAGACAAGGCATCATTTCTTCGACGTTACGCGTCAGTCTGTATCGCGTGAATGTTTAACGACGCTTTGAGGCGACGACCCAATTTGCCAGATTCTACGTTTTCCCACATTCTCCTCCTCTCCGCTCCACTCATCCTCCGTCTCCCCTCACTTCCTCTATCTCCGTAAATGATTGCCCGCGATTAAAGCGGGATACACTCGCGTCTAACGAGGAAAGCGTATCTGATCTAGCTACAGGTGGCAAATGAAACGGCGCGTTGTTCTGCTTTTAAAATTACGAGTGCGGGCATTATCCCCCGACTTACGAGCCACGCCGCGTTCCTTGTGTGCACATATCCACACACACATAGATACGGAGGAAGGGGAGGGCGGAGGGGTGAAGTCTTTTAGCTCTTCCACGCGTGCAAGCGGTCGATGCACCGTTCCACGTGCGATTAAAGAAAGGATAGCTTTCTGCTCCCTCACCCTACCACCTTACCACTTTTTTTCCAACTCTCTCTCTTTCTTCGTCTATGTACCTTCACTCCCGCTTATTTAATAATGGACGCGGGTACACAACGTGAGTCCAGGTTTGCTCTCTCAATATATGGAACGTACAATGTACGACGTTCGAGCATTGTGTGTCCTCGAGATCCTTTCTTATATCTCGCAATCTTTGCTCAGCGACTCCGCACTTTTGTCCCGCACGCCCTCGTAAATTGCCGACTCGCTTTTCGTCGCACGGGAGGCACGCTCGGCCTGATTGCCGGAAGTCGTTGGTACCGTCGGAACTCGTTCGTTCTCTGCAGTCGCTCAGTCACTTCCGAGCGTTTCTCGAATATTTAATTTCCCTTCCATTCGCGGGATCTTCGCTCTCCGCTGCTACGGACTACGCTAGCCGTTCTGGGCACAATTAGACTTTATGGGTCTCTGCATTTTTCGTTGAACAAAAACGTGCACAGTCACGCTCGAGACTATTGCCGGTCGGAGGAGAAAGGATGAATGTGAGAACGGGGGAATTTTTTAGTCGAGAAAAGCGCTCGCGTTCTTTTCGGACTAATTTCCAGCGAAAATGGTGCGGGGATTTTAAACCAAGGCTTGGATAAGGAAATGTTGCAGTAAGATTTGTTCGTTGTAACAAATTAAATATGGGACGATTTCATGCCGAACGAAACGTATCAAATTATGTCGTTATCCTTCTACACATCTACACTGTTATTAGATTATTCGGGGTAGAAGTTTGGAGTGATTTTATTACAAAAATTCATGCAAGTTGTATGATGCATTGTTTTTGACGTGGCACCTAGTGTATGAGAAAACGCCTTCTTGGATTCTACGCGAAACACCGAATTAGACTACCCAACAAATATGCGCCCGTCCAAGTTATTATGAAATCACGTATATACCATTAGTAGTTCGGAAAATGAAATTGATCTCATATCTTCACATTAGATTCGCTTCAGACCAACAAAATCCACAGGAGAGCGTGCCCGGAATGCAGAAATCTCGTCTTAAGCTATATTCGACCCAAATGCAAAGTTCGAAACTCGTCGTATCTTATCGTCTCCGTAAATGGTGAAGTAAGGCGATTATTCAAGTAAGTCGGCTATAAGCGAGTCGCGCATCGTTTTTCCTTCATTAGCGTTCTAAGTGCTCACCATTCCACGTAGGCGCGCCGCTCGTCGGCGTCTTCATCGTGTAATTGTCCTCCTCGTCCAGGAACACGTAGCTGGCATTGAATCCGGTAGCGTCGAGCCGATCGTTGCTTTTGAAGGTGACGCGAAAGAATCGACGCTCGCTGTCGATGTCGAACTCCTTCAGCTGGCCGCAGTGCCTCGAGTACTTTCGATCCGTCGTCATGAAATTCGAGAACTCCACGAAATCGCTCGCTGAGACGGCCTCGCATCTGGAAAAGGTGCATTTATTTGCGTCAGAATCGAATCCTTACAAGGGCAGACGAGCAATTTTCGGTTCGTTTCGTGCATTGCGCACCTTCGTAATCATCCCACTTATTTATATATATGGCTACATCAGATGACGTCATCGACGTCCGTGCGTGTGTGAGATCATTTGATGAGTGCACCACTGATCGATACACATAGTCAAAAGCATTTCATAAAACAAAAAGCTTTCTACCATTCAACCGGTAATACCCAGATCGCGCGTAGTCTTTTGAAAACTTGATGTGGCTGGGCATTACGCAAGCTACCCCAGTCGAAACACGATTAAACATACATACGTGCAATCGTGTCGACCTGAGAGAAATGAGAAAGTTAGCGAAGCATGATTACGGTCTCCGTGACAATCGATGTGTTAAAAGGAGCGGCGAAAGAAGGCAACGTTGACAAAGAAACGATGAAATACTAGGGGAGAATCGTCCGCTACATATTTAACGGCGAACAATCCTCTTAGCAACGTACAGTTCCGGATCAAGAACGACTGTCTCCCGCGAGAAATCCTCAAGTGTACACACCGCGCGGCTCTACGTATCGCGCGCCATTTATATTCATCCTATTTATATTACGTTCCATTATCAGAGCGACGTGCTGCTATACGTCTTCTCCCTTTTCGGGATGCAGTCGTTAAAAGTCGCGCGCGCTGAGTTATTCGCGACGTGCGCTCGCGTGTCGGCGAAATGGGAAAGATTTGCGAGGGTGGGTTGGAAGGGGAGAGGGAGAGAGAGAGAGAGAGAGAGAGAGAAAGGTAGAACGAGAGAGCTGGGACGCATTACCCTCCGCACGAGGGGAACTAGAAATGACGTCTCGATTCTCGCCGAATTTGCCCGCCATTATGTATAATGTACGACGAGGACGACGACATGTCGGAAGCTGACTTTTACATATTTTGCGTCCTCATATTATTATGTATGTAAGTCGTTCGTACGCTCCATCACGCGGTCGTGATTATCGATATTCCTGGTTCTCTTAATCTTTCTCATCTCTTCCCTATTCTGTACCCGTGTACCGTATCGATTTTTGGTAATATGCATTTTGTTGTTATTATTCGCCCCCGATTGCTGTATCTTTGGTCAATGTGTCGCGACAACTACGCCGTGTTTAAAAGTAAACGCTCCTTATAATTGCCGACGCCTCGGTACTCTTTAAGCCGCTTAAGTATTCACGCGGATTATTACGCGACGCTGAGAGCCCGCCTCATAATTTCACGCAAACGCCAGGTCGCGAGCAGCTCTTTTCACGGACGGCGGGAGAATGAAATTATCGACTGGTTCGCCAGCAAGTTTTTCGGCGTCGTGTGTCGGTGGCCGGTAAATTTACACGCCGACATGCGTGCGGCCGAGTCCTTAGAGAGCCGAGTCAGATTGCGGCAGAGTGCGAGAGATAAATTGATAGATGGGTAAACAGATAACTGGACAGATAAAACGAGTGTGCTACGAATGGCAGGTAGTCGTTCGGGAGGAGGAGGCAAGCAGAGAGGGACGGAGAGGCAAACATCTCCCTCGCCTTGCGCGAACATCTACTTCAGGAAGGAACATCAAGAAAACCCAGATGATATTTCTTCAGACCGCTTCCTTGGCTGTCCTCGGCCATAAATTGCTTTCATAGCTACCGAGCGGCAATTCCATAAGTAATCCAATCTTGGCTCTTCGTTCCCATAATTTTGATACATACGCCGCGTACGTACCCGCCGAGCTTTGTGATCAGAAGCTTTTAGACCGTCCGCTCAGCCACCGCCTTATATCTCGCGACAAAGTCGAGGCGCTCAATTTTTTCGTCCACCCTAGCCGTTTCGTTCAGCAGAACGAGCGCAAGATTTACGCGCGGGACGGTATTTACGAAAGAGTTCGCGGTGCAATGTCCAGTTTGGACGGTGTCCCAAAACGAACGACCTTTGTAGATAGCTTCCTTCTTCAGCCTATTGACTCTGTATTGCTCGGACTGTTTTGTTGATTGCGTAATCCATGGTCTAGTGGCGATTACGTTTAATCAAGTATAGTCGCGGGAACGAAAGATTTTCGGTTACAGAGGAAAATGTCGTGTAAGTGATTAGATTTGTTACCCAGTATTGTGTTTCAATACACCTGCCATTCTTATAGGCAACGAACGAAAACAGCTTGCCGTGTTCTAGATAAAACCTTCTCACGTCTGTCAGATCCCAACACAGGCTATATTTAAGAATTCAACGAAAGCGTCAAGGTGTGCTCACTCAGTATAACTCTCGTTATTTCCGTCTGCTACGGATTGGTACAGAGAGCATTGGCCTTAGCACGAATTGACCGCGTAAAAATACATTGAATCCAAACTCTCGAAATAATGCCCACTGCATATCTGGTTGCTAACCGATTACGTATCAAGACGCTCAACCATTGACTGTAATCAAATTAAAATTTCAATAATTCCAAACAATCATTTCATAAATTTCGTTGAATGTAACAGGTGCGATAATTTTTCTTCAACACAACAGTTTAGGTTTCGACGGACCTCTGGCCGGGCGAACCGCCTGACACGACGGGTAACAAAAGAAGTACGCACGCAACCCTCGACCCTTTGCGCAATAATTAGGCCGACCGACGATTTCTACGCACCGCGGGGGTCTCCCTTCTCTCACAAAAGGACACGTCGATTTGTCGGATAAATCATCAGGGTAAGTAGGATTTACGTGGCCGCTCGACGACGTAAGAGCGCATCGAAATCGACAGGATAAATAATACGCAGCGCACAAAGGAAACGCTGATACGTGAACGATGGCGCTATTATCCTGCTTGTAGGACTAGAAGGACGGGGTGAAGGAAGAAAAAGAGGCGCAGGAGGAGAATGATACGTGCATGTGTACGTGCACGTCGCGAGAGGAGAAAGGATCGTTCGGTCCGATGACGTAAGTGGCAATTCTCGTGATAGATCATCGTCCCCTTCGCGCGGTGCGTCTAGGGTGGCAATGTTTACTAGATTTTCCCTCAGATATATCCACTTCCGCGGCGATGAGAAAGGAAATGCGTCTAAGCAGCGCCTGCACTCCGTTTAATTGGACTCTGATTCGGCTGGTTCTGATATTTACGGTTATGCTTGTTTGGGTCTCAGCCCCGATCTCCGTGTCCCTTTTCGTCTCGTTCGGTCAAGTCGGAGGGGGTAGAAAACTCGTTTGTCTTGGAACCGCCTCCCGTGGGCGCGGATAGAATAATAAGCGAATCCTGCCAAGATCATTCGTCCTGCGACGTCGAATTCTTAATATCAATTCTACTCGCGACCGGTCAGAGGGACGATAATATTTCGTACGCGGTGCCTGTATTTTACGCGCGGCGGGTCCAGTTTTATGGATAGAAATTGAGTTTCCGGTTCCGTGGCTTGTACATAAATCGCCGCGGCGCTGTAATGCGAGCATCTGTTTCACTGGGACGGGGATTAGAAAGACTAGCGTTCGAATATGTGTGTGTCGACGCGCGGACGTGTGTAGGTGCAGAGATGCGGAGGTTACGCCGTCTACGGATCTATAAATCTGAGTGCTTAGAATTTCCCGGGTGTACAATTAAGCGTGCCGATAGCGCCTTAAACAATGCAAACTAATAAATCGTGATAACGTAAAATAGACGAATTTTGTGGTCATTAATGAGGCTTCAGTTCTTTGTATATGCGATTGAGAAACGTATCGCACTGCATTGGATATATGTATAATTTAAATTGATTCGATGATTGCCGTCCTCGCGAGTCGTCAAACGTATATCCATAAACGGCCTAGTTTATCGCCTGCACCGACGAGAGGAAAGTCACGGCCGGGGAACAAGGGAACGTTCGCTCAATTACCCGACCGCAGTCGACGACGATAAAATAATGAGCATCCGCATCGCACGCAACGTTCAGCGTTCAGCGTCAATTAGACCGCGCCGCGTTCGAACGAGAGTGGCTTCAATCTATCTTTAACCCAGCAGCGCTCGCGAGACGGCGAACGAACGTTACGTTATTATAAAATTCGACAGAAATTGGTGAAACATGATTAATTAGCGGCTTCCGGTAATGAACGAAGCGTTGCATCGCAGTCGGGAAATTGATAGCCTGCCGATTTAATACGACCCAATTAGGAGCACCTATCAACGACAGACGACACATAGACGTACACGTGCACATACACGGGCAGATAGAGGTAACACATTCTGCGCCCCGACACTGCTGTATTTGAATACCCCCTCCCATCTGCCAGACACCATCCATCCGCCTCGCGCGAAGGGTTTTCAAAGTGTTCACCACATCGTATTTTGTCGTGTTCGCTGGCTACTCGTTAATATACTCGTTAATAATTGTTCGCGGCGCGACCTAGACGTCCCGTAATTGCCTCTGTGTATTCATTAGTTTGTTCCCTTTTTCTCCTCTTCCCTCCCCTACTCTATTCGTGTCCTCTACCACGTCGTTCGAACCCATTTGGTCGCTGACCATCCTACGCTTCACGTTTCTCAATAAGCAGCTTCGAACTTTGTTCGACGTAGTTTGATTTAGCGGAACGTCCAACTATGCAGGATCTGATAGGAAGCGGGTGGAGCTGGGGGGTGGGGAGAGATCGAATGGGTATCGATTCTCGTCCTTCTCAGAATCGGGATGTAACATTTGTCGGGGGCGCGCTGTGACAGTTGCGGGGCATAGGACGATTTATCGCGTTCGCGTATGACCGTCTGCATATGTAACTGCATATGGACGCTCGGAATCCACGTTCTCGTTGTAGATCGAACGTGATAAAACGTCACAAGATTTAGTAAGGCGTAGTGACTGTTACTCGTCTTGAATAGCCATACGGTTTAAACTAGAATTTGGACGAATATTGTGTAAGTATGTTGACACGGTGGTATTATACGTCAAACATACATTTTTCTGCATGCGCGGGTTGTATCAATATACTGGGGTCCATTTGTAAAAGACGTTAGAGTTAAGATCCACTTGTATAATCGATTACAATATTCTAAGTTCACTTGGCAGAATACCCATGGCACAGAGGCTGCGTACTATGTAAATAACGTAATATGTATGTACCCGACATTTTATAAATCTTATATTTCATAAATTCCGTACCAGAGGATTCTCCATTGCTGCGCGTCTCCTGAACTTTGATTAAAGAATCGCTGCAGTACGGCATCTCGCTGATGCCAGAGCGACCGACGCAGACGAATAGGCAACGAGAAAGGCACAAAAAGGATGAAAACTCGATTCGTCCTCGCCTCCGATGCACATTTATCTTTAATTTTGCGAAGTTCTTCGGCCACTATCGCTTCGTATTAACTCCCCTCGCCTCATCGTTATCGTTCGCTTCTTCATTTCTCTCGCACAACTTTCTCGCGCTTTACTTCGTATTCGTTCGGACACTCGTCTTATTAGCGAGACACATCCTTTATTTTTTTTCCCTTTTTCCCCCGTTTTTTTCCATTCCCCGGAACTTGTGCACCTTTGAACTCCGACCTTTTTTCTCACAACTCGACGATGCGCCCGCCGTTTTAGTTTCGGAGTAATTAGCCTGGCCGTGCCCCGGACTCTGGTGTACGAAAGATTTGTTAGCCGATATTCTCGATAATTAGTGTAATTTGTCGGACAGGAGAGTCATTTCGAACAATAAGGGAAATCGATACAGGCGTCCGCACAGGTTGGTCGATACCGAGATATATGTCTGACCAGCGTGAAATATTTACGCGGGTCGAGCGGACGAAGCAAGGAGTGGCGCACAATCGACACAGGTAATTCGTTAATCGACATCTCGGACAATTAGTGGGGAATCCCTCGTTAGGATCTCCCGCTCGCTCGTATTTCGACGTCGATGCACGGTTTGGCGGTATCCCGTTGGATCAACGCTCTGATTAGCGTGCAACGTTACCGCGCAGCAGCTGCCTGTCGAAAATGTCTATTAACTTGTGCATCCAATCGCCTCGGTTGAACAACTAATTACGAAAATATGCGCAACGTTAACCTGTCGAGTGGCGACGGCCACGAATGCCGTTTTTCGACGGTTTGCCAATACTGCTGGCTGCGCAATACATTTTGTTAATTGACGGCGAAATGTCAACGAAATAAAAAAGGCGTACATCGTAACAAAAGACGTAAGATATATGGATGTACGGGTATAATTTGTATTTGCACATCGGCGTTCTAAAAACCAGTGTCTGGAATGATTCCCTTATTCCCTAGAATCTATAGAGGCATGTTCTCAAGTAATTTTCTAACTTCACTGTGATTCCGGACATAACACTTTTCGACCGGTCGCCCTCGCCACGCCGCAATTATGTTCGCGCCACTTTTGACGCGGCCAGCCCAAAACAGAGGCGCGAGGACGTTACGTACGCTTGCACGCGTATGCATAATTAAATACGATTGCCAATCACAACTGAGGCAAGCGTAATTCCAAATTAACATGTATGAAGTGAAACTCGATAACCTCTTTCCGATCGATAATTTTAATTTAATGTCTCGCTACCCCACACGTCGGTAATTTCGGAATGAATTCTGAAGGGACAGCAGACGACAATCTCGCAACAACAATCGTGTTTTGCGGCGGTTTCGAGCGAAACGAAGGGAATTGAGTAATGAAACAAGCTGGTTGTAATCAGTAACGCTTTTAGCGCGAGTAGCGGAGAAATCGTTTGGTCGTTCTGTGGGGTCAGGACGGTCGCACAATTAGTGGAGAATCTCTCGTTAGTGCACCCTTTCCTTGCCCTTCCTCTGTCTCGTCGGTTCACATTACAAGATCGACGGTAGTAACGGTTAGCTGGATCGTCCCAGCGGGATCAGCCGGATCGAGTTCGTTGTAACGAGAGTTTCCACGGTGAAGGGCGGCCCTTCCTCAGGCCCGTTAGCACATTATCTCCCGAGCTGCAGAATATTCTGTATTTTTAGTTCTCAGCTGGTTAAGACCGGATCGTGGAATTTGCGTTTTCCCCTTCGCAGTGTTGAAGCTGTTACACGCGTGCTTGCTCTGTTTGTTCCTAAACTTCGGATTTAAATGAGGGGCATAAAATATCTTTCCGCACTGACGTAGTAAAGAATCATTTTAGCCGCGAGGATTCTTCCTTCTTGTATTTGCCACGAGCACGGTCAATAATACGGATTCCGTGTTGGTGTGCTTTAAGTAAATGAGCGTTTGTTGAAAGCAAAAACTGGGTACGTCGTGTTTCTCACCGCGCGGCGAATACGTGAATGTAATTGGAAGTTCCGCCTTCGACGCTGAAACTGTTAGAAGTTGCAAACAGCGGTTCGGTGTTTTCATAAAAAATCGAAATTTCGAAAGCCTCGCGGTATCGAAGCAAATCATAATTTGCGCGCCGCAAACGTGAAACAAAAAGTTGCCCCGCCCGCGCCGGCGAAGCAGAAAAAGTAGCAGACGTACTGCATTCAGAAAACCAGAATCGGCAATCCGTTAGCTCGGGGAAGGCGAAAAGGTGCAAAACAAATAAGCGAGGATTGACGCTGTGATACGAAGAGTCGTTGCGATAAACACAACTACGGCTCTGCAGCCGTACGCTGGGGGGGTAAGGGGTGAACGATTAAATATTAACGCATACTCACGGCAGTACGCCCTCGACGTCGAAGAAGTGGAAATGAAGGTGGACCCGCTCGTTCGACTGGCCGTTGAAGAAGTAGTGACATTCGGTATCGCGTGGGTATAAGCCTGGGTAGTTCGGCGAGGCGAACGTACCGTTCCGAGTATCGTTGCTGTTGAAAACAAAGGCACACGGATATTTCGCCTCCTGCCGGCCGGTCGTTATGCCGAAGTCTGAAACAGTAAAACAATCCGACGGGCATTAAACTTCCCCAGGCCCTCGGGCAGGTGCGGATAAACGAGGCTTGACGCGGAGAGAGCACTCTCTCCGCGCCCTGCTCATGGCACGAAACCCTCCCCCCTCACCCCTCTCACCCCCTCCCCCTCCCCATCACCCCCCTTCGCAGCTCCTTCCACGCCCTTATGGCGGCTTCGTTATTTTAAGTAGCTACGACGACGGCTCGTAACCCAATTAATTAAATCGCGACTCCGCGATATTAGGGGGCTGTGAAAGAGACGAGAAAAATGGAGGATAAGGTCCCAAGGTCCTTGCGATCGTGGCCGAGACGACGATCGATCTTCGAGATGGACTTGCCCTGACAGAGATAATGCAATCGGGCTGCCGGCCGTCGTATTATCCGCTTCTCTTGTTCTCACACTCGCCTCCCGTCCGCATCTCGTGCCTTCCTTCTTTCCACGCGACACTTTCAGGAGGAATTTCGTGGATACAAGGTAAAAGAGAAAACGTGACGTATCTCACTCATCGGTCACCGTTGTTCCTCGGATCAAGTTAATCTCGTCGACCTTGCTTCAGGCGTTAGCGGAGCTGCGAGACAATTTTTTGGGGCATCGAGAAGTTTATTGGTGTAATTAATAATTTGTTCGAATTTGTCGATTAAAACGATCCGTCTGATCGTTCTGTGTAGCAACATGTCGTACCACAACAGTCCGAAAACAAACACTTCGCGAGATATGCTCACTTCTCTAATTAAACGGCCAAATTTAATTGAAAATTTTCATTACATCCAACATGTAGCGAACGCCGCGAAAGTAGGCTACCGGGTAAAAAGTACGTAATATACATGAGTGCCGGAGCCGCGCGTATAAACAAATATAATTCGACGAGAGAAAAATATGCGGTCGGGCGAGCTTATTCGTCCGTCCGCGTCGGCAAGTCCGATCGATACGATCGTCACTTCGGAGGCCGCAATAAAGCACGGCAGCCAGCACAATCGGTGCATTATAACTCGATCGCCATTGATAAGCGAACGTACGTAGGCCGGGGGCGGGCATAATTACATGCATATTGTCAATGAGAAGTGTTTAGCGAGCAAGCACGGCCACGAGCGGACCATCAATTCGCTAATGAATATACACCCTGATAGAATGCAAATGATCTTTTGTATCGCTATAAACGAACAAATCGGGACACGTCTCTACTGGAGTGGAGTCGGACGGTGTGGAAATAGGGAGCGTATGTGAGAGAGAGGTAGTGTGTATGTGTGTGTGTGTCGAAGGACGGCATATAACGTGATTTAATATTTCATCGCAAATATTGTGGGTGGGCGTGGGGAGAGTTGAAACGCGTTGACTCCATCTCGCTTCGCTGGAAATTTCTCCGTAACGGCGAACGGAACCTCATTACGAACGATTCAATTAACTTCTCTCGCCGAGTCGCCGGTAAACGTGGCCGCCAATGGCATCGTCGCCGGCCGGGCCTCCGCCCACGATCTCGGATTTTTCCGAAAGATCCTCGGCATCATCAAGAAACTAGCGCGTCATACGATTTCCTGCGTCCCGGAAAAATCTTGCCCGCGACCGGACCCGGTTTTATTTCACGGTAAAGCGGCCGCTCCTTTTTTCACCCTTTGCATGGCTTCCGTTTCCAATGAAGTCGTAGTGAAAATATGCACCGATGTACACAGAGCACGTTTAACTGGATAGAAGAAGAATCGCACGGTTGCCTTGCTTAGAAACGCGCGCGAGCCAGGAGCGGCGTTAATTAATTGAACGTCTTTCGAAAAACAGTCTCGGCGGAATTTGCATATGTGGAACACGGGGAAAAGAGAGTCCTACTTAAACGTCGGCGGCTGTAACGACGTGAAATAGGGCCGGCGCGGCGCGAGGAGTGGGACGCCGGAACAAGAAGGTTGAAGGAGGAGCTGGTGAGAGGAATAAGGGGCTCGAAAGAGGGTCGGCGGGGGTGTGGCGAGGAGTATGTTAATTACGGGATCGAGGGCTGTCAGAGCTCGTTTGAAATGACTCGGCGTGGTCGTCGGAGTTGCGGCGGAACTCCCCTCGAGTTCCTAAAGTGCGGTACACCGTCGTGAACTCGGCCAAGTTTCCTCGCTGCTGTAAACATCGAGTAATAGGCTTTCGCGGGCACCGCTTACTTTTGCGCTTAGTTAGCCGCATTTGTTATGGCCACTGTATACGCACACCGTGCCGCGCCGACCCTCGCCGCGCGCCCATACGAAGAAATGAGGGTGGCAAACGGTGGGGGGTTCGTGAGAGGGCGTTAGAGGGGGGAGGGACGGAAAATTAGAACGAAGTAGAAAGAAGAAAGGGAGCTAAGGAAGCATTCAAGACTCTAACGCCGGGGCGAGCGAAATAAGCTTTGCACCCTCTTCCCACCCGCGCCGACTCCCTGCCTTAAACCCCGCGGCATTTACGTGCGGCTTTTGTGCAGTCACTTTCGACTTATATCGCTGTTTCCCTTGTTTCCGTTGTTATTATTAAGTCAAGGCATTCTGCCGTTTTGGCGGGTGCGCCGTTGAATTAAGTCGACTGTGCTGCTTGGTCGTGCACTAACGTATTAGCTTTACCGGCTGGCTTTTTCGGGATTTTAAGTACGGAGACTCTTATTTCCGATGCCAACTATTAAATCTCCTAATTTTTATGGTCACGTAGTCATTATTTTTTCATCGCTCTTTTGCTGCATTGCCACTACTGTTTCAATATCGTCTCTGTAACAGTTTCATATTTTATTTCACTAGATGATTGATATGAATTTCTAGTAGATTTAATGTGTTAAAGCTTCGATTGTAGATAGCGATGATGGACGCTTTATTGCGTTTTATTCGATGCTTTTTTTACGAGCACTATGAACGACTGCATTCTTTATGTCAAATTACGATCGGCGCACTGTCTGTCGGGAGACGTAATTACAAACTGTGAATTATTTACGACGCGTATTGCAGTAATAATTCCCGTAACGGTAGCTATGTGTTAACATGACGGTATATTAAAAACGGGTGTATATGATACAAATATGCGTTGTCAAATATTTGTCCTCGGTAGAGCCTAAAGAATCGACTCCTTTAAATTCTATTATGTTAAAGAAGAAGATAAGTGAGGCGTGCGTCATCATTATCGAGGGTAAACGATTTTCCCGAGAATCACTATGGACACAGCGACTTTATTCACGAGAGACAAAGCACGTTCTACCGTATTGTCTGAATACTGACAATTCTCTAATCATGTAATGTACGTGAATGCTGAAAAGGAATACCTACACGTACCACGAAATTTCATTACACTAAATTCCATTACATTAAACAGTTTTCACTTCGACCCTGTTCCATCATAATTCCTTTCGCGTTAAATTCGTAAAGTTAAAAGCAGGGTCCTACAGCGAAGGTCCCCGTAATAAAGTGTCCATGTCCGCAAAAATTGCGTCACAGAAATTTGTCCGCGTGCGCTCTCACCGTTAACGATCATTAATATCCGCGATTATCGATTTCCGCGCGACGCAACGTTCATTATCCGCCTAACCATCAACACAGAAAACATCGATGCGGCAGCACGTCAGCGGAGTAATTGAAGTGTTCCGAAAACAGCAGTGCGCCGAACGAAATATTTGCGCGGAACACGTTCGGCGCGGATTTTTTTCGAATTCACCGACTTTACAATTAGCGCGTACCGTGCGGTGCTTATATCGTCGTTATTATCGAGTTAGAAACAACAGCGGGGCGCACGTATTTCCCCGCGGGCGCATTCTCCGGGGGCCTGTGTCGGCCGACAACGAAAAATCCGCCCTCGCCCAGCTGGCGCAGGTCCACGCAAACACAGTCGCCACGTGGTAAACAGGAAATTCAGTTATAAGGAAGAACCAGTGCCGTCCCAACGGCCGTTCGGCATTAGGGGCAGGTGCGCGTTCGCGGTCTGCCTTCAAGAGGATTGCTTCTTTGCAATTAACGCGCCGGCGGTGCGCTCGTTGGCCGAGCGATTTTTATTTCGACCGCGCTCTCGTAAAGGGGCTCACGGTGATGGAAACCGGGTTACGCTTATGCGGATATTTTTTGCGCGCGGGAGAAGGAAGTAGGACGTGGATTAGATGAAAGTGCGAATGGGAAAGAAAGGGTCGAAAGTTAGGTGAGCCGGTGGGAGCGGAAGAGAAAGAGAAAGAGTAACGAGTGCGGTGCGGAATGCATGAAAGAGAAAGTACGTCTCCCGGGAAGAAAGTACATTTAACAGTATTCTCATGTTGTACCTGCGTATATTTCCTTCCTCTTAGTCGGCACGGAGTAAGGCAAGACTCGAGACGTTACGAGGCGCAGAAAATGTGGAGAAACGGAAAATGAGAAAATGAAGAATTTCGATGGAACGCAAATGAATCTGGGCGAAGGAGACGCGTGGGTGGAGGGAGTAGTTGGGAAAAGACGCGTGCAGAGATAGAGAACGACAGAACTGGGAGAGTGAGTTCCGTATCCGGCGTAATGGTATCGTGCGAGTTAACTCCGTTGGATATGTGCATGCGCGCGTACTGTTTTAGGTACTTCCGGTACTCCTGGCGTGCGCCGTCGCTGCCGGTGTACCTTCGAAAACAACTACCTCGTATCTCCGCTTCCTTCCCCAACGCTGCCGTAGGTAGGCACTATCTTGATTTACGTACCGTCATGTAATTTTAGTTTTCGTCTTTGCCCACCCTCACGAGCACTGCGCGGAAGTGAAGCACGGCACGTGGGATGACGCTTGTTGACAAAATCCTCCGAGTTAACGGGCGTGAAAACTTTCGGTTCGTCGCGCGTCGGGCGGTCCGGACGATTTCCATCGTAGCCATGCATTTTTGTGCTGACACAAAGCGAATCGGCATACGTCAAAATGAAACTTGTTAAGTCTCGGATGAAAAGCTTCGCCTCGTATCTGCTCAATTTTTTATCAAATTTTTCCGCTATCACTCTATTACGAAAAGTTCATCGCTTTGTATTAGCTAGGCAACTTGGCCTTATTTGATATTGCCGGCGCTCAATAAAACGCAGTATTTGCTCGGAAACTCGATGAGGAAAAGGGAAGCCGCGTCAAAGACTCAACTGCCGGACGTGATCCATTAACGTCGGAGATTTTTAATTACACGCTGCTCGAGAAAGGGAGAGGTGCGAGAAAACGAAGTTGTCTACTCGCAATCAGAATGGTAGGAAGCCGAGCGTGCCGGAATCGACGCATCACACCGGGTTTCCGTTTTCGACGGCAATTATCGTCCCGGTCGATGATTGGATAGAATGTTAATATTTGCGCGTTGTAAACGGTGCGAGCCGCGATGCTCGGGATGCCCGGGATTATCGTTAAATCAGCTGATTACCGTCGGTGTGATTGCCGATTATTATAGCGGTACATTATTACCGGAACCGCGGAACGGTAATAAACTACGGCTGACTAGAAAAAGGTTGCTCTCTAAGGGAATATTTCGAAATCGCTCGATCGGAAAAAAGCAGATAAACGAAGTAAAATATTGATCGTTTCGTGCCGGGTAGTTCGTATAACGCAGAACGTATTCCATACTGCACCTATTAGCCTGGCCTACTACACTCTCTTCCTTGACACCGCCGAACCTGCCAGCGCCGAAATCACGCAAGAAACCCTAACGCCGCGAATCGAAACTAACGAAACCACGGACCATCAAAGAGCCGCGCGCGGAAGGTACCAGAAACAGCAGCCGCGGCGTAGATTGTCGCGATCGATACGACTAAAGCGAATTTTGCGCCGACGGCCTTTGTGAGCCGAAGAAATCCGTTCGGGAGGGGTTCTAAAGCGTCGGATTAAGGAAATCGGCCAACAGCGTTGGAGCACGGGCCAGCAGTTATCGGGGGCCACGTACGATCGGATATTCATTTGTCGCCGAGGGGGGCGGGGGCGGGGGCGGGGGCGGGGTGAAAATAAGAGAGACTCAGCCGGGCTCGAAGCATGCACCGCTGAGTTTCGGAGTTTATTCTTGTTTTGCTTTGCTCCTCTTCGCCGCCCCTTCATCCCGGTGCCCGCTTTGTTCGCAGTTTCGAGCCGCCGTCGCCGCGTTATGCCACCCTGTCGTTGTGCTTTTGCGCGAGGGCGCGGGTGGTCGCGTTATGTGTGCATTCTCCCTCACTTTCGCACGGGCCGGGGGTGTGCGAGGGCGTGATACGAAAGGAATTAGCAGCCGGGCGATTGCGCGCTAAAAGTTATCGTCTGCCGTGCAAAGCTGCCGTTAACATAATTAAGATCGTTATTATTACGGGGCTAATGGCAGTACATCGCCGCTCGCCCGTGATACGGCACATTCTCCGTGTTATTCCGCACGTTATTGTCTCGGGGGAGCCGACAATGGCCGACCAGGACGACGGTGTCGGTCCAACTGCGAACGACTGTCCTCCCCCTTCGTATAACGCGCCTGATGTTTTTCTTCGTTGCCTTGTCTTCGCCCGGCCTCGCTCGTATACGTGCGAACGACGCGAGTGTCGGATTTACATGTTAGAGGCTCTTTCATGAGGAGCGTAAGGTCCGGCCGCTGCTAATTGTATAGAGTGGAAAGTCTGCGCGTCGCGGGGGCTTACGGAAAATGAAATCCGGGTGCTATGAAGTTCGTATAAAGCGAGGTAAATTGCGTAAGTTTCAATAATGTTTGTAATAATGGGGCGTTATACGAGATAAGAGCAGACGCGGCAGCTGTCTTATTAGGGTAAGTTTCTTATCGGTGACAGTTCAATCAAATTAACCGTTTTTGGAAAATAACAGAATAACTAATTTGGTAGTTGTTGGCTTCTTCGGACCACCATCGACTTTATGAAAGATTTTTCGACGCTCGCGCGTGTCTTCCAATCTAATACGGTCAACTACTAATTCGGTCGGCCGTAATCTTTTTCTTACGTCCCAGCAAATATGAAAGCTCGAGTATGCCTTGAAACTTCTGCCGAATCCCCGCAGAACCACGTTTCCCACTTTAGGCAGCGAACGTATATAAGAAACGTCGTCGTCTTCCGGACTAGGTCTACGTACGATGATGGCTCCTACTACATAGTTCGGAACCTCAAGTTTCGCTGCTCCTGACCCGCTACACGGTCGAGTCTCGGGTGAAAAGGGACGGTGTGTCGACGGTAGGGCCGGTCGAGAGAACGGGACGGAAGAAAAAGAGATAAATTCTCATCCACTTATTGCTCCCGTCGTCGTTACTCGCTAGTTAGAAAGGTATAAGATCAAGACGCGAGACGAAGTTCGCGGAAGTTATCAAAACTCAGGCGAACGTTCGCTTCGTGAAAGCGCCGCTAATAAGCAGAGACCCCGAGATGTACAGAAAACGGCGTACAGTGAACTTGCCGGGAAAGAAAGAGAGGACGTGAGGCGGGAGAAAGAGCGGAGGAGGAAGAGAGGGAAGGTCGAAGGCGAATGCAGACGGAGCAGGACTGGCAGGTCGGCGGTAATACATCTCCGCTAATTAATTTAGGACCGAAGAACTCGAGCTAGCGAACGAGTTTATCAGATTTGCCCGCAAAAGGGAGGATAATGGCGCGCGGCGTGCGTCCGCGGGGAGGATGAGAGCGAGAGAAAGTACACGTGTACAGTGTCTGACCGGAATGCTGTCAGTTCGAATGGCAATGAACGTCTACGTCACCGCCGCGCGCCGGCTTCGCCTGCTGCTTCTCTTCTTAATAGAAGAACGAGAGGAACAAAGCTGGATTTTCTGATCTGGACATTACACGATAAGTCGTCTCATTATTTCAGACCCCCGTTTCTAAAGATGTCACTTCGATTTCTCCAATTTCGCAATATTCTATAAATTCCGATGCATTGTCTCGTACGAATTACAAACTTGAGTACATCCTGTATGCGATAATTATGGCATTTGCCGAATAATAAGAGAACACAAACCGCAGTATTGCAAACCGCGTTCGGATGACAACGTAACATCGCGTGAGCGAAAGTGGGCGAGAAATTCGATAGACGCGGCGGTCTAGTCTCACGTCAGCCAAGCCGAATATTATACAAGCCGCCCCGGACCATAACGTGGAAAGCTCTCCCGCGGAAATTTCGCCTCGGGCTAACGCGCATTGTCGCCGCCGCGCAGCACGATTTATCGTCACCGGAGGATATTTTAATCCGATTTAATAGATCAGCCGCTGGTCGCCGCTCTTCTCTCTCGCTCTCCCTCTCGCTCGATCTCGCTCCGATGAGGAACGACACGCGTGTCGTTCTCGTTACCTCCGTAGCCAAGCAACCGCGCGTATGTAATGTTAACGACTGATTTCAATGATTAACGGGGCGTGCAATGCCCACGGAACATTCCGGCTTTTGTTCCGTCCGGCCATAGGCGTGTGACGGATTGATTCGATGAATTAACGTTCCCGGCCGACTCGCTTCGCTGATTGAACGGCGAGGTTTGTTAATTACCGCGAGAACGACACCTACGAGCTTGCGATTCCAGAGTCAACGAGACCTTTGTAAGCGAGATTTTAGAACAGCGTATGCCGTATCTAATGCAGGCGGAAAATTGAACACTGCACGTATATGTATAGTGGTCGGTTTACAAACAGAACATATGAGCTGCGTATTAAAGCAAAGATTGTTCCGCAATCGAGAATTTAGTTGGAAAGCACTCTACTTCTACACTTGGTCGATGGATAAATCGCACGGTTACTGAGGTCGTTCCCTGAACTCAGCTTTTTAACCACGTACTGTTGGCCCCGAGTAACGGACGATCCGATGAAAATATCCGCTAACTATTCTTCGAGGCGAACATTTCTTACTCCCAAGTTTTTTCCCTGTTCGTGCGCCCACAGGATTGGTCCGCGATGCTTTGTACTTTCGATGCTGCGGTCAAAGTTTTTTCACCTCACCGGCGAGATCGAACTTTTATTATAAAGAGCGCGCCTATAAGAATTTCTGCGCGTCTACTCCGACGCGAGGAATTAAACTACAGTGAAAAGGAGAGGGAGAGAGTGTGCAGGCTCTCACAAAGGGCACGTAAAATTGCGCAACGGAATTATAAATGTTCCGCATAATATACGGGCGGGTGCTACAAATTAAGGTATTTTTTGCCACGCCCGCGCCCGTTCATATTTCACAGGGAAAAGGCGTCGGCAAAAAATTGGCCAAACGTAGCGGCCGCGACGGCAATTCGCAATGGCCGGCGGAGTCGGTGAATCCGGTCATCGCACTTTCAGCGTCTTGCCGATTTTAATTAAAAGAACGCGCGCGGCGCGATGTAATTTTTCGAGCGAACGAACGAACGAACGGAAGAAAGAGGGAACGCGGCAATGAATATCGCGGATTACAGGGACTTGGAGTGAATGTTGTTCCGATGTTGGGGCGTGACGTGCGATTTGATCGAATGTCGGCTGGCGTCCGCGTATCAAGCGTAATACGTGTGTCCCAAATTAAAGTCTCACATTGCCAGTTCGGCCGGCAACGGTTTGATGTCCGGCACTTTTTCCCTCCCACCCTCCCCCCTCTCCCTCTCTCTTTCTCGGCCAGCGTATACATGTTTCCGCTTCACTTCGACCCTCTTCCTCCCCCTGCGCGGTGTCTGGCAGACGGAAGCCGATGGCGTTCGCATTTCGTGGGCGAGCGTTTTCATTTCGAAATGACCGTGTTTGCGTTGCTACGCTCTTTTTTTTTCGCTTCGATCCCCGGCGCCGGTTGTTGCCGCGAACAAACGGGCCAGTGTCCTCAATTACGGGCGAGGTGAGCGGCGGAATAAAGTAACGAGATGGTGGGCGAGAACGGTGCACGAACCAGGGAGAGACGGAGTGAGAGAGAGAGAGAGAGACAGAGCAGAGACCGCCTGGCCAGTGGAGCTTTGTACATTTTTGCGGAAATTACAGGAGTCCGTTTGAGTGGGCCGGGATTTAGCGCCACTTAAAACCGGGCCGGCCGACGTGTCGCATGCGCTTTCGAACGCGATATCGGGTGCTTTCCAATTTTTTCCCTCGCCTCCCCCGTACGAAGGTTTCTCTAGTTTCGTGCGGCAAATAGTTCGATCGGATCGGATATATTTGAAGCAAATCGCGTCAGACTAATTTGGTAAGCGCAGAAGGTGGGCCGTCTTTTAAGGATACAGTACTTTCGGTATTTTTTGTTAGTAAGGTTTTCATCGTAATTGCTCCGATCTTGAAGTTGTGTACCTTTATCCAATTTCTCTAGATTTTCCCATTGGAATATACGGGTACTATAAAGGTACGCTTCCAGCGGAACACCCGGCGCATTCTGTAACGCCGCATCGACATTATGTAATACATTGCCGCGTAACGAAACGCGGTATAGGAAAATGTCGGTCCGCGCATAAACATCACGCAACACCGCCGTATAACGCTACATCGTAATCATCTACCATTGCGTTACGTGCGCGCGCGCATAAAGCGCAGCGGGCTGACAATTTGTTTCGCGTCGAGGCGCACATGACGCACGTCCCACGGGGTTGCCGCTTCAAAATTGTCGATTACGTATCCGCGACCAGCATATACCTCCGCATTAACATTGAAAAACCTGCGCTCTCTACCTCCGTCTCACCCCCGTGCGCGGCGGGTAATGGCCGAAACCTGGCGTGTCAAAAAATTCGTGCCGATTTTGTCGCGGCGATCTTCCGTGGGCAGAAATTAATCCGAGTCGAGCGCGCAACGGCGGACATTTACATTACAATGGCCACGATGTTCCCGAAACTGTATGTAAATTATTTCATTCCGCTCGCGTACAATCTAGCGGGCGAAGATAGGTCGGCGACCCACTATTAATGCTTCGCCTTACGCGAATTAGTATTAATTGCACCTCTCTGTCTCGCTCTCTACCTCCCACTCTTATTGTTGAATGGTCTCTTTCTCCAGCGTAGTATGCACCGGCATTCTGTCCTATCCCGATTCGTTCCGGCGCCGAATAACGACCGAGGACAAAACTGGCTACCGCGCGCGATTTAACTACTACAACCTGCGAGCCTGAGCCGTGTAACTCTGTCATCCCGCAGCGACACTCGAAATTCCATTGTTTGCGGAATATTCGTTCACGTCGCCAACCGTTTCCTTCGTCTTTCCTGGTTATTAGCCGTCCGTGCCGTTTCCGTGTGCAATATCGTCGCCCGTACATGCATGTAGAGTCGAAATGTTATAGGCAAACGAAAAATCGTGAAACAATACAGAATTTTTCATGTACAATAGGGCCCCGCTTTATACCCTGGTTCAGGCTTCCGTCTGCCAAAGTGGTGCTAGCTTTTTTTCAATTTGACAATTTATTTTAAAGTCTGTCAACGTCTGTCGGCAACAGCGGCATATTAAAGGCCGGATAGAAATACTAGAAAATGAATATGTATAATTGAAGACCGCCGAATTAGCCGAATCCTCCTAAACGACTGAGGAGGAAAATGAGTTTCGAAAATGCAATCAAAGTAGTCCGACATTCTTCTCCGAGGGAATATCGACGAACGGCTTCCCGGCGAAATAAAAATGGGCAAAGTCGATCCTCGATCGTATGGACAGTATATCGATAAGTTACGGGGCAGGATGAGAGCCTACTTGCCGTTTGCCGAGCATAGCGTGGACTCGGGCTCGCGGCGGATCGAGATTGACGCGCACGTAGAAAAGCGTGCGTCCCGGGGAAAGCGCGGATGCGGCTTCCCAGTTCGGTATTTGCAGCGGTAGCCCGGGAGAGAGAGCAGACGATCCAATAAAATGGTACGTTTAGTTGCCGGTTGGCCCGATAAAACGTAGTCAGGACGAGGCGAGGCATCAATTTTTCAAGGTTCCCGAGCGAGAAAATTCCTCCTTCCTCCGCGGCGGCCAGCGTCAGTGGGCCGGCCGATATGCGCTTATAATCTCGAATACAGTGGATGCGCTCGATGCTGGGACGGGAAATGGAGTTAAGGATTTTGCGGTTTTTTCCACAGCGCGAGCCGCGCCGCTCGCAAAATCGGAAGTGCGCTCAGCGTTCTGACTATCGACGCGCGGGGCTGTTTTCGACCCCGATACCGTTCCAATAATACCTTTGCGTTGTTTTTTTCCCCCTCCTCTCCCCCATCCCCGTCCGCCTCGAATATTTAGACAAACGATCGCTTCACTCATTTTTATTGCAGAACCGTTTCTGCCGCGTCGCAAATCTATTTGTGCGAATTGCCAACGGATGACCGTTTTGATTGCAACGGTTACTTCGTTACGACGGTTAGCGCGGAATAATATTCTATTATTTTTATAGCGCGTTTCGATGAACTGTTTTTGAGCGTCGTTTGTGTCGGGGAGGTTATTTAGATTTGATAGAAACCGGGCTGGGTGTTTTCCAGTGTCGCTTGTAAGCGGACGATCATCAACAACATTTCACGCCGCGCTCGATCTGTAAGAAACTCGAAACTGTAGAATTTCATTCTCTCAGCGCGCTTCTTGACGAGTCGCCTTCAAATGCAGTATTTGCCGGCAAAATGCAACGAGTACAGCTCCGTCGCAATCGAGCCGGCAACAATCGAGTTTCCACTCGATTCCGGACGAAGTGCGAGTGGCTGAGCGCGGCTGGCTGTGTGTCAAAGGGTCCGATTGCCGATCTTTAACTTCCGCTTAATCTTAACTTCTACTTCTCTCGACACGCCGGCGATAAGATTTGATCCAGTCCGGATGCGGGAAAGCAAGCTTGATTCTGCGTCACGATAAAACGTAGTCGGGACGAGAGCTTGGGGCATGAATTTTTCAAGGTCCTCGTGCGAGGGAATACTCTCCTCTTATCCCTTGGCGGGCGTCAATGCCGTCGATATGCACGTAATCTCGCGAGCACACGTACGGATTCGCTCCTGCGAGTCGGGGGACTCGTCATCCGCGTTCATTGGACATCGAACGTCGACGTTCGTGGGTAACGTCTGTCGTAAAGGCTCTTCTGGCTTTCTTAAAAATTCATTACGATGCCATGGGATATGCGCGTTCGTATATCGTACGTCGTATCCTCGTACGTTACGTGCGTTTACAAGATTTATACGGGAGGTTTACCGAGTTCTTCGGAGGGTTTTGATTGAAGTCAAGCAAGAATATGTAATGGCGAGTGATAACGGGCCTTAAACGCTATTTTGTTAATTTATACAATATATTAGGAAAGTATGCGTTTATAAAATTCGTTTTGTGCGACATTAACAAAAAATTCGATAAAAGTTCTCCCGGAAGCTTGAAAGACATTTTAATTGAGTATAACTTTCGCATATAAAAAGCAAATCAGTATACATTGACTATTCATGACATTGAATAACATGGGCCATAAAGACTATTTTGGCTTTCTTAAAAATTCATTACGATGCCGCTGGGCGTGCGTTTGTGCGGCGAGCATGCCATTTCCGACGCGGTACTCGTCTGAGGCACAAGATTATTGCCTCCGCCAGACGGTATATCACTCTTCTTTCGAAATCTTGGCACACGTCGAAAATACTCGTCGAAGAAGAGGGCGGAGATGGAAAGAGTCTCTAGACTTTGCTCGTACCGTCGTACGTGGACGATGCTTTGGCAAGGACGATCAAAATCCTGATGTGCTTCCTTTTATTGCGTCGTGTGGCACGTGTGAGTCATATGTACTATGTCAGACATCGAGGCAAATAGACAATGTAGATGCGCAGATTACGTTGATTAAGTATCGTATTGACTGTTCATGCACATCTGTTGACGAATATTTTTATGCATTTATACTGTACCATTCCGATTATGTACTCGCATGACAAATGAAATTACGAACGTTGCTAGTGTTAGCGCCACTTGGACCGTACCCAGATATCGAATGTTTATTCTGCCAGTGTAAACACATCGTATTTCGTTCGATGTATTTACTTTCTTTTATCATTGTGTCATAGTTAGCACGTTTAAATATGTGCGTAATCCTATGCCCGGGAGTAAATAACCAATTTATATCCATTTCATTGTTGAAATGATGTGTTATATTTCTGTTGCGTCTCTATTAATGCCAGATTTATATTTTTATTGTTTAACATTTAGTGTCTTCTATAGATGTTACATTTAATGCGCATTACTTTACATTAAACGCGGCACGTGTAAGATCAGTCAGTATGCTCTGCTTCTTAATTTAAAACATTTCATTTACACGGCGTCGCAATATTGTCATACTAATATATAA
Organism: Priocnemis perturbator; assembly: GCA_963942575.1. NCBI lineage: Eukaryota > Metazoa > Arthropoda > Insecta > Hymenoptera > Pompilidae > Priocnemis > Priocnemis perturbator. The sequence goes on along the minus strand of OZ012643.1, from coordinate 20,511,335 downwards.
CCGGCATGCTTTTCTTTTGCTTCTGGTACCCGGTCCGGATATTAACCTATTTATTCATTCCATATGCTTCCCTCCGCAGTAATGGCTCCCCGTTTTAATCCAGGGTTCGCTTACTTGATTTTGCTCTTATTCTCTCGCTTCACTCGTTATCTGCGCCCTCGTTTATTTTACTATTGCGTCTCCAGGACGTCGTACCGTGAAATTTCTTTTACATTACGTAAGAATAGTTTATTGCAATTTTACTTTCGCGCTTCCCCGTCCCATCCAGCATTCTACGTTCCAGGGGCGCGCGATATTTCTCAGAGGGGCTGGGAAAAAGTATTTCTACAAGTTAGTCGTATATCATTGTTAAATCGTCGTAACAATGCTCCCCGGTGTGCAAGACTCTAAGAGACACACGTGGAAACGTATATAACTTTGAGTCAGACGTATACACGGTCGAGCAATAAATCCTGTCCATTTGAAATTTGGCGTTTTTGAATAACTCATAATTCTGGAACACACAATATAGCTTCAATTCTGCAGCGGCTATTCTTTTCAATATAAAAATGTTGATATTTCTTCTCATCGTTTCCTATAATATATACTCAACTTTATATTCTTAAAACGCGCGCTACCGTGAACTCCGAGAACTTGGCCCTTCATGCGGACTTGAGGCATCGTGCATAACGAGAGGATATCGAAGCTTGCCGGTGTACACAAGGCACAATAAACGACGGCATGGCATCTAAGCCTGAGCGTGTAATTGAAGCGGCGCGGGCGCAAGGAAAGTCAGTGGCCCTCGGCCGCCGATCCCTCTTTTTGCCACGTACACGTGGCGAATCCGTAAAATTGATAAAGTTTCGCGAGAACTTTTATAATACCCCAGCCGTTGAAGAATGTTCAAGTATATACGAGCTGGCAATTTATGTTCCTCGCGCGTTACCGGAGGGCGCCCTCCCAAAGCCAAGCGGAGGGCAAAGCGGAGTAAAGAGGAGCTAGGCGGCGAAGGTGGAAGAGAGAGAGGGAGAGAGAAAGAGAAGGTATGGGTTAGAGGGATGGATACCCGGTAGGTGAGGCACACACATTCTATAAAAGGCGCAGCTATACCAGGCGGGAGCTGTTTATCACACTTTCCGAGCGTATAACTGTCGTAAAATCGTCCTACGATCTACATTACAAAAGATTCCCTGCGACCGTCTCCCCGAGCTTCCACTCTTCTACGCACACGCCTCGCTCTATCTCGTTTCCCTTTCATTCTCTCCTCCACTCCCTCTCAGCCCCCTTCGTATCCGGCAAACCTCGCCGACTCCTTTCGACGTTCCCCCTTTCCTGCCTTCCAACTTTGCAATTGTAATCAACGATAACGATCCCCGACACCTCGTTCTACTATCCCTCGTGGAATAATTTGCGAAATGCAAAGGCCGCCCATTCGACGGGGGTATTTAGCGTTAAACGATTGCCAACGACCGAGAGAGAGAGAAAGAGAGAGAGAACCTTGAATCCTTTCTATTACGGATTTTTCCGGTTATCCCAGTTCGACCAGCCCCGTCGGCCGTCCCTTTTACCTAGCCTCCGATGCTTTTCTTTCTGACGACCTGTGTCCCTTTCCACGAGGAATGATATTCGATGGGGTGTAACAGCAACCGCGGGTCTTTGCGTTTCGAACGCTTTTACACTCGTCGATAGACGGCGAGCTTTCGTTCGTGATACGGCCGCGTGCCTCTTTTGTAAACGATTTTAGTTGGCTCGCTTGCTGATCTTCCTGACGCGATCGGGGTGCACAGTTCAGCCCATCGAGCAATTTGCCATTTACTTCCCCTCTTTTACGCGCACGCCACGCGCTTTATGATATCTTCCAAGTTTTGATAAGTATTGGGAAATTTATTTTTCCCCAAGTCTCGGGCGCAGGCGTATTTTTTGATGGCGAAAAGAAATATTTTTTTTTTAGCTAGGTTATCGCTCTTGGTTCCATGTGAAAGAGTGTCGAAAAATCGTGTAATTTCTTTCGTCACTTGATAGGTTCTTTTGTTTCTATCTCGGCACCGAGCTCGAAAGGGAAGAATGATTTTATTCTTTTTAGTCCTGCTACTTCGAAGTCGATGTTACATTTTCGTTAAGTTTTTTATTTCCTGTATACACAAGTATCGCGGCAAAAGTAAAGTTTAGAGTACCTTCAACATGACTCTCACCGTGACGTCGTATTTGTAATTTCCGTCGCGCAGGCATTGATAGAGAAATCGAATCATAACGTCATTGTATGCCGCAGTTTCCGTCGCAGAGCCATTGATACGGAAAGTTTAGCGAAACACTTGCAACGTACTCTCCTCCGAGCTGCAAAAGGGTTACACTGCCGGTCGCTTATTCGGGCTGCGCCATCGAGCGTATTCCGAATTTCGTCGTGGCGCGAGGCATTATCGGCTGCATTACAGCGGAGCGGCTTGAAATCTCGATTTTCCAGGGAACTCGCGACGCCATGCAGCGCGACGCTACTTCGGCGTCGGTATGTATCGACTTTGCCCGCGAGTTGCCGGAAATATTGCATCGAAACTCCGGCGAACTTCGAAAGCGGGATACGCCGTGTTACATTCAGAGCAGTCCCGCGATACGCTGAATTCTCGCCATTTGACACGACCTGTACAACAGACAGCATCCGGTCTCGCACGATGTCAAACGGCCAATGATCGTCCCTGCTGCGAATATAGTACTATTCTCCCGAATACCTTATTGTCTCGATGAGCTGCACGTGTGGACGCTGCACCAGCGAGAGAGGAAAGAGATTTCGACGTGCGGGAGTGTTCGCCGGATATGCCTTTGCGCAATTCTGCCTTATTCACTTCGGGCTGAGAAGGGAAGCGGAGTTTTAGTTTGTTAGCCTTACAATGCAGGGACGCTACATTCGGGTAGGCGTAACACGCCGATTGTGTAATCCGCGAGCGCACGTTAATAATTATCCGCTCTATATTGAAGTAGTTGATTAAATTTTAATTGGACGAATGGGTCACTGTTAATGATGTTAAAATTTCATGCGAAAATTCGTTCCTCCTAATTCGCGCAAGTCCTGTTACGCTACCAGATTTTAACGGGAAATTCCTGTCAAAGAACCGAAATTGTTATACGCAGGAGGATCTTTAAAATAATGATATTACCCGTACGTTTTAATATGCGTATCGTATATTGGATATCGGATACAATTCATTAATATTCATGAGCATATTTAAATAATTATTGTTTTCGATCAGGTGTATCACGTTATGAATTAATTGACTAAGTACAAGTATATTATGCACTTTATGTCTTTAACGTTATAACAGTTTATTCTGGACTTTGAATTTCTTCTTGTTACAAATTAAAAGTACAAATTCACATTTCTACGTGGTACAGATATTATGATACTTATAGGCACTTTGAACTGGATAGTGGCCATAATGCGTAGATTTGATCGGGTACTGGAGAGTATTAATAATTATCGATTCCAATATCAAGGCATTAAATTAAGTTTTAATTGGCCAAATGGCCTACAGTTAATGCCGTTGAATTCCACCGGTAAAACTCGTTACTTCATATCCAATTTCACCGTTCTTTTGTCTACGTGCAAACATATTTTCAAACGGTTTCGATTACGGAGATTAAAGTTATTCCTTTCCTGCCCGATATGTATTTATATACATCACAATGAACCTTATAATTAACTCCGAAAGATTTCACTATTGAAATAATCAGCCCAAACCTTTAATAAGTATTGTACTAAAACGTAGCACATTTGATGTACGCCTGTAGATGCACATATATCGTACACATTACCTGTACATTTTTCCCAATTACTACTGAGTCTGCATACGGCAATTCTTCCTCCTATTTTAATGTAAGGCATTTTAAAAGATTCTTGTATTATATGTTCTATCGTGAATGGACTTTTAAGAAAACTAGTTCACCAAGTCGTATTCCGTGTTTATAAACGTGCTCGTTAGAGTGTGTAAGCGTACGAGAAGCACACTACTTTCTCGTTCTGTCTCACACAATTGTTGGAAGGTGGAAGGTGGAAGGGTGCATGAATAAGCGCACGCCGTTGTTTTCGAAAGTCGTGGCCCACTTGGACGTCCCCGGGGGATCGTAAATCCGTCAACAAGCCTTTTCCACGAGTTCACGTGGATACGTCGCGAAGAATATGTCGCACTCTGTTCGCCCCCGCTTTCGTTGTCCCTGGTTGGCTGCCGCTACCTCGTTCGAACGAATCTCGAAACTTTCGCGTCAATCTGAGACCGAGCACACTTCTCAGCGGATTCGCGCCCGTGAATACGTATGTTTTCACGTTTCTACAGATATCTTCGTACCTATGGATACGTACGAATATTCGCATATTATGAGAATCGCGTAATTTGTGGTGCAACGGACACAGATATATTTTTTATATAATTCTATGAAAAGTGCATTGTTGTAGCTATCGTAGACGTGGCAACGACTAAACATTGGAACGATGAAATATTGCAACGTAACGAATTGATTGCAAATTCCAAGGACCACGTACGACAATAACTGAATATTGTGACAATCACATAACCCAACGATTCAGCATTCCCACAATTACCTGTCCCAATGATTCAACATTGCAACCCATCCACATTCGAAAGACTAAACCTTGGATGATTGAATATTCAGAACTACTCAGCAATGCAACCCGGCCGGCAGGACACCATGTACACAACGTTTGCATACGTTTACCAGGGAAAGCTCTGGCTTGCAAAGTCGAAACTCAAGAGGTCCAGAACGACCTTGTCGCGGAGTTTGAGTCGCGAAAAAGTCATTGGTGGCTATAGACCTGAGGCGTCCGACGAGAAGACAGGGCAGGGCGCGAATCGATCGAACCGATAAGCGAAATGGATTTTCAAGTTGACGACGAGAGCACGGTCGAAAGCAGTCAGGCAAGCCGGCTCGAATATCCCTCCGGTCGGCGATATATCGGCTCCCACGTCCGGGAGATTAAGAGAGATTCCTGGGAGCGAAGCAGGGGACATCCAGCCGACCGCCGTGAAATACGCCGATTGACGACGCTCGCCGTTCTCCAAAGCGGATTAATTGTTTCTCCGCATCGGGAATTTCTTTCGTTTAGATGTAAATGTCACGCATATTCGATGTCAAGTGCACGGATCTTCGGATCAATGTGCAATAACGAGATACGGCGACGTTTCTCATGAAAAGGTAGATTGAGAGAATTGTAGCATGCATTTGGTACGACGGGCAAATTTCATCCTCTCCGGAAGGGACCGAACCGTAAAATTGATGCTGCACAAGAATGATGATATTTTCTTTCTCCAACAATCCTTTGCTCTCTTTCGAATTGCACTCCGCTTAATACTGATCGCGGCATTATGTCGGGGCACGGCTCTTATTCGCCGTACAGGCAAATGAATATAAGAGCGACTTAGGATAAAGTGAGACGCACTAAAAGCCCTAAGAACACGGCACACTCCGATACTGTTTATTGTAGAAGGCGTACTTATGTAAAAGTGCACTGAAAGTTGCTTTTATCCGCGGTAGAAGTGCATTGACGTTAAAACCCACTGAAAATTGCACGAGCACACTTACGTTGAAAATTCGCCTGGCGGGTTTATCCCGCGCGCGCGCGCAATGCTTGGCAAGGCAACACTGACGCGCACGAAATTACATGACTTGCGGGAATTCCTCGTTACAGATTGCCACTTTAGCTGTGGAGGCAATTTAAAAGACGGGAACGTCTCGGCGTAACGCTCTAATATCCTATTGCTCCGTTTCCTGGCCGGCGCGGGGCGGCAAAGTGATAAAAAGAAAAAGAACAGCTTCACGAAATTCGCTTAATCGACCTTCCGGAATGCGCGTCCGGCTTTGAAGAAACTCAAACAGCGAGCGGGCGCATATCCATTGAAATTAAAAAGGAAACTTTCCATCGGCGCCGGCTCCGTCAGGGGGTGCCCGCCGACTTTACATCCGAGAGGTGGAAAGTTGGCAGTCTGTACAGGTGAACGACTCGACTGCCTGTCTATTTGTCAACTTTTCAATTATGACGACAACGAGCGGAGCGGCAGTCTTTCTTGTCCCGAGAGCGGTGAAACACTTAATAAAATATCCCGACACGGATGATATTCATGGTTGAGTCGACGGGAAACAAGTTCCGGGCACGAAAATTAAGACTGTCTTCTCCGTCCTTCTCATTCGGCTCCGTTCTCTGTTCTCTTTCTCTGGCGTTCATCTTCTCGCCTCTTCTCTCCTGCTCTCACTCTCTCGGTCTCGATCTACACTCTATGACTCCCGCGATCTTTTGCCCTCTTTCTCGCTCTCCATCGCTGTGGAAACTTTCGCTCCCGCGCAATGCACTTCGACTTCCTGGAAGCTGGGGATATCTCTCAAGAGGCGAGCGCGCTTCGCGATCCATTTGTTTCGCGCGCCTCTCCCAGTCTCTTGGCTTGCGCGCTCCAGTTTCGGAATCTCCTCTGAGTGAGAAATGGTCCGTGCGAATGGCACCCGTGGCCGCAACGTCGGAATGCTCGCGGAAAAATGAGTTTTCAAACAGGCGAGTGCGTTGGCTTGCACTTGTCGACGCGAAAGGTCGACGATCGTGTGCATTGTTCCAAGACAGTGTTATAAAGCGTCCGAAATCAAGTGTCGCAATATTGCTGAACGGAAAATAATTTGAGCGAACCGGATCCAACATCAATTTACAACTCATTGAACAAAGATAATAGGAACGTTCTCGTGCTGACGTTTATTTAGCGAAGCGTCGTTGTTTCGTGTGCATACTTTTAAATGATCGAGTCCTGGAATATGATAGGGCTCTGTACTACACCGTATATGTTGTGATATTAAGTCGACGATAAGTACTGTACTCCTAAAGAGCGGGTATCATCCACTTTCCCGTTAGACTCCTGTTCTCTCCATCGACAGACTGAGTATCGTGATACAAATCACTTAACTCGTAAAGTACCGCAGCTCTATTTACCGGGTTCCCTGAAGCTCACCTCGGCTTCTCTTGACCCTCCGTGCAAGGCAATCGGCCTTTACGCCAGTCACTGTACTCTATATCGAGAGCAGTATAACACAGTTTGATCGCCTTTGCCGCACTATACGGTCGTCATCAAGTTTGCAAACTACCACTTCGACAATGTGTCAAAGAAAATCTGCTGCGCACTTTTCTCGCCAAATGGAGTTACATCGTTGTCGAGTATAATCGGTAAATACGAAATTGCGTAAGTTCTCCGAAAAAAATCAACATACCGCAAAACCTTAGAATCGCAACCAGTTCCATTGAATATTAAGACAAAAAGATTATCCATCCCGAACGATATGTGTCCAACTTCTTATGACGCTATTTTCCTCGCACACGAAGATTGTAGCACGAATCCCTGAGGTGATAAAACATAGAGTGCAGTGTTTCCCGCACCCACTCATCCTTCTCCTCCGGATCTTCCCTAGGCGATCGAGCTTGGACAGAGGCAGTGAGCGTTCCCTATATCGAGGACCACGTTAACGCATTCTGCCGTCCATTTGTTCCTGCGCCAGTCCGTGCTCCGTGATAAACGAGAACGAGCGCGAAACGGAGTCGCGTCGCCCGTAACGACAGAATGCCTCAGCGGAAATTGAAATTTTGACGCGGCACGTAGGTTGTGCGGAGTTGAAAGGGCTCGACCAGCCTCGCTCGAATCCAGTTTCTCGTGTGGAAAGAGACAGGGAGGAGCGAGAGTGCGAGAACGGAGAGAGTCTTGTGTCCAGACGCGAATAGAAGCTCGTACGTCAAGCAGCGATCTCCTCGACCAATGCCTGGAGCACGTCCTCTGCCGATAACTTATTCCCAATGATGCGGATCGTTTATCTTCACCAATACATACGCGCGGCCCTCGATTTATGGCGGCGGACGGCTGCGCGAATTTAACGTGTGCGGATTTTCCGAGCCTTGCACGATCGCGATTGGATTCTTAGAAGGAGGGCTTCCGTGGTCTTAATCGATGGCGATGATTAATCATCGACGGACTGGCCGCGCGCGATTCTACAAACAGCCCGCGCGCTAAGTGAAGAGCCTTTCTTTTTTATCAGAAATTCTTGCGAGTCGCTGTAGATCCGCTAGACTCTGCTGTTATAACGAACCGGACGTGTTTTTCATAACGGAAAATAAAATGCGTCCGATTGACATCGATTCAACATCTCCTCCCATTAAAGTAATTACCGAATGTAATCGTACTGAATCGACATTGAGTCAGTCTTGTGAGAAATTGCACCGTTTGCCGTGTATCACGATCGTCGTGCCCGGGCGTGACGATCTCTCTCAAACGGTTTAACAGACTACGTATTTCACAGCCTATTGAGCTTTCCACTTACTTTCCGTGAAGGAATACGTCGCCTTGAAGCCCCTGGCATGCCGTGAGGAGGTCACGCCGCGAAATTCCAGGAAAAGTCTCGGCCCGTTGCTCATGATGGGTCGTGGCTGCATCTCGCCGCAGAACGAGTCGATCTTCTCCATTTTCCCGTCTATGTGCACGTAAGCCGCTAACGAGTCGACGCCTTCGCAACTGGAAGCGAGAAAAAGGAGCCGTTAGAGTTAAAGAGCGAGAAGGAGGGAAAGTTCGGAAGCGTCTGGAGTGGATAAATGAATTACACTGACTCGCGAGCCAGCACGCGCTCCCGCTATTCCAGCGGGATTATTTACGGAGGAAGAGAGAGAGAGAGGCCGGGGGAGGGTTTCAACTCGATGGGAGAGAGCGATTCTCGTTTGGATCGTGAACGCTGATAATTGCGCACTTGACTCCGAGCGAAGCCAATGGTCCTTTCGCTATCGCGCGGAATCTGCTTAATTGCTTAGCGAAAAAGGAGAACGCGCCCGAACGTTATTCTGTCTTCCGAAGCAGCTCGATGTTCTGGTCTGGACCGACGACGCGAGACTCTCTAAATAGTCGAGCCACGTGATATTTGAACGTGCAGATATCGCGCATTGTGGACCTATAAATCAGACAGCAGTTGTTCCGACTTCAAGGGGTGCGCGGGAAAGACGGATCGAATAAAGTCCGTCTAACTGTTGGGATCGCGCGAAATTTATACCACTCCCCGAGACGGCTGCGGATTTAGGCAGTTAAACCTCTCGCTACGTACACAGACCGTCATATTTACATAATTAGACACCGCGTCTAAGCGATCGTCACGCACAAGCGCGTCGGGAACATTAGACGCGTAAATTGTACGACATTACACGCCCTACGATACAACCTCTACATTCGGCTGCGCGATAATGCTAGCGCAAACACCGCTACACCCGCGCGAAGCTGCTTTATATTAATGGATGGCTGTACAATCAGAGGATTCATTAGCGCGGACGAGCGGCGTGCTTAATAAAATGAGAGGAAAGATCGCGCGGATCGGGCAGCGTCAAGTTTCAACAGGCGGACGCGGCCAGTAAATTTTCAACCCGACACCCCGGCCCTCGTATTCGTTGAACCGACGGTAATAAGTACGAATGTTGCGCAATACCGGTGCCGCGCAAAAAGAATGGCCGCGTCGGATTCGCGGAGGGAAGGAAGCCTCTCGCAAGACGAACGGAATATCCTGCGAACTCGCGAACCAAGGCCGTATATCACGTCCTCGCGCATCACTGCTCGCCATTTATTTTTCATAAAATCACCGACACGCTTTATGGCCCGCAATAAACGCGCGACGATATTATAATTAGTGAGGGAGTGGTGGTTGAAGGACTTCCAACGATCAACTTTTCTTAGGCACTCAATTTCATTAGAACGATACATTCATTTGATCTATTATTGACGTTGATGGTGTGATATATGTTCAAATGTCAACATCTAGATTTACTTTGTCTACATTTGCCGGCCTGTGTTGTTGCTCGTGTACCAAGATATTATATTTTCATGCATCCGCGGTTTCTCTATACGGTCGTCCGTCAACAATTTTTCATCTGTTCGAACTCCTTAGAACGCTACATTAATCTTGACTGCATTTACGATTCTGTACGTGTCGCGTAGCAATAGTCAGGGTTATGTAAATGAATACATGCGCAAATAGAAGGGGAGCAAATGAGTGATAAATGTAGCGAGACAGAGTAGTAGAGAGGGTGGAAAGACTAAAGGAGCGTAGGAAGTGCGGATATAGGGATTCGTTCCTCTGGAGATATAAAGATTCATGCAGACGGTAGCACGCTCGAACATCGGCCATCTTTACGAACTGCCGTGTCTGACACATCGCCAAATCGTTTTTCATACTCGTCGCGCGCACTCCAGCCATCGGCACGCAACCACATATCGCGACTCGTGTACGTGCGTCTACAGAAGAACGTACACTCCTCCATACGGCTCGTCCTTACGAGACGAGCGAAACGTCACTGTCGCGAGCGGGCGCGGAAAATATTCAACGCGAAAAACTTTTCATTTCCCCGACAAAGGAAACCTCTCCGCACCCGTGGGATTGCCGAGCATTTCCATTCGCTACTGATTTCACGTCCCGTTAGAAACACAGAAATCAAGATGCATTTTCCACCACCCCTTTCAGCGAGCTCCTTCTTTCGGCCCGGCAAACGCGTACGTGCACGAGTACGAGTGCGCATACTTCTCTCCTTTTCTTTCCCCCTCTCTTTCAATCTTTTTTTTTTCTGCATTCTACTTCGTCATTTCGTCTACACGCGCCTCTATGTCACTCCATCCTCCGCTCTATCCCTCTTTCTCCCTATCCTGACGTGCCCACTTCCGTCTCGGTTTCTCTCCCCGCTCTTTCAGCACCATTCGAACTCTCCGTCTCCACCCACACTCGAGTCAAGCAGAACGCGTCGCGCATTGTCCAATTTTATATTCAGCGCGAGCGCGACATAACTTTAAGCGATAACTCGACGTCAGTCTGACACGTAGAGGCCAACATGCGCGAACGTTCACCGCTCACGACCTTTCCCATCGGTGGGAAATTCTTGACATTGAAACTCTGGGTAATGTGCGTGTGCCCGGTTCGGCGACGGCTAGCTATTGCGGCGGCATATTCTCGTGGGAGGGAAAGTTGGATGGAATATGCCAAGGCAGAGGGGGGGCAGGGAATGAGGGAGAAATTAGAGAGACGGGGGAGACGGAGAGGGAACAGATTGAGAGAAAATTACAGACACGAGTAGCGAACGAACGACAGAGACGAAGGAAAAGCGAACTCGAAAGTTGGCCGGAGATGGTAGCTCGTTGCAATATTCGCTACGACGTAATTATGCCGCTAATAAGAGCGTCTCTCGGCTGACCGTTGTAGTTGGCCAACTGCAATCAAAGGGTCCGATATACAAGGTGCGAGAATAGGAAGCCGGCATTCGTAATAATGCGGGAATCGTTGCGTTTCGTGTTCGTTGGCTGTTACGCGCCTTTGCGAGGACATCGCCGACGCGTGTCCGTGGATAACTTTGTCGTGGCGCTCGAGGGCGGGGTTGTACGGTTGTAGTGCTCTAGCGTGACCACTTGTGTAGGGCTCGCGATAGTACACTTCATTACACACATGCGCGCGTAATTGTTGACCAGTTGTATGGGCGATTGTACCATCCCTGGTGGCACGAGCGAACATTTGCGATTCTTGCGTTGGCGGACGTGCGCTGGATGCGACTGTATTTCTGCTCATCCACATGTTCGTCCGCAGTCGTTGTCCGCGACCATTTCTGATTTCGCATAATATTTTTTATCAATGCGCCTCATTTCTTCTATTCACTTATTCTTTTTTATATACAAATTTTTCCCATCCTCTTTTCTCGCTCTGTGTTGGGGATTTAACGTATTTCGAGGAACGAGAGCAGCTTTGTGCAGTAGGTTCAGTTATCAAATTGATCTGACTGCAGAAAATTTTGACCTAGTAATTTTCAACATACGTGTGATTTCTATGCGCACGAATGAATTTTCCTGATAATCTTGATTGTACGTGTTCTGACCCAGTAATTCTCCTCTTACGTGCGATTTTTATCAGCGTACAGAAGATATAACTGACTAAACGTGACTGTACTCGTACGTACGATTATCTTTGTAGCGCACACAAACGGACCGCAATAGTCCTCCTAACTGCAAGTGTGTCGTTTTCGTCCTAGTAATCTCGAACGAATCGCAATAGTGTTTGTGACATCATGAACATATACGGGTGTGACGTTTACATTAGTAGCTTTGCGTGTGTGGTCATTTTTGCTATTTCCGTGTGCACAGGTGCCTTTCTTATCTCGCTGAACATTCATGGACCGTAATACTGTTATTACTTTTCATACGTGCGCATGTACGTTCGTTCCTTGCTCAATACTAATCACTTGCACACTTGAGTGCTACAGTGATTTGAAATGATGTTATTCAACTGCCTTCTTCGCATTCGGTTTCTATCACCCGAAAAATCGACCCGTACCCACAATCAAATGTGTCTATTCTTCGTCGCTAATTGCTCCAGCAAGCACGCGTGCGATCCTTATCGCTTAAACATACACGTACTAGCATCCCGGGCAATATTCTCCCTCGTCTGCAACCGGAACGGACCGTAACAGTGGGCAGGACGATATTCACGCGCGCGTGTGTGCGTCGAACGTGCACGCGCAACGAACCGTCGTCGCTGGCCACGTAGCCGCACCGTTCTACCAACCACCCCTTGTGCGACTCTTCCTCCCGCGTGTGTCAACGTGTGCACGCCCCGTTTCCGCATACGGCCGAGTGGAGGTAACGAGCGGTCGCATGAATGCGTTGGCTCGGCCCGGCGCGGAAAGAAAATTTCGACCAATCCACTCGGATGATTGGAAGGAAACTGGGCAGGAAAATCAGATGTCGCTCGGTTCGGGGAGGCTCTCTAACGGCCATTCAGAGGAAGCCTCCCGCTCGAGCATCTCAATACTCACGTTTCGCCAATACTGCCGATCCATACGCTTAAACGTGAACTTACGCACACGTGGCTTGGACTCTGCTGCGCGGTACGTGAGAGTAGGGGAGGTTGATATGAAGAGAGAGAAGGGGAGCGCATGCAGCTCCGAGAACGGTCTCGCGAATGGACGCATCCGAGACAGTTTTCTAATGAAAAGTTTCGCTTATCGAGCGGGCGAAGTTTAACTGGATGGGGAAAGGGCGAAGGGGTGGACTCGGGACTGGGGAGAGTGCAGATGCTCTCGTGCGATTTGCTGCGAGAAACAGAGAAGAGACTTTCGACAGTGAAGTAACGACAAGAGTTGCCGTTTTTTGTTTCCTTTAATTCCATCCACGGATCGGCAGATCGGCCCCCTTCCCCTCTAGCTGCGTGTTTGTTTTGCCTCGTCGCGCGTCGTTCTCATCCTGTCGCTGGTCTTTCCAGCTCGCAATTTGCCGCCCCTTGACGCCCCGTCACGCCGGCGCGGCGTTTATTATCGCGCGCTAAGGGTGGTCGATATTTCATGACACACGAATCGATTCTCCCGACATTTTCTTCCGTCGGGCAAAACTCCTTCGTTTCGATCGTTCCGTGCTAATTATATCTGATTTCCGGTACGTTCCAATTAAGAATGAAATCCATTGGATGCAAAGACGAGCTGTCCGTTGATTGAACCATGTCGAAAATCCGGAAACACGACGAATGACGGCCGATAGTCTCGGAATTCTCAGAATTCCACGACCGAGACGTTTTCCATCCATCCGACGATTGTCCGGCCTCGATCCTTGGCTGGGTCAAAAGAAGAGGTCGGAGTATGGCGGATAGGAAGGAAACGCCCTCGTTCGATTCCGACGGTACAGCTCGAAAAGTACTCACGGCACGTTGGTCAGAGGCTGCGGGGCAAGGAACACTCCTTTGTTGGATTTAAATAGGATTTCAGCGTGCCCGCCTCTCCGCGGCAACGGTTCCGGCGCGTTCCGGGTCCTTGCCCGTGTGAGATTCTCGCACGCGCGCCGCCGCGGTTGTACTATGTAAACGGACTGACGAGAACGGTGCGCGTCCCTTTTTAATGGCCGGGGGTGGGAAAAAAAATCGGCCGAACGTTCTGGCGCCGGAATACCGAGAATCGCGAGAATGGGATCGATCTTCTCTTTTTGTTTTTTTTTTCTCGTTTTTTCTTTTGCTGCGTTTATATGCAAAGCTGCGATCTTCGCGTCGTCGATGTTGGGTCGTTAAAAGCTATCAAGGCGGTGCATGACGATATGTCGAAGATAACAATAAGTAGTGTGTATTTTTTTTTCATGATTTTGTTGCCGTCTGCACTTTCCGCACCTTTCAGGCATTTCTGTTTCTAAGTATGTAATACAAAACGCGCGTAAGAGTCTAGGCTGATAAAAGGAGAGTGAATAGACTTTGAATTTGCTTCGACACGTCGGTATGAAGAACAATAAATCCACTCTGCTTTCCGCGGGAGTTTCCGCAGATTGAATCCGACATAAGTACGTAGCCTGCAGCGTGCCCGGACAAAGTTCGTTTCCTTTCTCGAGGGTGGAATTGTCGCCGAAATTCCGGTACAGAAACGAGAAGCGATCGAAGCTGCCGAGCCGCGGCTTGTTTTCCGCTGAAATTCGGCGCACGTGTACGCGTCCAGCTTGCACCCGAATGCCGCCCTTTTTGCCCGCGTTTTTTCTTTTTTTTTTTAAATGACACATTCCTCGAGCGAGCTCCGAGACGAAAATCCCCGTACAAAAATGTCGAATGGCGAGCGATCGCGGAGTTGACGAATCGCGGGGCTCGGTCGAAAAAGTGCTCAAATTCGACGCACGTAGAACGGCGCCGGGCGCGCACGCCTTTTTTTCCGACGAAATTCTCGCGAGAGACAGAGGGCCGAAAAGCCGGGGCGCGAAAATGCTGAAGCGAGCGGGCGAGGCTCAAACGGGGAATGAGAAACGGCGAAGAGCCCGTCAAAATTCGATTCGAGGCTTGATTCGAGATTTATTCTTCGGCTTTCACGGTTATAACGTTATTCCGTGACGTTTGTGTGTCGGCTGAATGACGAGAGATGCATGTTTAATGGAGGTACAGTGTACAGTATTGCTCCTGGAATAATCGATGAAAGCACACTTCGGATACGAAGCGTTTGTAGTGGTTTAATTTGTCGAAACAAATTGTCCGCTTCTTTCTGTAGCTTTTTGTGAAAGAAAGCGACACGAGTCGCTACGGTCCCGAGGCCCGAGCCGCGACGCAAAAAGTAATTGGACGTGCATACATAGATTTACATGAATTAGTCGTATACCTCGACTACCGTATCGTCCTTAAATTCGATCCCGCGCGATATGTAACAGCCTCCACATCGTCCGTTCCACCGCATAAGCAACTTTCCGCGATGAACATATCCGCCGGCGCGTCGTTCAAGGGCTTCACGCAATTAACGCGCACGATCGTTTACGGTGCAATTGAATCCGTATCGACGAGATAGGCGAATCACCGTATCACATTGCGAGCGAAGCGGGTGCATAAGAATCGCAAAGGTGCCGGCGCCGTTGGCCGCTGCAAATCGGCGTGCGCACTCGTGCGTCGCGGAAACGCGACGGATTTGCTGACGCGATACTCGCACATTTGCCAAATTGATCGTCCCGTCCACTGACCCGTTCGCTCGTGGCACGCGCTTTTCGCGTGCCCGATCGAAAGGATACCGGCCGGTCTCGCACGCGAGGGGTGCAAATTTGTCTACTAATCGCTTCCAGCCCGTCAAAATTATCGTCCCGCAACAGCGGCCCAGCTACCGGTTTCGCTCGCGTCCTCTTCATTCGAGCAATTCTATCGTCGTGGATTTGCGTCGATTAAAACTCACCCCCACCGCTTCATAAGCCGCGTTCGTTAATCTCGCGTTTTGTACAGTCTGCCGCTGTCGAGATCAGGCATTGGTGCGCGAAATGATGCGTGTCGAAACGATGATGAACTGTTCACACTCAGATTCAGATACGTTCTCTATGATTGACGCGTGTTTCGAGAACCTTTTATGACGTATCACTTATTATTAGTACTCTTTCTGTCGAATTTATCGATGTCTCTTTTTCAATGTGAACGGCTCGAAATTTGATATCGGTAGATGCAACAGTAGACTGCGATGCGAAGAATGAAAGTGGATGTTAAATCTGTCAATTGAACCAGCCGGGCGCTTGCTGTCGCGTGTCGGGGAGAGTGGACAAATATACACCACTCGAGGTCAGAATCTGTTAAGGCACACATCCGTCAGATTTTACTGCCGGAACTTCTACCTCTGCACGTGTGGCGACGTGTCAGGCCGCGGAGATAATCGCGACACCCTGATCGCACGTTTCCCGACTTCACGCTCGGCGAGCAATTTATTCGCGACGGAAGATGTGTCCACGTTTCGCCCCTCCTCCCCGGAACACGAAGAAATGTGGCGTCATATACTTCGCCCCTCTTCTCTACACGTGCATTTGCCAAATTGGCCCGTCAGTCCGTCCATCCGTCCATCCGTTCGCCGTGTGTCCTTCGTCACACGACAATGCCGCGAATCTGCTATCGAGGATGGACGATTTCGAATCCATTATGACGCGGATTAATCAAAAGTTCCAAGTTCGCCGCCGAACTAATTCCCAACATTGTCGCGATGTTCCTCTCTTGCCGCGCCACGAGGCTTTCTACCTTCCCCAAAAAATGGTAATACCTTTAATTAACGACTCATTCGCGCTGCAGATTTAATAAGTCCTCTTTTTTAACCGACTTCAAAAAAAGAGGAGGTTGTCTATTTGATGAGTATATTTTTTTTTTTCTACACGCTTACTTTGTGGTTTGAGGAAGGATTTTATGGAGCTTGCGGTTTGATCGAGTGAATTTGTATGGTGCGTTAGAAATTACCCGCGTTACAATGGGAAGGAGGAACCGAAGCAAATTATGATGATGGAACAATGTCACGTACATTTTCTAGCTTTTGAATTTTTAATTCCCTATGTATCAGTATTTTCATTATAATTCACATTGTTATAATGCTGAATTTAAAAGCGTTATGCCTGAATGTGGTTCTGTTCCTTTTCATACGGCACCTCAATAATTCACAACCGTTGCCTTTTACGCATACGATTCCTTTGTGCGCGAAACATACGCGTAAGTCTGAAAACTTTCCAACACACAGAATACGATATTTAGACAACGACCTCTTGCAATTCGAAAAAGCCCTTTTTCAGAGCACATTCTCGACGATTCCCACCGTAAACTTAAAAACCAACTACACGCCAACATTTAAAACAGTTCGTCGAGTTACCCTTTACGTAAGCCTCTCAATTCACAGAGACCTCTACACCCAGCGGAAACTTAAAAGCCAACTGCCAGCATTGAAGACAGTTTGTCAAGTTACGCTTTACGTACCTCTCGAAACGCCGAGACCCCTCTACATCGAAAGCAATCTTAAAAGCCAACTGCCAGCACTCAAGACAGTTTCTCAAGCCACCGTTCGCATACACTCTCTCAGTGCACGGAATCCACCGCATCCGAACGAAAGTTTCAAATCAATTGCCGACATTGAAGACAGTTTGTCTAGATGCGATCGAGGGTGCGATCGAGGTCAATGTTCGGAACGCGAACGCGAACGCGCTCTTCTCGCGTGATAAGTGGAGAATGACAAGGGCGGTTCTACGTGCTTAGCAGGAACGTGCCACATGCGCGGCCGTCAAATCGATCAGGCAGGCGTCCGCGTTCTATCCGTGTCCTGTGCTTTTTGCGCGCGCGGCAAGAGGCTGGAATTCCATCGCGATCGTTCTTCTGCTCTTCGCCGTCGACAACGGCCAAATCGGAGGGGTGGCACTGGCCATGAACGAGGGGGAGTGAGGGTGGTGTGCTCGTCGATCGATCGGCAACGGTAATGGTGGATTTCGGGTATGACACTCGATGCTGGCCTGCGGGCCGCGCAAATTGTATTTCACGACACACGTTTCGGACCGCCGTCGCTGAGTTCTGCGCGCTGCCTTTTGATCGCGCGATGAATAATTGGAAAAGGTGCCATCGGCGCTGTAATTGCCACGGGGAAATGAATGAACGAGTGCGGAGTGCCGACCGGGCGAAACGGTATACATACTGGGTGGTCGGCCTGATTTCGGTGCCGGCATTATCTTCGTCGACCGTTCAATAATGCGGGAGAGTGTCTGAGAAAATGTTTGCTGGGACAGAATTGTTGTAAAGAAAATTTGTGCCGGTGTATGTAGACAGGTGTAATTGTAGCTGCTTGACTCATTTTTCAAAATCGTCCTGTCTATGTGATAGTTGATGTTAGGAGTGTCAATGAATTGTTGCAATAGATATTACAATAGGCATAGTTTATGAGTAACCTTTTGAAAATTTTACTGACTACATCATGTAATTTAATGTTACAGGTGCCAAACAAGTCTGCTGCTTTTGCATCGCACAACGTATAATTCGAAAAGGTCGTCGCAGAAGCACAAATTCTGTCAGCGCGTTCACTGGCACAGTATTTGAGCCGTGTAAAGAGACGTGACGCTAGGTTTACATGCGGTAAGTGACCGTAAGTGACGATTCATGAAATGAATCGTCCATTAAATTGCGTGTAACCATCGGGGCCTGTACATCGGATAGATCTGCATGGGTTTGATTTGACAGCAGCGAACGAACTTTGTCGGCGAAAACAGAGAAATCCGCGCGAACACATTTTTGGTCTGTCACTTTGAACATGTTCATTACAATTGATGTCGCCCATTGCGTCCTACTTCACACCTCAGATTTTACCATTTGTTCGATAACGCCACAAATTAGCAGCAGCGATTTATATTGAATCGGAGTAAACTGATGAACACCGAAGGCTTTAGTCGAATTAATTTCGGCACACGACTCTACACGCAAGAAATGGAACGGGCTTTATTATTTGACGAACGGGGGCGAGTGCGCGAAATAGGAGAGAGAGACGGAAACTATATGAGAGAAAGACATTACGCCGCAATGCGAAGTCGAAAATCGAGTTCGTGACAATTCTGACACGTTCCAACGCCCAAGTCCACATACGTGAGCAAACTCGTGTCACGCCGACACATCTGGCAGCTGCAGTTTTAGTCGCGGCAAATCGTATTTCGTCGTAAGCGGCATTTATAATTTCATGTCGACGCGGCGTCGGAAACGTCACAAAGTTCCTTACCGCCGCGGTCAATCCCGCGGCAATTTTTTTTCCCCTCCCACCAAACCGTCCGCCCGTAATTCCGAACAAAAGCGCAATTGTTCGCGCAACCAGCGCCCACGCGAAATTTAATCTCCCACGAGCAAGCGCGAACGCTTTCGAACGAAAAGGCGAAAAAAAAACAACACAGCCAACTTCCTCGCGTAACGTAACACTTTGCGTAAAAATAAACTCGGAACAACGCGTTACCGCGAATTACTCCGAAAGAGGGTCTACTGATAACATCAAAGGATGAGAGTCAATTAGCGTCGGCTCCGATTACCATGCACCCTTTTACCGGGGCTCTTGCGTCGAATTCCCAGCGAAATCTCACCCCTCAGGTCCGCGAACAATGCCACACGGTTCCTCATGCATATATAAAGAGTGGTAACGGCGGCGGGCAAACTTACTCGTCCGAGTCGCTCGACGTATGATAAAGGTTGAAATCCTGGAAGATAACCTGCACCCTCTCCTTGCCCCTTCCCTGAAAATCGTATCTACAGTGTGCCCTCGGCGAGTATGGGTTGGGGTAAGCCGGCGACGTGACCACTCCCGTTTTTGTCAAGTCACTATTGAAGACGACGTCGCACGATGACGCTGCAAGCAGAAAATATGCGAGAAGAACGATTAATTAGCAGCTCAATATCGGCTGGGTAACGCGTGTAGGGAAAGAAGGGGAATTCGAACAGATTTTGTGCGCTTTCAGCTTCTACTCTCGATCTGGTCGTTTTATTTCCATCTGAATAGATCGGGAACGTTAGCGCATAAATGATCTTTGCGATGTTTCGTAATAGTAGTTATTTTAAGGATTTATTTAGAAATTATCGTATTTAGTAGCAATCTACTGAAATTAACGAACGGAAGGAACAGTAATGCACGCGTTTCTTGACTTCGCTTGTAAAATATTCTACTTAAACCTACATTTTATTGCTCTCATTTTCTCCTCTTTCTTCCTTTTCTCACCTCTCCTTCTTTCATATTTTCCTTTTTCTATCTTCTCTCTTTCTCACTCTCTCACTCAAGCCTGTCTCCATCTCACTCGTTCAGGACTTTAATTCAACGGTCCACGTGCTTCTTTCGTCGTCTTAATTTGTTACGTCGCGATATAACGTATCGCGGAAGTGAAAAACGTTCGAGGATTCCGCCGACCCGACGTAATAAATTATGCCGCGCGCTCGCCTTGCGGGCGCAGAATGGACGCGAGAACGGGAGAGAGGAAGTAGATAAGACGTAGATGTATGCGTAGACGGCGCGATCTATGTGTTACCTAGATGTCCTGATTTTCTGCACTTCGAAATACCTCGGAATATCTCGGCACAGTCTAGCTCGTTAGAATTTTCGTACACACAATATCATAAATCGCGCATGCAGACACTTTGATCTTTTCATTTCTAAACGTCCGAACGTCAGAAAGATGCAGCGTGTCGTTTGGTCGCGTTGTCGCTGTAATTCTAAGCAGAACTTCCTGATTCGATTATCCGACCGCGGAATCTCGAAAAGAGTGACTCGTTGAACGTCAGAATATTTAGCCGAACGTCAGTCAGCGCGATGGTGAACGCAAACTGCGCCGTGGCGAGACTCGCAACAAAATCGGAAGAGCGTCTCGCAGGCGCGGAAATTACGCTTGCCGGAATATACCGGAGTGCATCCTTTCAGGGTTAAAGGCAGGAATACATCATCTCACGCTCCCCGTTTATTGCTTCCCCCCCACCCCCCACTCTCGCTTCGCGGCCTCTGGGACGCTCAGACGCGCACCTTTCCAGGGCTAAAATTACGATTTTACAATGCTCCCAGGTAGATTGCATCCCCCGCGGTTCTTCTTCCAACCTTCCCCCTTCCACCCCCACTCCTTTTTGAAGTTCTGTCTTTCTTCCACCGACACGACTTTGCTTCCTCTTCATCCCTGAGCGCGCGCGCGCGCGCCTACGCGATTATTAATCTTCCTCTCTACGCGATTCTCGCTCTGAATCGCGTGGAGAGAGTTACGCTTCCGGGTTGCTGGAGAATCGCGCAAAGTACCGTGAGGCAAGCCACTTTTCGTCATTAGAGCACATTTCGGCATCCCCATGCTTCGTGCGGATGTATATTTCGCTTTGGTGGTTGGCACGGTACGCGCTACGCCCATCTGCTGGGTTAGGCTTCCCATCCTTTTCGAAAAGCGAAAATCTCTTTTTCACATGCAAGTGCATATAAGGTAAGGTGGCGGTTATTGGAGCAAAATCGTGTGTGTATGTTAGAAACCGTTTATCACGTCACGCAGTAAGTATTACTAACTCTGGAGTCCAAAATTTTCTTATAACATCATAAAGGTTTGCAATTGTGCTCACAGTAATTGACAATGGTAATGGGGCTTCAGAACCGTGGAAAATTATAAACCGTCATGATCGAGAAAGGGTAAAAAAAGTTCAAAATTTAACATTAACATCTAATTTAACATTTTGAAGAATGAATATGTGTGTAATTGAAGAGCCGCCGAATTAACGGAACGTCAAAGCAAAGCAAGAAACAAAATACAAAAGTGAGAGATTGACACAGAGAAAGAGCGATGAAGAAAAAGAGAGCGAGACGCAAGGATAGGGAAAATGATAGGGAGAATAGAGAAAATAGAAATATGGAATGAGGAACATGGAGGGAAAAGGAGCCGTAAGCCGCAGCGTAGATAAACAACCGCGCCTATTTGCACGGTCGTAAGTCTGACGACATAAACGTGACCTAACTTCGGTTGGCTGTCATCTCGGAGACGAGTACCCGGCGTGTACAGCCTGTTTCAGAGCTCTCTGCCGCATTTGACAGATGATTCCGTGATAAGGGAACGCGGATGTTTAGATAGCCGCCGGTACGACTTTGTTTCCGCAAGGAGATTGAGCCGAGTTGCGTCGAGTTTCAGCGCCTCTCATGTTATGTCTTGCCCCTGAATTGTAATAAGAACATCTAATGCCGGATCCAGGCTGACGTTCGCAAGCTGCTTGCCAGATCCGGGCTCGATGTGATGTTGTCTCTGTGCTCGAACACATCTGGCTTTTGTGTACGCGTAAGAGACTCGTATTGCTTCTTTATATGTAAGTATAAATTCGGATTTAATGGACGAAACAAAAAAAAGAAGGTTCTTCACCTCCGAAAAAATTTGCATATTTCCGAAACTATCGAGAGTTCAGCCACCATCCTGTATCTCGTGTGTTCATTCGAATGAACAAAAAAAGTTTGATTGAGGATAATTTGCGTGTAACGTTATGTGGTCCCGTATATGGCATATCAATTTTCTATGGGCGAGCTAGTTTACTTGTGAAACATAATAAAACGGGTTCCGTGTGTTAGGGATTGAGGAACATTATACGCGTACGTCGTCTCGTGCCTACTTTGCCGAACGAATGTCCCGGGGAAGCGAAGGAGACGGTAAGAGGTAAGAGGGATGGAAAAGTAGCGAGCCGAACATTCGGAACTTTCCTCGTCGAGCTCGTTTCGAAAGTCTTCTCGCGTTCCAGATATCGCCGCGTAATGTCGAGAGTTCCGCCGAACGTTCGTCGTTAATAAAGTAAGCGAGTAGTCGAGGTTTCAGAAAGAGTCCGGAGATCCTTAAGATCGTTGCCTGTCCGTCTCGAAGGAATCTGTACTGCTGTCTCTTTCTTTGCGTTCGGAGGGGGTGGGATCGAAGAATGATGGTCGTTAACGTCGAACGAAGAAGGATTTTATAGGGGGTGGATTGGTAACATTTTCTCAGCGTTATTATAATACATGTTGTCAATTTGAAACGGAGTATTTCGGGGAAACTTTGCGTTGCGTTCAAAATAGATGTCTGAGGATACAACTATGTTTTAATGAACGAATGAAGTGTGAAGAGAGTGGAACGGGTTGTAGGGAGTGAAACAGATCGACTTCTAAGTCTAGGAACGGCTGTGGAACTAATATCGTAAAATTGAATGCAATGTTAAGTACGGTTAACGCGACATTGTGTGGCGAGGGGTTCTGAATCGAGCTATAGCGTCACACTAGAAGGTAGGTGTCAAATAGAATGGCGTATAGTAAACGCCGACGCATATTTTATGTTTGCTCCGTTGTTTTGAATGGACCTGTAGAATGGTGTTCTACACTTTCAATCATATTTTGCTATTTCAAAATTCTTTAAACAATTCAATTTTTATTAACACTTAAAATTAGTATTTATCGTTCATCGACACCCATAAACAATTATTAAGAAATAACATAAAAATCGTCGTATATCGGTGTCGGACAAATTTGAAAATACCTTGCATCATTTCAAGATTTTCCAAGCTGCTATTCGTAAGAAAGCCTAAAAACAAGCATCAATCTTCCGGTTTTCAGTTTGAACAATTTGACATTCGCTTCTCTGTATCGTTCGTCCTGGCTGATCAAAAATCGTTGCCCGGTTCGGGCACAATATGAGACCCGGAAAGTCTCCCTACCACTCTGCGGGTTCGTAGCTGGCCAGAATTCGATAGAACTGTCATTTGGCGACGACCACCGGGCTCTCCGTCCCGCTGGCTTAAAACCGCCAATATAAAGGCGGAGAGTGGTTCTTATCGAATTTGTGAAAAGTAACGTAATATCCCCGGCGCAGGAATAACGCGCGCGCCCGCCACTTTTCTCGTCACGAAAATTTATCTCCGATTCCTTCTTTGCCCGTCCTTTCGAGCACACACAGTTACGTAAAGGAATAACGGACACACCTTCACTCGCACGTACCAACGAGGGAACGACGACTTCCTCGATGTCGTCAGTCGTAGAGCAGTTCTCCCGTATAGACACTTTAATACCGCGAGAATGTAATTGCCGAGCTCTCTCGGAATCGGAAGAGTCTCGTCAAAAGTCCTTTCGTGACCAATGTTGATTTAACTTTATCGTCGAGATTTAAGTGCAGGATGTGACGATATTCGATGGGGTTCGACGACAGATTTTAATGGTGCGTCGACGTTCGCAGGTCCGCGACTTTGCAATCTGGCCTACAGTTTTCTATTGTACTCAAATCATTCAGTCCGTCCTGCTTTCCGGATTCTCGAATAATACTTGAAGCGTTCGCGGTGTCGTCCACGTCGTGGCATGTAACTTTTCTACGTGTTTCGTGCAGTGTATATCGTTAAGGAAATCGTCTTAGCTTGTGCATTGCTGTACGGAATCTACCTGGCGATAGTAATTTCATTCAAAACGGCATCGCTTAAGCTGAAGATCGTTCCATGAATATCTCTCTACGTTCGTGTCCCTTGTGTATCTTACGTTTAACTACCGTTATAGCGTCAGCCGGCACGATAAAGATTAACGCCAGAAGGCGGGCGCACCTCAGAACAACTCGACAGGGATTTAATGTGCAGGAGCCAAAAGGACGCTGCATCTCTTGGCGACGGGCGTGCATTATAAGCCGGGTCATGAATGTTGTATGAGTGTTTGGACCCGGGGAGTTTTACAAGCGACCTCTTATTTCAAACTCCGCGCCGCTATCGGCATATTGAGAATATTGTTCGCGGGCTGTTCTTCACTTTCAAAGGGTTGTCGAACGGTGGGTTGGAAGAAAACGACTAAATATGCGATAGGGGTGAAAAAGCTGCGAGAAGAGATAAAAAGAAGAAGGGGGCGAAGAAGAGAAGAAGAGAATACTCTGTTTGAAGAAAGATTAGGAAGCGTAGACACATCTTTCTTTACAAGCGTCCGTTGCGACGTCCGTGCCGCTATCAGCATAATCATCAGAATATCGCTCGCGGCCCTCACGATCCGTCGTTTCTCCTCGAAATTCCGTCTTGCACCACGAGAAATTGTCTTCTCGCCCCCCTTTATCGGCTTTCCTCCCTTGCCGGACGCGGCCTGGAAATATCGACGGAAACGTCTTAGACACCTAATCAAGATGAAATCGTGACCGGCCCAGACGCGCTTCCGACTGGTCGTTTTCTTCTCTTCCACCTGCAGGAGGAATTATTTTTACGGTCTCATTCGCGGGGCTTGTTTGTTCTGTTCCGCTTTTCTTCTCTTTTTCTCGGCCGCACTCTCTCTCTCTCTCTCTCTCTCTCTCTCTGTATATATATATATTCGTACACGGTGCGGCGGCTTTCGGAGGCCGATTCAAGCTCGCCTCAACTTTGAACGGGCTCCTTCGATAACCCGGTTATCGGCCTTTTCTCTGATTTTCCGCGATTAAGGCGCGCCTCCGCTTCGTTAGCGCTTGATTCCTACTCGAGAGCGAACGCATTATTGAGACTGGGAAACGTGCAATATGCCGTGCGCTCGCGCGCGAACGGTGGTCAACAACGGCCAATGGTGCTTGAATCGTTGGGCACTTCGTTAAGCCGGACAATGGATTCGCTGGAGGAAAGTACGTATGACTTGGCGGTGGAGGGCAGCGAAAACTATGCGAAATGCGGGGGTTCTTGGTTTGAACGGTCCGAACTGCGTTAACGCGGATGGAAATTCTTTTTGCATTGACGAGCCGTGCGATAATTTATTATTTATACGTGATTTGATTGGGCAAATGGTGAAGCTTTGCGTACTGAGAAAAGAAGGTTTTTGTACTTTTGAATATGGAATTATGCTAGCACGATAGCTATGCTTAGGTTGTATTTGCAGCAACTGGATTCTGAAATACAAATTCGTGCAGTTGGAATACTGCAGGGTCTGCCAGCCTGAGAATAAATAGAATTAAACGATTGTCAAATCGAAAAATGATAATACTTGTTTTCCGGGAAAAAATTAAATCTTTTTCGAATATAAAGCTTCCACTTTGTAATATGCGCATGTTATAAATCATGACACGTGTCCCGTGCACGCATCTCTCGCAGAATAAAATTTTGTTTTAATATCCTCTTTGTGGTGTACAATGCGTAATTGCTGGCGTAAAACTTTCAAAGCAGCCTATAACATCACACAGTCAATTTTTGTTGTTAATTTTCAATTGTTCTTCGATCAGAAAGTTCAGCATTTAAATCTCAACATTAAAAGCATAATTTTACACGCTCGGCGCGAGTTATCTCGGAAGTATGAAAAACGCTAGACTCTGTTCAGACCCATCGCACAGCATAATTGTTTCAACGTACGCACACGTTAAATTCATAAAACGAGCCGGAAATGAACGTGAGCACGATCGATGGCCGTCACCACTGTATCGGATACGAATAGCCATATTCATAAATATGAATGGCTATCATGCACACTATCGATATGAATAGTCACGCCGATGGCAAACAATCGAACACCCACGCAGTCCTTGCACGACACTGCTCCGATCAGCGTTCGCACCTCTCTTTATTCCCACAATATGATTTCTCGCCATCGGGCTAGACGCCACTGTCACCGGTGCCACTCAGGTTGGCAACGACAACGACAACGGTGCGTTGCGACGACGTCGTTGTTCCATTAAAGCGCGCAACGTCACATCAAGGTGGAAAACTTTTTATGCACGCCGAGCATGAGATAAAAAGGGAGGCGGAACCTGTGCACGGCTTGTCGCCACTGTCTATTGATTGATCGATTCAACTCCTGACAGCCCTTCGCGCCTACTCTACCGAACTCCCGACCCCTCCCGCTTACCGACATTTCATTCTGGCCCGCCCTTCGCTGCCGGAACGTTCCCCAAATCGCGAAATTGAAAGTTTCCAGCAGTGAAAGTCGTCGAGTCGAATATTGCGAGGCCGCGAGCGGCACAATTCAAAGTTCCACGATCGCCCAGTGGCCATCGTCCGTCCGACAGTTATGAAACATTTTCCGGCCTTGCAACGACTCACAGGACGCATCGATCAAAGGTTTATTTGGCGCTGGCATAATTAATTGGCATACGATCGATCGACTCACGCCTCCTTCTCCTTTCGCACCCTCTCATTCTTTCCGCCCTGCGACGATCTAACGCGCGTCCTTTAATTTCGTATTTCGTCGTCGCCTTCCGTGAAATATCGCCGACTACCATTAACAATGGCCGACCTCACCGACGCCATAACGAAGTGCAGTCTTGAGTAGGGCATTGATTACCGAAGCGATTGTCTTTCATCAAGGCTAACAGGGTAGCCCAGAGTTCAGAGTGGGGGAGGGCGTGTTTCAATAGGCGCGCGGCTTGCTTAATGACCGAGTAATAAATTAACGCGTCTTATGCCGGCGGATCCTGGAATCATTGTAGCACACCCGGTAGAAGAGTATCGGCGAACAATAGTCGCGGTTAATCCGAAGCAATAAGGTGAGAATGAGACTCGGTCCCTTGTTAAACCCGGTCTCAGGCATATTGATTGCCACCCACGACCGACTGCGCTGGCAAGTAAGTTGCCGGAAGACTGTTATTCCGTTTCCGTGCCGCAGACGCAGAAATCGGGACTCGCGACGCTGCCTGGCATCGTCGTATACCTCGCCACTTGCCAGAGTTTCTGACACCTCATTGTGCACGCCTTCCTCCTGCGGATGCGATAGCGACGCCCTGACAGTTTTTCAATGCCGAAGTTAACCCTTCCGTGCATCGCGTGCGTCTACGAGCGAATATTGCGTCATTGAAATCGATTCCTGATACTACGGCTATTAAGCGCGCTTCAATCATTGTCTGCGAGATGTCGAATACGTCACGTTATCGCTTTTCGACAGTAGGTAATCTGTAAGTCACGATAAGGGCGGATTTTGTTATAACGGTGATTCAGTATTTCGTTCCATGATAATCGACGGCTTTTCGTATGTCGGCGCGTTTTTAGGATTAATTGCGCGTTGCGAGAGTCGACGATCGAATGTCACGAATTCGGGGAGCGTTATCGACGAGCCGAAGAATAGCGTTGAAATTGGTATTGTTAAACGTGGGCTTCCAGTTTCCAGCCGGGCAACATTACTGATATCACAGTCATTTCATTATTTAATTTCCCACAAAGAACGTACTCGCATTTGCTCATCGCGGCGGGATGGTTATTGGCACGGTAGGAAGTATATTCTCGTTTATCACAGAAGAGGGAAATCAGTCAAAACCACGGGAGAAAGCGCGGCGCATGTACTTCCAAAGTATAAAATACAAATAAAATAGAAACGAATGGCCGACAGTGCGCGCTACAGTCTGGAACGGCAAACGGCAGGGCAGGATGTAGTGCATAAAGCAAATTACGATGAGTGACAATGGGCAAGAAATCACGGTGGGGGATGAGCGAAAAGTAAAGCAGAATCAGTGGCAGGGTGTGTACGACGTAAAGGCGGTGTCTGTTTAATATTTAATACCCACCCCCCTTCGGCCATCCATATTAATCCTACGCGCCACGTCACGTGCCCGTCGTATTTTCGGCCTGCGCGCCGACGAAAAACCGCACCGCTATCGACTTTTGAACACCGCTTATAACTGAAGCGAAATAATGGGGAACGGTGGAAAAGAGACGCTCCGAGCGTTGAAAGAGGCGGGTGGCAGGGGAGGAGGGCAAACGTTTTAATTTGCATTCATGAGCCGTCCCTCTCAAAATTCTTAGAGCCACCCAAGTATTCCAGCTACGTCTTTCTCTCTCTCTCTGTCTCTCTCTCTCTCTCTCTCTCTCTCTCTCTCTCTCTATCCATCGTCCTCGCTCTTTCTCGAGCTTGCTCATTCGCATGCGGTTATATCTGCCACGAGAACGAATTCACTTATGGTGATCAATCCTTCCTTCGTGCGCGATAATGTACGGCGAGGCGTCCGTTCGATGTATCCGCAAGATTAACTCGGTCGATGATTGCCCGAACAGAGCCACTCGCCACTCGCTGGCCAATTATGGCCAACGCTTATATAAAGGAACAGGAAAATATTCGCTGTCGGTGTCACTCCGGAGCGTATCGTCCGTGGCAAATGTATTCCTGGCACTTTAGTGGCACGATTCCAGCGTCTTTTATATTTCATCGCGCCTGCCACTCACTTACTTGCTCTAACCGTTTCTCGTCCTCTCTTCTCCGAGAGGCTGTTTTCCATCTCTCGATCTTCCCGTTTCTCCTTTGCCTGTCTCGTCCGTCGCACCTTCCGATTCTCTCGTCTTTATTCCGCACAGTGGGCTGCAAGACGAAGCTTATTTACCTATTAATCGTCCTTGATATTTCATCGTCACGGATCTTTTGAGGTATACCATGACGTATTATTAAGGCGAGAAGGTCTGTTTTATCAGCTTCCTCCCTTGTTGGTTCTTTTCGATCTCGTCGGATTTTACTTATGCCCTCCTTTATTTTCTTCACTTTTGCCGGTTTCCAATTCTCTCCCGCCTCCCGCATTCTGCCCGAAACTTTTTCTGACAAATTCGAGCGTATCTTGGCCAGCGTGGGCGAGGGCACTTAATTCATAACACAAAGAGCGAACTCTCCGCTCTTGCAGCTTCTCGTTCGGGACCGCAATTGCGAGAGTATGACGTTAGTTGTTCGCACAGGCAGGGATGTGCGGTTACTCGATATGTTCTGCGTACCTAGCCCAATATGAGTACTTGCCAGCGGCAGAGAGCAATGAGCGAAATACTTTGATAATATCATTAATTTCCACTTAAATTATTCTAATTTCACAGCCACGCTCGGCCCCGGGAAATAATAGCTTCCGCCATGTGTGGATGGGTAGGAGTCGAAAACGTACGGATTTCGTAATTAAAGTGCTTTCTGGCGAACCAATGGGAAATGAAAAGCAATCTGAATGCTTGAAAAACGCTGTTATAATAGAACAATTTAATGATGCGCGGCTTTGGTTAATGTTCACCAAGTTCTAGAAATCACCCAGCGAAGTAGTATTGGATTTAATTTTGCTAATATATGATGTAATTGACTCTATTTGCTTTGTCCACAGCATTATCAGCGTGGAACGAATAAATTATGAAATCATGAGTAATCGCTCAGAAACAATCTGCTGCACACAGCAACGCGGTGGGTGTATAAAATGCGGTCGGTCTCACAAAAGATCCAACCTTTCGCGGTATTCCAGAATTCGACCGATCTTTTGAACGTCCAACACCGAAATTCCGCAGGATAGAACGGCTTAATCGCTCGCACCGTCGGAAATCAACTGAAACGTGCGCCCGTCTTACGCGTGAAAAAGCAGAACTTTGAAAGGCTCTGTTACCCATGTAAACTCCGTTAAAAGCCGTTCCCTCTCTTTCCGTCTCTAAAACCGTACCTTTTTCCCTAGCCCGTTCCCTCCCAGTTTGCAGAACTCTCGTTTAACGGCGAGGAATTGCACGTCGTCGGTGCAACAACGTAACGCGCATTATCCCGTCGGAATAGTTTTAAGCTCGTTTCGCCGGCCGTGGCGGAGTGTGTATATCCGCAATCTGCCACCGTCGGCGTCGGCGTCGGCGTCGGCGTCGGCAAGTGGTCACTTGAGGCGAAAAGGTTTTGCGAAGGCAGGTGCGGATGGGCCGAGATAGCGCAGTCGGACTTAACGTTTCGAATCCGTTTTGGGTGCGTAGAAGCGACCGGTCGGGCCCGGGCCGCGCAAAACCGACGCTCGCCGAGGACAGCGCGGCGCTCGGCCACAATTGCGGATTTCCTAATTAAACAGCACATTTAGCCGGGGACAACCGAGTCGGCAGCCGCCGGGCCGGCGGTATTAATAATTTACCGGCAAACTTTGCTGGAAATTAATTTGAACGCCATTTGCGAGTCGCGTCTTGGCGGTAAGTCCCGTCCCAACTCCGTAGATTTAAGCAAGCCCACTCCCCTGCTCGTCCTGCGAAAGCGACCCTCCTCAGCCACCCCCTCGCCGGCACCTTTTCGCGAGCCAGCACGACGACCCACACGCCTGCCGCTTCTTCTTCGACCCCTGTCGCCATCCCGCATATCCGGCCCTCACTCAGCAGAATTCGTACGGCGGAAATAAGGGAGGATTTCCCGTGCGGATAATGTACGCTCATATTTTCTTCCGCGCCCCTGCCCCGCGGTAATTCATCGCGTTTGAATGCGATGGCCGATGTATAGTTGGCGCGGCTCGCTTCCGCGAGCAAGTATTTGTTTTGGTGGAGATGCCTCGGCGAAAAATAGAATAGTGTGCTGTGTGTATCACCGTTCGGAAACGGGGCTTGTATAGTACGTTGCCCGTGCCCGCTGCAGCTGTAATGCAGCTACTGCGCGATAAACTACAGTGCGCCGCGGTATAATACGGAGTAATGTAATGCGGCAAAATGTATTCCGGTATAATACCGTCGTATAATGTTAACCTATTACGCTGGGGTGGAGGGAGGGGGATTTTATTAGATGCAGATATGCCGATTTGAATATTGACGTCGATACGTGCGTAGCTCGAGGGCGGGCTGTTTTGTTTAAACGTCTTGTTTTATTCAAATTTGCCGTATGCATCACGTGCCTTTATTTGCTGCGTGCACACGCCGACGGTATGTGTGATTTTCGAGAATGAATTCCGGCCGGTATGAACGTTGCTGTATAGTTTTGCCTGACATATTCTTCGCGTTGATTACGAATTGCGGAACACCCGGTATGCGGTGCGATGTAACGCGCAGTTCACTGAATGGTAGTTTGAGACAATAGAAGTAGTGTAAGAAAGTGCAATGCAGTTGTGAGAAGGATGGGGGGTACTGTACAATAAACTGCGATCCGACACAATAAATGCACTTCAGTAGAAGGCGGCATAAAACACACGGCCATTACGGAAAAAGCGCATTTTATCAAATGCAGATATCCACCCCCTATATTCGGTCGGAAGCAGGGTGGATATTCCACTCGGATAATGTACATTCGCCTTTTCTTGCGCCGCGGCGTCGGCGATGTTATTCATCGTGGCGGAATACAGCTCGGCGCGATGGTCGAGTTTGGCGACAGAAGTTCCCGTATCATCGGCACGCAAAACTTTCGGCCGCGCGTGGGGGGTGTCTGTTTTGCGGCAGCAGCCGCGCCGCCGTACAATACTGCGAATTTCAACCAACTTCTCATCATCGTTGCGGCTAACGATTTAGTTTCGGCGCGCTTTTTCGCTTCTGGTCCTGTGGCCGCGCGCGCGCATACGCGAATTGAACCCGGGCCAAAATACTTTTTTCGAGTAAAATTCGCGACGATGTTTCGTGCCGCAAAAATCGTCGGTTCGCGAAAGAGCGTAATAAAGCAGGGCTTGTTTAAGCATTGTTCGCGCTGCGCTGCGTGCATCGTGAGATAGAACGACAGCGGTTGCCTGAAATGCGTTTGTTCTGATTTTAATTGAACCCGGGTTCAACTTGTTTTGCAGTTTTGTTGTACATGCTGTTGTATTTCCTCCGACCCACCCATCGATCGTGAGCCCGAAGCAGACATATTTCTACGAGACAACTTCAGAGAGACATAAAAGACATGGTATGCATCGTTCAGTCTCAGCTCGAGGGCACGAGACGACTTGACGCGACGCTGAAGTATGGCCGCGCGAAACGTGGCGAAAGTGCTAATATCGTCGTTGTCGCCGTTCTCCCTCCCGCGCAACATATTCCGATTGACTCACGAGTCCTACACACCGCGGTATCTCGTTTAATAAACGCCGTAAAGTGCTCTTTAAAGCGCCCTTCCCTCTTCACCGCTCGGTCGAAAGAGGAAAAAGTAAAAAAGGAAATGGCCTGCACGGTCTAGGCTAGGAAAAGGTTATCATGGCCCAGCCGCCTCCGGCGCAGCAAGCGAGAGAAGCTCGTTTACCGCGCTCGCAGGCGTATTAATAGACCTTTGGTACACCGAAGGTTAAGCATACATTATTATTGCGCAAAGGTCAAAAGCACGTCCGGCGCGTGTCGAACGATTCTCGCTTCTTTATTACCGGCCCACGTTTCTCACCCTCGCGTGGCCTCGCGTCGGGCTACAGGCGGCTCGCGTTACTCCGGTGAGCGAAATAATGAAGCACGACTTTTCACGGTGAGAAAAAAAAAGGTGGTCGACTTTAAAAGACGTCGCGGCGCCGTAATTCTCGTCCGCGGGCGAGATCAGCTTTCGCGGCCACGATTCCGCCTCTTTCGTAACGCGAGTCCGATGCACCGGGGTCGTTCAATATGCACCCGCAGTCTGCTGTACGTGTCGCCACGTATGACATCAACATGGAGGATGAATCTTTTATTGAGATCCAATCACTGGATCCATCTAAAAAATCATACTGCGTATTCTACACTTTCGATGTCGTGATTATAAAATTATAAAGATGAAAAATCTTGAAAATCGTATCTCAGAGCCGATATTCGCGGAATAGCTCGATGTTCGTTTGAAAGATCGAAAGCGTAGGCCACCTAAAGCAGCCTCAAAATGACTGCCGCGCTCGTTACGATTTCCCGGGGACTTCTAACCGACCTCAGCCACCACCAGCGGCAATAAACGCGGCGATCAATGCTCGAATCCATCGAAGTCGTCAAAGAGAGAGAGAGAGAGAGCGCGTTTGACGTGACGGCGACGCTCGACGTTGCAAAGCGTCTCTCTCCCTCTCTGTGGCGCGGTTATTCTGCGAGATTGCCGAAGCGTGGTTATACCGTGGTTTTGTCGTCGCAGGATGAAGCCGTGGATCCGGATGCCGGGAAGAAACGAGGAGGAAACGAGGTGGAGCCCGGTGGAAGACGGACTGGGGTGTGGGGACGGGACGGGTAGGTTGCGCGACGGGTGCCAAAGAGGGTTGAGTAGGGTGAGTACGAAAGGGAGCGAGAGTGATAGGGCAAAGAGAAGCTGCGAATGAGAGGAAAGGGGAGCGGGGGACGGGAACGGGGGGTTACTTAACGCCGCTGCAAAATGAAACGGTAACTAATTCCGACTAGGGCGACTGATTTATCGCTCTCCGGCACTTGGTCGTCGCTCCTTTCGTGATTTCAAGATCGTCTCGGGCCGAAGTGCTCGGACTGCGTCCGCCTCCGGTGCGCTTCCCTTATTTTTCTGCGAACCGCTCGTTCCCCGTTCCGTCGTCGAGCCAAGAGTCGAATTATATTCCTCGTACAGGTGCACGGTGCAGTGTCGATGATGTAGGGGGCTAGGAAGGTCTCCTTGTTTTTTGTTGGCCGCCTTGTCGCCGGGACGTCTACGTCGGGGTCGTCTTTTAAGCGCGCGGCATCTTCTTTCTCGCGCGAATATTCTGATTGATACCGTTTTCAACGCTCGATCGCATTTCCATTAGCTGATGAGGTTGTCGGGCGCGAGGATGGGAGGAAGGGGCAGGCTGGTGGAGGAAAAAGCGAGCGTGTCAGGGGAGAGGAGCTCGAAGATGTGTCAAGGGAGAGTGGGCTGGAAGAAACAGAAAGATAAAGAACGAAAAAGAGATTGGGAGGAACTTTGAGCTGGTCGGCGCGAATCGAAGAATCGGAAGCGCCGTTAAATCGAATAAAATATTTAAAGGCCGTCGTTTTCTCCCCCATATTTCTCTGGCATACGGTATGCCCTCTGCGAGGTATCACGAATTTTCATGAATGATTCAGGCGTTCGGGTAAGCGCGCTTTTTCCTCGCAACCGGTCGACGTCGACTTCTTGTTTCAGCGTGCTAGTTCCTTCGTTCGTTTTACTTCGGCGTCTTATTTCGCTGACCCCTCTTCCCCCATCCCCCGAGATGAGCCACGGGAAACGAGAGATCCATCATCAAAGAGGAGTGCTTAGGTTGAGAAACGTCTATCAGGGGACCGATTAGCGACGATAAAGATCGCTGAGTGAATGGACCTTTCCGCTTCGCGAGTCCATTGTCCTCGACTTTTGACCATTTGCGGGCCGAATCTTCACTCTTCTTCAGTCTTACCGTCATCGTACTTTCTCGACTACACTATGATAATACTTTATAAAGTATGCTGCGACCTTGACGCTCCTGAAAATATTTCCGTTTCCAGTATTGTTCAGGATGTATATTTGTTTTCTACTCGAAACTGTCCAATTTCCAGTTGTGTCATTCGCAAACTGCGTTCTTCAATCTCCCGATGCACAGATTACAATATTCACGCACCATTTATTACAGTATTTTCTGGCGCATAATTATCTGTCTTTAGACTAGGAAGCACAGCGATTCATTCATAATACGGAATTATAAATGACACGTTACAACGATCACGAGTTATAACTTCGCTGTGTTTCAATGGCGTCTGCCGAAAGCAGCGATATTACAATTATACCAGAGGCATGCGATACGAAACTTTCCAATTGCGGCGCACTGCAACACGCGGGACGTAAAACTTGCTCGCGGATTACCCATGTTGCACGTAGTAACCCGTTATCGCGAAACGCTGTATTACAATCCGTTCGCACCACTTTTACGATCGATTATCCGATCAATCCATTTTTATTCGGCATTTTGTTTGTCGAGCTTGTGCTTCGTTCAGCAAACCTCAATAATGAAAAAGATACCCATCCGTACTCTGTTTTATTTTTAATTAATTTATCATTTTTTTATAACTCGATTAAATAAGAAGTCAAGAAATAATATACATAGAGTGTGAGGCGACTGTAGTCTATGAGAAGTATCTCGTGATCGTAAGGAATTACAGCGAGGTGGGATGAAATATAAATAAACGTTCTCGCGCTTCGTTAAATTTGCGCGTCACCTCACCAACCCCGGCAAGATTAATAAGAGAAGAACGACACTTTTCGGGTGCCGCGCGCTGCGTCGGGCCGCGATACAGACGGGCAAAAGTTGACGCGCGAGCACGGAAGTAACGAGTTATCCAATTAAAATCGGGCGGTTTCGCGTCAGTTAGTCAAGCGATAGGCGGACAAGGCAAGCGCGAAGGGATCAGCTCGCGGCGCAATTTAATTTCTCGTTTAATTGCTCTTTAATAGAAGTTGCGAAGTAGTGCGTTGCTAAATTACCCTGATGTAATATTTATACGCGGCAAAGTCAACGGTTAAAGTAATTTAACGAGTCGCGCGCTACCCCTCGTACTTCCACACGACTACTCGAGTTTCGACTTGTTACCATCCGCGAGATTGATCGGGCGCGGAAAGAGGAAAGATTAATCTTATCAGTAGCCGCGGCAGCACTTTGTATTACGAGCGAATTGACAATGTGTTCTGAAGTTCGGTATAACGTCGGCAAGCGAGGCTGTAATATCATGCGGAG
The DNA here is from genome assembly GCA_963942575.1 of Priocnemis perturbator. Lineage (NCBI taxonomy): Eukaryota > Metazoa > Arthropoda > Insecta > Hymenoptera > Pompilidae > Priocnemis > Priocnemis perturbator. The sequence goes on along the minus strand of OZ012643.1, from coordinate 20,475,402 downwards.
ATGTAGGTCGTGACAGGGAACGTTGCTCTTTGTTCTTTCGCGGATGTTACGCTAGAAAAATGTCTGAACGTACTCGTTACCGAAGTTGGCAAGATTCAAGAATAACTAATGTATTTATGTTCGCGCGGAACGGAGCTTAAGAGAAAGGTTAACACTCCGCCAGTCGTTTCGCCAGCCATAATTGTGTCTGCAATGAATAGTTACTGCGCACGGAAACGTCGTCATTTGTCGCACTATACTTACGCGCACATCACTTACTAGAATTTTATGCTGAAAACTAGCAGTCTCATTTTTTCACTACAACGAATGGTGGCGCAGTCGCAGGCGCATAACCTGTGCGCGTTATCATGAATATCCGCGAAATCGCGAAATCGTTTGCGTGTAAGCGTAACACACCGTGCAGGATGAGGACTTTGCCGTCACCGTAGCCGGATATTGAAATTTTCGCGAGGGGAAGCGCGTAGATTCACCTCGCGCTGCGCCGATGTATTAAGAGGATTAACACCGCCACTTCCCCTCCCATCGAATATTCCGCTTCATTTCCGAACTTGCCGAAAATGTAGCTGTCGCGTTTAATCACTCTTTAATAGGAGTTAGGTGAAGTAAAGCGTCGCCAAATTATCCCGATGTAACATTCACCGGCGCGCGAAGTAAGCGGATAAACAAGTTTAGGGCCCGCGGTTTGCTCGCGACTCGCCCCGACGAAGCGTAAGATCGATTGTTGCGTCGAACAACGTAATTATCCGCGATCCAGATTAAAGATCGATTCAGGCATATCGGTGATGTGTTAGTTCAACGTCGACGTTCTAACAGTTTCGCCCGTCTCGTTTCAGAGACGACTACTTAGGTGTATGTGTACGTCGACGTACGTGTGGTATCTTGAACTGGAAAGCTGCAAGACCTAATCATTGAATGGATAAGGAAATTTGCGGAGATTCTTGCAAGTAGGAGAAAATATTGATGCAGAGTGTTATGATGCGTCAGTAGTAATTAGTGAAATTGGTCAGACGATAGTGGTGAGTGTTGACGTTATATGATCAATACGAGCCCGATTTTTCTACCTGCGTATCCTGTCACGGCACGCCCTGAGAGGCTGAAAATGTATAAAAATAGACGATGGACAGAACGTATCTGAAAACTGTCGAAAAATAACGAAAGCATAGAGCGAAACAAAAGGTAGAACGTGTAAAAAATAAGGCAACGCCGACGCAATTTGTGCGGAAAAAATCGATCACTGGAAGATCCGCGCAGGGCGTAAACGTGTCAATCACCGCTGCAACGAGGATTTCGAAATGTCGTTCACGTTTTTGCGCAATGCGCGATTTTCTTGGCAATTTTTTAATTTCGACTCGTTACGCTCCGAGTGGAGCAATTAACCGCGGCGCAGGTTTATGTCGAATTTTCCGATTTCGGGAATAAGAACGGTACAGCGTTCGTGCACATCGATACTTTGAAATACACAAAAACTGTAATTGGTCCATCGCGTGTCGGGTCTTTTAATTGGCCTGAAAATTACAGAATATTTTCGAAATCGGCATAATTGGGAAGCTAAATTGATTACCGTGAAAGCGCATCGAGTATCCCCCTCGACACACTGGAAACGGAAATCAGGACAAATAAAGATCGTGTGACTCGAGTGTAATTCATGCGCGTAATAGTGCTTCGTGAAACGTAACGCCAGAATCAACGTGTTAATTATCTTCATCGCGAGAACGGTATTTTCCTAAATTCGCTTCGTAGAACTCGCGGCCATAAGTACGTAGTGCCCTGTGAATCGTTGTTTGCTTGCAAACAGTATCGTGGGAAATTAAATGAAAAAAAAAAAGAAAATAGTAGGATGTGTTAGAAATGTCATTTTCTTTTTTATCTCAGCGTACATACTCGCGGAGGACCAGAGGTAGAGAAGAGAAATCGGGCATGAAATGGTAGAGCCGAATAAATTCACGGGAATATACATACATACATATAGATGTAATATGCATGCGGCACGCGTATTGGATTACGCTCAGCTTAAATACCGCGAGTGGAGCAAGGTAATTGTCGCAGCCGCGGCGAGTGGAAAATTCCGCTAAATTCTGCGACGCACTCGCGGCAACGTCGTTTCGCGCGAATTCCCGAACTGGAGCGTCATACTAAGCGAGCTCGGCCTTAGAAGCGCGTTTCGCTGCCAGCCGCACGCCAGAAGCCACGATAACCGGATTCTGAGTCGACTGCGGACGACGGAGCCATTCCTCAACGACGAGCCCTCCCGCCCTCTCGACTGTGTTTATTTTTTCCTCAGCCACGCTCTCGCACTTTCGCATCCCTTTCGGACCGACGCGAGAGACGATCGGTAATCGTGACAGCCGATCGTTCTTCGGAAGACAACGTGTTTCCTGTCTCGTCGAATTCTGCTTTCTCTCCTTTTTCAGCCTCTTTCTGTCCCTCTCTCTCTCTTTCTCTCTCTCCCTTCCCCGTTCGCAATGCTGCGGACGTTTTCCCAGCTCTCCACCGTTATTCTTTCGTCCTCATACTTGGCCGTCTTTTTTCGAAGAAGCAGGTGGCAATGATTAACGCGCGCGCCGAGTGTCCGCCGAAACGTGAAATTTCGCGGCTGCCCGCAGGATTCTGGGAATCCGAGGAATTCTTGCTGGGCCGAGGGTGAGAGTCTGGTCGTTCATCATGCGAATACTCGCGCCAAGATGAAGAGACAGGAGGTTGGTTGAGGAAGTGAGACGAGCAGAATGAAGAGGGACAGGGACAGGGTATAGTCACTACGTTTCCTAGGGGCGGCAGAAGAAGCTGGCAATTAGATGTTATTTTTCCTAGGGCGAGTCTGTAGAAGTTTTCTCAGGGCGACGTCCGGCTGTGACAGGAGTCGGTCGCAATGCGACGAGTCGCGTTTTCTTTCGATCACTTTCTTCCTGCTCCGAATCGTCATATATCTCTCCCTGTCTTCCATTGTCATACATTTTGTAAATGCATCCAGCGCACGGTTTACGTATTCATAATTTCCCTCTACAACAGCGCTCCTTTGCACAGTGGGTATAATAAGCCAGACGATTACGTAACGTTTCCAAGTAAATTCGTTTTGAGCGAAGTGCGAGAAGAAGCTTTAATGACATTGTCTCTCGGCGAAACATTCGAAACGCCCGCGTATACGCAAGCGATCGTTGATACGCGCTTAACGGTAAACGAACGAAAGGCCGCAACGGATCTTTTCCACCCCCAACAGGCAGACAAAAGTTGCGCTCAAAGCTAGCGTAAACATTAGGAAGCATTAGACAAAGCATTCTCCACCCGGCCTCTTCCACTCGCTCTCCCATCCTTTCAATTGCACAGCAGCAACTACCGTAACGTGTCGCGCTAATTCCACTGTTCCGTCCCGCATGCAAAGAGCTTTTGTGCGCGGGGTGCGATACGAGCGCTCATCAAAAGGGATCATCGGGGGTGTATTTGACGATGGGTATACGACATCATTATTTTTGCTCCCCATTAATCCGACCCGACGCCAGCCCACGCACTCGTTCGCGTTTTCCTATTGCCCGCTGCCTCTCCCGGTCCGACAGTAAATATGATGCTATTTGGATTACCGAAAACAGCCATGGAAAATCGTTCGCCTTCGGTCGACAATGCCGTTTCAAATCGAGCGACGCCGACGTCGTCGTCGCAACGGCGCGCGATTATTCGGAACGAAATAATCCCGTCATTGGGAGCGAGCCTTTCGGAATACGGCGCGAATGGTCGTACGAATATTCCGCGGGAATGGGAGGGTCGTTTCGATAATTTCCCAGACGACCCGCCCTTTTCCTTTTTCCCTCGCGCACCACCCTAAAGACGGTCGGCGATTTTCTCCACTTTTTTTTATTCCCCTTCTCGCCGGTCGTCCGGGTTTATGTCCCGGAAGGAATCGTCGCAGACGTTCTGTATTCGAAACTTGAATGACTAGAGATTTTTTTCTGTTTACCGCGTAAACAGGTTCAGGTACAGATTTCGACAGAATTGTCTCTCTGTTTTTATCCCTCGTTTTGTCTCTATCGCGGGAATATTGAGAAGGCAGAGCATCGGATTTGCTAACACCCTCTCGGCCTGGACGCGTTCGAATATGCTAGACTTTTTCGAAATTGCGAATTTTTCCGTCGAACTGCGATGAGCGAATAAAGTTTATTGAAAGTCAATTCGATTATTTTCTCTGGTAAATATATTACCGCGGAATTTGTTGCAAATTCAACGTTATTTAGAGGTGTCTTATAAATGTTATAACGCGAAACAAGGCTAATGCGTGCAAGCTGCGTTAATACGTTATGAAAATACGGGCTCATAAATAAAATGCGCTGTATAGGTTTAAATATAAATCCACGGTGCATGCAGATTGATGGAGAGCGGAAACGCCCGCGACACAGGAATAAAGCCCGAACTGATCAAGAATAATTTCGACGGCAATCCTTCACCGAGCGCAGACGTATAACGTGCGAGGACCCCCCGTGATTCATACATTCCGCCCGGCGAGCGGCCGTAATAAAATATCAAAGCTCTGTCACGTTTCCGATCGTGCGTAAACGCGTTGCAAACGTATCGATTCACCGTCGTAAAATATCGCTTTCGAAACGTCCATTAAGTTCCGTGCAAGTCGATAGAATGAACTTGGATTTTAACAAACGCAAAACGTTTCCAGTGAGATTCGTTAAAACAAGTGTGAACCAACAGAAACGCCTGACACACACAAAGTGTACAGCTGCGCAACACATAAAAGCATATAAGCTATCGGCCTAAAACCTAAAATATTACTCCGTTTCTCATGGATGAAACGAAATTCAACGACGAATTGAAATTCGGCAAGAGAAGACATCGAACCGCGAACCGTCTCGACGGTCCAACGAAAACTGAAGCCCAGGTCCAGGGTCGTTCGGTAATGAGAAATTCTAATTTCCTCGCTCGGCAACGGCCTTCTTTTCCCGATAACCGAGCGCTTCATAATTTAATCGGCGAATTGGGGCCAGGCTAAGATGCTTAAAAGTGTAACGCAGACGCGAACATTAAGGAGTCCCGTGTAGCACACAGTTTTCGTCGTCCCGATTCGTCGGCGGTTTTCTTACCCTGGCAGAGGGCGAGGTTGGGCGGTATAAGAGGGGTGAAAGCAGAATATGCGGGAGAGAGAAGGAAGAAAAGGGACACCGTTGAAGCCTGGAGGAAAGGGGTGTAAGAGGTGGCCTGAGTTCACTTCGTTCCGCTTCGCGTGAGATTAACTCCCGGTCGTAGTCCTTTGTGAATTCAAGGCAAGAATTCGCGCACCACCTTCGCACGTGTACGTGTATTATCTTGTTCGCGTATATCCCGCTTGTTATACACTCTCCCGTGACAGAGACGGAGATAAAGATAGAGGGAGAAAGAGAAAGAGAGGGAAAGCGATACCGTGAAAGGAGCAGAGATGGCTGCATAGATAAGTAGGTGGAAAGAGTACGGAGCGGGGAACGGAGGGAAATGAACATAGAGAAAACTAGGAATAGGAAATGGAAGGAGAGAACGAATCATAGAGACCGACGGCATGGCAAGGGGGCAGGAAACGAGAGCCGAATTGGCAAGAGGTTCTCAAAGGGAGGAAAATTACACACCGAAAATAGAAGCAGATCGGGTAAGGTGAGTAAACTAATGCCGTGATCTCATCTCTTCCTTTCTCTCGTTCGGCGGCCCGGACCCAGGGTACCCTGCGGGAGCCGTTCGCTTTTACGATTCGAGCGCCGCCGATCCTTTCTCCCACTTCTTTTCCCTACGCCGAGAAGGACCTTGTCCCTTGCACGATGGTCGCGTCCGATAGCGCCCACTCCCGATAAGGATTTCCCGGGAGCTGCTCTCCGCAGGGACGGTAGGAAAGAGGAAGATGCGAGGGGAGCAGTCCATCGACGGTGGCAAAATCGTCGCAGTCGTTACGGCTACCAACGAGGCCTGGCCAATTTCTTTCGAGTACTTTCTACGTCTGCCGTGCGTGTGAAAAAAGGACCGAAGCAGATGCGGCGGTGAAGATAGAGAGGCAGGCTCATGTATCTAAACAAATCTTTTATCAAGATTCTTCGCGGCGGCTTATTGCACGTAACGCCCGAATTTTCAACTAAACCGCGCAGAAGTGACGGCAGACGTCAGACGTGAGACGCGAATGAATTTCCATATTTAGATTACCGATTACTTGGATTCTGGAATAGCCGCGCAGTCTAGACGCGTAGACGCTTAAACAGCGATACCTCGGAATTTGCGCCGCGTCTAGCGCGCAACTTAAATATCCAGGTGTCTAAGCGTCTAGATTTCCAGGGAGAGATCGGGGCCAGATAGAGGAATGCCGGGAGAGACGTTAGAGCACGTGCACGAAGGACTCTCGATAACCGAGCTGGCTTTGGATGAAACTACCCCCGGCTGGGGAACAACAAAACACATTAACACTAATCTGCCCGTACGTCGGGCGCAGTCAATGGCACGGCACGAATCCCATTTGTCGCACGACGACGTCGCGACGTACGCTCGCACGTACGTACAGACACATTCCAACGTTCATGTACACTTCTCCTTTCGAGGAGCAAACATATATCGTGGATTATAGACTCTCTACGTGTGTACCATTGATGCGCCAGCGCAGTAGACTCGTACGTATGTTTACCCTTGCACGTGGAACCGATGTAACGAGCTTATATGACAAGGATGACAATTTTGATTCGAGGTGAAAAAATCTGAGGACTGAGCACGAGTACCAGCGAGCCCCCAAAATCCATCAACATCCGTCAAAAACATACTTCTCCATCTCTAATCCCATCGACCGCATTTGCATTGGCTCATGAGAATCGGCCACCCTATACACGTACACCGTGCCACAGGATCGAGTGGAAGCCAGCGAAGCAATCAACTTCTTCGCGCTCCGGCAACGCGCGCCGGCTTCCTCTAGCACGGCTTCAGTTTCTCAAACTTCCACGGCAAGGAGGAACATCCCCTGTAGTTACCGCAGTGTAGCCGTGGATGGCGGGGCGGGATTCGTGGGGATCTGACCTGACCGCTTATCGAACGTGGTTAGCGGTACCAGCCACTCTCGGCTTATCCCCCAGGACACTGTCCGTTACTGGCCGTTGCCCGTTGCCCGTTGCCCGTTGCCCGCCTACGACGACGACCACGACCTGACTGCTCTGACCCTCGTCCCCCCCCTCCCGCAGTCTACGATTCCGCATGTACGTTTGCCGTCTGCATCTGCGAGACTTGTCGGGCCACCACTCGATCGTCCAGCCGAAATTGCACGGATTTCCTCGTAAAAACAGTACTATCTCCGAGGACGTTGCCGTTCGCCAGAGGAGAGGCTTTTGTTTCCCGAACTCGCGATGCTATTTTTATATCCCGGTTAAGGGGACGTTTTTGTTGCGCTGTATGGCGGTCCGATAGGGAGAGTAAGACAGAAGGAAGCGAAAACACGGTTTAGTGCGGGTGTCCAGTGGGATGAGTCGATGGTGGGACTGGTAGGTGGGATCCTTCGGCATCGAACGGGTTCGGGATTCTGTGAAATACATGGCCTCTTTTTTTGTCGTAAAAGGGCTGATGACGTCGTGGACAAGGGTAATGGGTCGTTTTTGTATTGTGGCCCGAATGATGAGACGCGCGGAGAGAAATATTGTAACATTTGGCCTGCCACGGAATATATTAGAGTGGCATTAGCGTCGAACAGAAGGCATTCTGGCGTTTGACACAGAGCGCGGCTTATTAGGCACCCAGAACTGTGTCTGTCGTCATGACGACAAGTTGCCGGATATTATTCGAGTTAGTTACTCATTGACATTGTCCCATCGTTGCCAGCGACGTTTCTGCTCCGCAGTCAATACGAAATATATTGTGTCTGCCTCGCGTGAGAATCGTCGTAATTCGCGCCGATCGATACCGAAACGCGAAAGAGCCTTTCCGCCGAGCAAATATAATAATCCCGCAGTCGGCATGGACGAATAAATTAAATGTCAGCTGCATTACGATTATTGTAAAGCAGCGGCTGTCCCGAGTCCCGAGCGCGCTACGACGTTCAACGGCGATTTCGTGCAGTTGGCGCTAAATGAACGGCTATTTTCCATTACAATTATTACAACGATCGTCGCAGGCGCGTAATTAACGCGTCCGGCAATTTTGCAGGGCAACGAAACTTATTCGGCTCCCAAAAGACGTACTTGGGACGGCTGTATTTCACGCGCCAACTCCAATTCCCACCAGAAATCCACGAGTTCTCGGTACTTCTCATTCGACCCGTCGCGAGCCGTCAACGTGAAAGTCTGCGCTTCGATATGCACCGGATATTACGACGCCCTCCTCAACAGTCTCTGACGCTTCCTGCCAACAATACTGATGCGAAACCAACCTCCCGTACGGACTGGTAGAACGGAGTCTACGGAAAGTGGTTACGGCTCAAGTCCCCTGCAGTCCGATTACCTTTCCCCAGAAACTGCATTTGCATTATAACTTGCGTGATGCTAAGATTAATTCAATATTCATTCCGAATAATCCGCAGATGCCTTTCAAGCGGCAGAAAGACGTGCGCTAGGAGAGGGTGCTCCCTTTGACGCGAATTTTTAAATATGAAAACCAACGTCCGTCGCGCCGTTCTTAAAGAATTTCCCTTTATTCGCCCTACGATTCAGTGAGCAAGTCTTAACCGAATTTCGTCCGGCGTAATATAATCGCGGATCGGCACAATTCCAGCCATCTCCTCTCCGTGCACGTCGACCATTCCGTCGGTTTATGACGATCCCTCTGGAGGGCGAAAATCACCGCAAGTGGAACGGCGCACGTCAGCGTGGAAGATTTATTAAAATTCCTATATATATATACGGAGTATGCCGTGCGACGACGGCTCGCGGAATTAGCTTCGCGAAGATCCCAAGTCGAGAACTACCCACTTGCTCGTGGAAAAGTATAAGATGTGCTTCGGGCAAGAAAGTTAGAGAGAGAGAGAGAGAGAGAGAGAGAGAGAGAAAAATAAGGAGAGTGAGAGAGAACTAATGTCTCGAAAACGACACGTCAAACAACATTGCTGATGATAGGGTTGAATATTTACAGAATCGTGTGTGTAACAAAGGTGTAATTTGCGTCAGTCGATAGCAAATGAAATATGATGAATTATGAGAGGGGGAGAGAGAGGAAGGAGGAAGACTGAGCAACTCATGACGCCTTAACCCTTTCGCTACGGCAGCCCGTTCCGCAAGAGTAGCGCCACTGAACGGGGCACCGCGCCGCGCAGTGTGCACATTGCGCATCGGTAGTCATCGATGTTCGCACTTACGTCTTTCAATGGCACTTTGGAATTGTCTTGTATGTATACTTTTTTAAGAGTTATGTAACAACTGTTTCGTCATATTATACAGAAAAACATAAAAATTCTGAAATTTCAGAATACCCACAATGTACGTAGGTATATTGTCTGGTCTCGCGGACACCGACTATAGTCGGCACCCGTACACACAGCACGTCTCGCGGACACCGATTATAATCGGCATCCGTACACACAGCATTTCGCGCGACCGCCGACTATAGTCGGTGTCCGTAGCGAAAGGGTTAAAACGACACGTCGAACGGCACGTAGCATTGGACGTTGATGTTAGGGTCTAGTATGGTGGGGTCGTGCGTCTAACGAAGGCCCCGTGCAACTTATGGCCTCTTAAGAATTCCTCTGTGCTTTTCGCTCCCCTCGGTACTCGCCCCACAATGCATGTAAACGCTGTAAACACAGAGTCTATATAATAAGAAACATATAGGTGCACGCGCATAGGATATACACGTTACAGAGTCTACGTACAGTAGATGCTAAAGTCAACCTACTAAGGGGTTTTATGTGTTATAGACCTCTAAAGCGTAGAATTTGCGTGTTGCGGCAAGGATATTGTTTCCATGTAAATTCGGGTGTTTACGGCCAAAGTGGCCGCTGGGTTGGTTACATTTTAATTTTTTAACACGTTTCAAGCGTCGAATAAACCGTATTTAGTATTATGATGTTCCTGGTAAAGAGGACTGGTTATGGCGGTACACTTGGGGAAATTTATGATATCCGTTGCGGAACGGGTATTGTTTACCTGTTAATAAATTTGAAACTTTGCTGCAGTGTAGAGCTCTACAGCCACGCTACGAATTCGCCGTATTTAATAATTCTACGCTCCAATAACTACATTAGATCATGTACTAAAAATCCACAGAGTTAAAAAAAAAAAACACCACTCGTCTATATTCCCGCTAAAGATTTTCGCGCAGATCGTATGAAGACGCCAAACGTCGTTGGGCTTGAGCGTGCCGTAGCAAGGGGCACGCGTCACACTCAATTCCAGCCACTGGGGTAGCCGTCCAGCCCGATCACGTGCCCAGTCCGTTTACCACGACCGTCAGAGGAACGTTTCGTCGAGCAAAGAAGCGTTTTGCGCGGGAAAATCGTCGCGGACCTTCGTCTCGAATACCTAACGAAGTCAACGAACCCAACTGACCGCATTGTTATTCCTTCCAAACCCCCTCTCCACCCCTTTCTCGTTCGTCGATCGCAGGCTGACCCGGCCGCCTATATATCTGTCAAGGACCAGAATTGAAATCGGTCGCGAGGGCGTCGAATTTACGTGGGTGATAAAGACGGCGGCGCACGGCGTCTGCCGTACTACTCCTGGGGATATGTACTCCCGGTTATATGCTCGGGAATAATATATCTGTGTACCGTGCGCATGTACGTACACCTCTGCGATCCGATATTTATATATTCACGCTCGTGTACACAGCTGGCTGTATGTACTGATTGCCGGCGTGTACGTATATTTGCACGTGCACGTATGCGTACGCGTATGCATGAATTATAGGATATTCGATATTTTCCACCTCTGAGCCGCATTGTGTGCATCCTCTGGCACGAGGACAATTTCGATTACTGTTCCGTCACTTTCAGTGCGGTAATCCGCTGTCTTGCAATTCTTGAAAGATGCGCCCTTGGTTATGATTGATTCGGTAGTACACTGTGCATATTATCGAAAGGAAAATGTACGACCCCGCGATTCCCAATTACGTTTTTCGTCATTCTCGGTCTTCGAATTCCCAGGGCGGCAATTTTCTAGCCAGCCTACGTAGTACGTGTGTCGCGGACGTGTCTACGCGCAGCGTACACGTGTCAAGCTCCACACAGACGCGTCCATCGAATCAGACATATAATTATACCGGTTGCGCGCGAAGGTGTAGGTAGACGTCCGAATCGGCACACGTCGGATTCCGTGGGGTGGAATTGTGCGATCGTGCGAATCGGCGAACCGTCGAACATTCGGGATTACGCTCTCCCCGGGAATTGCACGTACCGTCGGCGTCGTCTCGAGAGTGTGCAAGAGAAGGGGGAGGGCCAGTAGGCGTGTGTGTGTGTCTGTGTGTATATATGTGCGGAGTCGCCTATACGCGATGTCGTCCCGTTCGAAATGTTTAAATGGCCCCGACGAAGAGCCCAATTGACCCGGAGCGGAAGCTCGCTGAACTTATCCGGTCCTCAAACCACCCACGGAATAACCACCCTGCGAATGCACCCTTGTCGACTGCGGTGCTTCCGCACACGCGCTCTTTCTTCGTCCTGATTAGCCGCGAGAACGGTTATTCGCGCTACTCGCGAGCTCGTTTCCGGCTTGATCCGCGAAACGAGCGCATTTCCGTTCGTCCTCGACGTGCCGGTAAACCGAACGGCTTTGTGTGCTCTCTTTATTCTATCTTTTTGCCCGTCTCCGTCTGTCTCTCTTTCTCTAACCCGCTAGATTAGTTCTTAATTGCACTTTATTCGAGAGCTGTAACACTCAATTTACTCAGTTTTTAAATTACGCACTTCGATATCTGTACACGTTTTAGAGTTTTAGATCTTTTATCGTTAAGCGTCGACGTATTATGGCTCGTGGGAATTTTGAAAATTTATGTGTTTAAGGTTTAAAATCATCGCTGTTGTAGTTTTAAACTCGGTGGTCGTATCGTTTTTGTCGGGGCGAGCGTAATAGCCTTGATGCATTATAGATTCCCTGTTGCGCGCAATTAACGGCGATTGATTGGCCAAGGTTCGATTAGCCGAACCGTTATTTAGCGTCCTATTCTATTAACAAACTGTACGGCAGATTTTCCGTTAAATGCGTTATGCAGCCCTCCCGCCGGTGATGGATGGACTCTACTTACACCTTTACGTGTAACACCCGTTTCGAACGGATTGGAGCATTGTTATATCACATTATTAATGGTGATCACTATCGCAGATTGTTCCGGACGTTATTAGGAATGATGGGTCAAATGTAAATTTGATCATGTCTGGATTTATGGTACAATAATAAAGACTTTACTTGAATACGCGTATGAATAAAACCTGTTAACCCGTCAGCACGGTCACGTGAGCGTTTAAAGAAGTAAAAGTATCTAAATTTAACTAAAATACTAAATCTGGAATGAAATCTCCAACATCTTACACTTTCAACAAGTTTCCACGCACCCACACACACACCCGCAGCAACACAACGACGACGTACAACACCTAAAGAGTTAAAGTAGACAGATTTCGAAGAAAATTCCAAAGTGACATCCGCAGGGAGGTAAACGAGTTTGCATTAGACTCATCGAATGGAAGCGCGAGCGTTGACGTTGATAATAAAGAATGTTGACAGCGTATATATTCCGCGCCCGCAAGTGTGTACTTCCTCCATCTCGCCGTCTCCTCTTGAGTAACGATGGGAGGTAAAATTTGCCGCGAAAAATGTGGGTCAGCCCTCGACCTACTCCTCTCTCTTTTGCTTCATCCCTCTCATCATTGCCCTCTCATGGGTCTTGGTTCCCGCTCTTACCCGCGATGCGTGCAGACAGTGGCTCGTACGGGTTTCGTGAAAACGTTTAAACGACCCGACGAGAAGCTCAATCGACCCGCGCGGCTCGGGGTGAGAAGTAATTCCCATGTAACGCCCCCGCGAATACGCCCCGCTCGGTACTTTGGCACACGTGCTCTTTTCTCGGCGCTGATTAGCCACAAACGCGCATCCTACTTCCCTTCTGCCCCCAGCCCCCCGGCCATCCACTCGTCCCGTCGCGCATCCTTTCTACGTTTATCGCGTCAGAGCGCGTGCGTAATCGTTTTGTCGGTCCACTATTTTCTACCTTCGCCCTTTTCTCTCGCTTCCACCCTTACTACGTAACGATTCGGGACGGTCGTTATGCACCGCTGGAAATCGTCACTTTACGGCCGGATGCGTTCGGAGGCATGCGAGTTTAGTCAAAATGGCTGTCATTCGGAATCGGTATTAATGGTATGTGGTTAATTAGGTCTTTGTTGCCGTTTCGCGCCGCGATTCTTCGCCGGTGTTAATTGGCCGCATGCGAGTGTGCGCTTGAGATATGTGTAAATTATGCGCACGTGAATCTGGATAAATATGAATGCAACGGTATGGAAATTGATAAGCCGCGTAATTTGACGAATTTTGCCGCGCTGATATCGTTACGGTGGCAGCCAGAAATGATGATTCGGTGTCGATAATTAAACAAGTCGCTCTTTCAATCAATATTTCCAAAAGAAAACTATCATTGCTCATAGCCCGTGAACGTGAACAAATTTGCACAACTGCACCTCATTGTCAGTCGCTTCTTACCTTTCATTCTGTCAGATGTAAACAGTCTGGCGTTCTTTTCACAGAGTCATCAATGAAAAAATGTGTTTCCGCGAGTGTGTGACCAATTATTGGAACACCCTGTGTACCTTTGTCTGCCTCTTAGCCGGATGAAGGTGGCGGCTATCAGGTGCAGGGCTAACTTCCGTGCCAGAAACTGGAGCGAACCAAAGCGAAAAGTCTCCCCGGTAGACCGTCAATCTGCTATTAGGAGCGACAACGTTATCGAGTCCTGCCCGAACGCTCTGTCACGGAGTTGAAACTTATCGGCGTGAGGGACGAAGGTCTAGACGTGCCCTAATTTAGTTCTGGGACCCGTGACGATGCGTGTTCGCCGGATAATGAGCCCCGTGAAATGGCTCACGTTGAAAAGAGGAAATCGAGGTGCACTCCTACGATTACACTCAGCAAAATGTTCTGTTGTAATTCACCTCCCTTAATGGCGACGTGGTGCGGGTTAATCACGTTGTAGATGTAACCTGCTCAAGAGACTGTAACGGCCACTGCCGATAATGGATTTAACAGTGCAAATTTCAACCATAATTGCTTCCTCCTTTTGTTCAATGAAATCAATTTAATTCTGTCCTCTATATTAATTATTAAGGTCGAGTATAATTGATGGAGTACGATATTGAGTTGTTATAAGTATTCTTTAAGCTGCTGTAATACATAGCCTGAACTCTCGCTCACAAACTCGTTTGGTTTGACATTAAGCGAATGAGAGAATTGAAAGAGAAGGCGGATAAGAGGCGACGAAAGAAACGATCGCGTGGTAAGATTCGGTGGGTGTAAATGAACGAAGATAGGCATCATTATTATTAAAGTGCTCGTGTGTGCGGCACAGGTGAAAAGGATGCATTTCCGAAGTCCCAAGCCCGCTCCTCCGAGGAGAGAACGAGAAACGGGAACAGAGAGACAGAGAGAGAGAGAGAGAAAGAGAGAATCGTCGACTCAGTTCATTTAAACATTTAGAGCACATTATGACGCGGGCACTTATCGATTCGTCGTTAGTGCGCGATTCACGAACTCGGCCGAACTCCCGGCTCCACAGAGTCAAAGGGCGAGAGGGCAGATCGTGAGAGACGATAGCTGGATGGCTCGATGAAGTAAGAGAGATCGAAAAGATAGATTTCAAGTAGTGCGAATGCATAGAGCGTAGATATGTATCGCTGACCTGAAAGAGCCCGCGCTATCTGCTACTGAAAGGGTGCATTTTCGAGGTTACAAGGAGATCGACCTCCTCAATGCGCTCGTTCGCCATCCATGGGTCCATTTAAACATTCAGCCGACCGCATTGGGATAGACGAGGGCGTGTCTCGGAATCGCTGCCCGGCAATATCATTTGGACAGAGGTGAAGGATAAGTTCGGCATGAGGCAAGGTTCAGTACAGACACAGTTGTGTTTTAATATTTTTTGGCAAATTTCGGTCTGATTGTATTGCGCTAGAGTACCTATGAGAGCGTATAAAATGGTTTTGTTTCCAGATCGATTCTTAGTTTTGTTTGGATACTGAGCCAAATTTAATTTCCTGCAATTTTCGCAAACGTTTATGCAGGATGATGCCGGTTGATATACGAACATCCGGGAAGTCAGCAATATTGTTGTAAGTGCAGCTGTAAGAGAACTAACGACCTCGACGCGAAAACGACGAATTTTGTATACGGTATTCTTGGTGCGGCATTTCATTTCGATATCTCTCTGCACCGTGTTAATGGTATTAACTCGGACGTCAACGTTCGTTCCAGCGGCGGGACATAAAAAAATGTAATGAGAAGAGTAGTAACTGGAGCGGGAATAATTAAACGGGTGGAAAGGAAATCGAAGTAAGCCGAGGCGGAACGAAAGATTTTCCGTGAAATAAATATGCTCCCTTATATAGATCCGCGCATCCAGATTTGTAGCCTGCCACAGCTATCTTTAGAGTTACGCGAGTCCGCGTGCTCGCTGATTCGTAACAGCAGCAAATCTGTAGAGCATGTCCATTATGCAAGGCGCATTTCGGTGCAATTTGTACGTTTGTGGACTACTGAATTTAGACTTGACATCCGCGAATCCACGTAACGCATGTTCCCGGGGCAGAGAGAAATTTGCGGTGCAAGCCGAGAGACTTTACGCTCGCAGATTTGTATATTTCAGAATTTCTGTACTTATAGATCCGTGCCTCAATTCACAATATACAAGTCTCGCGTTTACACGTACGGCTCATCGTTAAACGTTCATTTATATGAATTGAACGTCAAGATGCAAGACCCATTTTATACCGCGTATGTGCCTTGAAACTTGTAGAATACATTCCATTATACACGACACATTTTCGCGCACTTCATATATTCGAAACTTTCGAATTCCCTACACAATTTCGTAGACGCGTTCGCACATTGAAGCCACGCCATAAACCGTACATCATTTATGTTCCCATACGCCTACGCACCTGCGCTCCGGTAAGTCGAGGGTTTCATGAGCTCTCTCTCTCTCCCTCATCGATTTTTAATACCGCAACGTCATCGCCGGAAAACGAGAAAGCAGCCGCCCGCGCCGACGCACTTCGTGACGCATCCGGGACAGACAGAAGAAATTCTATTCCGCGGTCCCTCCGACCACTTTTACAGTTCACAAGCACGTTGTCGCCTTCCTCGGGAAAGAAACGGTCGACGAGCGCAAAAATTCAGATCGCGTCCGCACGATCGACTCCACTTCCGTTCGCGCGACTTTGTTTTACGTTTCCCTCGCCGCGTTTACGAGACGAAGTCGCGCAACGTGTCGGGTGACATAGGACATAGGACATAGGACGCCACCGAAATTCCAATCCCGATCGGCCGCCGAAACTGACGCGCACCAAGTTTTCCCGCTCGCGCGTTCGTACGACGATTCAACAGTCAGACTGGGGCTAGACGGATTTCGTGACGTTTCGATCCATTACGCACGAAACGAGACTTCGTACTCTTGGACGGCGAGAATACGATCGTAATCCGTTGGGGGAAAGCGACCAGTGAGTCGCGCTACTTCTTCGTCGTAGCTGTAGGTGAACGAGGCTGCGGATATTGAGTGCGAGGGTGGCAATCGACGGATTTGGGGGATGCCGAGTGAGTGGCGGTTGATTATGACGGACGGGTCGGAAGATTGGCGAGCGAAGAAATTGCTACGCGGAA
This sequence comes from Priocnemis perturbator, assembly GCA_963942575.1. NCBI lineage: Eukaryota > Metazoa > Arthropoda > Insecta > Hymenoptera > Pompilidae > Priocnemis > Priocnemis perturbator. The sequence continues at coordinate 20,458,633 of OZ012643.1, read as the reverse complement.
GTTTCGAGAATTTTCATGCTAGTCACTATCAACGGTGCGAGTCGATGATAGGGAAACGGAGAGATGGTCGAAGTTCATGGCGAACGATGAAGTGATTGACAACATTTTCTACGATAACCCCATATTTTGCAGCAATGATTCTGTTTCAACAGGACTGACGTTTCGCGGAGCGAAAAACGTGAGAGTTGGAAGTTTCGTAGGCTCAGCACGTTCGCATGAAAAAAAGTTGCCTCTGTCCCGTTACGCTCGAACTTTGTCCGTGATTCGCGCTAAAGTGCACCGACCTTAACTCGACATTTTTATCTTGTATTACGATAATTGGAGAGAGCCATAAATTACGGGAGAGTATCGAAATTTCGCCGCGCTATAAACTACGGTCGGCCGGCCAGTATATTTCGACGCGAGCACCCCTCGCGACCGCGCATTATGCACGCGTGCAAAAATTGATATGCATTATGGCGAAATTACGCTCGCAGCGCGAATGTACTTCTTCGGCAGCGTGGAAGAGAGGAGGAGAGGGAGAAAAAAAAAGAGCAGGCGTGAAAGCCGAAACAGAAAAAAGCGAATCGTCGCGCTCGCGCTGGCTCGCTGGCGAGTGAAAACGACCGGTCGCGACAGCCGTAATTGTTCGTCATACGGTACGTACGAATCGAGAGAGCACTCAAGATTATCCATTTAGTCTAACCTGCGCGAGCGTCCGCCATAACGCGCAATAACGTTCGCCGAAGTTCGTTAAAATCAGAGGGTTACAATTTGGTTACAAGCCTCGGTGGTGGAAAACAAAAAATATGTACTGAACGAGGCATGGCATGAGAGAGCGAGGGCTAAAGTGAAAGAGAGAGAGAGAGAGGAGAGAGCATCGGCGAATGTAGGTGGGACGCGTCGTAGAAAAATCGATACGCGGGGGCCATTGTGCGGGTTCGCGCGAGTGTTTCGCGAAACGTACAAATCAAGCGGAAGGATGTTATCAAAACTTCCGTCTGCGTGACAAATTGAATTACGGTGGAAGCCCGGTAGCCAGTACGAAAGCACACGGGCCGAAAACTGTGATGGAAAAAAGCGGTGGAAGGAGAGAGAAAGAGAGAGAGGGGGAGGGGGAGAAAGCTCAAAAACGGCCGAGGTGCGTTGTAAATCCGTCCGGGCAACGCGAGAATCTGTCACTCCCCGCATGGCAACCGGTCGAGAGTACATTATACCCGGATTTTTCGACGATCGACGAGCTGTACGGTACGTCGACTCTGCTCAGGAGGAAATTTATAGATGCTCGCCGTAATAGAAGCGACGCTCTTAGCGGGGCGACGTCGTCGTCGTCGTCGTCTGGCTGCACGGATGACGATGTCTCCTCGGAATCGATATGAATTTACGATGTTTTTCTATTGCGCCGACTTGGCAAAACTTTCTTAAATCGGCACGCCGCGGAAACATTACGCGGTAATTTATTATCCGGCCAGTTTCGGAACGACACCGGAATCTTGTGTGAGGCGCAGTGCCGCTGACGGTAAATTCGGTATCGTCGAATTTAATAACCCGCGGACGCCGAGAGAGAGAGAGGGAGAGAGAGATGGGAGGGGCGAATGAATAGAAGAAAGAGGAAAACGCGCGACGCTCGGAGAAATCCCAACGCTAAGAGATTTCGCCGAAATTATGTGTGAGCGGACGACATCGCTCCCTCGGGACGGGAACAGCGTGGCAAGGAGGGGAGGGGGAGGAGGAGAGGAGGGAATGAAAGTACGGAGGCGAATCTCGAACGGGAGAAAAATAACGTGGACCGAGAGTTATTATCGGCGATGAGCGATCCGGCACTTTTATTCCACTCGACACCTCCGCTATCTACCGTAATACATCTCCGGCGCATTGAACGGGCGCTGATTTATGCGTACTTCGGCCGATGAGACTTTACGCCCCCGTCATCTGCATAGATTTCTGATCACCGTTACGACCACTCGTTGTCGTTCGCGACGGCGATGTTCGACTAAACAGAGATTCAATTTCAATCTCGTCGTCCGAGCTTCATCCGACGAACGGTGTTTCACGTCTGACACGCGGCAACGATGAACACGGGAGTTACGACTGTTACGAGCGCTTTTTTCCTGGTTTACGGTTTGCGGAATTAGTCGGTAGCTGTTCCTGTTTCTTTGTACACCGAGCTACAAATCTACGTTCCAAAATTCATTATGTATCTCAAACTATCGAATGGCGCAAAAAATTCATTGTACAGGAATGTATTAATAAAAATGAATGTTAAGGGAGATTAAAGTCATGATCATATGCAGAGGCGAAGCATTTTCACAGAAATCGTGAAACTTACTCGTCTGTACTTGCACGCCCTTTCACGCAGACACGAAACACGGTACAGTGACTTGGGACCGTTCTTCGGTGAAGGCCATGACGATGGAAATGCTCTGTGTGTCGTGCAACGGCTACCGACGATAATACCCAGGCATGCCTTTCGATTGAATTCATACGTGCAGAGGGCTGCGTTAGCCTGGGACGTTGCTGGCCCGAAAAGTTAGCGCGCGCTGCCGAGGGCGAATGTATGCAGATTCGTAGACACCGCTCAGCCGTGGTGTCTAGGTTCGTGTTTAAACAGAAGAGCGCCATCAAACATTCGACTTGAGATGCACGAGGGCATTTCGCGTAACCAAACATACGTATGCAGACACGTCGCGTCGAGAGTGTACGGTCGAAGAGGAATCTAGAAGGGTGAGAGAGAGGGAAGAGTATGTGTACGTTACTAGATGAGGACAGGCGACAGAACGAGAGGGAGAATGCATATGCACGAGTTAGAGGATGAGTAAGAGTGAAACAACGAGAGGCGGCCGAGTACGTGTGTTTGTGAAAGAGTGAAGAGAGGAGAGGGTATGTGCACTTGCGTGGATGGGTATGAGAGGCAGAGGCGGAACCACCGTAAAGGGTGTCTGCTAACTTACAGTCCAATCGAAGAAATAATATCTTTCCACGTGTAAACTAGTGCGGTACTTTGTCACATAAAGAAAAATTGTATTTTAAATTGAAATTCTTTACTTTCGTCGTTATGTCTTGAAGCGAAATCAATTGGGTGGCCCTTTGTCAGAACTCAGCAGACACCCTGTACGTCGTCTGTAGATAGACATAGGGAAAGAGGGAAAGAGAGACTTAGAAAGACTGGCTGAGAATAGTGTAGGAGAGATATAGGGAAAGAGAGGAGGAGAACGTCGGGAGCCCAAGGACGACAAATTCCGCCAAACACATGAGAGATACTTGAGCTGGCCGCTTGCCAAAGCACCCTTCCTCTTCCTCCAGTCATTCCCCGTGTGCATGTATGCCGGGCCGACCTCTCGTACAACCCCCGTACTTCCTTCTTATCCCTCCAGGCTACCTCCCTGACGAGCCACCTTCTATGTCCGGCCTCGACGGCGTGTTTCCACTGCGAATCGTTTGCAAAGAAAAGGTCTTTCTTCTTCCTTCCTTATGGAATTCGTCTTATAATCCACGTGGACGCTGTAAGCGCCCGGCCCATCTTACAAATCCCATTTTATCGTGTCGCTTTATTCGTTATTGCCCGTACACGACACGGGATCTATGTACAATGGCACCCATGTACCGTAGACTCTATGTACAGGTATTATCGGCTCTGAACGTTGTAGAACTTTCCAAGTATTTAAACTTGCCCGATTTAAGCCCTCGACAAAGGTGCACATTATCAAGTCTATATTTTAATGAACGTAATGTACTATAGGTGATAGACTGCATTTATCGCGGACGCCTTCCAATCTTAACGTCACCTCGTTCCACGCAAACTTTCCGCTGTTTCTTTTTTTTGCATAAATCGAAGGGTGTCCTGAAACAAATTTGACGTGGCTACCCTCACGGTATTGCATTTAATAAAAAGCGTATAAAATGATTCACGTCACTGACAATCAGTGCAGCAAATTAATTACGAAAGTGTCAAAAACCGTGTGACGTGGACTGGTTTGACGGACGAAAAATCGCATATCGTGCACTCTTTTTAACCTCTCATTTTTAGCCAGTTGTTTTTTGACGCTTTGCTTGACAAGTGGGCTGATGCTTGTGTAACGCGAACACTTGGTATTCTTTATGCGCCGTCGTACCCAATACACGAGCTTCTTTATATCTTGTGCGTGTCCGATGCGATCTACTGGAGTGAAGCTTCAGCTTCAGGTGCGATCCTTCGAGAATATACATGCAGGCCCGCCAACGCGACGCGTGCCGATCCGAGGGGCGTACTTGTTGTATGATTCGAGTTGGGACTCTGGGAGTATCGAGTCTGTTTCTTTTCTGGCGAGGAATGATATGAACGGGGGTTCGAAGGGAACGTGACGGCGAAGATTAAGCTATCGCGTACTATATCATCTCGACATGCCTACGCCCTTCTTCGAAAGTAATACGGTAGAAATTAGAACAAACGAGCAGCCTTTTATTTTTAGCAATATCAAACTCTATACATGCTTCAAATAGGTATATTGTTTGCGCGGTCTCTCTTGCTGGATTTGCATTGTAGGATAAATGTTTGAATTATATTATTACGATGGAACATTGCTATGCATTCTTCCGTCAGTTTATTATTTGATTTTTAACAGGTGTAGGGCGGTAATTCCAAAAATTGGCCACTTAAAAAATGAACGAATCGGGCGCGCCGATACTGAGCGATAAAAGAAAAGTTATAATCCGGCCTGGGCACATACAGCCTGCCCTACGCATGAAGAATTACCCATTTTGCGCGCGTGGCACATTTTAATCGCATTTCCTCAACAAACGTTATTCCCTGAAATCGCGGCGGAAAATAGCCGGATAAAAAAACATTTCACCGTGCCGTGCAGGTTAAAGCGCGATCACACGCGAGTGCCAGGCACATACACATGTTGCACGTTGCGGCATTAGTGCGGTACGCTTCAGCAGGAACGCGCGCACGACTCGGGAAGCTCAAAGAGCTAACCAGGGATTCGTAAATAGGTCGATATATAGGAAATAGGATGGCTAGTTTATAGACACGTAATGGATATTGGGAGTCGAGTGAAATGTGTGCACTGGCCAGACGAGTCAATGCGTTAGAGAGAGGTAGTGGTGGAGAGCGAACGAAAGGATGGACGCGAGAGAGAGAGAGAGAAAGAACGATGGTGTACCCGATGGCCGAACGTGCTGAAGCACGGAAATTCGGGGCGTTTGTCGGGGCGCGGCTTGTCAGCCGTTTGTCCGCGTTTCGCTAACTTTCCGGCATGCCGAGGAGCGTACGGTCTTTAAGCCGAGGATTTGCTTGGATCCACGCGACGAGTTTCGTGCGGACGCTTAGAGCGTCTGAATCATTTCGGTGCGCGCCCACTTTGGCGTTTAGGCACTCGAGTGTGTGGAAGTCGTTGCGTGCCTCGAATAATTGTAATTAAGCGAAATTAACGACCAGAATACGTCAGCGTTAAGTTGTAACAGCAGCGGATATGAAAATAGATGTTCACGGACGCGAGGAAAAATGTGATGCCGAAAGTTGTTTTTCCGACGACGTTTGGAAAAAGTGTTCCGGGCTGAATCACATCGGCGCCGTACGAACTTCCGTCGTCCGGGCTAACTTTTCTATCTGTTATATAAACTCTCTAATACCGTATCCGCAGCCAATCGGAACTTTGGAGCCGGCCACCGCGAGAGGGCAGAGCCTACCTCTCGAAATCATAAAGAGAGGACGGGGAAAGTTACGCGGAATCGAATCCGCAGCGACGCAACTACTCGAGCGGAAGTAATACAAAGGGCAAGATCTACTTTTTCTCGCGCAAGCGACAAGGCACGTCTCTCTTTGACCATGCCGCTTCCGATAATTCCGCCTGCCTAACTTTCCTTCTACTCCTAGCCGTTTCGTCTTCTTTGTTCTTCGCCGTGCCGTTTGCGACCTTGTTAAAGAATTTTCGAGACCGCGGGGATTGAGGACAGTTACATCGATCGCATTAAGTTAGTTATGCCATGGAGTACGGGAAGTAAGATAGCGCGGCGCGCTGCGGAAAGCGGGGAGGGCTGAGGCTGAGACAAAAATGAACTGGTCTGGATTATTAAGGGTCGCGACTTTCCCTACCCTCCCAACCTGCACGGCGGGCAACTTTTGCTCGCTGCGCGGAACTTCGTTCCGGAACAATGATCTTCGTTAACCTCCTCTCTTTTTCTCTTCTCGATCGGTTATTAATGCCGGGGCAAAAACTAATATGCCCCGGCGTAATTTATGAGACGCACGTTACACAAACGTTTAATTCCTTTCGCTCGTTACAATGCACACAGGATCGATATGCTTGCATAATATACCGGATAGACGCAGTGTTTAAACACTCGTTCTATCTTCGGCGAAATTATATAATTCCTCCCCTTCCCCCGAACTCTTTTTCTGCTATTGCATTTATGATGGCGCCGCGTGTGATCGATGCCTCCCACAAAAGCACCGTCGCGATATTAATATCCGACAGGCTTAATTATCCATCATAAACCCCCCGAAATTACGAGCGTCATGCATCGAATGCAGCGTAACAGAAACAGTTCCTCACGTAGAATCCACCGCGACAGTGCACGTAAGCTGGACATTAAAACGGGCCTGTACGGGAGTAAAAGCCCAACCCCCGAATGCTAGATTCGCGCGGCCGAGTCGAGCGGGAACTGTTAATTAATTTGAAATATCACACGCGCGAGGTGGCAGTCCCGATTCTCGAATGGCGTCAGACAACAAGCGACTCATTAATTGGCGGAGAAGGAAGGCCGAAAGGAAAGCACGATACAGCGTACAACACTCGCGACCACTCTCTCTCACACTCCGTCTCCCTCTCATCCCTTTTCTCTTCCTGCCTCAAAAACACACAGCAAGAACACAGAAACCAGTACGGCGCACCGGTTCCTCGTCATTAGCGCTCGGACAATGTTCTTTTCTGCATCTCCGTCTGGCCATAATGCGACTGGATATATCGTGGCTGAAAGAGACGAATAGCGGAGGCGTAGTGTTCGTTGAGGCGGTGGAAGAACAAGCGGCAGGGTGATCTGTGTTCGTGTGCGCGTGCTTACGACTGGGATGGTGGGGGAGGATAGTAGAGCCGGGGGCGAAAGAACGAGACGGAGAGACAGAAAGAGAGAGAGAGAGAGAGAGGGAGAGACTAAGAGCGGAAAGAGAACGATGTCGAGAAGCACGGGGGAAAGTTGGAGAGGGAAACCGGGAGTAAGAGACAGTGAGCGCGAGAGAGACGGACGAGCGGTACTAGCGGCGAGATGGGGTGTCTAATTACGCTCGTTTACTACCCTAACACCCTCCGTCCCGCGAAACGGTGTGTGTGTGTGTGTACGCGCGCGTGAGAGCGACCCTTTATTGCGTTATACCGTTACCTACACGAAAAAGCTATATTTACTTTAACGAGAGGCGGAATATTTCACGAAGTTTGCGCCAGTGTTGATCTCGCCCCGTACTACGTATGTGTGTACGTACATAGGTTACTGTATCGGGAACCAGCGCGTTGTTGTGTATGAAGCGGGGACACAACGTTCCCCTCCGCTCTGTCCTATGCCCACGAAGGGAAAAGGAAAAGTGTGCCAAACTCCCGTCGTTCTTATACTTGGCCTCCCCCGACGACCTACAGCGCGACTGCGAAAGTTGCACGGGTTTACCATAATATATTATTATTTCTGTTACAATAAATTACGGGGACCGCAGCGGCAGCGCTTTAAGCAGCGCCCGCGGCCGCCGCCCGCGTCGGTACAATTTCGGCGGGGTGAGATTTACGGCCGAGTGTACCCTCTCTACCTCCAGACTACCCTCCTCCCTGCGCAAGGTCGTCGAAGTATCGTGTAACTCGTTTCTTTTTGTCTCGCCGACCGTGTCTATTGTCCGTAGCACCTCTCGTGTCCTGGCAAAAGAGAAGAGAGAGGCACATTCGGAACAGAGGAAGCGAAAAACGCACCGCAGAGAAAGGGTGCGAAAATGAGACTAACAGAGGGTGAAATATAGGGTCGGCGGGACTGAAATGAGGAGAAGAGAGAAATATATTCGATAGCATTCAGATTCATTTCATTAGCAATGCACACTAGTATTACTGTTAAGAAATCCTTAAATTTCAGCGAATCTGCGCCTGAAACGATAAGTTATCGAGACTCGGAACGGTGAAAGTGGATGAAGTTTGAATTGCCTCTTAGACGACGTTGAACGACACGGGCAGAAGAAAAATAGTGCGACCGAATCTCTTTATCGGCTCGTTACGCGCGCCCGTTGCCAGTGAACGAAAGTCGCATGTCGTCCGACCGGCAGGTAGCCACAGCCTGGGATAGATCGGGCCACTTCGTTTCGTTCCCGTTGCCCGGCTCGCCGGAGGTTTTAAATGTCGCGAATTGTTTACCTGCCGTAAACTTCGACGTACTGTTTCGTACGGTTGCTCGATACAGCTATTGATTACCGGGTTCCTGTACAGACTGAACCGGACACGGGAAGCGGATGATTCCTTCGTGGAAGAGTAAAAAAACAATTCTTCGTCATACCGATTTACTGGATTTTTTCGACGGACAAACATTAATAGTCAATACTCCTTTTATGTACACACACGTCTGTGTCTCCAGTCTCCCTTTATTTAGTCTCTCCATCGCGCACGCTTTGCTGGCTTTCTATCGACGCGTCGTTTGCCAACGGCCAGAAGAACGTCGGCATGTGCAAACGATGACATCCACATAAGCGATCATTTGTCTTTATACCCGCTCACTAGACGTATCAAAGCTACTGACCCCGGCGACACGATCGCGGTACAGAGAGGTACGAGCGCGCACTCGTAAATCCACATTATCAGCGTACATAGAAATCCGTAGACGACGATGCCGTTCTCGAGGATTTCCACCGGCGCTGCGCACATATCGTCCATTCTCTTTGCCTCGCACTTTCTCACGGTGCAAGGGGGCACAGGTTGCCGTAGTAGTCCATTTATCGCGAATCGTCATTGAGCCTTGCCAGGGTCCGCCGCGCGGCCCTGGTAATAATGGATCGCCATTGCCGGCGCAAGGGCGCAAGGCCACAAGGCGTTGCGCTAGGTGCAAGGTACGTAAACGGGCAACGCGCTATCCTTGCGAAATTCATGGCGGAATAAAGGGCCGCGGGCGATTACAGGAGGTAACGCATGGAATTGCGCTGCCGTTGCCTTGTAAACCCGCGACTCAAATTACCGTTAATTTAAATGCCCTCGCTGCGTTCGGCGTAAGTGCATAATGCGGCCGGTGGGGGGGTGGGGCGCGGGTGGTCGGGGCGAATGAGAAGGGGTGGAGGGTGGACGCGAACTTTAAGAGCGGCGCCGGGGGCTTAAGGGGCAAGCGCCGCGGGCTTTGAAATTTTAACGCAAGTACGTGTTGAAATTCCAAACTAACGCGAAAGGATTTAACTCCTTTTGCGGAAATCGCGCGGCATTACGGGCCACCGGGCTCAGCGGGATTGAATTTCACATCGCTTTGAGACAGAACGGCCGCCTATATTTTGCCGATGTGCCCTCTTGATTTCACTTCCGGTTCCTACGTTTCTTCAGTTCAGTCTGTTCCGGCGAGGGACGGCCTATTTTCAACGGCGGAACAATCGGTCTTGTCGTTCAGCGATGTTGTTATGCATAGTGGCTGGGCTGGTGATTGAATTTTCCGAGGTTTGATAATGTTCATTTGCCTACGTAACCTCGTTTGAGGATTCATTTCGAGCGGTACAACGTCGTGGTTGTGTGTGTTTTATATTACGTACGCACGAAAAGTGTGGTTTTTGGACCAATTGTAACATAAATACGAAACGGGTCAAATATAATAACAATGACATGGTTTATGCATTTGGAAGTATATGTATTATACGATTTGTACCTTATGAAATGATTGCAACATTGAATTTCCGTTCGGAGTGAATTCATAACCTGAAATATATCCTGCGTTCGTGAGAAAGAGTGCAATAATTGTGCGACTTGGAGTTTCGCTACAGTTTACTCTTTGGCTCGATTAAAAGAGCGCATGCATACACCAGTACATCGAATCGGAAATGTATCGCGCGTCCCACGCGTGTCGGCATAATTCTACGCGCACAAAACAATCGACGAAATCCGTTTAACGTATTATCGCGGAATACACTCAACATCGGGCTTTTTTATTTCCCGGGTTTTTTTCCCCACCGACATTATTTCGCGAGTCGTACATTCCTTCTCTATCTCACTTTTCTCTTTTGCACCGTGTCACTTCCGAAAATTCCAATTTTTCTTCCGGTTATCCATCAAACACAGACAACGCCCAGATCGAAATATACGCAAGCCGAAGATCCGACGACCACTGTTTGCTAACACATATTTCCATTAGAATTCTATCTAAACGCGCGTAGATTTGCACGGCGAAATGAAATGGTCGGGCAATATTTCACACTTCATTGATTTTGACACCGGTAACGTTACAAATCTCGACCCGTGTTACCTGTAATTGAACCATTCATTATTCTTTATCCTGCATTATTCAAGTACGGATCCGGCATGGAAAAGATGAAACAAACAAAACAGCGCCAAGCTTGCCATTTACCATCCGGCAAGCGACGCTCTAAACCACTGCACCTCCGAATCTCCGATAGTAATTAACTGTCCAACCTGGTCTTGCCCACGCGTTATCCTTCCCACACTCGATCCTCCGGGACTTGGAGGCAGCAATGATGAAAAGTGAAAGAGCCGAAAAAAATGCTAATCTAACTAACTCTTCGCGTCTCACCCCTCGCGCCGTGGGTTTTCGTTCGTTAAGCCGATTTCCCAGGACGCCGCGGCAGCCGTTTGCATTATCGATAGACGCGCCCATGGGAAGAATGATCGAGCGATGCGGCCCTGGGACGAGTTTCTTCTCGCGAGAAACGCGAGCCGGCCAATCCGCCGCGCGCTCCACTTCCTTCACTTCGGCCTGCTTAATCGAACGCGAGAACGGGCCTGCCGATCGATTTATCGCCCAACACTTTTTTTCCGGCCCGGCCCGAGTCCTGGCGAGTCCGGAATGAATGACCAATCTTCTATTTTCCCCTGATAAATACCTGGGAGAGGTGGGACGAGGGGGGCACAACAATTACAGAGCGTGGAAAACACTCTCGACGAGGGCGAATCGAGCGTGGAATGAATAGAGACCCGCCAAATTACCCCGATCCAGGCTTTTTCATTAATGAATGCGGACCGTAATAATTGCTCGGCGAGGAATGCGTCCGGGGTGGTTATAAATTTTTTTCCAAATTCCACGGGCCAGGCTCTGATTTGATGTGTCTTGTTGTTTGGTGATTGAATTAATTGCTATCAAGGCAAGGCATGGAAGTATTTATTTTTATTCCGAAAGAAAAGAAAAAGATTTGTTGATATCGATAGGCAGATCTCTAAATTAAAAGTGCTGCTTGACAGGTGGGCTGTATCGTATGCAGAGTATTGCTATCTGAGAGACAGCAAGAAACATAACGTCGTGCGCGATTATGAGTATCTACATATATTATTAAGAATACGCTGCTTATACTTACGCAGCTAGAAACATGAGTGTACTAAACAGAGGACAATTGTTTCACTTGAGATGGCGGTCGAAAGCTTCTATTTGAACGCACGCATGTACATATAGACACACGGATCTGCAGATGTCTGCTAGGTACACAGCTCCATCATACGGGGATAGACAAAGCAATGATGGACAAAGAGACGTACGCAAATATGTACGCTGCCGCCACAGTAGTACGAGTCTTACTTGATCAGACATAGTATTACTTGAGCAAAAACTTTTGCGTACCATCCACCGTACAACATTTGTCTACACACGTACGAAGAACAAGCATCGAACAAGCACTCCGTCCCATCCATACACTGCAACATAACGATCGATCATTTTTTCACTCCCCACCGATCACCGATCACAATTCCACCTACAGCAGACTCGCACGAAACGAGAATTGGATCGTTTACGATAACATCGTTCGGCAAAGAGCCTATTGTCAGTTCCTCCCACCATACCTATTTCCTCTCCCACACCCCTTCCTGCCTTCTCCGACGCCGGAATTAAGAATATTTTCGGCACAAAGAAGAGATATATTCGAGGAAGTGGAATGGAGCCAAGTCGAGTTGAAACGAGAGCCGGAAGACGACTTGCGAAAAATTGCGTCGGGTCCGTTGGCGCGCGCATTGCGCTTGTATATTCATAAAGCTGGGTCATTGCCGAGCTTTCGAGTGGCGCGCTTGCTTTCTTGTTCCCGTGGCGCAGCGAGCTAAGTAGGTATACGCTGGCTGCGTTTGTGTACGCTGTGCGCGCGAGCGGCGGGGGGTCGAGGATAAGGGTTGAACGGCGGGAGGGGAGGAAAAGAGAGGCCAGGAGAGTCTTGTTTGGTTAAGCCTCATCTTTCAGTCGCTGCCGTTAGTTGGGAAGAACGCGGAGAGTGCTCGACTCACGGCGTACGGTCGTTACGAATCGTCAATTATTAATACGCACACGGGCGCGTCTGATATCCTCTTTAAGTTCCTTGCTCTCTTTCTTTCTGCGTTCCTTTCTTCCTTTCCGCATCATTCTTTCAGGTGTCCCGATGACTACTTTGATTTCTTTCCACTGTTCTAGACTTCTAGAGTACTGCCCCCCGTCCTCTGCGACTCGATCATTGCAGGTTCCGGCAGAGTAAATGGACGGTTTCTGAATCAATGTCGTGTATGTGAATTCTGCATATTGTGGGATAAGAAAATGGCGGTAGAATGAGATGAAATTCTTTGCTGATCGTTTATTTGAAGCAAAAACGGTGTTCGAATGCTTGCCATTCTTTGTCGCGGCAAATTTCGGTCCAAGCCTGGATGTCGCCACAGCCTGCTCGATCGCTTGACTTTTCTTTTGTGATTGTTTCCTATGCCGCTACCTCAAAGGGAAAGTGTTCGTCTATGAACCGCGCACACCGGATGAACTCAAAGCTGCTATTCGTCAGGAAATTGCGACAATATCCCAACACACGATGCGACGCGAAATATAGGAAACATTTGGCCAACATTATTTGCAAGACTAAATATACAGTTACTTACGTAATACTTATACGTTTATAAACGGCGCGCAGTGTTCTGTACGTTGATAGAATAAGATCGATTAACATGGAAAATTTGCCTGCACGGTATTAATGTAAAAGCGTCCCGGTTCTCTGCCGGATCCTGTACGTTCTGTTTCCCCTGTCCCGACGATTACTACGTTCTGTTTTCTCTGTCCCAACTACTACGATCCGTCCCTCATGCCCCAGCTACTATGTTCTATTTCCTCTGTTCGCCCAACTACCATGCTCTGCTTCTCTCGCCTCAATCCGTCCATATCGCAATCTTCGCCACGATCCTCCTCGTATTTGTTTTTCAGCTAACTTCGGTCTGCGTGAAATCGATTCCCCGCGCGGGGACAAATATTTTCCTCGAGTCGTACTTCGCCGAGGCGACGCGGACGAGAGAGCCGGTAACGAATGAACGACAAATGTAGTTCGTCACCCAAGCCAATGTTTGCGATCATTTGTCGCACGCTTCGCGGATAATAAATCGAATGTAAGTATGCGACGATTGGACAGGTCCGATAAGTCGACGCGCGTGGTTTCTTCAACAACTGAAGATATCTCACCTTCGACCGCTGGTTGCGAGGGTTCGTAATATTCCTACAATTGTCGTTTCACATATGTATGTGCTGTGGCGTGACACGTTTTGTTGGCGTGTGGAAAATTGCAACTAGCGATTCATTTCTTCTAAATTTATAAACTTCACTACCGGATGTGATTTCTAATATTTGTTTGTTCAAATTTACGCGGGTGGATAAACCGAATATTTTATATATAATTCGCATACACTTTGTTTATATTTGTACATTTGCTCCAATCATGTGTAATCGGAATATTATTTTAGTCGAGTTTATGTTTCAATGAAAATGCTTATACCTACAACGACCGTACTGTTACAAAATACTGTGCATAATACAAGCAATATCTTATTATCCGTGCAACTCTTGTTGCGCCACGGCAACGAACTCGACACAATATCTAGAGATTAAAATTGATCGCGAACTAGGTCAGGGAGGAAGTTACCTTGAACTCGGTTTTGCCCGGGTCGACGTCTCCCAGTTATTCAAGCTGCCTCCGCAAAGGAACAAGTTTGATCGCGTCGGAGATTGACTTTTTCTGACAACTGAATTGACATCGGTTCTCGACTAATTTGAAATATCGCGACAGGGCGAGTGCAATGACGCTTGCCAGACACGTTTTGCGATCATCCGGCAACACGCGTTATCGATACGCTCGACCATATATTTTAACAAATCGCTTCGCCGGCCGCGCCGGAGTTTTCCAATTATAATCGTCAGTGTCGACGATGCGGGGACGGCAATTTGCCGAAACGCACACACCTCGTTATCGCGACTTTTCGCGCATGTCACTATTGTAATTACGCCTCCCTCGCTCTTGTCCCCCGGTCTCGTCCCTCTCTCATTCTCTCTGACACCCACACGAGCTCGCAGGTCACGTATGTTGCGAACAACGCCCTCGTCGAGCGTAAACGCGAAACGTATCGAGCAGATTGGGAGTAGACGAGTGCGCTGTGTCGAGTGGTGCGTGAATCAAATAATTTATAAATTGATGAGTGACGAAAGGTAGAGTAGAGCACGAGCGTGTGCAACAGATGCAGACAGGTAGCGACAAGTTGGCAGGATGGAGAGGGTTGGAGGTCGATAAAGAGAGGGAGCGGAGGGAAGCCAACCCTCTTTCCGTCTGACTTCATCGGCCACGCGCTCTCCCGATTGATTTTCACGAAAAATAATTGGCTCAATTAGCGCGGACCCCAGTGACTCGCTGCTACGCATTAAATATGCCGAGCTGAGTCTAATTAAAGAAAAAAAAGAACGGGACGCACGAAACGAGAAAATGTCCGGCTGGTCGGCGCGAGGCGGATAGAACCAGGACGAGAACGCTAAGTACTGAGGGAAAACATTTTTTTCCTTGTTTTCCCGGAACATCCGCGGCAGTGATTGATTCGTAGGACTCCAGAGTACAGACTTCAATAGCGTCAGCTTCCCTATGGACACTCATCTTTATCGGACAGACACCATTCGGAGGTAGTCATTTCATTCATAACATTGTTAATACAGATATCTGTCCCAGACAGGCTGCGCGTATTACAGGAATATTTTTAGATCGTCCACTGCAAATTCTTAATAATAAAATGCGTCAACCTAGATTTTCACATCTTTCCGTTCCTTGCTCCTACTTCATTTCTTGCGGTCTGTCCAAATGACAACGACCATAGATATAGAACGGTCTGAAATTCGTTATTTTCAACATTAAACGCATCATACGCCTAGTCTGCAATGATATTTCGCGGAACAGGTTGCGCAGCCGTGAAACGCAACAAAGCGTGCTCGCGTCGTTCGTTATCGTCGCATCACGCGGTAGTGAGCTAGAGTGGCGAACGAAAACGGGAGAACGGCCAAGGGAGAACGCATACGGCGCACGTTGATTTAAAAAATGCATAGATCCCATGAAAATTGCAACTCCGCAATAATAGCGGCTATTGTGCACACAAATGGACCGCAGTGATTGGAACGGATCCGAGGCAATAATAGGGTATTTTCGGCCGGTGTTATATTTCTGCGCACTGCAGACGGAGAGGGACTCGGCCCGATGCGCGGCAGAAAGAGTAGCAAGTGAGAGAGGAAAAGAGGAGAGTTGACGTTATCGGGGTAAAATCGTAATAAGCGTAATGCGTTCGCAGTTTTGCCCGCGTGAAAATAAATCAGAAATCGCGCGCGACTCGCGGAAAGTGACGCTTGCATCGAATTAATCGTGGTCCCAATTCTGCAACCGCGCAATGTTTTTAACCCACTCCGGAAAAGGAGGAGCTGAAGCAAATCAACATTCACTTAAGAAATTCTCCATTACTTTTCTTAAGAGCGGCGCGAAAATTCGAACCAGATTTTGAAATGCGTTGGATCGATTGTGGGACGTACATTAATTCGATGATTCTTTGATGAGAAAAGAAATTCGAATCGGACAGCCTACTTTTTAGTTATAGAGTTATTTGCAAAGAATAATGTTTCGCGCGTTTCAATCTGTAGACTTGTTTCAACGAAAGAAATTCTCGCGGCGCAGAATTCAGCGGAATCTTCTTTCTCTGCATTATAATAAGGCGTCCAGTGAGGCGATTCCGCGGTTCGTTCTTGATCCCGGGAATCCGCATCTTGGGTCCGTCGTCGCGGTTGACAATTTCGCGCTAATTAAAACTGCAATCTCCCAACAGGTTCTGGTTTCGCAACAGGAGAGAATAATCAACGGGGTAAAGCGGAACATTTTGCTGTTTACTCGCCGCCAATCGCGGAGGTACGTATATACCTCCGGCAAGCCACGGTCCCGTCAGTTTTAATAAATAGCGCGCGTTAAATTCCTCTCTCGAAATCAGTTGGCGCTCGTGCGAACAATTGCGAGGCGAAAATTTATCGCGATCGCGATCTTGGCCGACGCGGTAAAAAGCGTAAAAAGCGCGGGCAGTACGGGCAAATGGCAGGAATTCTTGTTATTTTGCGCATGAACCATTGGACTGCGGGAGTGTGTACGCGGTCTGCTCAAATAATTTGCCCACCGTCAGACGGCTGCATTTGGCGATTCGCGACGCGGCGTCTCGAGTCTCTGTTGCGGCCAACAATTTTGCGCTAATTAAAATTGCAATCTTCCGTGTGTAACAAAGGGAAACTAATCAAGCAAAGCGCGCGCGGCGAACGCGCTCTCCGTTTGTTGTGCCGGCATTGCGCCAATTATAATGCCTTTCGCCTTCTCTGCAAGATAGCACGCTGGGTGGCGCGCGCGCGCGCCCACCACTCCCCGCACACTGCTCGGGGTCTTTTCGAAAGCAATTTGCGCGACACGGCGATTCAATCAATCAATTGAAAAATATCGGGACGCAATTTATTACGATGCCGATCTTGGCTGACACGCGAGAGTGGCCAATCGGGGAAATGGGAGGATTTTTTGTCATGCCGCGCCACGACAATCGAATCGCAAGCGACCGTTTGGTACCCTGCCGTCCAGTCGGCCGCGCTCAAATAATTTCCCCTGTCCAGTCGACGCGCCGGACGATTCGATCAATCGGCCGAAAAATTCGTACGTGCACGATGAAGACGACGATGTTGGCTGTCATGCGTGCCAATGGATTTTTTCGAATTCGGACTGTCCGCCGACCGTCAAACCTTCCGATCGCATCGGTAAATCACTTCCAGATTCGGTGCAGTCGGCGAGGATTTCGCTCACTTTTCGACGCTTGTTTACTTACTCGTCCGATTTTACGATGACTGATGATTGACGATAATAAGAAATTCGATATCGCAGAGAGTCGTATTACCGGATCGTAATCCGTGCGACGAGTGCAACTGCGTGAGCAGAAAATAACTGAGGAAATACTCGCGTCTGCGCATTTCAATCCCGAAGAAGGCGTTCGCCATTCTCGCGACAGAGTTCATGTTGGATAAACTCCGCTTGGTCACACTGTGTACGTTTAACGTGTCCGTATACGTGTAATATGCAATTAAATTTCTTATATCCTCGGACGATCGAGCGAAACGTGGCGTTGTTGCAAGAACACAAAGAGTTAATTAACAAGCCCGATATTCCCTCTGAGCGGAAACGTGTACGCGTCTCGCATCACTCTCCATCCACTCTCGCTGCCTTTCGATTAAAAAGCTCCTCTGATCGTCGGGCTTAGAATCGTTGCTTTTTCACAAACGTTCGCCTTAACCGACATTTGTGTCTAAATTTAACCCTCGTGCAATATTCCAATAACTGTTACATCATCGTTGCAACTTATAGATAGGGAAATAACTAGAAAATTAGGTTTTCTCTATTAATGCGTATATGTCAAAGTAACGAAAATCGTTGAGAAGATGAAGAAACCGCTCGTGGCCAGGAAGATTATCCGATATCGTACATTTTTTCCGGTGAACCTTAATTTACTCGAGTGTCCCGATTTTTGCGTTGACAAAAGTCCCGATCGCAAATTGCCGCGCTCCGGTCATATGTTTCGACCTATTCGGATAAAAGTTGACCGTTCTAAAACGGGGGGTGAAAAGTGACAATGTGAAAATTGAAATGGGAAAAATCGTTGGCGTAATCCGAGAAATCACTTTCGGAATCGGAACTGTTGAACAATCGCCCGCAGCCGAACAGAGAAAAGGGAAGCGTACAAATTTGCTGGGCAAAATATACGGGTACCGTGGAAAGCTGTACGTCTATTCATGTTTCCCTTCCATTTCTGTCTTCGTCCGTGCGCAATACGTACAACGTTATACCTTTTTCATAACGCAGTTTTCGATCTGTATTAACGATAGACTCTCTACTTATATCCAATACATACATTTTCAAAGTTTATTGCACATCTCGTCTTTCCTTCCTGTAATTGAGAACAAACAGCATTGCGTTCGATAGCAGTCTCGAACCTTTCTATAAAGGTTCAGCGTATTTTTATTGTCTCTATGTCCCATTTAACATCCTCTATACTATATATGAAAATATATTCCAGACCATCTATTTTTCACGTTGACCTATCATTAGTCGCCTTTCTCCCTCTCTCCCCCTCTCTCTTCTATTACCAGCCCATCCGTTCTACCGATTGGACATCTCGATCAGAATGAAAAAGACAGAAACCCTATACTGACTGTGCAACGACGTCGATCATTTACACAGTGACTACGCAACCATCGATCCTGTCTCTCCTGACGATCCTACCTCATGGGCAACATTGTCGAGCGAACAACGCAGTGCGTCGGCCCGGCAGAATTTCCGATACGGCCGTTATATCGCCCGCGGCAGCAAAGTCTCGCGGCGTTTAACGCGGGCAACCTGGTTTACACGCTACAACGTGCAAACACAACCGGCCGCGTATTGTGCGATTCTGCCAGCTGAGCACTCGGGACCTTCCTGTACGCTATGCCTCTCTCTCTCTCTCTCTGTCGTTCGTTCCGCGATTTCATCGTCTGTCTGTTTCCGGCACCCTTTCGACCCCGACGATGCACGGCGAGTTTTCGAATTGCCCCTAACGACCTGAACGCCATGTTACCGACCGAAGTGGGGAAGAAAGTTGGCCTGACGGAAAACGCAAACTTACCACCGAGTTGTCCTGGGCGAGACGGAACAACTCCCTCTTTCAGCCTCCGCCCGTCTATCCGTCTACGTCTACGTCCGCGTCTCAATCCACCCTCCCGATCCGTCTCTTTCTCTCGCTTGCCGCGCCGGCTTCCCGCGTTTGTCTCGCGTCTCCTTTCTCGGCGGCGTTCATTTTCTAATTGCCCTCTTCTCCGCGCCGCCTGTCTCTTTCGATCTCAACGCTCGCGCGTCCTCCTTCCTCTCCGGCCTGCCAGAGTTTTCGATTAAAACTTTAATTGCGCATTATTCAATGCAACGTCTTTGAGAGGGAGGAAAAAAGGGCGAGACGGGGGCTGTGCGGATACTATTCGCGACGCTTGTAAACGCACGCTTATCAGAGGCGCGCACGCTTTTCTTCTTTCCCTTCTCGTCCGTCCGACGCCTCCTCTCCGACGGATTAAAGTTTTCGCAATTAAGGGCGCACCCCTGGCAAGCTCGACTCCCACGACCCCCTTCTCCACTTCGTCTTCTCGCCGACGCGCCAAATCAATATTCATTGGCGAATTAGCGAAATTTTTCTACCCCCAGCCGGTTGTGTTTTCCATTAAGAATAGCGAGAGCCCTCGTTCGGCCGGAATTACAGTTGCAGCCGCGTCGGCACTCGATCTCAGAGAGAGAATTGCGGACTGTAATTGTAGTAAGCCATTATTTTATTGTGGCCCCCCGACGACGCGTTGCAGTATAACGCACAATTATGCGTTATATTGGAGAACATTTTGCGCGATCGTGATTTTCATCTGAGACCTTCTTATTCGTGGTTATTCAGGCTGTGCGCGAGGCAAATTTCACGGTCGAGTGGTCGTCTGAAGTTATTTCACGGCGAACGTCGATCGGTGTCATTATCGCTTGACAGGGCTAGCGAGTGCAGAACAGAATCTGCTTACTTCCCTCCGCACCGATGGCGATGGTATGAAAGCAGAACCGGAGAGGCAACAGAAGTTTTTCACCGGTGCTTCAGAATTTTTCGTCATTTCGTTTAAATTCAATACCATCAGCGTCGCGTCACTTTTCTATACAAGAAGGAATGATGCTCAACAAACCGTGTTATTTATTTAAAGAATAAAATTGCATGAGAAAAATATTTATTTTGGACATTTCATATATATTCCGTGTGTACCACAAAGAGGATTATTTACTTCCTTTGTTTGGTGAAAGATGCGAATACGAGTTGCAAGCCGGTAGTCCAACCAACGTTTCCACGTAAAGTCGATTTATCGGGATGATAAATAGAGTGATTTATACGGTTGTGTCGCATTGACAGGCATTACAACATAAACCGATCACACTTGACTCGCAATAATTTGGCGTGGCGTGAGAACGCGTGTTTCGCTATGTTGACGACGTTTCCCTCTCTCGTGCTCCTAAACGTTCGTAATTTCGGCCCGATCCTCCCCCATTAACAACCGTCGCATTACCAGAATCACGCCGGTTATTACGCTCGCAGACAGTAATGCGGGTGCTGGAATTCGCGGGAGTTTACTTCGAATTTACGCGATTGTAAATTTGCCAAATTGCCGAAGTGTCCGGTATAAAATTTCAGATATGATCCTTAATAGACGTGATTTCGGTCGGACGAAAGCTCGTTCGGGCAAACGCTCTGTCGTGGTCAGTAGGTTTATTTGAATGGCAAAGATGACGTTTTCACCGATAAAGCAATAACGTTTTCCAACGAAATTTGGCTGGAGGGAGAGGGTCAGATTTTTTAATAAAATCTGTGGAATAAATAGTAGGTAGGAGTTTTTACTAAAATTGCGCGGCGGCTGGCCGGTCGACGCTTACAGAATTGTTTGAATCCGGAAGTGTATTAAGGTTTAGCATTCAATTCCAATTTGTTCCGTATTGCGAGGACTTTTGAATTGGAAGTGTCTGAAATAAGAGACACGTACTTTTAAATGTTATGAAAGGATATTAAGCGGACTGCTGAGATCGCCAATTGCCGTAATGAAGAAATAACATAGGCGCAAAAAGAGTGGACTGAGAATAAATAAAAACTCTGGAAAGGTTATTTAAAAATTTCATGTTTCCGAGTACGTTCTTTCGATGGAATTCAGTTTTATTATATTTTCGCGCGCCTTTGTAATCATAACTATTTGCTTGCCGTTGCATTCAAGCATAACACTGTTTTAATGACAATATTCAATTTTCACTGCGGAGTGAGCCCAGATGCGTGAATGTTTTTCAATCATCAATCGGGGGTACAAAAAACTGAAACGCTGTGGGATCTATGTTTCGTATCGCACAAACACTCTGCTAAACGACATTCGCGTCATTCAGTTGGAAATGAGAAATTCTCATCACAGAACAGTCGTACGGTAATTGGCATAAAATGAGAGAGCGATTCTTATTACAGAGTCGCGTAATTGCTTTCGGTAGTCGAAGATTCTGATAGTCCATTTAAATGAAGTCCAGGTCACGACTTCAGCGTGCTCTGTTATCAATAATAGAACGTGGAAATGGGAATCAATATCGGACAGGAAGCATGCCGATAATTTTCCGCCAAAAATCCAACACAGTCGTCATTTCCGATGAGTCAATTTTCGAGAAAGAGAGAAGGTCATAATTAAAGGAAAAAACATAAATCGGTGTATCGAAAAGGAAGGACGAAAACAGGAAACGAGAACGAGAATAAAACACATTATCTCTTTCTCTCTCTCGATTTACATCGTTCCGAAGCGAGTACGCGAATAATTCAGCGGTTTATCTTTCCCACCGCTCGACATCGTCGCTTCGAGAATTTAATAAACTCGCCGATCCATTTCCTGCTCTTTTTCCGCCATTCGCCACTGCTCCGTCTTTCTCCAACTCTCCTCATGAGTCGATCATCGAAACCTCGCGCTCCCAGGAAATAATGAAATTCTCGATTATTTACCGTTACAGTTTCCACCGATGCACTAAGCGAAATACCGACTCGTCGTTTTCACGGAGAAAAAACGATAATCAGCGAACTGCGACTATTGCGAGGAGCGTCGTTTGCCGTGGACAGGCACGAGTGTCGTCTGAGAATTGCACCTCTCCTTGCCCAACTATCTCAGCCCATATTCCGCGGCCTTCTCTTCCCCGCTGTGCGACGAGGTCACGTAAAAAGGTGGTGCGCGTTGGTAAGGGCGAGGGAAAATTACTGAATACTTAAGTCGGCTGGAGCACTTTCGCTTACCGCGCCGAGCCCTCCGGGGGGTGCTGGAAATTATTGGCGACGGTCCAGAGCGACGTCGCCGGATTAACATTCGCCAAAGTGGTTGGGTAAGAAGTCGCAAACACAAGCTATCGGCCCAAAAGGCGGCAGGATGTGTGCGAAGACGGAAGTCATTTTTTAACGACCTTCTCGCGTACACCTTCTTCACACGTTCGCTGTACAGATTCGCTGGTGCGTACCTGTGTCCGCTGGTAAAGATGCTGGAAGGGGTTGGGGTGGAAGATCCGAGTGGGTAGATTTTGCAAGGTTTTACGGTATGCATGTTATACGGAAATTTCTACTGAGAGTATTTATGAAGTCGGCGGGTTTCGGATGTGCGTCTCGGAGTATGCGGATATTTTTAAGATCTGTTGCGGTATCTCTAATGGGGACGCGGAGACTGAACGTATGATGTAGAATTCAAAAGTTTCGAAAGTGAAGAACGCGGCGTATACGCAGAACGTATCTCGTATAAATTCTAACTTCCGCCGGCATTAAATTCCCATCCCCCAACTATACTCAACTCTCTCATATCTTTAACATGAAACTTTTCGTTTAAATTAAAATCATAAGATCCGCCCACTTTTTACATA
Source organism: Priocnemis perturbator (assembly GCA_963942575.1). NCBI lineage: Eukaryota > Metazoa > Arthropoda > Insecta > Hymenoptera > Pompilidae > Priocnemis > Priocnemis perturbator. The sequence goes on along the minus strand of OZ012643.1, from coordinate 20,435,742 downwards.
CACTCACCGACACAGCGGACAAAGTACGTGTGCGACGCATTTTTATTATTTCATACCGTTCCCCCGCGACATTAGGCATTCTACGTCTGAGCTTCATACATGCCCACTAACGCATACATAATAAAGACTCGAGGCCTGTCCCTTTAATTATTAAACCTCGCGTTATGTCGAGGTTGCAGAGTGCCGCCATAAAGGGGAGCGGCACGACGAGTTTTGCCGTGAGTTCTCGAAAACAATTCCAAAGACAAGAATCATATCGTCGGCGCCGCGGGATATGCGCTATCGTCCGGCGAAGTGGAAAAAGCCGTAACGGATCTGACGCACGCGCGTGATACAGCATGCTGGCTAGAGACGGTCAGTCGAGCGGGCTGTGCAGGAAACTGGGTCTACTTTATCGTCGCCCGAGACCCGAAGAGGTCGGGCGTCCATTAAATTGAGACGGAGCGAGTACTTGCCGTTTCTAGCTTTCCAGGTGCGCTCTAAATAATGCAGGCCAGCTTCTGCATAATACAGGATTGCCGGTGCCCCGTTACCATGCGGTGGTCAGAACACGGCGGCGAGAGGCGAAATTTTTCGCCTCGCCTCGCCTAGCCTCATGGCCGTGGACGGAGAGACTAAAGAATTTAGCGATAAGGATTTCGAACGCATCCGATATTCCATTCGGAGATATTTGCATAGACGGGAGACGCTCGAACGTGCGGCTGCGGAGAGCAAGGGATCATGCTCGTGACTTCGCCAAATCCCTCTGGCTCCGTTTTCGAACGTCCGAACGGTAGAGGATTCGTCGACTTTTTAGCAGAACCCTCGAGTGTATTGAATTACGATTGTGGACAATTTCGGAAGCGATCGAGACTTCATTGCGACTCGATCGATATTTCGGTGTCGTATTTTGTCGGTTAGTAACGAATCGAGACTGGGATTAAGAGCGAATGCAGACAGCACTCGTAATTACATACGAGTTGCAGCATCATTCTAAAGCGCCATTACTTTCCGCCGTATCCCTTTATTCGGAATCAAACTCATAGAGCATTTGGACGGACAAATCAAAACGATCATTCCCCCTACGGCGCGCGCTCGATAACAGAGGTTCCCATCGGCAGTTTGGATTTCGTCGAACGCACACGCGTGCGTTTCTCGTGATAAAAGAGAAGCCCCGATGAATCGCGGCTCGGCAGAATGGGGAAGTCGGAGGGGGAGGGTTGGAAAATGGGTCGACTGAAAAGAGGGAGCATGCCTCAATTTTACTCGCAGATCGCGTGACCAGTCCCGTGTAAGTGGATTACTGTGCCGGTTAAATGGGCACCGCGTGCCGATAACTCCGCTCATAATCTGGCGTTGATGAAGTTGTAATTGAGTTTTATTCCGCTTTAATCAAATTGCCAAGCGTGTGTGTACAACCGCGCGGATCCGAAGCTGAATGAGGCCGCGAACGAGCGAATGCTGGCTTCGCGCTGCCAACTAACACCCCGAATGCCGGGCGCATGTCGGAACACTATGGACCACGTCGAGAGTCTGACGATTCGTCATAATTAGCGGGACAACCGCGAGGAAGATTACATGTCCGTTGCTGACAATGTCGCTCAACCAGTTTACCTCAGCTACGCAATGTTTTGCTTCAATCTAAGATGTTCTTTTTGGTGGACGGTAAAGAAATCTTGTTTCTGCGCTTTGTTTTTTGTTATAGAGAACGCGTGAACTCGACAAATGGATGTGTTTATTAGGATGTGGAATTTTGGAAAAATGAGGTATTCGGTGCATTCTTGCATCGATTCAAGTAATGATAATTATGATCATCTATGCCAGTCGTTCTGCGTATTCTTCGAGTGCCGGGGAACATCGGACGGCCTTTTGAATTTTTCATACGCGAATAAATACGAGCGAATCAAATACCCTTCTATCGGACGTGCAAATACGAGCATCCTCCCTTCCTACTTCCCCTCCGTTGATCGTCCCGCACCGCTCGAAATATCTCTATCGAACGCACGATATTGAACAGCAACCGCGAGCGCGTTGGCGATTGGGGAAGATTCAGTATGAAATTTTGCCGGAAAATCCTGAAAAATGATGGTGTTTCGCGCGAGCGGCCATTCTTTCCGTTTCGTTTTTAAAATCGCTTTATCGCTGGAACTTTGCAAATATTGCGCGCGCCGACGCCCATCGAAGCTCGTAGAGTTGACCAATGGCGATCGACGCAGTACACGCGATGATGCGCTCGATTGTTGACCCCCCGTTTTTTTCCTTCCTTTTTTTCAATTCATGCATTCGTCAACTCGCATATTTCACGTATCGTTTTCCCTGAGCTTACTTTTCGCGAAAACGACGCGATCCATCGTTGTCCATGTTTATTTCGAATATGCTCCTTCTCTACTTCCATCTCAAGACTATTGTCTCGATCTATTCGCCATTGACTCACAATTTCCCGTATTCCCGACTGACTTTCAAATTCCAATGCCGTCCATGCGTTCCTCAGACATTCTACAACAGGCATATACTTCCTCGTCCGTGCATCTCGTCGCTCAAATCAATCGTCGGCAACACAATCATTTATCATTTACCACCACTTGCAATTCCCCTCTTTCTTTCCCTACCCCTCTCGCCCGCGGACCTAGCCGAGAAATCAGCCTCTCGGCCGTCGCTGGCATGGCTTCGCGACGATGCAAAGTACGACTCAAAGGCTCCCCGAACGTTACGGGCGCGCGGCCGTTCCGCAAGACGGAAAATACGATACGACCGCGGTCGTAACGAAGTATAATTCTCGTAGTTATATCGTGCCGCCCGCGCCGGTAGTGGTGCGCTCCTCTAAAGACCCCGGGCCCGCGCCAGTTTCAAAGAGTAATATAATTATCCGGAGGTGCACTCGAAGGGAATACATATCGGCGCGAGTGAGCGAGCTGGCGCGTCGACCGGCGGAGAAAGAAGGAGAGTTTGGCAGCGTCGGAGACGGAGCGAAGGGAAGGTGGAGAGTTTCAGTTCGGTCTCGCGGCTCTTTGTAACCGTCAGACCATCACCGCCACGACGATCTTTACGTACTTCCCCCCAGCACCGTCGCCACAGCCACCGCCGCAACCACTGCCACCTTTTCAGCCCCCTTCCAGCTGCCCTGCCAACGTCGCACCCGACTCTCGCGCACCCAGAAGATTACTCAGTGGGTGGCGACGTTTCATTGTTGACATTCTGGCGATTCGCGCGCTCCTTCCGCCTTCATAAACTTGCGAAAGCTCGCGAGACCAGCGCGTCCTCGTCGACTCGGAGTGGCTTAAGCGAGCGTGCCACGGTATTTCGGCGGTGGAGGTGGAGGTGGAAAAGGAGATGCAGGTCGTGAGCAAGACTTCATGCTCGGATCCAGCGCGAAACAGTGCGCGAAATGTTCAAATATTCCTTAGTCGCTTAGTCGAGGATCGTGGAAACTTTTGGGACTACTAGCTGCTTAGAAAACGGATCGAATCGTTTGTTCAGGACTTTTTCTTCTTTCTTGCTCCGTTAGATAACACCATTGCGAGATCAGTTTTCAAAGCTGGCACCGTAATGTATGATTTTGTTATTTGAAAACGAGATTGCAATAAAGGGTAGAATGTTGTCGTAATATTTAAAAGCTTATTGCCTGCCGGACAGTTGCTGACTTCTTTGATGGGCATAATTGCGTTTTTACGAAAAATTCGACCGCGACTTTGTGCCCGGTATTTGCGCGCAATTCAAACTCGACCGCCCCTCTTTACGCCGTTCTTCTTATTTTTTTCACCGAGGCTGTTTGTTGCGCCGTATTTACGCCGGTTTCCTTGATACCACGCCAATTTCCATCTACTCTCCTCAAAGGTGCCTCGCTGAATTTTGTTTTCACCTCCCCCTGCTTTCCCTGCGCCGTCGAGGTAATTTATGCTGGCAAAAAAAACACAAACGCGAAATGTTAATGGAAATCGAGGCAAACAAGACGAATCAACCGTTCCTCAAGAAATTAATATTAGGATATTTTTATTATTTCATATTTACCGTTAAGGATGTACTAGTGACTTCGTAACGAGCCCGATCGTTAACGACAGGGCCGATTGATTTGACCGTTAGCTTCGAAGCCGTCGGGATTCGGCATTTTACGAGACTTCTGACCGAGTCTTGGCTCGTTGCGCGACGCCATCGGAAATAGAATATTAGAGAAGACGTTCCGAGGGAGTTAAGGTCTGGTTGTTTGGGAATAGGGCGTTGCCACTAGTGCCGGGGGCCGTGAAAGTTGGAACGGGGGGCGCACGGTACGTAGGTAGGTAAAAGCACCCCGGCGAAGAGCCTGTCTCTATAATGCATGAGATGCAGACGCGACCCTCCTTGGATATGTATGATTGGCCATTTGCTTAGCAAATACACTGTTGCTCCGGGAGCACTTGCGCGAACAGCTGCTACGTGGTAAATTGCAATTTTCTCGGGCCGTTTGCCGCGTGTGCTCCCGCGCTGATTCGTAAAACATTGCGCCCCCGGCATATGGATACGAGACCGCAAGCTGGGCCGGACTACATGTGCCGTTTGGCTCGCGCTTCCCTTTAAATTCTTATTTCGCGATTTGCCTCAGACGGATACCGCCGCGTGCGAGGGCAGGTCTGCGCAAAGCGTCGCCAGCGAGTACCTTCCGGCGAAGGTGGCGAAGTAGAGCGGCGGAAAAACCTGAGACAGCGGCGAAAAAGGAGAAACGGGGAAAAAAATGGCCAGATGCAAGTATATTCTGTCGTGACGCTTCCATCTCTCATTAACGCTTGCAGGCGCGGTGGCTTTGCTTATTTTATTCCGCTGCCCGGGCGTGCTGCTAATCTCACTGAGGTCTTAAGAGTCGGTGCGCGCTCGGATGAGCTAGTCGGAGGGATCCAAAGGTGACCCGCTTTCCGGCGACGTCAACCGGGAAGGAGCCTCGAGTCCTGGGAAGGGTTCGCGGCGCGCAGAAATGTCTCTACTTGGAACGCAGTCAATTTCGGTTGTAGTAATAATTTATGGCCACGGATGGGCGCAGAAGTGTGTCTCGGCCTGGTCGCGTTCAGCGTCTGGGAAATAGTCAATTTTGGCCGCGTGTAATATTTGATGGCCACGCTCGTCGGTGTAGGGTGTGAACTGTAGACGAACGACGAACGACGCTCGGGACGATATCCATTTGATTCGAGCGACGGCATAGCCCAGCCGCCGCGGCCGGAGGGACAAATTTTCACCTGGAAAGCTGAAAAACTTGCGCGTGCTGAGCGGCGTTCGATCGAGAACGCTGCCTGCGCTAATATTTTATACGCGTTAATGGGGGGTCACGAGGAATATAGGAACGAATGTTTGTCGCGCGGATAACGTGAAACTTTGACTCTGCGACGCGATATTTTGCACACGCCGGGATGCAAAAATATGCGGACGGGGTTAATACTGACGGTAATCATGTTTTACAGTAGCTGATGCTGTTATCGTCGTATAATTAATGTACTGCGATAGATAATCGTAATGCCGTCGATATTATTGATTCCGTCCGCAGTGCTCGGGCGAAATTATGAATACCGTGCGAGCGTATCGATTCATGGTGACCAGCAAAAAAGAATTAATTTTTACTCGCAGCGATTTTAATGAGCGTATAAAGATTGCTTTTTGTTTCATAAGTAACACTAATAGCTTTTAGCGTGCAAATAAGAAAGAAACAAAATTGTTCAATTGATAATTGCATAAATGAAAAGAATGTATCGCTGACACGTTCAAATCGCCGAACACATTGACCGTTAAGAAAATCATATAAATCAAATGCAGCGAACAAAGAGAACTTCTGCGCAGCATTTGAGTTACTCCTCGACAGAGCAAAAAGCAGCGATTTTCGACGTCAGGAGCTACGATAATCGTATAAATCGACTGAGTCGAACAAAGAGCGGCCGCTCCTTTGATTCTTTGATAGGCGACAGCCCCGGTGTGCCATGATATTTATAGTCGGCACACTTAAATCTCCGCGCACCCCTCGCACCATAAACCCCGTAACCCACCCTCCGTGTGTCGCCTCAGGCTAGTACGTCGGAGTTCATATTTCATGAGAGCACGATTTCCCTTCACGCACAGACGAAATTCTCCTAACACATTCGAAGCGAATTACGGGAATATTCGTTTTTGAAAAGAGAAAATGTGAAGAACAAATTTGCATCTATTTCGTCAACTGTGTGTTTTTTTTTTACACTTCTTATGAAGCGCCTTGCAGAAACATGAGTGGTGCTAAGGCAGTTGAATAAAATGATTGTGTGACCAGTCATCATGTCCCGTACTAAGTCGATTTTGTCTTAATGTACGTCAGTTTTAAGGCAAGTTGCCGAACATACAGGAAAGTCTCCGAACTAGAGATGTGAATCGTCTTTGCGCCGAGTCCCGTGAGAACCAAAGCGTCAGCAGCGAAAATCTCGAAGCGACCTGAACAAAAGGTCTGCCTCGGGTCAGAGTGGACCGACGAAACGGGGTGAACGTGTTAAGGAACGACGAGTTCAGAGGTTCGCCTCCGCTCTTCTCAGGCCATTTACGTCAATAATGCAGGGTGCGAGCGTTCTCGGCACGGCTAATAATAAATGACACCATCGCAGAAATTTCGCGCGAGCGTTGCGCAGCCGTACATCTTCGCGGAAACTGGGAAGCGCGGCGCAGAAATTACCGTGGCTGGTAGGGAAATTTCGCTATCCGCTATCCGGCCGTCATTTGAAACTTTTCCTGCTTCCACGAGATATCCAGAGTGGCGCGCTGGCCGGAGGTAAAGTGCGTAGAAAATTACGGCGCCGGTGGGAAAGTTTGCGAGATTCTACTGTCCAAAAAATTCAGGCTCTATTTGCAGCGCCGAGGTCGTTCCACGAAACGACGGGATGCTTTTGTAGAGGCAGCGGCTCGTAACGTCGCGTCGGATTAATGCGTGTCTGATTAATTCTGACTGTCGTACGATATGAGGCGAGTACGACGAAAGTGGGTACTAAGAGTTGTGCGAATTTCGTACAGATTCTTAGTCAAGTTGCTTGCAATTCGAATTCTAAGTTTCAAGAAGCGCACGTTTTAAATTTCAACTTATTCGCTTCGCAAGATATGGCACTTTAAGAAAGGGCACGGGGCGCGCGAGTCGCAACGAATATGCATTCAGATTTTGTGTAAAAGAGTAGAACATCGCGAGTCACGTAACACGTACGTCGTACGACCATGTGTCATGAAAATACTTTGCAAGAAAAGTGCAGTATTACAAGCACGGGCGCAACAGAATTATTCCGAAGCACACCGGCTAGTGAAACATCATCCCCGACGCGAGGACAAAAGGACGCGAAAGATTATAGCACACGCGGGAAACATTCGAAATTCCACTGTCCACCGTTGACGCAGAATCCGAGTTCGCGCCGTTCGGATATTCTCCCAACTTACATCGCTTTTACACCCGCCATAATTGAATATTTCATTTACCCGCTTCCTACCTCCGGTCTCGTGTAACTCGCGCGCACCACATTTTGCCTGTGAGACGTCAATGAATTTTCCCGGCCCTCCCATTTGCGCGGCGAAGGGCCTTTAATGAAGGCACTTACGTTTATCTTTCGATCCAACTTGCGGTCTAAAAAGTTACGTCAGGCAGTGGGGGTGGGGGGGCCACTCCTGCCCTGCGGAGCCTTCATAGTGACGGACAGATAGACATCTCGAGTAGCAGGGTCGAGTTTTCATCGCCCGGAACTTTCGAACCCCGGCCGCTTCCTGCTTCCACCTTCCACTCTCCTTTCCCGCATCGTGCGAGCGAGAAGTTCTGCCGTAACAGTAAGAACTCCTTGCCTCCCCTCGCCTCCGCTAATGGATTTCCACTATCAACCCCGCGAGCCGTCATCTCTCTCGCGGCCTGATACTCGTACATCCGCGGAATATTTCCTATGCCGCGAGAAACATCGAAGACGCTTGCACCACCGAACACGTTTGCTCGTCCAACTTTTTCATCCGTATTTACAGCGCAATATTCTCCTTGCGCCTCGAGTGAACGAAACTTTGCGCAAGAAAATTCAAACATTCCCGAACACACACCGTTCGCGCGTTCGTAATTTCAACGTCACCGCCGAGACAGTGAATTATATTCATCGACGACACTTGTGGCTGAAAAGTAGCGAGCAGACACTGATCGATATGGAAAGCCGAATGCAGTTGCGTTAAGCTTAAAGCCAACGCATCTTCGTCTTCCCCTCTATTTGCCACGTCGCGGTCGTCTCCAATGGAACCGCGGGAGAAGAGTGTGGCGCGAAAAGGGTGCATAAACTATGTATTGCGACTGATCGCAAATGCGATCAATCGGATTGCACTTATCGACTTACGTCGTCAATTGAATCCCCGTGGGACGGAGCGAGTATGTGCCGTGCGAGGTAGATAGATAGATTCATTGGCGGGTGTCACGTTAGACCCGCGAGAGAGCTATCGTGACGTCTAACAGTCTTGCGGATTAATGGCTGTGCGTGTTTCGAATACCCCCACGAGACGACCTCCAGACGATTCGCGATGGTCGAGTGAGCGAGCATTGTCAGTGCCTGTTAAGCCTTTCACGGTTAAGCTCTACCAAATAAGCTGCTTCGTGCGTTTAACGTATATACGTAGAAAGGCTGTTTTACCGTGTGCTTCGTGCTACTTATAAATTCAACATCAAATTATTCAGATTAAATATTTGATCTGCGTGTTGGTGATGCTATATATTATTAATATTTTCAATTCAATTTTGCACCAGCTACGGTATGAGCTGCTCGGTGCGGATTATGTTTACGCAGGATATTTATACTTTTGTAATCATTATTAAGAATATCTAACAACAATTCCATTATGGTCAGTTCCGTATTTATACTCCGCGTATTTACAACTCTGCCTCGTACGTACGATCACGTGTAACTTCATTTTTTAAGATACTTTCAACTGCGACAATCTAAAGGTAGAATTTCAGATCGTATATCTATGAAATGTTTTTCGTACCCTGACAAAACGTTCTCCTCGTAATTCGAACGCAACTCAAAACAAGCAGAGGAAAATAATATGTGTTTTTAAAATTTCATGGCTTAGCAATGTACTTGTAGGCGAATCAAGTCGGTTCTGGACGCTTCCTTGCTTACTGTACCAAGATTATTTCTTGCCCTGCGAGAGCCCGCTTGCGCTCGACATTAACGGCGACTTTGCGAGTGACTGCGGTAATTGTCCAATTAGCCGCTAACTGAATTACGGATGTAACTAAAATGGTAGCGCGCTGGTGTACAACGGCGGCCGGGAACTATATCGGTCATCCTGTCGAGCTTTGCTCGGGATACGGACTCTCCGGCTGATAGCGAAGATCGATGCCAGATCGTGCGATATCGCGGCGAACAAAGTCTCAGTAATTGTAGCGCGTTAACGTTGGCTTTGCCGGATAAAGTATGGCGCTGCCGTCTACGCTATTCATTCTGCGCGATGTTCGACTGGCGACTGCTGTATAATCAGCGTATCGCGGAATCTATTCGAACGGCTGTTTGTGTTTTTAGTCGTTTTTAGACGCGCCGATAGCATTTTTACGAGGTGGAAACTGAAATTGCCGCTGTGACGTGTAGTAGCCGTGTACGCGTGCGACGTCGGGATTGTCGGAAGTTTTATCGAGATCGGGGTAAATTAGAAGAAGCAGTGAATTCGCGTCGAAATTGCATGATCGAGATAAAACTAATCTAACGACATTATAACTGATATTAATGAATTACATGTATACTCTTGCCAGAGACCAGGCAACCGGCACATGCTTTCGAGAATATAGACGAAAATGAAAAAGAGATTGATTCTGCACCGATATTGAAAGAGAGGATCTACTAGGTCGACTGCTTAAATCCATCGGCCAACGACAGTCGTTCCGCGCTGACGTTGACATCCGGACGAAAACAGTGCAGCAATGCGCAGCAACGTGCATAATGTGCGTCGCGTTCGACGTTCCTTTGATGCAAATCACGATGGAAATTAATGACCGCGCAGCGCGGCGTGCATTGACTTGGCGAATGGGCCCGATAATCATGTAATCGTCCGCCGATTGAGCGGCAATACACCTCCTTCAAACGCAGTCGGCCTGCTTGACCGCGATATATACGTTTGCGGCGCTCGATATTCCCCAGATTGCGCGAGAGGGGGGGAACGATTATACCGCGTCGGGCGACTTCCCCGGCACGACTAACCGTGTAACCGACTACCAATTGAGTTACAGTGCCTTGTCCGTGAGTTAACGATTCGCCCCGGTATCGAGCGTTTATCCGTGAATACCACGGGCCATCGTACTTCTCGCCTTAGTTCGGCGCTTGATGGACTTCGTAATTGCGCGAAGGTATCCCAACTGAGTGCCACTTTTAATTGATGCACTTCAAAGACGCCTGACGTCGATGTTTCCGCGACCCGCTTGCCCGGCCGAGTGTACTTCCGTAATTGGTTTGCTTTTTCTCCGTTGCGGTGTGTAATTGCGTGCGATTCGCAAGGGGGTGACAGATTTTAATTACGATGCTTCGGGGTGGTAATTTCTTCGATCGGAAAAGCCGAAGGACTTTCCCATTATGCTTGTAATTCGTGTGCTGTTGGTTCGCGGGAATGGAGAAAGTTAGTGACGATGTTAATTATGAGTCGTGGAAAGTATTTAAGTTTGTTGGTTAAGGGGGAGGATTAAGGTTGGAATTTGCATGCTCCTCTTAGGTGGAAATTGACAGCTGTGTAATTGCTGCGAGGATCTTGTATGCGAGTGTCGGTTTTAATTACGTCGTCTAAAGACGTTACACTTCTTTCGCTCGAGATATTCTTATTGCATTTGCCAAATTTCCATTGTTCGTGCAACGGATACACTTTATTCCTGCCGATTTGGAAGGGAACTGTCAGTTTTCATTGTGATATTTGGGACACTTCATTTCGTCCGCTCTTTGAAATTTGATAACGAAGACAGGTTGAAGCCGAAATTGTAGAAAATAGTCCACTTATGTCCTGTTATGTTATCTGTCCGACGTAGAACTCGTATATTTCACGTTCATCTCACGAATGCATTTTAACTGGAATAGAATGAAAAAAAACTCTGTGTGAATTTTGCGTGTTCGTTGGAGATTGGCCTCATCCAAATTACGCCCTAAATAAAATTACTGACTGTGCAAGCTACATTAAAATTGGAACAGCGAAATAGACGTAATGGATTGGTTCGTCGAATCAGCTTCTCCCTGAAAGCATCGGAATTTCAATATTTCCTGCCGCCGGTTTCAGTAAAACCGGAGGCTTGCGCAAAAAAGGGTGTGCGCTAGAATCATCTCATTCAGATGCCTACCGAGTGGCGTGAAGTTTGATTGACTGGATAAAAAGTTACGGCGTGTTCGTTGCAACATTGCACGAAGAAAATCCAATATTTTGTTTGCAAAGTGATTTTGGAATGTCCTGTAGTTCGCGATTATTGAAACGCACAGTACATTAAAATATGATTCTTCAGCTTTAAAATGCACTTTGTTTCATCTCGCTACGACGTCTGGGAGCCGAGATATTGCAAGTTAAATGCAACAGTGCATCTTTGTGTACATGACAGGTAGTTGGAGTGAGTTCCAAGAATTTATCTGGGTCAGTCGGTCAGTAGTAATTTCTAAGAAGTGAGATTCATCAATGGGCCATGGTTGGCATCTCTCTCTTCCTTACTATCACGAGTGTCTCTCTTTCTAATTACTACATTCATTTGAAAAACCTGTATCTCGGAAACGAATTGTCGTATCGAGTTCAAACAAATTGTAAATTATTCGTAATTTTTTGCTCTATTTTTTCGCTATTAGTTGTAATCCTGGTAATTTGTTTAAACAATTGATTTTGTTTACAAAACTTATGTGAATGATGCATTTAATTACTAGAAAGATTTGCACCGTTTTACCCTGGTATTATAAATAACTTATAATAAATAATATATCGTTGACGTTATAAACAAATGATTAAATAATGGGTTAACGTGGTCAGATCGACTTCGGAGAAATTTTAAACATCTCAGCGCGACCACCACTATATTTTCCAAGACACTTTGCAACAATTAAATTGTTTAAACAATTAGAAGTAAACTACAGAAATTACATAAAGTTTCATAGCCAGATCATTATAGTTTCACATTTCCGATTACCTTCAATATGTTGCCGCAATCAACAATTGTTTAAACAATTTTCAACAACGTACCCGAATTTTTCTCATTCAAATCTCACACGCACATTTTTCTCACTCACTCCCTGTCACAGTGGGGAACGAAAAAAAAACTATATCAGACTCGCATATGCAGTTGAGCCTGTTGACGGTGCTGCGAAGGTGTCTGGCATCCGTGTTCTGAGCATCCCCTGCACGCGCTACACGTGTAATTCCGTAGGATTTGCAGTATGTACCGGGGATCTCGAATTGACTTCACGGGCACATTGTGTGTGTGCAGAGCACGCCAATTGAATTACTGTGTACCTTCTCGATGCAGTCACTGTTTGACAGTAATATACGACAGTTATCGACCACGTCCCATCGCGCTCAGATACTCGCTTCTAGTCGGACGACGACGCCTTGGCAATTGTGTGGCGAGGGACAATTCACGTAATCGACTACCAATCGGGCTACACCTCCTTAAAACACAGCGTGTCTGCCCGCTCGCAATGCTCGCAACGTACCCTTGCGCTCGCCTCGCAAGCCCTCAGCACTCAACTTCGTCACTGAGGGCACCAATCGAGTTACACCCTACTTCCTCCGCCTTCGCACGCTCGTGCGGTGCTCGATACTGACGTGCGACGATGCTGAAGGTGTCTTCGCCTGTTGACACATTATTGAGTCTTCACGGTAAATTAGGCCTCGACGCCTTGGTAATTGTTCAATCGGCCTGCGCGCGGTAACGTTTAGGTGACGGAGCTGAAGAATTTTTGAAGGACCCGATCTTTCAACTGCGAACGCTGTATGTGCGTGGATCGAACAATATATAGCAAACAAAACTAAAGTGTAAATGTTCGTAACATCGAATGACTAATTTCACCAGAGCGTTTGAAGCGGAAACTATGGAATTTATTGAGACCCAAGCGAGCTTTGCTTCAATTTTCGTATTTGCCGACAAGCGACAATGGTCCGACTTGAATCCTTTCTCACAGTAGTTTCGTTTTCGTCGAACGGTCCTATTTGCGTCGCGGCTCCGGCAAGTTTGAAATTCCTCACGGTTTCAAGAACTCGACACCTTGGCGATAACGCACGTTGTACAACAAGCGGCGATCCATATAATCGGCTCGAAATTGAGCTTGAAACGCGGCGTGCCTGCCTCAACCGCAACACATATTGCGCGAGGCTCAATATTCCGCGCGCAGTCAGTCGGTGGGCACACCAATTGAATTACAGCTCCGTCGAAGCGGGCGCTCCGCGAGGAGTGACGAACGCGACGCAGCCATATCAACGCAAGAAGTTTCAGATTCCTGTCCCGGTACTTACTCGGAATTCGACGTCGTTCGAGGCGCTCACCGAGCCAATTGTGCTGCGCCTCAGGTACGTTCGTCTTTCACGGCATCCCTTCCTGTCATGCGCTTTATCTGCGTCACTTTTGCATTCTCTTCATTACTGTTTCGCACTCTGTTTCTCTCCACCCCGCTCTTGTACCTTGTCGGATTCTGTCCGCTTCTGTTTTGCACTCCGTTTACTTCTCTCTCGGTCCGATGCGTTCGCCGAATCTCGCTGTCTGTTTCGCTCAGCTCAACGACGGCAATTGCACCGCGCGCGCGCACCACCGACACCGTTCCTCTGCCTTTCTGTATCGCTCCCTGCTTCTGTCCATTTCCGTCTTACACCCTATCCGTTTCTATCCCACTATTCGCTTCCGTCTTTCATTCTCTTTCTGCCGGCGAGTCTCGCTCTCCGTTTCTCTCACCCCGACGCCGACGACGACGACGCCCCGTACGCCGTACAGTTTGCGTACGGGGAACGTATTGGTTCTACGTGAACGGGCGGCTTTAGGAGTGCTCTGCATTATTTATGCCCCAACGGCACACCGCGCAATGGCGTTCGTGCTCCTCGCGACCCAACCTCACGTGGCTTACACAGATCACGCTAATGCCTTGCTGGGTATCGTCGTATTTTATGGCGAGACGCGACCCCAACTTTCCTCCGTCGAGCACACGGTGACACGCCATCGAGAGCGAGAGGCGCGTTTCGACAATTTGCCAGCTTCGTTCGGTTCAAAGAAAAAGCGTCGGGCTTCGGTGGCCTAGAAAGCAGCTTTCGGTGAGAACCGGTGTGTTGCATGGCGAAACGTGCGGACGATCGGGCTTCACTGCTAACGGCTTCAAGATTTATATCACATCGTCAGGACTATTGCCTCTTCAATGGTTCTTCGCTCAAACGGGACACATGAGCAATTTTAGGTCTTTTACAATTGTACGTGTGCCGTTTTCCTTCCGATTTATTATATAGCGTGAGAACTGCTAGCAATGTGAGTTTCTTATAGCAATTGGTGTCATTATGGGGCTATTATAGAATTTCGAAAGTGAAAATATAAGTTCTGCAGAAGATTTTCGAATGGCAAAGGGAGCAGGTGACGAACGAAAAGGCCGTGGAGGACGAAATTAGGAAGATTAGATGAGGCTGATGACTGGACCGCCAGCGACGGTGGTTAACTCGAGCTAACAATGCGGTGCGCTGCGCCATCGATTCCGATTCGGTAATTCGCCAGCTGCACCGTAGCCACAGCCAAACTCGACAGCGAACGCGTAATGAGAACGCTCGTCGATTGGTCGAAAATATGCCGGGAGGCATGCACAAATAGCCCGAGAAATCGTGATATGACCGGAAAGGATTGCAGTTCAAATAATCAGCCGAATGTGTGAAATGAAATGTTCGCGTATAAAAGGTCACGTACAAAACGTAATATGAAAGATCTTACACACTAAATATATTTCTAAAGACAACACGCTACGAACAAAATTTATTCTAAATTTTCCATCTATTTTTTTAACATTCATTGATGTTCCCTACTGCTGAGACACCCTGTACAGACGTATTTGAACCGTGGCACGGGACGTGAGGGAGTTTAGCGTGACCCTTTATCGCGTGACATTCTTTCGCGTATCGATCTTGCCCCTCGATCTCTCGTTTCGCATTGCCGTTAGTTCTGGACTGCGTCGTTGGGGCTTTGTGTGACCCAAGCACGCGCCAACGTGATTCGACTTCACGTGGATACAGCGAGAGGGTATTAAGAGGCGGTTAGAACTCCTTCTGTCAGCTAATTGTTCGCTGAGTTCTTGATAGATACTTAGCTACTGTCTCCCCTGAACGTAGTTCTCGATACAAGCTATATTGCGTTGCTACTTCAACAAACTTGTGAACGCTGGTATAGGTTGTTCAGGGTAAACGCTGCCATTATGCCGGTTTCGGCAAAATGCAGTCTTTTGTTGGGAGTGATGAAATTGATTATGCACTTTTGATTATCGATCATTTCGGCACCGGTTTAATCATCATCGCATGCCCCTTCTTTGTAGTCCAACCTTCCGTTCAGACGAAATGAATATGAACACGCATCAATCAATTCTATTCTCGACAAAGCATTCCACGGCGATTCGTCGCGCATTCTTTCCTTCCAAACCTCGCATAATTGCATTCCGTACAATCACTTGTCTTTTTGGTTTAGCGCTCCCGTTGTATAGATAACGCGGGGAAAGCTAGCCAATGATGCTTCATCGGCTTCAAGTTCAGCTCATTTTAACATTTCATACAAAAAATAAATATTCCACCATTACCATCCCGTAAATGTTTCGGAAAAAACCAACACAGCGCGTAAACTCCGTGTAAAAGAAGGTACGAATCTCTAGGTAAGAATTTCTGACAATTTGAAGTACAATACAGAATGCTTCGAACGTAATTATACTCGATCAAAGCGTCCGCTGACAAATCATGAATTTTGCAAGAGATCTCTCGCAGATCTTAATTAGCAAAACTTGCGTCGCACCTTTTGGCAGCGTCGACTCGCTCGTCGCGGGAATTTCGCGCGTCATTATCACGCCCGCTATTTAGTCGTCCCCTAACACTTCGATCTCGGCGTGGCGTCGGAGCCGGCGTCGGCGTCGGCGTCGGCGTCGGGTAAGTGACAAATGTACCGCTGGCTCGGCAAAAAGCGCTAATGCGCCGTCGGAGGGCCGGCAAAACTCCGGATTCTCCGAAAGCCGGACCGCGGCTGCGAGCGTGGGCGTGGGCGTGGGCCCCATTTCATGAATTATAATTTACGCCGGCCCGAGATTCCATTATTTTCGCGCATTCGACGCAATGCCACGGCTCCGTTGTATCGACCGCTGTCCCGTTGAGCTTTATCGCAACTCTTTGTGCCGACGAGCTTTGATTTCTCTCGATGTGATGTCAAGCTTGCGCGAGCGTAGCGGAACGAGGAGCGATTGGCTGAATTTTCGAACGCGAAGCTTTGATGGAGCCTCGCGGTGAGAAATTCAGCATGCCGAAACTCCGGGTTTGTCGGGGTGTTTTTTGTTAGAAAGGGTGAATTTGTAGGTGTAAGGATATTGCGGCAAGTACTTCTGTGTCGACGAAGAATTTTATTCTACGTTAAAAGTGCCGTAAGATGAATATCGTACACCTCATTCGTGCTTATGGAAATTGCGCGATTTTAAATTACTAAATGCAATACAAGGCTCCTTTTTTCTCTTCCTATTTTATTTCTGACAGGCCGATCCACTTGCCAGGAAACGTGATACCTCGGCCTATGGTATGTAACTCGAGGCTCGAGGTTGAAAGAACGCGGGCTTGGGGTTCACTTCGAATCATTCGTTTTGCTCTCTGCAACCTCCGAAAACCCTCGCACTCTTTCTATAGCATCCTTGCTACGTGCAACCCTCTCTCTTCTTACACTTCCACTAACCGGCCAAAGACTATGAAAGCTCAAACGGACTCGGATGCAAACAAGGTAATTATGCCGCGGAACGGACGACGAATGGTCTTCTTCCATTCTCCTTTCTTCTCTCTTTGTCACTATTCTGAAACTAGATTTTATTATAGAGGGCGGGGTGAAAATTGTAGCGGAAAGGGGGACACGATCATTGTACTCAAAGAAGCAATTCAAATGTGCAGAACCTCTCCCCTTCTTCTGTAGTTTGACATTTGGCAATATTCAATTACGAATTATCACGAATTTGAAACACCGATGTTGTACGCAAAAAAGGGTCCATCCCGTTCACCGAATCCTCGAAAAAGTTCATGTACCGAGCCACACGAATACGTCAAACAACAATAGCGGAGCTACCTTCACATTTCATATATAATCAGCAAAATACCCCAAAGACTCAACAACTCCCATTTCTCATTCCACATTCGCCCGCAACGAACCGCTAACACAAGAGTACAAGAGTCGAGATTAACTGTAGCTTGAAAAATGCTAAAGAGGGTGCTTTATGTTCCGCCGTGGGGCAGCAAGTCGCGTGATCCTTGCAAAATGGCGTCCCAATCAAGGGGGCGGGGGTGGGCTTAAAGTTCGCGAGCCAAGTGCGGCCGCCAAGAAACGGGCGGGACGAGTTTAATGAAAGCCGCGGGAAGCTTGAAGCGGGAAGCGGGAACGAACGTGCGCATCGGTTTCCGGCCAGTGAGTGAGACGCACACGCTCGTCCCTGTAGTTATCGTCTGCGGTTAAGTGAAATGTCGGAAGCGGCACTTAAAAGTTCCCCAAGAACGACGTTCCCGTATGTTCGTTCGACCCTCATCCCTTTATTGCACTTCTTCGACCACCCCTGCCCAACGAGAAAGTCATTCGCGGGATGAATTATTGTAACAGATATATTTCGAAGATGTTAGAACTGTAGGGTGTCCACGAGCTACGAATATTCTTTGCGAGTTTGAGAACATGTACTGTTGCGTGAGATTCAGTAGGACCGAATGAGTTTGGTGTAATTTGACAGGGTAAGGTTGTTAGCGTAATTCGTTTCTAGCGGTTATTAAATGGCAAAAGTGGCTGTCGTCAAATATTTTACCATTTCTGTGATGCCAGTCGTCGAAATCTCGGGAGCGCGAAGAATTTCCAGCGTACCGACGCCAAGCCAAAATTGTCCCGAGATGATCGAGGTATGCATTATCGCGGGGGTCGAGGAATTTCGGGGAATTTCTACGTTTGCGTGCCGGTTGCCATCGCGTAGAAGGCGTAATGACATGCAGGCGCATGTTGCCCCAGCGGTGGAGGTAGTTGAATCCGTATCGAGTATGATGGAGAGTTCCTTAGTTAAACAAGCGATTCGTTAAGAAACCTAGAATTTTAGAGTCTGTGTGTCGAGTTAGGTAACAGGGTGTGAAACTCATTTTCGAGTGATTTACAAACAAGTGATTCACACATTGTTCTGATCTTATGAAATAGCATGCGCATTAAAGAAACTTTCTCATAAATAATCGAACATTATGTTAACCCCCCGCACTCAATGTGCCGTACGTCAGAACTTGGAAAAAGTTGTCTTAGTGATTAATACTTTCCACTGAATCACTCTTATAACCACTGACACACGTATCAATATTTGTACATGAAAAATATTCTACTTATTTTCGATCGCAAATCCAGTTGGCAGCATGAGTGCAACGTGTTTTCCTAGTCCATAACAAAACATCGTAAAATCCAACATTTGCCGCAATCCCATAAATTGTACATCGCCAGTTAAAGTGGGCTAGCCACTGCAGAATCCAGCGCGCAGCGTTCATACATTACTCAAGCAACGCGCTATAAAATCTGTATGTTACAGAATTCGTAATCAAATGTGCCCGGGTACCGCAGTGGTTACAACCGTTCTCCGTGAGACGATTCGAAATCCGCGCTAGTCAAACCGGACATTCGACGGGTCATTAGTTGCGCACGAAGATTTCGGTCCGGATGTCTCGGGGGTTCGAGTAAGTTACGCCAATAGAGACGGACAGCCTGGGCGCAGCTTTGTTAACGTTAATACATCTAACCTCGAGTAAGCTACGGTCCAGCTTATACACGGTGTAATGCTTACACGCTTACATCGTGGACCGGTGCACGAACAACCTAATGCAGGTAGCCGTTGCCGCACTCTCCTGGGAAATACGGCTGGCTTTACCTGTGTTCCACCTTCTCCCCTTCCTCTGTGTTCCTACCCTCCTGCTGTCTCTGTCTTACATCTTTGCCGTAGTGCGCGCGCTTTGCGGTACATGCCGAAAGACAGACTCTTTGGGTAGAGTCTATCTCGTTGGGATCAACTTTTGCCTCATTCTGTTTTGCCTTGGAATCGATTGTGGACGAATGAGAAGTTAAATAGAGAGGGGAGAGTTAGAATTAGTCGTTGCTTCGGGCGCTGGAAATAGCTTCATTTAGGAATGGTTTCATTTCAGCATTCCTCAAGAATTCATTGGGAAGAATATTTGCAAACTGTGGATTGTATTTGGGAGACAGTTATGCTCAGCTTTTAATATGTGACATTTTTCGTAAGAGGTAGTGCTGAAGGCAGTGATTTTCTTGGAGAAGTTAAATTTTGCGATTACTTGAAACTGATGAACATTTTCCGATGTGCTTTATCGTTGAAGGAATGAAGATTGATGAGCAGAATGCAGAGCTTGTTAATTTTTTAACGTATCGCAAATATCGCTTTCGTTTAGCTCTCTACCAGCGGTATATGTATTTGGATTCCACACGTTTAAACTCTACCCCGTATTTGCCACCAATTTGGGAGTCCACGCGACGTTAACTATTCAAAAACACATCGCAAGCGGCGCAAAGATTTACTATATATTTGCGAATGCAACTAACGCGGGAAATATTTCAAATAATGAACAAAATGGGGAAAAAGCCGCTTTTGATCTGTATCATACAACAATAAACCTTAACGCGCTCCACCTTGAACAGGTTTAAACAATCGCGCATTCAAGATTCACGAAGTACCGGCGGTATTTTACAAATTCATAAACTGCCGATCTCTGGGCCGTTAAACATTTATATGAAGCACGTTATGTACTATTGATTCGCGAATGACTAAAGTAACATGATCATTAATTCATCGCTCACTATTTCGCGTCCGTGACATCCAGCGTACGTTACACATCAATTCATTGAGTATCGCGAGCCAGGTAACATCATGTATTCAGAGAATGTCGTGCATTATATACAATCGACTATGAAATAACTAAACGCGACGCGATTATGAATTCACAGGTCAGTACTTGGGATAGTTGACGTTCGCTGTGAGTTACACGCTTGTGCGAGAAATTGCAGACGGCGCGCGATGACATTTGGCCACGATCGTCGAGACGAGTTAATAACCCGAATCGACGGCAACTTCCGACGTGTCCACCGGGCAGATCTAATCGTTCATTAAGCGGAAACGAAGTCGGGCAGATCTGAAATCGTTCATTAATCCGAGCCGAAGGGTTGGTGTCTTCGTTCCGATTAACGACTTCGAATCCCGCGTGGCACCGTAGCGCGCGTTTTGCATAATGCAAACGTTCTGCGATGCAAATCGATGCATGCCGAGCGTCGTATTCTCTGTCGCGGCGTCAATTTTCGGCAGGAAAAAGCCGGCGCACGATGCGGAAGGAAGAAGTGCGTACAATAGGGGCAGAATGGGAGGAAAACTTTCGTTCAGGCGTGTGTTGAGTTTTGAGGGACGCAAAAAAGCACGCTCGGCGTACCGAAGGGTGAAATTTGGAGTGCTCGTGAAAAGTCGATGATAACTAAAAGTCTGTCGTAACAAAAAGTCGTGTCACTTGTCCAAAGTTCTATGAATACAAGTTATTATGATACATTTTAACAAAAGAAACTCGTACGATACGCCTAAATGATGTAAGAAAACGTCGTGTTATCCACCGACCACCGATATGACGCTTATAATAATTGCTATATAACAGCATATGTAACATCTTCTTCCAATATCCGTATCATTATCGTAAAACTCCAGACAGATTTTTACTTTTCAACAATTCTGCACCGGACAACCCGCATCAATTCCGTTCGTTGAAAAGAGTAGTTTTTGTCAGTTGCAGCGTTCAATCAGTTAGCGAAGTTTGGCAGTGGCAGAGCATCGAAAAAATCGTAGTGCAACGAGATAAAGACGAAACTCCGACGGGTCTATGCAGATGAGTTTCCATGCTCTTGGCCCATTCTGTTTCGCCGATGTAGACGGCACGACTGCTAAGGAGTGAGCGAGCAATCTCTGCGTGCGGGTCAGAGGGAACGAAAAAGCTTCGTCGAAAGAGAAAGAGAGAGAGAAAGAGAGAGAGAGAGAGAGAGTAAGTGAGACGGTGAGCAGACAAAGTGGGAGAAAGAACCTCGGCACTCTGGCGCGTAATGATCTCGTCGGCGAAGGGTAAAAAGTCGTCCACCTTTTCCCCACCCACGCTGTGAGTGCAAATGCAATTGCGCGCTCGCCCAGTAACGGCGTCAGCCTGTCAGGAACCTTAACTTCGTATCCGCCGCGTCGCAGAAAAACATGCACAAGGGTGGAGTGTACGGACGTCGGGGGATCCTAAGCATAAAGTGTGCATCGTGTGTCTCTCGCGTGCGTGTCTTTCTTTGCAACAGCAACGTCTGTACAGTGTGTGGACTTTGGGAGTGTCGTTGAGTATATGTATGACTTGGGTGCAAGCCCGATTTTATAAGGAAACTATGATACGTTGGTTGGGATTTGGGATAATCGAAGGGTCTATGGACGTTACGTTTTGAGTGAACGGAGGAATAACGTGAGTTTTTCCAACTCATGCATTTACCCTCGGGTATTTCTACAGCCGTAGTATTCCGTTTTTAGTCGTTCGGCGCATCTGTTTTTAGAGACGTAAATCAATTGAATGTTAACGAATTTTTTCCCACTCACACAACTCAACGAAGTATTCCACGTAACGTTGAGTTCTCGGTCTTGCATCTGCACTCTGTATTCAAGCCAAGATTGGTACACCTAACTCATGCTTCTCCGTTCAATTATTCGAACGGTGTTAGAGGTAGAGGTTCATTTTAACGAGAAACTTAATACACCAGCAACACCTTGCACCGCTGAAAATCCGGAAACGTGGTCACGTCTCCGTACACGTGCGCGCAACTGTTAGCCGTCGGCGTCGGTCCTCTCGCCAAACCGAAAAACAGTTTGCAAATAATATCCGGCAGCGAAAACGGCTCTGAAAGGCTTTTTTGCCGAGCCACCTCGTGACGCTTCGCGGACCCGATGCAAAAAGGTCTCGCCGTGTGCACGAGGGATCGCGTCTATTGCGCGTCGAAATACGAAGAAAAAGCCGACAGCGGACCCTGCACGCGTCGTTCATTATTATGCATTCCCGTTGAACTGAGCCGCAACGTGGTGCCAAGGAACGCGAACATGAATGTATCTTCGAAGAATGATGCGCGCGGCAGACTTGTCGCGAAGGCGAGTGAACATGTTTGTAAAGATGAACCTGCCTAGGCTTTACGGAATGACGGATTTTCAATATGCAGCGCAAAATGTACGTTTGGCAGTATATCATTATAGACGAGAATGTTAACAAGGATAAAATAATAAGTGTCTCGCGTATGTTACACTACAGAAATTATTCCTTGAAACTATACTTCTGAAAAGTCGAAGTACCTACAGAAGTTGGCATCCGAAAAATTCAGAATCCCACCTCGCATTCAGCCATCGCGGAAACGACGCGAGTGATCCTGCTCCCCCGCCTATCGATTTAGCGATTTTCGCCACTGCGAAGCTACAAAGTATGAAAGTACGACGCGCGCGCCGCATGAATGCGAATTACCGAGCGCGGCAATTTTCGGGCTGGCAAATCTCGGCCGATCGGTGATGTTCGGCGAAAAGTCCGCGTTACTCACGGGGTTTGCGCTGCGAGCTGCTTAATGAGGCGTTCCTAACGCGAGCCACGATGGATCAGACTCATTTCACAATCTTCCGCCGACGTCACGAGGAGCACGATCCTTCGAGGCCCCGAAAGCGGTGAGGAGACGTTTCCTTACGTCGTATCGCCGTCCCGACGTCGAGTTTGGGACGACCGTTTCTCCCCCCAGGCCGACATCGTGCTCGTAACCACTATCCACCCCCCGATTCCTGAACGCGATATTTTTCACTCGAAATCTGACGGCCGACGAGAAAATCGTCCCGTTCGAGCCATTGATTCGCGAGCGTAAGGGCAGTCGCGGGTATGGCGAGACTTTTCGAATAAAATTGATATTCCTTTGACGTGAAAGGTGTCACCGCGGAATGTCTGTCAAAGGGGACCGATGCACTGGAGTTTCCTGTCGCACGGAGAGCTCGGGAAACTGGGGAGTCGAGATCGCTATCGCTTACTTTTGACTAGGGAGGATCGAGTTTTATACATAGGTACTGTGGCGTACACTTTCGTTACCGTTTCAATTTATTTCTGCAGGTTAGCGATGGGCAATGTTAGGGTTGGCAGTAAGTGATAGGCAAGTTTGTTTGTTATTAATGTTAACATTAGCGCTGAAATGGAACAATTTCTCCGTTATTGAAAGAAGATTTAATATCATTCGACTGTCGCCATGCCCGCTGGTGACGCGTTACATTCGGAAACTCATTATTATATGATTCAATTATCGCAAATCATTAGTACAAATTATTCCGTACTTCGGTACCCGAAGCAACGCGCCAAATATTGATTCGCAAAAAACATTTTCCACGCACTCGTGGAACGTACATAAAATGATAATTATTTAACTTAAACGTATATGGGTCCACGTGTCGCTGAGGATTGTTAACGAGTCATTGTGCACGGCCGAATTCATTATACTCTCATAATGGGCCGTTTGATTGAATTTAACCCGGGACATTTTTTTTCCCCCTGAGCCACCAGCAGATGCCGAATTGATTCTTATAAGCAGCGACGGGTCAGGCCATTCTCTCGCTTCTTTTGTCGTGGGGATGATCCAATTAGGATGAAAGTCATTATGGCTTATCAAAGTTTATTTACAGGAAGCTTGTCCCGGATGGTTCGAGTTCCCAGCGGCATATTGCCGTCGGGTAGCGCCGTTGATGCTTCGCATATCAGCGAGTTCCTCGAAAGAATACGGCCCCGGCAACGGGTTCTTACATTAAATTACAACGGTGCGAGGAGGGGAATAATTTTCGTTTTCCCGCCACGGGCGTACACGGGTGCTGCGAGGAAACGCGATTATGTCTGTGCTCTAGTAAGGTAAGAACACTGGCAGAATGGAATTTTCAGGAACGCTGTAAACGTTGGCCGTGCCTTCACTTCGACGAAAAATTAAATCAAAAATTCATCGAATATAAGAGTTGATTCTGGTACTGGTAGTGATGTATGTTTAACTTTGATCCAGTTTATGACAAGTCGTTTGTGACGTCAAGTTTGCCAATGAATATCAGCCGTGTAAAACGTCGACTGACATTGATCCAATTAATAATGCCTCGACTGGTTATATTTTCATTGCTGATACGTCAATTTACGGTAATTCAATTAATGAAGACTCAATTGACTGTGTTTTGAACACAATGTATCCATTTATAATGGTCCAATTTACATCGCTTCAGCCGGCAATGTTACAGGCAATAATACAGTTTACTATAATTCGATTCATGCAGTTTTATTCGACTACGTTGAGTCAGCGATAGATCAAATGTTGAAGTCCGATCGGTCGATTCAACGGTTCAGCGAATTAATCTTTGACGAGAAACCCTTCACTTGTCGGTCTTTCAAAGGAAAATTTTCTAAACTACCAAGTCCGATATTTACTTTTCATTAAGGATCAGCATCTAATTGATAACGGAACCTGACAAGCAGAACCGCGGAACAAATTCGCAAAGTACACATTAAAATTTTGACATGCCTCTGATGTACAAAGTACCAGCGAACAATATGCGGGTTGAGCCCTATTCGGAAACCCCTTCAGGTACAGTAATGAAGCAGGTCTATAACAAAACTACCAGAAATTCTGAAACCTAGGTTGACAATAATGAGAAATAAAAAAATAAATGAGTAGTTGCTTACGAAATGTGCCGTCATTCACTGAAAACGAGTAAAGATGGTTGATATGGTGGTGGACGACTATTTTCAACGTTGCAAACCCTGAAACGTTCCATTCGGCGTACCTCCGCCCATAATACCCGATAACGCTCCCATCTACATCATCCCGACTAATAATCCTCGAACTGACCGAATTGAATGCCTCGAGCGGCAATACTTGAATCGATAAGGCATCCGACAAAGCTCCCAATCCGAGAACGACTCTGTCGGACACACGCTGATCACCAAAAGTAATCTGCTTGACTTTTCGCGCTCACCATCCTTTACGATCTGCAGGACAGTCACATAGTCATAAGCAGTCATAAGCCTAGTAGCCGGAGAAGAGATTGTGCGAGCGGAACCGAAGGCATTGCCACTTGCGGCCGGTCGGGCACTTGGGCCCGGATAACTCTCATAATATTCGACGGCAGGCACAAGCAGGCTGGCAGGCGGTCCCGAGGCTCGCATCGACGGCAGGAGGATGCAGAAGGGTGCAGGAGGGTAGAGGAGGCAGGCAACCCGCCTCAACCTCCTCTCGTCATTTCAATTTCTGTTCAGGTGCAGCATGCCAGACCCGCATACAGAGCCGCTTGATTAATTTCCTTTGCTCAGCGCGCAAGCACACCGGCAGCTAGGCAGGTTTCGCTCCCTCTCTCGCTCCGCCATTCTGTCTACAATCTCTATTTGTCTCCCTCGCACCTTTCCGCTCTCGATCCCTCTCTATCCGTCACTCTCCGCTCACTTTCCCTCTCGCTCGCTCGTTCTCAACCCTCGTTGAAGCACACTTTTGACCTCCTCTCTCTTTCGGCGGCTCGCAAGCCGCGACAGCGTTCCTCGGCATACCCCCTATGCCCGTGGACCTTAACAAAGAACGTCAGGCTATGGGCGATCCAATTTCCCCGCAAATATGCGCTGCAATCATCGCGCGCGACTCCCGGAGTCCCGGCTGGAAATCGCACGCTCCTGCGTGCTCGGCAAGCTGAATTTTCGCGGTGTCGGAGTGCGGCAGGGTAGTCGATACCTAGTTTAATCGCTTCCTCTGTGCAGTTTGCTTCGTTTACGATCGCTGATTATGACGTTCCTGAGTTCCTCGTCAAGCGGGAAATTGGCTCTGGGGCGGTTCGAGAGTGTGGTTCGCTTTTATTTTTCGATACGCAATGTTTTATGGTGTTGTGCGCTTATTGCTCGCAGACATTGTAATGACTTGGGTAATAGGCTTTATTTATCAAGTTTTATGGGTTTACTTGTTTAGTATGGTATGCAGAGATTAGGTGTGTAGCTTTGGGAAAAAGTATATCGAGAGTACGTATACAATAAATTTCTCATGTGATCACCTGTTTGCGTTCGCGCTGGCGCGGCAAGCGACCAATTCAGCGGAAAGCAATTTAAGTAACAACGTTAGCCGATACTAGAATGTTTCGAGTAAAAGTTGGCAATGGTTCGTGACGACCCCTCACGACTGCAATCGCAAACGCTGTTTGGTAGAATCCAAAGTAAAAGCCACGTGCGCGACAAAATATGTTCTTTGCCAAATTTGGCTTGGCAACGTACAGGAAAACGCCACGTGTTACAATGTACACAACAATCAACAACTTTACATTAGCACCCGCTATAGGAGATTTGTAATATGGGTAACGGCTCACACCTGACCATAACTGCACACGTGCACACCACGATGTTGCATGCTACAGTTCTGCAGAAACTAATATGATATTAATTTCTAACGTTTTTAAATTACGAATTTCGTGTTAACAGTAACCAAGAGACCTAACGAGCACGGCAACAAAGAAAAATTTCTCAATCATGGAATGAATTTTTTTCAACACAGGCTGTCCTCTCTCTCTCTCTCTCTCTCTCTCTCTTTCTTTCTTTCTTCTGCCGTCAATTCGTCTCACTCTGCTGTCGGACCGTCGTTTCCTCCCCTGCGGAACCCAAACACTC
Source organism: Priocnemis perturbator (assembly GCA_963942575.1). Classification (NCBI taxonomy): domain Eukaryota; kingdom Metazoa; phylum Arthropoda; class Insecta; order Hymenoptera; family Pompilidae; genus Priocnemis; species Priocnemis perturbator. The sequence goes on along the minus strand of OZ012643.1, from coordinate 20,408,886 downwards.
TTCTTCCTTCGACTCCGAGCCGTTCAGCACACGTTTCCGCTTTCCTACCGCTAATTACGCGCATCCAACATCCACGCCGCATTCAAACGCATTGGACCATTGAACGGCGCCTGGGTCTGTTCGGCTACGATCGAATGCACGCGTTCGTTCCGTAATAGCGACCAGTTCGACGAAATGCTCAGTTCGGATGCTGGCAGTCGGCGAGCGTAAATGACTGTCTCCTTCGTACGCTGCATTATTTCTAAGACCGATATGCTTCGCGTTTATAAAGCGACATAGGGAAATATTTCTTCAATTTCTCGAAAAACTTTTCGACGTCATAATCATGTGGACGTGCAATTTTGATGTATGTCAATTCTATCATATACAAGAATACATATCTCATAAGTTCGGATTAGACACAGTGCGCAGCGCAACGTTTACGTATTACGAAAGCTCTCTAGTATTTACATTTACTATAAAAGCAAATTCATAGTACATCGCCGGAGAGAACGCGTCAGGTTGCCGTTCGTATTGGGAGTGACACCACCCAAGCCGGACATTGTACGTTGGCCGAGGCGAAGGGGTGGTTCGGCGTTCGGAATATGGAGAGCCGGAGAAGTCTGGAGCAAGAGTCCTGTTCGCCAACGCTCGCTTTATGATTTATCGGACGTCCTCCCGGGCGTGATTGGAAATTGTAATGCGACTGCCGACACGATCTACGCAGAGGTCCGAGCGTTCAAGTGAGAAGGAGAGAAGGTGTGAGAGAGAGAGAGAGAGAATGAACATTCCCGGGCGCATTCGTTTCGCGACGAGCTTCCCAGTTTCGTCGTGACAACGGGAAGAAAGATGAAGCGAGAGGTTTGGTTTTGTGCGGGAAATCGTGGAACGGGAAACGTGGATGACTAGACTCGAACGTCCAGCAGGGGTTGAAGAGTCGAAGCGAACCGCGCCGCTAATCCTCCTGAATGCCATTAACACATTTCAAACTCGCGCACGTGCCACGCTTGAGTAGATTGCAAACGTCGAGCCCGTATAAAATTGAGTACAGTACCTTTCGCTACGGGTCACCGGCGCGAGGCTGTTTTGCTTTTTTGTCGGAACACGCTTTTTGAAGGTGGAGAGGGTGGGTCGGCGTCGAGCGTGGAATGTGCATTTAAATATTTGCTCAAGGTAATACGAATTAGGGTAGTTGACGTGTTGAGAGTTTTCAAAGGATGCAGAAGCGACCTGATTTTTCGTTCGTTTCACCGAGGAAGCTTCTGAAAAACTAAAGTAAGATTGAGTGTCTGAGAGAGCTGTTTGTGTAACAAAGTTAACTTATTCATCCGGCGCGCACGTGTGTGCGTTGCTGATTTAAAACTTTGAAGATACGTTAGAAAATGGACGCGCGATGGGATAGGCAGGCGCGCGATGAGAAGCGGAAGGCTCGTATAGTTACCTACAAACACTTAGCGTGATCGAGAGCGACACTCATCCGCGTGCGCTTTAGCGCGAAAAATATCACGCAGCGGGCTTAAACTGGATCGAAGCGAAAAATCGTCAGTTCCGCCATTTTCGAAAACGGACGATCCAGCTTAAACGGTCCAATTAGCGAGCGGGGCTTTCTATCGAGTCGCTTGTAACGTCGCTATTTTCATTCGCAGCCCGGTTCAACCAGTTGCCCAGTGAATGTCCGCAAATAGCGACAATCGTGATCGCTCGATTTCCGCGGGAACACGCCCGTTGACGTTCTCGACAGTGATGATGAAGCTCGGCACACGCCAATTGACAACTCTGAAAGACCCTTTCCAACGCAGTGCCCTTTAATGCAGCCTCTGGTAAAAAAAAAGAAGCGTCCTCCCGGTGTTCGTTTTTTTTGTGTCAAACGAGTTCCACGTTGGACGCTGACGAATAGAGGCGCGAGTGAAATACGGAGTGGAGCGCGCGAGCCGGCGCGTCGAGATGAAGATTTCGGAAGACCGTCGGACTAATTTCGGGTGACGCGGAGGAACGAAAAAAATTTTTTTAATTTCGCCCTCTCGCCGCTCGGGCCTCAACTTTGCGATGAAAACAATTTTTCACTGGAACTTCAATGAAAATCCTCTTTGCCACGCGGCCGAGGGTACTCGACGCGTTTAGGCGGGGAGGGGTGGAGGGAAGGGGGAGGCGAGGGCAGCGGGTACACAGTAATTTAATTGAAAAAAGGGACTCGCCGGGCGGACAGAGAACAGACTTTCTCGATTTAATTGAAAGTCTAAAAGCTGCCGCGCTGGGTCTGCTGCCTACCAACGTTATTCGTGATCCAATCGCGGCACTCGAAGTTGACTGACGCCGATGAACGTCGAGCGACGCTGTTACATCGAGTCGGCCTCTACAATGAAACAGAGACGACGACTTCCCGTCTTCAACAGCGAACGCGTTATTCTTGGGATTCAAGAGGAGCCTCCGAAGATTTTATATTTCGTCGTATTAGTCCCTTTAAATCCAGAAAGAGCCGGGACAAGGTATTCGCATCCGACGAGGCCGCAAAAACAATTTCTATAATCCGCCGAGCGGGTATAATAGCACGTTAAATTTGTGTATATGTCGAAATGCCATCATCTCGGTCCACAAACTTTTCCATTTCCTTCCGCAAAGTCCATCAAGGATTCCACTGAATCTGTCACACATCAAAGTGCGGCCTTGCACACCCGCAACGGCTTCCGCGTAAAAAAAAAGTTGATCTGTACGCCGGAACTGTAGCAGATGCAAAGCGACTTTTCCTGTATTTGCGGATCTGGCTCTCCCGAGTTGGCCGGATTGAGCGCGACCCAATTCGTCTCGTTACAATTATCCACTACGAGTAGCGTTGCAAGAAGCTGGTTTCGTGTCGTTAGGAACGGTCCAGAACTGGTCCGGGAGCGTGGAGTTGGCGTAGAGTAGAGACGCCGAATTGCAGGGAACGTTGACCTCCGCCGGGTCAAAAGTCAACTGCGCCCGCTGCTAAACGCACTCGAGACCGTCTGGGATCATTAGGACGGTCGCGTGTTTTGGACACCGGAAATATTCCGCTCCATCCGTGTTTCCACTCCCATGAATGCACGTACGCCCCGCAGTCCTAGTAGCGTTGATTAATCAATTATGTCTGTCCGCACGGCGGAAGAAAAGCGTCTTCTAATTGTCAAACACTTCTATTTTGCCGGAGCTACTCAAATTTCATCAACATAATCATTTTCAATGGAAGTGGGAGTGACGGTTTTACGACGAATCAAATTACTTTCAGCGAAACGTTAAACAAGTCACTTTTTTCCTTTGCTAGTTCTACCGTTAAGCACGTTCCGAAGAATTGCATCTATAGAAAGAGAACAGAACCGAAGAGAAAATAACGTTAGAATGAAGAGTCGCCAATTGCTTCGTCTCATACCTTCGGATCGACACATCGGCCTTAAAGAGCACAGCGACGTGAGCAGCTCGCGAACCATCGCAAATCCCCCTCAAATAATCGCATGATTAACAATGGCCGACAGGCGTCTTTACGAGGGGGAATGATTTCCGCGAATGCGAGCTCGCGAGCGTTCCCCGGGAACACGTGCGGCCGAGGGTTAAGCACATAAGGACGTCCATTATTGTGGGATATCCTATCGTTTCCGTCTGGACGGCAAAATCAGGGCTTTCGAGTTTGCACCGTGGCTTGGCCGGCAAGGGATTACGCTTCTCTGCGTTATCTTTCCACAATGCACCCCTATTCCACCTCCTTCTCGCCGACAACGCTCATTCGTTTCCGGCCGATCTGGAGTGAGTGCGACTCTTATGCGCCCACCCTATTTTCATCCCGTTTCCCACCTGTCTCATTCCTTCGCGTCCAGACTCCGCGAACCCCTACCTTTTTAGAGAGCAGAATGAGTACTGGGGGGAAGAATGGTTGAGAAGGGAGCGAGAGGAATATTGTACGGCTACGAGCCACTCGCATCGATAGACTGTTTAACCCTGCTGTAAAGTATTCGATCTTCGATGTGACGCTCAGCGGAGTCCTTCGCGTTAATCAACGTGGAACACTTGTTGCTGCTGGGCTTTTTCACCCTCGGTATGAAATACAGTATCCAAGGAATTTCAGTGCCTCTTCGATGGGAGTGAGAAGGTCAAATGTGTGGGAAGAAACGGAAGAACGTTTGCTGTAATTCTTTTTCTCGGTTTTTGATTTAAGAATGAGAGTTAACGGATTTTTCTAGGATTTCAGAATTTATTTGAAACTACGCGGACGGCGTCTATGGAATAATGAGATTAGGCTTCTGTCTTGTCAGAACACATCGTTTAGTCGATCATTGAAATTAGATCGTCGCGTTCAAATATCGCTTCATGTAGACATTATTGAATCGCGAAGAGAAGACATGGAAAATCACGGAAAATTGTGTTTCATCCGGGTAACATAGAAATTTGCAGTCCTAACTCAGACACGACACAGAACGAATAGTACAGTCGACGGAACAACAAACAGCGTAGCTCGGAAATATTTGAGAGAGTCGCAGTCGGAAAATTTCTTTCATACCGAGCGTGGCTGTCGCACATTTCGCCGCGGAGGCGCATAATCATGTCGTAATTTAATTTTGGCCCGACGAGTTCGGGTCGTTGCATATTCCCGGTGTCGGGGCACACAAGAGTATGCACTTTGTGCAGGTGCATCGACGAGCAGGTGTGCCACGAGAGCTCTCACACAGGCTTACATCTATGCACAGGTATTTTCACATAAGCACGCCAGGTTACGACCCCTCAGCGGGTCGACGCAGATATCGATGTGCATCAGCTGTGGTCGTAAAAGCACACTATATTGAGCTTATCTCCTCCTAAAAATACCGCGGAATAGTGCCGCCGAATTGCATCGCGGTCGAATAGTCCGATTGGTAGTTGAAGACCCGTACATACACACACCTTCGCGATCTGTGTATCTGTTGGTTTGTGAATAGAAAATACGCGAATTTAGGTCGGATGTGGAGCAAAAATAAAACACGATAAATGATATATAACGCGTAGGAAAATATTGAAAAGAAAATGTTCTATATGATTTCATTAATTTTGATTTATCGCGTTGCGTTTGAGAGTGACGAGTGACATGAAATTGACTTGTGTGGTAGAGTCAAAGTAGTTGCCGACGGAACGATTTCTTTTTAGATTGATACGAATTTGTTAAATGAACATTTCGACGGGTAAACATGTATCTTCGTATTTGGGAGAAATTTGGACAAGTTCCGTAAGTGGGCACGGTTTGATTAGTTAGCTGGCGCCAGGGAGTGACAGACGTAAACGCTAGCCTTAACTTGTTACCAAACCAACGGATTAACTTAACATAGGTGTTGCGGACTATAGTACACGCTGCCGAGGTTTTACCGAACTGACGTTCAGACAACTTTGTAGTTAGCAACGTGCCAAATCTTGTGGAGTGCACGGTAGTTTCGAACCGCGAACAAAACCGTACAAACTCGCCCGTTCATTCGAGTCTACGGAACGTTTAGTTCAAGTGCTTGGTAACAAGTTAAGCAGTCAAGATTCATCAAATTAATATTTAGTCAAAATCCACCGAAAACCTTGCCTACTTACTTAACCAATGTTTTAAACCAAAGCTCTCTTCTCATTCCCATACTCCACGTTAGCAATAATTCCTCAAATATAAGAGTATATACGAGCTCAGTAGAAAAGCTGCAAATTTCACCGACATTACCGCCGGTCTATACAGTCGCACTGTTAGTCATTCCCAAGATAAACCTTTCATTTTTCTCACATCTGACCACAGTCGGCGCTATTCAACGAGCACGTCAATTCTCCGCCCGCGGCACAATCGTATCGCGCCACACTTTTTCTTCCTCCCCCGTCGTCACTGGAATCTTAGCATCAACGGGGTCGTGACTGCACTTTGTGTGCTGCGCAGAAGGGCTTGGTTGTCGTGATGTACGAACACGTACACACGTAAGTACCCCGTGTTACGACCCCTTAACGGGATCGAGGTAGATACAGTTGTCTCTCTCTCTCTCTCTCTCTCTCTCTCTCTGCAGGCCCAGCCCCGGGTACGAAGGGGTCGGCAGAATTATTAACGAGCCACCACGCGGCATCCCCTGGCATTAATATATGAGCACAATCGTCCCTGTACAACGCAGCTTCCCTCAACCAACGCCCCACGCCCACCCCCATCTTCCACCCCCCTCCCCCGCTTCCAACCGGGTTACCACGAGCAGCCAGCTACTTGCACGGCACGTTCTATCCGCGTAATCCGAGTAGGGTCGAGTTCCTGCGCGGAGAGAGAGAGAGAGAGACAGAGAGAGAGAGAACATGGATGAGAAGGAAGCCGAGAAATGGAGCGGGTGGGGAAAAAGCGCGATAATTTCGCAAATTATTTCCGCCGGAGAGCACCGACGTTGACTATCGTATCGCTTCCTTCAAATTCCTCCCGCCGCCCATTGTTGTCTCTCCAGCCGACGAAACGAGAGCGGTATGACGTGGCTGCTATCTTCGCCGCTGAGTCAACGAGTAAGGCGAAGCTGCATCTTTAGGGAATATGGCAATGAGCGGCGGTACATCGTGCGCATAGATAAAAGGCTCGTACTGACACTTCCCTTCTACCGCGGCCGATTCGTTTGGCCAGATCGAGGGATAACGTAGACTCGATCCTTCCACGGCACTCTTCCGCGCCGCACTTTGCGTCCGATGAGGTTTCTTTTCAGAAAAAGAGAGAGAGAGAGAGAGAGAGAGAGAGAAAAAGAGCCGGTTCGTTTACCGAGGCTTTTGTCAGAGGACGCGTTTGATGTAGCACGGTTATAATTAGGATACGCTGTACGTTGCATACATATTGCCTCCTTGCAGCACGTGTACCGTGCTGCGAACGTAATCTACTATAATGTTACGACACTAGTATAACATACTTGCCGGGACAATTTGCCGGTTCATTTATTGGGGCACTTGCAGCGGATGCTCTCTATGTAACTCGTTTATAATTAGGATACCGTACATGTAGAATACATGTGACGCGATCGTTATACGGCGTAGAATACGTGGTAACCTCTACCTTAATGCAAATACACTAACGTCACGTACGTCGCGACCGGTAGCTATACGTTACATGGAATCTTATATACGTGCGCGTGCCGCTGTAGTGGCACTCCGGGGATACACGAAATGGCGTCTAATTATTCGTTTAGCCCTCCGTCTAACTACCGTCTCCCAAAGCATTACAGATTCCATATGTTACGCTTAACCTGCTGATGATCGTGAGCCCGGCAAATCCACTTTGGCCGATCTGTCCCAGAGCACTAGGCGCATTCTAACCTGAGCTACGTAGTGGAGAATTATAGAAACTGTAACTAATGGACTAATAACCCCGTTTAGCAGGGCTCAAGCGCGTCTCCTTGCACAATCAAAATTCAACACAAGGCAGCCAATCAACGGCCCGCTCCGAGGACAGTCTTTCATGAGGGCGAACGACTGGAATATTACAGTGCCATTTGCGCGTCGCGCAGGTAGTCAAGGGCAAAATTGACGAAAGGCCTTGATGTCTCTGACATTCGAAATGGGAGAAGACGTGAGAGAGGAGAGTCGGTGTTCAGAGGAGGCGTTCGGGGTTGCATAAGGGGATTGTCGTTACCTCCAACGCGTTGAATGATTACAGGTGTACGGGGGCTTATTCGATAAGCCGGATTACGCGTAGCATAAGGGGGCGACCCCAGCCTTCCTGGCTCTGTGCCTCTCTCCAATTCCCTCTGCCGCGCCGTCACAATATGGCGACGCAATCGGGTCAGGTTAAATCTGCCGCACTCCGCCGACGGGCAAAATAATCAGTCCTGCCGCATTACCCGCGAGCGAGGAAAGTGCGAAATGGGACGCGTAAAAAGGAGCCGGATAATGCTTTTTTATGCCGGCAATCGATTACAGGATTATTCCGACGCTCGGTAAGGGTCTACCCATTATCGAGTTTCACGGTTTCACTGTTAGAGATAATAAAAGAAGAATTTTGTGTAAATTAGTTTCTTTCGGGTGATTCGAGGAATTAGAGAACGTCTCATAGAATGAGCAACTGCCGATAAATGCATTGTGTCGCTAGAGCGTTTCGGGCGGAGCTCGTATTTTCCACTTGCGTCACGGGAACATATTTCCTTCGTGAGACGGTATGCGCGCGCGTCCGCTTATGTTGGACTTCTCTTCCTTTCTGGCCCTCCTCCCAAAGAGTGCCCGAACACGCCGCAATTCTTGCTCTCCCCGTGGGAGATAAGGAGATCGCGGAGACACGGTCCGTGATACATTCGTGCCTCCGCGGCGAGTCGTAATTCAAAAATATCGCGGCTCGCAACAATATTCGCCACCCCTTCCCTTCCCCTGCCGCAGCGTTCGCGCACACCGGTGAGAAATGAGCTCCCTAAACGGTTCGTGCTGCCTCTTCCCTCACAGACTCCCCCTTTTTTCCATTCGCTCCTCACCCTTTCCAGCCTCTATCGCCATCTGTCTCACTCCAACCTTGGCGATGGAATTATGAGCAAACGCATTCGGTCTGTCGTTCCGCGGTATTCCATATCGTGAGAGGATTTAAGAAGGAGAGCGGCTGAGAAGACGCGAAAAGGATACAGGGTGGTCCCAGTGAACTGAAACCGCTCGACTAACCGCGGCAAATTGATTCTGCCGGAAATTGACTCGTAGGAATCGATGCGAATGCGTCGGTGTGTTATGCGTCCGATTTTTGTCTGGCTCGTACAGTTTTCGAGGACGCGGTCGAGATTTTTTTCGGTCAAGTGCAGGAGGTTCCTGGTGCACGGACCACCCTCTATGTACCGTCGCGAAAATCCTTACGTGCTCGCTATCCTTATCCGAGCGAGGACGCGCGAGACAGATGGCAGCGGTTCTTTAAGAGTAAACGCGTGTCTCTCGTCTGTTGCGGAGCGTAAGGACGCGAGATTGCGCGTAGATCCAACGGAATCTCGGCTCGACGGACGTTTTTATAACGACGTCTGTCGCGCCGTCATTGTAGCCCACCGCTGCTCGGCATTCTGTGATTTTTCGGCGAACACGCATGCCGAGCCCGCCCGCATTTCGTGTCTCTCGACTCTCGAGCTCTCCACCTGCACGGCTCGCTTACCTGCGCGCTTTTCGAGCACCCGGAACATTTATCAGGCGTAATTGATGATGCCAGCGCGGCGAGGCTAGGCTCTCAAATTAGTTAGAATGTCAAAAGTGGGAAACGGCCCGGAGTTTTGATTAATTATATTCCTCCGACCGCGCCGAGCCTGTCCGTATCTGCGTGTGTTACGCGCAAATGTTTCGGCTGGTTTGACCGCTCACGCTCGCGGAATTTCGAGGCCGATGCAAACATGAGAGGTGCTTGCTCGCTGTGAGTGGCTCGATAAACTATAAGCCGATCTACGAGTGTATTGATCCTTGCATTATCCCGTAAGGGCGTAGGACGATTTTCGCGGAGAAAAGACGACGCGCTCCGTCGGACGTACGATAATTGCCGATCAATTCCTAGTGCGGAGGTGAGAACGGCTATGCTCGTTAATAATCAACAATGCAATTAACGCCGAATTTCTCCAGTACTTCGTGGATCGTCGCGGCACTCCAGTGCGGGTCGAGTAGTATTTGTGCATACTGTCTATGTATGTATGCATGAACGTGCACACGATCGAGCGTCTTGTTTAAACGCGCCTGTCGACTGGGGTTATCGGCTTGTAAGATTTCAACGGGCTCGTAAACGGAAGCCAAAGTACATCCGGGTATAGGGTAATTATTGATTACAAGTGCAATTATGTCCTACTGTAACCGACTAGCAATTGCGGCTGCACTGTAACGATACCGTACCGTACTCTACAATGTAACTGTTCCCAGACGTGCTGCATTGTGTCAAATTGTTAAGCGTCGTATATCGTCCTCAATTTATACGTACTGTGCGCGCTAATGTCATTGTTTACTGACACCGGCAATGTCAACAGCGAATAATTGCCAATGTCTTGCGAACCAGTTTCACGGAGTACAGAATAATAATAATTGTCTCCTCAGCAGCATGAGCAATATCCACGTTTCTTTAATAACAGCGTTCAATTACAAGTTGGACGTCAAATCCATTCGGCTGCAGCATCAAACCTTTTTTCCAGCCTAACGACAATGAAGCCTCGCACGGTATCCGCCGCGGTCAATCAATCACGACGAGCATCAAGTGTCGCGATTGTACCGGCAAACAAGCCTGGAAGCTGGTTCGGCCGGCGTTTAGCGCGTGATCTCCCGTAATTGCTCTCCCGTGACAAGGCACCGAAAGGTTTTAGGTGACAACGGACGTGCTGGCCGGGAAGCGTTTCTCTCACGACGTCCGGTCACGTGATCTCCTGCGAGCCATTTACGACGCTGGCAGTGCCCGTGCGAGCGGGTGTGCACTGTGCATGCGGCGAGTGGACTCGCGAGGAGAATCCTCCCTTAGGAGGACCGTTCTCTTCACTGCACTGCGCGGAACGTTTCTTTCGGGCAACGACGGCTCGCGTGTCCGCGGACACTGTAATTTCGAGCGTCTTTCACGCCCGCCGAGTTCTCGTGTCGGCTCGTGGCTTCGGGGTTCTCGGGTTCGGGGAGGCGCGAGGAAGACGAGTGTCCCCGGGTTAGTGTGTCTTCTGGGGAACGTCGGACCGGGCGAGAAATTTACGAAGTCCCGAGGATCGAAGTAAGGGTTTTCTCGGCGATTCGCTAGGGAGATACCCCGCTCGTTTCACGCTTCGCAACTGACCCCGTTCGCGGCGGGCATAAATAATGTTTCCGGGAGAAGATAAAAGTGGCGGAGTCATTGTGGAGCGGTGCGGTGAGAAATGACCGAATTCGAAAAATCGGAGCGAGATGGTAATGCGATTCTGTCGCACCGAATTCCGCCGGAGCGTCGCGGCACTTGTCGTTTCAATGAATTATCAATTTCGCAATTTCTGCTCTTGCTTAGATGCCGCGGGCGTGTTAGTTGAGCGGTGAAATAGTGGACGCCGGAGAGAAATGCGGGAACGCAAGAATTGTGCAAAAAGCTCAGCGCTGGGTGTATTTCCATCTCGGTACAAATTGTTGCAGGGAGAAGACAGAAGCTGAGGCTAAATTATCGTCCTCTTGGCTGCGGAGTAATTCGTTGTCCTCCGAGCAACCAGCATGTCTCTAATCCCAACAGCTTCTCTCTTCCCCCATGCGGGCAATCTTGTTTTTCTCCGACTCGCTGTAGGATTCATCGAAAGAAATATTTCCGTCTCTCAGGCTCACTAGTTCTTAAGCAAGGACGGGACAGGGTCGTCTACCCTTATACACAAACGCCGCCATTCGGGATGATTAGATCCTAATCAATGAATTTTGAATGAGGACTCGAACAAAAAAATTTGTCTGACTTTGGTGATGAGCAGTGGAATCGGACTTGAAGATCAAGGATATAATGAATAAAAGAGAAACATTCTTTATGCTTCATGTACTCGGCTAGAAAATCCTATAGATATAGGCACTAGTATAACTAATCAAAGAATCATAAAATAGTATTTCAGAGTATTCACATTTTACGATCTACAATTTTCGAAGAAACCCCCCACGTGCACGCTAACCGAATAAATCCAAAGTTCGTACGGGAGCGCGGTAACAGGATTCACCGAAAGAAATACGTCCATCCCTAAATCCGGCCAGATTCGGCACTCTAACGAGTAAAGTTTGAGAATCTTCGTCCTTAACCGTACAGTATCGTTTTACATCACGACCCCGAGCGATTACGGTCTAATTGAAGTGACGCCGTTGCGGACGGAGAAGAAAAATTATTCCGTGCCGAACACCATTCCCTACCCTTGTCCCTAAAGCGTATGAACCGTACGAAAATGAAAAGAGAGAGAGAGACAGGGATTCGCTCGATTAAGGGTTATCGTGTCCCAGTCCTCGTCTCCGGCGGAACAATATTCGCAGTGTCTCGGATCTCTTTTCCTGTCCAGGACCTCAATAATGGGCCTTTGTGAAGCACGCCCACCTCAAATACGATGGCGGATCGCGTGACGCGGCCCTGTTCGCCGGGGCGTGCTTTCGAATCACGTAACAAGAGTAATGTAAATGAAAGGCTATGAAAAAGAAGCAGCGACGAAGATTGCCTTCCCCGATCGGGACGAGGAATTCGTTTTCCGACGTCGGCGTCGCTCGTCTATCGTATCGTGGCTGGTTTCCATTCAGACGGCGAGTGCGAGCCCGTCGGAATTGGCGGATTCTTGCTCGCTTCCCTTCGAGAATTATCGTGCGATGCCTGGTAAATACGATCACTGTTATCGCGATGTTACGTGCTAGCATAATGCGCGAGGACGACGGCGTATGGCCGTGAATAATATCTTGTTCATGACATGGGCGGATGTTGCTTCTTTGAAGTCTAGATACTTTAACGTACTTAAGATACCGGCAAGGGCCTTGGATACGCGGAACTTCACGTAGTTAGTAACTTCTTTTACTATTACTTACTTCGCGCAAGGGAGCGATAGCGACGGAATGATTAAATAACTCGTTTTGTACAAACTACGTTTTGTCAACGCAATCGTTTCGATGCCGTTTGACGATGCATCCGAAAGTCGCTTGGAATTTCGGTTAAATTAGCGCGCGTCGTTATAAAGGAGTTACGCTTGAAATCCCTTCTGTGCGGTGAAACGGTAATCAACGTTCGCCCTGTTTCACGCTCTAACGGTTTGCCACGGAAAACGCCGACGGAGAAGCGATCAAGATTTCACGCCGGCAGGGTGCCGACAATAAGCCCGATTCCCGATCGCAGGCAGTCTGCTCATCGAAGGAATTGTTTCCTGGCATCAAGCGTGCTCGACGTTCTCCTACGTAGCATGAGCACGCTCTCACACCTTTGAGGGCTAATTGATATACACCCCATGCGCTCATGTACAATGTCCGGCTTCGAAGGCAGTTAGTTCCGTGATCTATAGACTCTGCTATATACAGAGTGTACGGCAACCTTTGGTGTAAGCGGCAGGAAAATCATTTTGAGTCAAGGGGCGAGTACAAGTACAAGATACAAGTAGTAGAAGACGTTGAATTATATTTAGAAAATTGTAGCGGGAATATGGACAATAATAATCGATATCGCGCGTCCTTGATGAAAGCTTTATAATGCCAAAGTGCTACATCACCATTAGATTACAAGTAAACAATAAAAATAAGCATGAAATAGAGACGCCTTTTGACAGGCTAGCGCAGCATAAAATTTCCAATAAATCTCACGGCATCAATCGCGCCAAACCCGTTATATCTATACCGAGCAGACCTTGTAATAAATCCTGTAACAGGTTACACCCGCCATAAATAGTATCTGCAACGTTCGCCGTGAACGTTCGCTATATTCGCCGCGTCCACATATATCCGCGGCCAAGTTCTCGCGAGGAGGGTAGGCGCGGAGGAAAGAGAACGTGGCACGGAAGAAAAGCCGTTGCATACAAAGAGAACGTTTGATGGGAGGAGGACCTCTAAGCGCTTTGCGGCAAGTCGCTGTTGCATAAGCGACACGCCGTCTAAGCGGGACACTGTACACCACTAAGCCTTCGACTGACACACGTGTAGGCCCTCCGCTTCGCGTCATACGCAATTTCTCGCCCCGTGTCGCCTACCCGGAGCGTCCCGTATTTGCATAGTGTGACGTCTCACGTTAAGTTCAATCGCGCTGCGACGACGTAACGAGACTTATCCACCTAACCGCCTTCAGCTATCTCTGTCTCTCTCTCTCTCTCTCTCTCTCTCTCTCTTTCTCTCTCTCTCACACACAAACTCTCTTTGCACCACCCTTCAACGCCCACATCCGAGGCGCGCGATAAATTTAATCGCGCACAATGACTCCGTATCTCACGGCACTATCTCTGCCTCTGTCTATAGAACCGCGCGTCTATCTTTCTCCGCGAGTGTAAGTTGCGACTTTCCAATTTACATAGGCGTCCAACTGCGACCGCCCCAAGTTTCCTTCGACCCTCTCCCAGCCGCGCCCTCCGGATTCGCGGTGCTTTTTACGAGGCAGTATACATATGTATGCATGTACATACAATTATGTTACATAGTACGTAGGTGTATGCGTATATAGAGCTGGCCGGTATTAACCCGACCGCCATTAATAAGAAGTTAACGAAGTTACTTCTCACTGCACCCCCTCTTACTCCTGCACCGTGCTCCGTCCTGCGCCCTCCGCCTTCTCCATCCACCGCTTCCACCTACTCTAGGCCGCCCTTCTCGCTCCACTACCCCTTCTGCTTCGTCGACACCATCAACGTCATCCCGCACCGACCCATGCGCCTCCCGTCTCGTCTTCCACACGGATCGAGTCTGCCTCCGCATTATTGGGAGTTGGAGCGAAGTATACCGTTACCGCTGAATCGTCGATACCGTTCGCTGCACTATCGACGTTAAATAATTAACAATTATACCGTTTAACCCGGGCGGCACCTTTATCGGTGCTAACCACCCGTTCGTTCGGCTGGCACGTTTTATCGGGCGAACACGCGTGCTCTCCATTTTCCGTTTCCCCTCATTGTTTTTGCTCGCCTTTTTACGTTTATTATCCTCGGTTATCGCGATCGCGCCGTTATCGCGGACGCCGAATTCGTTCTCGAGCGTCGACACGGCGGCGTTAATCGCCGTAAGAATTTCTCCTGTAACAGAATTCCGCCGTGTAACAATAATCGTTCTGTTAGAATCACTTCGGCCGGCCCGTAACTCCGCGTCGTCGTCGGGTAAAGCTTCGAAAGGCGTCGTCTGTATGGATTTTGCCTTCGCGTTACTTGGCTTTTTATCAGCGCGTTACACGCCACCGGTATCTTGATATTTATGTGTGTACTACTTTTTACGCGGTTAGCGGAGGATTTTATCCCGTCGACCTATCGATAAACGCTTGTCTCCTGCCTCGTCTCTTCTCTGCCGCTCTCTTTCTCAGTATGCATCGGGGCTAAAGGAATTTAGATAAAATCGGCTGGCTTCCCGTATTAAAGGCAACGTCCCTGAGCCGCGGAATTGAACCACTCGACCCAAAAGCATGCGCTGTGTATTTCTACCCTGCGCTTCAACGCGATATCGCGTCTCGATCGTCGATACGGGGAACGGAGTCGACGACTGTGAAATCCTGGAGAGAGAAATTAGACGGCGAAGGACGTCACTCGAATTTCTTCCAACGAGGAAGCCGGTTTAATCAAGCGCTCTTCGGGTAGCGGCAAAATTTCATAAGACACGCACGTGATTTCATATTACGCGGACACACGGGAAATACAATTAATGCAGCATAAATCCCAGTGGTACTCGTTGAAATTATTCGGTGCCAATATATATCGTGCCGACTGGTCAATAAAGGACCCGAAATTTACGCTCATCTGAATGGTGTTGCTCGACCAAACATTCTTTTTACTATTCGTTACCTCGTAAAAATGTTGCAGTGTCTAATATAGCGACAGAGTACCTAAATGCCGCGCTGACCTAAATACAGTTAAAACGTTCTGAGCAACCTTGATAAAACGTCCGTTTACTATTCTTTATCCCGCCACTCAAGCGCAACCGACACGAATGCAGAGCCTCGCCTAGATTTTTAATTGCTGTCTTACCGCTTAATACCACGCGGACGATAGACGTGGGCATTATTAATGGCCGCCAGCGTAATTTGCCTCTTAAAAGATATCAAAGGCGTGTCCTTGCAGTGCGCGGCAGCTGTAATTACATCGTAATGTTGCGGCTCTAGTTAGACGTCACGTGGACAAAACAAAAACTGCAAGGCGACAAACAAACAAGGGGGTTCAGAGAAAGTGAGAAAGGACTTAAATGGGAATACGAGAGTAAGCAAGAAGGCGAGTGAGGATGAAGGGACGGAAAGAAGCGAAAAGCGAGAATGGGACGAATAAAGAGAATGGAGAAAGATATGAGAGAGACAGAGAGAGAGAAACAGAGGGGTGGAAGCCGCGGAAAGGACGCGGTTTTTCGGTCTTGATAAATGAAGTTCCTTCTCGCAAGCGAAAGCTAATTAAGCCGATGCTATATCGCCGGGCGGTAATCAGCATCTATTTTGCGCAGTGATTAATTGCCCGAAAGCAGTCGCGATAGCGTTTTTATGACGCCCGCGTAAATAAAGCGGAGGACGACGACTAGGTAGGACCGCCGAACTAGAAGAGAAGGGAAGCAAAACGGGGAGGCGAGAGCAGGACAGGGACGAGAGACAAGCTAACTATGAGGGAGTGAGAAGGCGGGAGGACATCGTCGTCGGAGCGAGAGGCGATAAAGAGCTGAAAATAGGAACGCGGACGCGTTTAAGGTCGCGTATAAAATCGTCGCGCCTCGGTAAATAAAGCCGGTGTCGGGGGGTGGTGAGGGGTGAGTGGTGGGGGTGTATATATCGTTACCGGGTAGGGAGTAATTTGTAGCCGTTGCGCGAAACTTCCCGCTCTTCCTCTTGAGTAACTTTTTACGCGCCATTCCATCTGCGAGCCAGCCACCAGCCCGCCGTGCGTTTCTCTCTCGCTCGCGCTTTCTTCCGCTCCTTCTTTTTCGTCGTCCTGTTCCTCTTCTTCTTCGGACTGTCGCGCCTCCTGGCCGGCGCGGGCGGACTGGAATTCTCGCCACTTAGCGCGTTAGCGCTCGACATATTCCACTCGCTGCGATGATCAACGATATAATTCGGTCGGCAGCGATTGCCCGCGGCGTGATTTCGGTTTTTACGCTTGTCGTCTAGTTCGCGGCCAGAGTGTGTTCGGGGAATTTTGTACGAGTGGTCTGGCGCGTCGCAGAAGTCGCGCATTGTACGAATTAAGTAATCCGCTCTCCGTGGGAAATTTGTGCCGCGCTGCAGAATAACGCCGGCACGGTCGTTATCATTTGTTATCGTGAACCGGCGGACGTATAGAGTGGAGGGTTGGCAAGAATTGCGTCCAACTGGTCGTCGCGGTCGTTCGTTTGCTAGTTTGCAGTTTATACTATGTGGACTTTGCTTCCACGACTGATTCAGTATTAAAAGGTGGTGAAGGAAATTGGTATAAATCGACAGGAGCGTTTACGGAAATATTAGGAAATAGTATTCAATGTTTCTTGCAAGCAACAGATGCATCGGAAGAATGAAACACTAGTTGAAGCATTTTCATCAGTGGCATTCACAGTCCGTCGGTGTAAATGAAAACAATTAACACAGTATTATGCTACATCATTATGGCTGTAACGACATCGCAATTTAATTCCCGTATCGGACAGTCGTAATTATGTAATAACGATTGACAATATCAATTTGTTACTTTCGTTTACCGACAACGGCTATCATTACCTAATCAGGACCGACCGATTTTGGCTCATTATTTTCGTATAAAACGCCATTATGACAATTGAACGGCATAATTACCGCGGAGAATTTCCTGTCGCCGTCTAATCAGTACCAATTTTCCTAAAGCGGGGTCTGTCAAAATTCTCGGATAATTATGGTAGAATTCCATTCATTCAGCTTTCCACTAATAAGCGAACCCTTGTCCGACTCGTCACGGCTCATTTTTCCTCCGTCAGATCTCCCGCGGCTATTGTGCCACAAACTTCAAGTTGATAGAACTTATTCGCGTGCCCTTACGTTCTACTTGTTCGCCGGCGAACAAAGCAGTTCCTCAGAGAAAACAACTCGCAAAGCTGAAAAGTATCGCAAATGGTTATCGACTTTCGTAGGCAGGAAATACGGAATAGGCGAGCGACGTGCCGCGAATTCGATACGCTTTCTGAAATCTATAGGGCGGCGTATAATTTACGTCATACTCGAAACTAGACATATTCCGTACAAAAAATGTAGAACTAAATTTGTTCGTACACAGGGCTTTCCGATTGAAAGAGACGAGTTTGGACGTTGGACGGCTTTGAGAATGATTGAAAATGGGTTAATCGAAGATTATGCAGTGCTCGTGAAAAATATTACGATAATGTTTTAAATGCGGAGGGAACGTTTGTGGCACAATTGTAGACGAACCGCCCTACGTCTGAACACATGCAACTCGAGAGCACACTTCGCAACGACACCGTGACATCGTGAACTGATGGCTTTAATTACCGGGGCTTTTTCTACAGTGAGAGGCCAATTTAGTCGTCTACAGAAATTCGCCCGACGTAGGCGGTGTCTAATAGTCTGCTCGGCGTAAATAAGAGGCAAAATAAATGTGCACGCGAGGGTGATCAGTCCGCAGCCGCACTGAATTACGGATAATGAGTAAATTAGAAATGTAAATCCATTCACAAGGGTGGTTTATAATGCCGAGAAATTGAATGCCGGATTTGTTAATAAAGCCGGTTTTGTTAATTATGCCGACAATACAAGATCGTTTTGCACTGTGGAATGAAGAATCGGCTCGTTTGCAAGCGCGTAATCAATGGTAGCGCGACTCATAACTTGCCACGTTTGAAAACGGCTCATGCGCTATGCTTCATACGACAATTATCGCAGTTGGCCATGGCAGGCGAATGTAATTCAACGCTGTAAATCTACGCATATTTCAACTTGCGTAGATTTGTTCGTCCATTCGGCATCGCCGGCTTTAACAGTGCCAAAAGCATGCCAGAACGTATTAATCCACTTTAACATCGTTTAAGTAAGCACGCAAAATGGCCATACCTGTCATGTCATCGTGACATTAAGCTGTTGTAAGTTTAAAATTGATCACAAAACCTTACGTGCTATTCCTCGAATCGCACGGTTCATTCTCGAACTTGTCAATCCCGTCGAACGGCGGTCGAGTAAAGAGACAAAATACGGATAATCACGCGTCAGCGTTTCTTGCCCAACGATAAAGAGTGGCGTCAATCTCGCGAATGGGAAAGAGCTCGTTTGCTCACGGTCGCGCGGGAGAAGAACTTACCCTAGTAGCACACAATATTAAATACATATGTATGTAATGTTAAAACACGATTGAATCTCTTTTTAATATTTAAATATGTAACGAATATTCATTTTAGATTTAAAAAGAAATATTTTTTTACAAATGTTTACCAAATATTTATTTTAGATTTAAAAAGAAATATTTTTTTACCAATGTTTACCAAATATTTATTTTAGATGTAAAAAGAAATATTTTTTACAAATATTTATTAAATATTTATGTTAGATTTGAAAAGAAATATTTTTTTTCTGATGTTTACCATATATTCATTTTAGATTTAAAAAGAAATATTCTTTACAAATGTTTATTAAATATTTATGTTCGATTTGAAAATAAATATTTTTTTTCAAATGTTCATTAAATAATTAGTTTGTGTCTAAAAAAAATATTTGTCTTACAAAATGTTCATTAAATATTTATTTTATGTTAGTAGTACATACAGTCAGTCTCAGAAACATTCGGACACTAAAATATTTTGAATTCATCCCTTCGTATCTCGGTCATTTGTCAATGTATTGTGGTTTTTCTTGTTTCACCTGATTCGTCTTTCATTCAAGTTAACAAAAATGTGTAGTTTTTATTTAAATTTATGCGTGGTTTATTTTATATTAAATAATGAATTCACTCATGTCACGTTTTCGGGTTGCAAAAAGATTCGGACACTTGTGTTTCTATCATTGTTTAATTCGACATGCACTATTTTTAAACTTTTGCCGCATGTCCTTGTTGACTTAATACTTCCCTTAACCGATGTAGCGTGTGAAACAATTTTTTTTGTTAATATTTAATCGTATATCACGTTCATTTCTCCTTTGATTTTCATTTCAAACTTATTATTGTTTTTTTCCATTTTTCCGACGACATTTTCCAAACATTTTTTCGCAGAATTGAAGCGCAAGGGTTGTGAAGACCGATGAAGGACTTTGAGCCAGTGGTGTAACGCAAATTGTTGCTCCCTGTGTGCTTTTTCTTTGGATTTGGTGCCTCGATAGAATGTACGACTTTCGTAGAACGCCATTTTCTCAGCAACCCCTACTAATTTTTTTATTCTTGGACTGAACTAATGAACCTTATGCATGAGAGAACTAATAAATTCCAATTTTGCAACCCTATTGTTTAAATTATAGATTTTACAAGCTAGTAGTATGCTACGGCAGAGTGTCCGAATCTTTTTGGAACTTTTCACTAAGGTGTATATGAGCGTCCGAATCATTTTGCAACTTTTCACTAAGGTGTATATGAGCGTCCGAATCATTCAAACAAGAAAAACCACAATACATTGACAAATGACCGAGATACGAAGGGATGAATTCAAAATATTTTAGTGTCCGAATGTTTCTGAGACTGACTGTATATGATTAAAGTACACTTCAGTTTATCGGATCATATCTGTTCTGATTTTATATGAAATATTTTTTATAAAACTCTATGGAAAAGATGTTTTATAAACAAATTTTTATATACAATAAGAACAGATCGATGATAAACGCGCGTGTGATTTTAATATTTATGGGCTTAGAAAATTAATATTCTGTACAACGAGATGTTTGCATGGCTCAGTGAGGAAGCACAGTATCCAGTAATCGGTAGGTCCCGTGTTCAAATCCCGGCTCATCATAAAAAATGTTCTTATTGTATACTATAGTTTGATAAAAATACCAGAGAAAGAGAAAATTTATGCTCCTATTAAATAATAATGCGCAAACAATCAAATTCGGTCGTTCCTAATTTTTTTTAAATTTAAACATTATTATTTAAATATTAAATACATATTTTTTCAAAATTATTTATGTATCAAATGCATATTTTGCAAATATCTATTTTATATTTTTCAAATATCTATTTTATATTCTATATCTATTTAATATTTATATGATATTTTTCTGACCATTTATTTGACATTGTTTTTATATCTATAGAATATTTGAAACTAATATTTATTTCATATTAAAAAGTGTCGCCAAAAAAATATTATTTTGATATTCGAAAAAGATGTTAAATAAACATTTGTGTGCTACTAGGGTACTCGTTCGCGAACATTCGTGCGGCGGTGAGCCACGGCGAGCTTGACACGTTTAAAAATAGCTTTTGTGCTGCGTCCCGCGTGATGATTATCGCGACTCGTCCTGGCTGGCGAATGTAATTCAGCGTTAATGCGGCTGGCTCGGAGAAAAGGACGAGCGAGTGGGAGAGTCGGTGGAGGATAGGAGAGAACGGTGAAGGGGGGAGAGAAAAAGGCAAATAAGAGAGAGCGAGAGAGTGGAACAGGGAAGGTCAGAGGAACTCGGCAAACGGCGATAAAAAAGTTGCCCAGAGAAGACGGGCTCGATGTCTCGCGCACGGGTACCTGTAATGATTAATGTAATTGCTCCGTCGTGTAAGCGGTGTAGCGACATCGTGCCACGTTCAACCGCGGCTACTTTATGCGCGACACGAAACGATCGCGTTTCCGTTTCCCTCCCCTTCGCCACCCCCTTTACATCCCGCCGTTCCAGTTCCGTCGTGATCAGTTGGAATTATCATTTTTGCGCTCGACGTCGTAACGAAGGGACAACAATGTTGCGGGAGCAAAATCTGAACGCGACTTCCTCGTAGCAGCCTCTGTTTATTCGCTTGCGCGTCACGCTTTCGGAGAGGGTTGCGCAGAATTGCTGCTTCGCTGCGTCCGTTTGGAAAATTAGAATGGTCGCGTGCTGTGGAACGCGGCGGATAAAAGCTCGTCCTTCGGGAAAACGTTCATGCTTCTTGTCGCTCGACTTATTTACTGATAAATCATGCATTGAAATTCGTTCACTTTTGTTACATCACTGATTCTCTTCTTCTTTCAAATATCCGCCCTGTTTTTTTCGTCCCCGCCTCGTAGTCTCAGTTCTCTCGACCGTCCATTCCGTCCCATCCAATTCAAAGTCCCGTGCCCGTGGAAGTCAAGGCGTCATTTCGAGGAAAAATAAATTCCCCTTCACGCAGCGGTGACAGACGGTCGAAAGAAAAAGGGTTGCTCGTCGCGGTCATAGCACTGGGACAGAGAGGGAGGACGTGCGGGGGTGGTGGCTGAGTCGGTTGGAAACGGGCCGGCGAGAACAAACGCTCGGGGGCGAGGGAACGTTATTTGAAAGAGCACTGGAGAAAGCGCATCTCCGCCGCCACTCCGTCGTAAGATTATTTTATGACGAATGGCACTGTCAAAGGGACATTTTCATTACTGTCATCGGGCCGCCGCGCTCGCCTCCTTTGCCTCGTAGCTGACTCGTAAAACGCGGGGTCAATGAAAACTCCTTCAGGCGAGGCTTTCGTTATAAAAAAGTTAATGTGCGGCCAACCACACGAAGGACGCTAATTGCGATTTTAGCGGGAAGCAATTTTCCGGAACGACTGCCGATAGGGGGACAATACTTTATTGAAGTGGCGATTGAGAGTAGCGGCATGATGGGAACGCTTAACGTTGCACGTCAAGATTATTAGGCACGGTTTGTTCATCTCCGGCGAATCGACGGGACATTTCTTACTGTGTCAAGCTGTGCGTTCTGTTTTTTATAAGCGGATCATTGGATTAGAAAGTGAGAGATGTTGTGATTGAAAATTCTAGACGGAGGAAATATTTATCAGCATCGTGCTGTAATGTCCCGCTCAAAGTCCGTTCAGATGATCCCGCAGACGTCGGTTGTACGCAATGACTAATGATACGGGGAAACGCTTTGACAAAATGTCGCGTTTGAATAATTATTCGCCAACGCGTCGGCATCCCTTCCGTTAAGAAAATTTCGCGGGGAGGAAACGTATGTCAGGAAAAATTTGCAAATAAATCGTTCAGTCAACGTCGCGGCCAGACATTAGGAAGTGTTAAAAGTGTTTAAAATTCTGCCAAACGGTCTGTCTAACGAGATACACACCGGACGTGGCAGGTACTCTCTGCCGCTGACGAGGAAGTTGCTAAAAATTGCCACATCTCTCTCTCTCTTTCTCTTACGTGGCGTAAAGTTCGACGAATTTTTACCCGTCACAACCTATCCCGCCAACAAAACGATTTCTCGCCTGTGGCCAGACCTTGTTCATACTTAATGTTCTCCCTTTTCAGGCGGTTTCTCTCTGTTCACTTGAGTTTTTTAGCTGCGCACTCCTATTCAGTCGAGCGTATTCGTCTGTCTCTGTCCCGGTCCCTGAATCTACTTCTCAATGTCTCCGCTACCATGGCGTTTGCTCACCGTTTTTCTTCCTCCACACTCCTCTCCTTTATTTTCATGCCGGTTTGATATAAAAAAGAAGCAAGTGCGCGCCTCCGGGCTACTTCCTTGTATTTCAGAAGTATTGTTCATGCACTCTCTTTCTCTCTATGTTTACATTTTCTCCAGCATATCCTATTTCTCCTTTTCTGTTCAGCGATAGACCCCAGCCTTTTTGTTTCCTACCCCTATCTTCTCTCTCAGACACTACCCAGCCTCCACGGTCTCCAATGTTTTCTCCTTCATTCCCTCTCCCACTTTTTCCCTCAGCCTCGTCCTTTTTTCTTCTTACTTCATCTCCGCCCATTTTATTCCACCGCTTTTCCCTCTATACGTTATTTGCCGCCGTCCTCCGCGATCCTCCGACTCGTCCGATGCTTTCCGTTCTCTGCGCTCCGCACCCGCGTCGGGATCGAGAATTCCGCGTGAAAGAGAAACTCAGCGAAGGACCGAACTCGTTTGCCGCGCGTCAATCGATCGCGCCTCATCGCCTCGTCGATTCGGCCGACAGAAAATTGCGCAAAGTTCTTCCCTTCTGTAGCGCCGCTCCCTCCGCGACGCGCGTCATAGGACGGGCAAATTCAGGGAGAAAATGAGAAGCAGGAGTATTCGGCCTAAACGCATCTAATTAATCGATAGAACGAGCCGTCGCCGTCGGCGTCGGCGAGGAAAGGACGGAGAACGAAAGAAGCGGAAGGTGAAGGAAAGTTTTCCGCCCGGAGAGAACTTTCCGCGCCGGCTGTCACTCCCGCCCCCGCCCACTGTCGATAGTATCGAAGTCCCGGGCAGAAAACGTAAAAATAAGTAGCCGAGGAAACTCGCGCGAATATCAGAAGAAATGTAATCGTGGGACGAGGGAGTTGCGTCGCGCGCGCGATCGCGAGACTTAATTTTCCGAGCGCGAACTGCCCCGCGGGAACGGAGTGAGAAATCAATTTTGGATACTACAGCGAGCCCCTCGAACTGACCGCCGCCGAAAGATTATTGCCACGTGGTTTATCGTCCCGCTGGGTCCCCTTCGCGAGCCGATTCTTCGTGGGGAACCTCGGGTCCTCAGAACTACGTCCACAGGTTGTCTCTGATTTATGATAAGCTCGATCCTCGACCTGCGATTTTTCGCAGGAAGTCTATACGTTCCATTTCGAATTGTCATCTTTTCCTTCAAGGCTGTGCGTTGGTACTTTGCGTGACGATTAATGGTAGGCCAGGGTAACCTGTGATGTTCGCTAGTTCAGTTGGCCATATTTTATGTGTATTTGACTAACGATACTTCGATTCACGATTCCGTTCCCGGAATGTGATCTCATCGCAAATCGAGAATGTATCTGTAAGCCGATGCCAATAATAGACTGACTATGACGAATACGGTTTGTCAGCACGTCGAATACGTATCGACGTAGAGGTGAATTTTTGCTTTGAGAGGACACAGAGACATTACTGGGGCGACGGTAAAAAAAAAAAAAAATAGCGACTTTGTGGGATAGAGGTTTTGCTACAGGCAGGAGGGGACAAAAGCTCGTGAAAGACGAAAGAGTGTGGTGTGCTGGTGGCGCGGGATGGAGATGATAAAAATATTGGGACAACGTTAAATCCGGGTTGGGATCCAGGGTTAGAATGAGCCGGAGAGAAAGGATCGGCGGCCTCTGCGAGGTTGAACGAGTGGAGATGCGTGCGAGGGAATTTATTTTTCCTCAAAACGACACCCCGTCGCGTCGAGAGCACGAATTGAACAGAGAGAGAGAGAGAGAGAGAGAGAGAGAGAGAGAGGAGGAGGGTGGGAAGGGGTTGGAAGCGCGGGGGATAGAGGAAACGAGAGGCATAGCTAGTAGCGTACCTGCGAGGGAAAGGGCGAGAACGAGGAGGCATCGTGCAGATGCTCGCTCGCTCCGTAAAGTCACGTTCCGCGCGCAAAACATAATAGCCACCCCCTCATCCCCCGACCACCTCACCCCCTCCCGCCAATGCGGACCTCTTCAGTGTGCAACGGCATACAGGGTGTGCCTGGCAAAAACACCAACATTTTTTTTTCGAAAGAGCGTCGGCGTACATTTTAAATGAATACAGAGTCAGATTTACATACGCGTGATTCTACGCGGCCAACGAGATACGAAGAACCGGAAGTTTTGGCTGACAAACGATACGAGCCCTCAGTCCGCGGATCGTCGAGCGAATCTATATTTCCTCCCGGAACACCCCGTATAGATACACGCCGGTCGCCGGCACCGATGGGAAACGCGAGGCGGGCCAGCCCTGTAATTTGTACTTAATTGCCAGATAAATTTACCCCCGCCGTAAATCAACAGGCACTGGAGCCGTAATCCGACGAAGGAAAACTATGAGACCGGTTCCACCTGCACCTTCGATCGTCATTTAATCCCCACGCCCGCTTTCCACGTACTCGCGCGCCCTTTCCGCCCCCCCCCCCCCCTTTCTCCAGCCCTGCGTGGCTGCAGCTTTTCTCTTCCGTGCCCGGTCGCGGACTACGAAATTACTTGGGCGGAACGAAACTGGCTCAGAAATGGACCGACTCTGACCACTGTTGCTCCCGTGCGCCGACGTCGTCCATTCCGGGCTGCTTGTTCTGCTCCCAACTCGCGACCACTGTTACCCCGTCGCGCGTCGCCTTCAATTTCAGACGTTGCGGAACCTAACTCGAACTCTTTTACTTCTACGAATCCTTCGGGTTCTCGCGCTCAACGAGACTGTTTTTCTCCGGCGCGGCAACGGCGCTACGTCTCACACTCGAGGCAGGCCACTTTTTTCGTACCTTCCACGCGGACGAGCCTCCTAAAATCCAGACTGCGAGGGGCAACGGGAAAGCTGGGATTCGTGTCGGTTGAAAGCCACGTTAGCGTTGTGTGTGGAGAGGGAGAGATGCAAGGGCACTTGCGGCAAACACGTAGATAGAATTCAATTGCATTTTCGCGGTCTACGGAATATAGGTGCATTGCTTCTCGAATATTCTGCATACGGAGATACCCGTACGCGAGGCTCGATATTTAGATTTCCCTGCGCATATGTTTGTGCGTCTGGATGCGTAAATTCCGAACATTCGATATTGAGTAATAGCTGCCGATATTTGAAAACACTTTGCATACTTCGTCTGCTGATAAATCAGACGCACCGCTTTAATAACTTAACACCCACAATCCACCTCACAATCGTACTCGTATATTTCTCAAAGAAATAAACAGCGAAGCAATTCTTTTCCACCCGATTCCATATTGGTACTATCTTACACCATCGTACTTCCTTAAGCAAATCTCATTTAATCTCCCCCCAGTTCAAAACGTATCCCGGCAGAGTACGTAGTCATACGTCACCTAACCACGTGTCCCCAAGAACCGAACCTTCCATCAGCGAGAGGTCACTCTCGAAAATAAGCGCATTCGCTGAAAAGCCGCGTTAGCGTTTCGGAGCTTCTGGAGGGGATGTATGGCACTTGCGAAGGAAGGGTCGGAAGCGTGAGAGGGGCAGAATTCAATCGTATTTTCGCGGGCTGCCCGTCGTGGCTATTGCTCTCGAAATGCTTGGCGTTCCTGAGAGTCGAGATCGATTCTACCCAACAGTCTGTCCCTCCTCCCCCTCGGTCCACCCTCTCTCGCTCCCTCTCACCCCCTCTCCCTTCCTCTCGCAGTTTGTATTCCGTTCATTCACCCCTCCCGCTCGATCTCCATCCGGCTTCCTCTTTATCCCCCTCCCGCCCGCGCCGCTTCCATCCTATATGAACTTTTCGACTTGTATTGCCGCGGGTGTTCCGCGTTGTACTGGCGAACTTTTGCCGCTGAATGGAGACAATGCAATACGGCGCGGGGAGAGGGGGCAGCGCGCTTTCGGAGATGAGATCGTAGATCGCACCCCGACGCTCGTTGACGGATATAATGAGTGTCGTTGAATAACCGCGCCGCGCCCGGCCAAAGAATCCGATCATTTGTCAAACTCCCGCGTGCCGGGCTGAAGAAAGTTGTTCGCCCGATTAAAATGTGACACCGGATTTTTAATAGGTCGGCCCGTTCAACCTGTCGAGCTTACTTTTTCAAGGGTGCGCGGTCTTGTTTGATGCCGCCGAAAGAGGGTGGGTTTGGTATGATTAGCGAGACCCGCACTGCCTTGCGAGCTGTTTGCGAACATTGTTCGCCGGCAGCGTGGACACCTTCACGAGCTGTGCTTGGGTTGCAGTGAAATCGTCAGCGAACAGCGAACACCGTCCGCGCAGGGGTACATCAAAGGACCTGTTTGCGAGCTCAAGAACTTGGATGGACGAATTGTAGCACGGTCCGAGAGAAATTTACTAGTTGATTGCTGCGTGAAATTGGGTGATGCTCAGTGCGTTTAGTGTAGTTTCGAGTGGCACATGCTTTAGGGTTAAGAGCATCAACTCTAGAATGAATTAGAACAAACTGTCCTCGAGGTATGGTTCGAAACGTTGTTTGCCCTTTTAATATGTCAAAGGGGGCTCAAAATAATTCAGAATTCCGCAAGAAAACAAACGGCATTTCATCCCTTAAATATGAATGTAGTAACACATAAAACACACGGGTCTCTTACATTTTGGTTCTTAGCAATAGTTTTCAAGGCTCGCCAAATCGGATTCGGATACTTAGTTTCACTGGCGAGTTTCATAATTTACATACTAACGTTGTTCTAAGTTGTCGACGTCTTTATACATCACAACATTCATATAATAAGGCATGGACAAACGCGCGCTACATCGCTTAATATCGAATCCAAGCACGACTCATCTACCCCATCAAAATTCCGTGTCAAACACAACCCACCCTCGCGCACAGTTCTCTGGAGCAAGTAGGGTCAGTTCAAGAATGACGAGGCATCTCCAGCCAAACGGCGAATCCAGCGAGAAAGGAGGGCACCGGAGAGAAGATGAGAAAGAGAGAGAGAGACACACACACACACACACACACAGAAAGATAGGGAGAGACAGAGAGAACGACTTGGAACGGGAAGTCGGCCGGGCCAAATTGAATCGTGTCTTCGCGGTTCGTACGTCGCAGCCATTGTTCCGGCGAGCGCGGCGCATTTCTGAAATCGATTAAGCTTTCGCGAGCTCACGGAGAAGGGGCTGTGGCGAACGAACGGAAGCAGCCGACTGAATGGAGACAATGCCAAGGGACTGACGACCCTTCGCTACGCTGTTCATCAAACATCCTAATAGCATGTAACCGCAGCCTACATCGAGATTGCGGGGGCACGTGAGACACACGCGATTCAAATATGACGTGTCCTGTAATAGAAGGTACAACTTGAAAGTGGATAACCCCCTTTTACAAGTCAAAGCTGCGTTTGAAGCATCCTACAGTAGGATGCCAGATTGAACGTTACGATGAGATACGAGTCATGAAAGGAACATGTTACAATCTTGTCCCGGTTAAATTTGAAATTAAATCTTCGCCACCACCAAAGGAATCAACCGTATCAAACTCATAAGAGAATTCATTTTCAATTCTCGCTTCCGCCAGTCAAAGATCCACTTATCGATGACATGCACCCAACAAATTTGATCTTACACTAAATTCTACGACATCCTACCCTACGCCGTCCACATACGTAGCCTCACACAGTTGAAATTGGACCGACGCGACGTACGTCTCACTCCGAGGTCGTCCCGTGCGTGTAATTCGCGCAAACAACGACGTTACGCCCGAGTCAAATGATGAGTGGTTCTAATCAACGTTACCGCTCATTGCGGTCGTTATATCGGGAGCGTGAGAGGTGGCTGTAAGCGAGCGAGAGGAGAGAGAGAAGGAGTCACGGAGAGGATTGGAGAGAGAGGACGCGGCACGTTGGCGGTTCTCTATTGGCGTAGCCACCGTGTCGGGGGCGACCGGATTATAGGTACGACTGTGCCAGCTGTACCGTCGGTCGCTTCTGTGGTAACGGATAGTTTAATTACGTTGTTAACGATCAATCCGAAACATCTCCTCTGTCCCTACTCGGCCACGCTCGCCCTCTGTCTATCCATGGCGTGCCGCAATTACTTCGCCTTCCACGATGCTAATCACGGCCCACCGACGCCGTTTACGAGCCATTAAATATCGCCGCGATGAAACTGCACGAGATATGTTTTCGGCGAGATACGGTTTCGGGGGTAGAAGCGTCGAGCGGCTGAGGCCAGAGCTCAAAATGAGATAATTTGGACTTTGGTCGTGAGCGGAATTACCGGATCTGCCCACTTACCGTCGTTTGAAGAATCATAAAACTCAACAGGTCTGACGGCGGTTAATCGAACTCAAAGCGTTCTTATCAATATTTATCCCGCTATCCCGCAGTCTTTCCTATGAATCCATCAAATATTCATACGTACATCGACGCACCCTCATATGCATAGCTGCGATAAAGTGGATCGTAAAACGTGACCTCGCTCCGTGCCATTTCTTTCGGTTCCCAGTCGAGATCGCATACACCCGTTCATAAATTAATCCGACGTTTCATTATGCCGTCATTAAGATCCGACGGATATTCAGGGAGAAGCAGGCAGCGCGTCGGTCGAGTTCCGTTTTAGGTTCCTCTCGGGACTCGGGAGTTATTGCTCGCGTCGTGCGATTACCAATTAATCCAGTTCGCGCGAGTAAATTAAAATCCGTACGTGACCTCTCATCAAATCGTGACCGACGATATACGCAAGGTATCATCCTACTTATGCTAAACTTGGAGTGATTTATGCCGCGGAATTCACTTCCTCTCTATCCGTTCACGCGTTCACCGTCTTCCTCTTTCTGCCACTCGACCCGGGAACAGTGCGACGGGTTTTATGGATATGCCGGACCAACGTTCGTGGTTCGTGCAGATCCGAAGGCGGCAAGCTCCATATTTGTTCGCACGTGTACACGCCGCACTCGCGTTATTACTGGCCAAGTCTTTCTTCGTTTACTATTTCCTTTTTCTCCAGTAACTGATGGTTGCAGAAAAACAAATGGCAGAGCGAAAAGTCGAGGGGATCAATGAAAATTATGCTGACGCCGCTTCGTTTCGTTTTCAATACCAACAATGTCAGGTTCAATAGGTATCAGTTTTTGAAACGCATATTTGCCTGCAAGAAAGAAAATTGCAAGAATTACCTCCGCCAGATACGAGCTGGCCTAGCCCGCCATTGTTATTCCGATAAACGATACTTGGAGCGGGAGCGACAAAAAGTGGAGTACGTATTCCGTTTGTTCTCGATTACCCTAAAGGGATCCTGCCCCTCGGGCATTAAGCGATGCTTGACCCAGACTCTCCCCCACCCCTCCCTTCGTCTTCCCCTTCGAACCCATCGCGACGATTTCTTTCGCATACCTCGGCCGAGCAAACATCGAATGGTAGATTTTCGCTCGCGGGCAAGAAGCTTTATCGCTCCGCCACCCACTTCCACCCCGGCCACCCTTCAGCCTCAACCCGGGATGCGTCCAATGCCCGCGATGGGGTTTAAACTTTTCCCCTCCCGCGCCACGCGCGATTTATGCTCACGCGTCCTCGGCGCACCGTTCATCTTTATACCGCGAATGAGAAAATACTGACCGACGCTACGACGAGGCTCTCTCGCGCGGTAGATACGACCGACAGGCGTGCCAGTACCGTTGTCGTGGGCAAAAAACGTGAGCCCTTCGTCATGGAAAAGCTGACTCGATATTGCTCGAGAGACCGTGGTCAACGACGCGCGCTGCCCGTCAAAGGTGAATTGTGTTGTGACTTTGTCAGCGGAAATGGCTCTTCTTTTCAGTGACGAACGGTTACGGTTGAGATCGGGATTTCGGAGGGTGGGCATGATATATCAAGTAAATGACGGATATGGCTGTGTTTGCGATCTGTCGACGGATGTGCGGGGCATGAAAATTATATCAGTATCAACAGTATGTGTGCGTGTGTAATGATTAATTTTATACTGTTATACAAGACTGGTTCGCGTGGAAATATGCTTGTATCAGCGGTACAAATTTAGACTAAGACGATGCATGTGTGAAAATTAAGGTGTATTCTATATGTATGTATTTAGATTTTAATATAAAATATTTGAAATGTCCAGGTGCGTGGAGTTCGAGATATCGGAATGTTATATAACCAGACGCCAAAATGTCTGCGCGCGCACAGATAACAAATGACCTTAACCCGAGAAGATTTCTAAAGGAATCATAGCGAAACGTTGCCGTAAGCGTTCCGTTATTCGAACGACGAGATTAATTCTGTATACGAGGGCGAAGCACGGGAAGGGCGATTTATGAAAGAATGTCCGGACAAGTTCATTTTCGTATATCAAATGGCCCTCCGTCGGGACATCAATTCCCGAACTTACGAAGGCCTCGAACTTTTCGACTCGAAAGGCTCCCCCGGCGCAATACCGCTGAACTTTCCACGCTACGGAAGGCGCTCTGCGTTAGAATACCGGCGAAAGTTAAGCTCCACGCCGCCCACGTGGATCGACGCGTGCTGTTCGCGGAATTGCATCGTTAGCCCATTCCCGATCCATTACGAAACCGCGATGTGTCGGTCGAATTACCCGCTTCCAAAACGATTCTTACGAGAAACGTTGAAATTCCTTCTCAGATAGCAAACGCGGCTTCGCAGTTGCGCTCTTCCGCTAGCGAAATAAACGGAGCCCGCGTTATCAGAATATCAGTCGTCTAATTATACGGCAAACAGCCCTTAACGGCAGACCCAATATTCCAAGCGCGCCGCTAACAATTTCTCCTAAAATAGACGAGAATCTTCTCTTGGATAGCTTCGGCAGATTTGCAACGTAAAGCGTCGCGGTAAGTAGCGTCGGGAGCAGCGGAGAAATCGTCGCGCAATCCGGTGATTCACTTATGCGAAGACACCATTCTACCGACCCCGCTTGCCGGGAAGTACTTTTATCACGTGAGACCAAGCAGTCAGAGCGTCGACTACATCGGGCCGGCGCATAGTTTGTGGGGTGCGCGAGCGTAGCGAGCGAGAGTACGAGTCATTGCGTTTTAGAGGACTCTACATCGACAAAGTATCTGCCAGATAGCAGCGTGTGCTGGCCGGCGGCGGCGCGGCGATGCAGTCATACTCTCTCTCTCTTTCTCTCTCATACGAATATACCAAACGATAGTATCATTGAACTCTGAAGGAGACCCCCTTAACCTCCTCGTCACGCTCACTTCACCTTCGTAATTAAAGTCCCACCCCACGCCCATCCCCCGGCGACTGATGCTTCGTAAAGAGGGTGCGCGCCTCGAAATGCCAGCAATCGTGCGTGCTTAAACCGACGCCTAATTGACAGAAGAAAGCGGCGGCTCGAGACCATTCTCCGACTCGGCTCGCCGTCGGAACGCGGAACGTCGGCAGGCAGGCACGAAACCTCTCACCTCGACGACTAGCGTGTTGCACTTGGCATCCATCCGACGATCTCTGCGCCTGCGGAGAGCGGAGAGAATTCACCCGCGCCGGCAAAAATATTCCCGCCGATCGTGCGTGCTTAAAGCGTAATTGACGCTCAGACGAGGGCCCTTTCTCGAGGCTCCGTGTTTGGAGTTGTGCGGTTGGCGAGAAGAAATCGAGACTTCGTGAGTGAAGCGGTGTGCTTCGAATTTCGGATTCGAGTGGGAGGGGGTATATTGATCTTAACCGCCTGTTGGATATTTTTTCTTTCGTCAGGCATCGCACAAATGCTTGGAGTAAAATGTATGCTTCGTCAAAGCATAATCATTATTTCAAATGAAGATTTAGTAAAAGTGAGCTTTGAATTTAGGATTAGTTGAGAAGGCGTACTGATTTTCAAAGCCTCAAGGGATGGCGAGTTTGTTTCGTTATCGAGGTACGGGTGTAGAAATAATAATGGGACTGTGAGGTGTGTCGCAGTTATACATAATGCAGAAGAAGGAGACGTTTGTAGCAGGAACAGTGTGTTGAATTTACGATTAATTAAGAGTTCGTAACGTACACTGATTTTATTCCATTAAATGAACGCAGATCACGACGGCAGTTTAAATTATATTATCTC
This sequence comes from Priocnemis perturbator, assembly GCA_963942575.1. Taxonomy (NCBI): domain Eukaryota; kingdom Metazoa; phylum Arthropoda; class Insecta; order Hymenoptera; family Pompilidae; genus Priocnemis; species Priocnemis perturbator. The sequence continues at coordinate 20,375,905 of OZ012643.1, read as the reverse complement.
GGATCAAATGGAATTAATGCCGCAGGAATGAATCATGCATACGCATATATCCGTGAATATCTGTTCTACTTCGCTCGGTAAGTGACGCACACGGATACATATTTGTATAGTCTCAACATTCACCGATCTCAGTTCTTGCATTTGTTCCCAAATTTCGTAGATTACCCGTAAACGACCAAATTAAAAGACCTACTAAAAAAATATTCATAATGAATCAAACCAATCTATTTAAATAATTGCCATCGCCAAGAGACTTGCTAAGAATCGTTTAAGCCAAATTTACAATAGGATAATGAAAATCCGCGAGAAAATACGTGAAGGTACGTGTTCGCGTAACAGCCGACTTTCCACTTAATTAATCGTCCTCCTTCGAATTCAATCAGCGAGAATCTAGACTTCTGACTGAAGAGTGCGCGGGTACTCAAATATTCCGCTCGGTCGCCTGGTGCATTACGTCGAAAGCAAGAGTAGGAAAAGAGTGGTGCAAAATGAGAGAAACAGTAAGGGAAGGGACGAAAAAAGTCAGTAAAAGCAGCAAGAATAGGAGAAGGAGGGAGCATGAGCGAATGAGGGAAAGAGAGAAGACAGAACATTAATTTCGAATGAGAGACAAGGAAACAAGACAGACTTTGAATGAATGAGGGAAAGAGAAACAAGACGGCGCGGTAGACCGGATGCTTATCAACGTTATTCACGCGGGTCGCTTGTATCGTCCCGGTACTCTGGCCTCATGCTTTCTAGCTTCTCCATGTACATTTCGTACACACGCCTTCCCTCCCTCTTACACACGCACGTGTACCCATATTCACGCATTGCACATTGTCTGATGAATATTCTTCCCCGCCAAAAGCGCAAGGATTTTCGTTAAAAGGAACTTATTCACCGCCCGAGGCAACATGCCGACAGTAAATACCATTGCTCCTATGTTGCGTAAAAATTACCATCAACAAAGCATTCCTACGATATTTCCATGCACTCGCAAAAACGTAGTGTCACAAGCAGATTTCTCTGAAAGTACGCTGTTTCAATTATACAAATCTTGCTCACATACATAACGGCGAACGAAATAATTCGAGTTAACGGTTATCATGAACCAGCGTCTACATATAATGCACGCGTATGTAAAATCCTGTTGTATCCAAGTACATAGACGCAGATGCATATATACACATATGAGCGCATGGACGTATATACAGATATATTAAACGCCCTAAGCGCTCGCCTGGCATGCATGCGAATATAATGAGAGTAAGTATATACCGACGAATGTCCAGGAGCGAGATAGTCGAAATGGGCTTTGCGAGGGTGCAGGTTACAGAAGTAGTTGCGAGCACGCGTTCGTTCCGGTCCGTGTTTGACACAGTACACCATCTCTATTCTCCCTCTCTCTCCCTCCCTCTACCTTCCTTCTTCGTCCCAACTACCGAGTGTCGGACGCACGGCTACACTTCCGTTACTATCGTCACATTCCATCCTGTTTCCAGGATTCCCGCGTGCGATACCTGGCCTACGTGCGTTTCACGTGTTCCGCATTCCCTCCGCCTGGCCGGAAGCAAGGGATTGGTGGCACGCTATCATGTTGCGTTATCTTTTTTTTCCAGCAGGACCATGTAACGGTCGCAATCGTGATTACCGGCGCAGAGGACGAGTTCGGAAGAGTCAAACGGCTCGGCAAACGTTTCTCGGCTGTTGGAAACTTTCGAGAGAGCTTACAGCTCGGATGTGGAGTATGTGAGCGAGGGAACGTGCGAGATTCAAAGTGAGAACGAGCGGGAGGGAGACGGAGAGACGCGCGAAGGGCACGGACGGACTCGAGAGGGAGGATAAATAGACGCAAGGGTAAGGTAAAATCTTGTCGGGTAGAACGTCACGATTGAATGGCCGAGAGAGAGATGCACTTGAGGAAGTCCCGCGTCCGTGGGATTGCTAAAATCGACGCAGATGATTCATTGACCGTGGCGCGATCTTCCGCTCACATTTCACTACCACTTTCATTCTTTATTATTTCATATTTTCGCTAAATATTCTACCAGTTTTCAAACCCCATAGTGTCTCTAGACTCTCGAGCATTTACTAGAAATCGTTCTTCAAACATTACAGTCACATCTTTCCACTCACATTTCCATATACACCACAATCTATCCCACCATCTGCTTTCCCACTTCACTCTGACTCGTCGCATTAAAAAGAAATCAAAATCCCCGAACACGGCTCTGATTAACAAAACTCACGACATAAGCGACGGCCACAAAAACGGCTAAATACGACGTCGTCGGGCGGCTTTAATCTCGGCCAAAGTTTATCGACGCGGTTTCTGACGTTGTGTGGCACGCTTCGCGGAGCGCTGTATTATAAAATGACGAGCGAGACGACGTCGACGACGAGGCGCTCGCGCTCGCGCTCATTGTCAAGATCGTAACCGTGGCGGCGTGAAAACGCAGCGACGTCGACGAGCGGAAACCCGTGGGACGTGTCACGATGAAGAAAAGGAAGAGGCCGCGGGGGCGCAGGATATATCCCCGCATTCAGCCCGGGCCTCCCGAGCGTTTCCTCTGCCGGCCGAGGCACGGGAGAAACGAGTATTACCCCCGCGGCGGATCGCAATAAAAAGGAACGCGCGTTCACGAGCGTAACCGGCGAGATCGAGCCGGCATCAAATGCGAAGCGGAGGAGTTAGGAGAGAAAAGCGCGTAACGAGTAATGCGCGGAGCGTAGGCGCTTTTAAGCAGGCATCCTACGTCTTCCGGTTTGAGGTATCGATCTTGCTTTTTTATTTTCGGTGATTTCAATTTGTAGACGCTGTTCGTGGAAGTATGCTGCGAACCCGGCGGTTGACCATGATGTATTAAGTAATTAACTCTATCATTGGGGCAATTAGAAATTTAAATGGGTATGCTGATTATTATCGTACGAGTGTGGAGAATAATTTTACAACGCGACTACTATGAAGAACGCGAAAGCGATATTACGGAACAATATGTAATTTCGAGAAACTTTATATCACGACTAGTATATCTGTTACTTCTGTAAATATGGTTTTATACGGAGACGTGTTTATGCTTTGACACCGAGTGTCTTTGCGAATCTGGCATTCGTTGTACGAGCTCCCGTCTTGATATCTGCTAAATGGAAAACTACTTAAAACCGAGCGGAAAATATTAAAGTACGGTACCTCTCCCGAGGCGAATCATCTTCCTGAAAAGTATGAGATAAAAGAAACAGAGGGAAAAACGCGTTGCACCGTAAATTCGCTCTTTCGCGCAAAAAGCGACGTGTGGTACCGAGATACAAAATACAGAAATTAAAGATGAGACATGATGATATATACATAATCCTTCAACGTTCTCGTTGGGACTCTGTATATCGAGTGTAAAGAAAGCACATGCTCAAGAATATGCGTTTAATTTACGCTAGTGTGACATAAGTACCTTTAATTAAAGCCAAAGAAATGTTTTTTAACCCAACTTGATCTTATAATTCATGCGTGAATTTATATTTCGCGCGACTTTATATTTCGCGTCATAAAGATGTGTACTGCGAAGTTAGGAACATATGTTTGAATCTACGGCTTTGACTAGAGTAGCCAACTTCAGGCATCTCATTGTCAATAGAACATATATACAACTTGATGAAAGTTAATTCGCTCATATACGCGTACAAGAAACAAGAAAGTTGTATCAGATAAAATTAAACATCGGTCTACTACTAATGTTTACAGTAGACAGTTGATCATTAACGGGAACATTACGAAATTATCGATATCTGACGATTGACAAACATACCCACGCGTTTCGAATCAGCAGGTGCATCGGTGTGACATTTTTCATCGAATCTTTAATAAGTCTTATCTTTTACAGTCAATCACCAACCAGAAACAGCTTTAAAGGTACCACTGCCAGTTCAATCACTAACGAGGAACGCACAGCACATGACAAAACCACAATTTTTCACAAATTTCAACGGAGCACAGCTGACACAAAGCAACGTTCGTAAACGGCGCAGGAATACTGATTTTAGAAGACACGCCACCTGCAGGTGGTAGATTGATCGAAGATCGAAGAATGATTGCAAACTTCGTCTCCGGGTGGCGCCACTTGCGCGAAAAGTGCATCGAGGTGTCGTTGATAAATTCTGTTTCGTGCTTACATCGGTGCGTCAAAATTAATTAAATCTAGCGATATTACAATTCCGTGTGTTGTTTGTAATAGTGATTTCGATGCTGTTGGACTTGCTGAAAGACACATATTGTTCGGAATCCTGTGCTAGAAGTAGACTGCGAGCAAGAAACATATCAAACGCGACAACGTATAAAGGGTTAGGTTGTGTGACTTCCCGACAGGACGTGCGGACAGCTCGGAACAGACTTCAAGCATGCATTTGAGTGAAAACGACTTGGCAGTGGAGAAAAGGTAAGTGAAGTTTATTCCTTCCACTGCGTGATAATCGGTGCATGCCACTTTGCGCTCTCCGCGGGTGATAGTACGTGTACACGACGATTACCGAATAAGCTGAGATATGCGCGTCGTAGCGACAACGCGCGAAGTAAATCAGACCAGATACACGCTCCTACGTTTTCCCAGTAACGATCTCCCGACCGTCATAAAATCAATCAAGCAGAAAGTGTCCCACTATAGGCGAAACTGCGAATATCTGAGTACGATCTCGGGGTAGCGAGATCGGGTCTGGGACAAGGTGCAAGGATAGGTTAAAGTCGAGGGGGGCAGGGGGGGGGGGGGGGTTCGTCGCCCCTGCTAATGTCGCCCGGCGTGTATTTAATTTAGTCAGACTAACCGCGCGTTCCAATTTTATCTCGCGAAGAAACGACGCCGCGACCTTAAGTGGGCTTAAGCCGGCTTTAGGGAGGCTTAAGTACCGTGGACGGCGGATAAGGTGAAGTCTCGCGTCCTTCCCGCCCCCACACCCTACAGTCCCATCTTCAACCCCCCCCCCCCCCCCTCCCCCAGGTTTTTCTTCTCCCACCCCACCCCCTTTCTTGTCCATATCGATCTTTCGTCGAACGTCCTCGCGCTGCTTTAATTTAAATGCCAATTATCCGAGTGGAACGAAGTCGTAAAATTAGAAGTTATGGTTTTGGAAAGGTGGTGTGGGGGTGTGGACGCGTAAATGACGGTTGGGTAGATGAGGACGTGTCGTTGTTTTCGTTATATGAGTGTCAGTGTTGTTAGGCGAGCGTGTGTTGAGCGCTTAGACTTGCTTTCGCGGTAGTGAAATGGATTAGTGGACAGCGTGCGCGCGTTCGCAGGGTGTTTTCGTGAATCGAGCTGTGTCGACAATTTGCGAGTTAATGCCTGTGGTAGCGTGAAGCATTTTTACTCCTGCCGGCAGTCGTTATCTTGGTTTGTTGGAATGTTATCGGTTTATTTTGTTTAGTGAATCGAACAACGGGGTACTTGAAGAAGGCTGATTTTGTACAGGCCATTATGTATTCATTTATTTCATATTAATGCCAAACGGGAAAATTAAATTATGAATATCAGATGTTTGGTATGAGGATACGCAACAATTTCTATACGTCATGGTTAATAATAAATGATTGAATAACGTTTTTGTTTTTCAGTAGGATCTAATCTATCCGAATAATTGTATGCTTTTCACAAAACTGATTCCGTATTCGTTAAATACACAATTACAGTAATTTTACCGTGTTAAAGTTTTACTGCTGACTGAGTCGAGTTTCTCGTTCGTTCTCTTTTTCGCCCGTGACACTTGAATCTGACTCCCAAAATGCCTCTCCTCCACAGAAATAATCTGTACCTCTCGCGAAAAGTTATTCCATATTCTTTAAGAAGCTAGTACGATACCTGTACTCCTTAAACCATTCTTGCCAGACGCGATCATTATCCATCCGTTTTATCTCCAGCGAACATTTGTATCCTTTCTCTCGCCTGGCATCGTATTATATACGCCCCACTATCTTCTTACCTACCTCGAGCACGGCCAACTGACCAGTGCAACTTTTCTCTTTACCCTCGTCCCCGGTATTATCTCTGGAAATTGACTCCCAAATTTACTCGAGCCTAGCGCAATAACTTTTTCCTCTCGAGAAAAGTGGCTCCGCGCGCTTCTCCGTTCAAACGTACACTCCACACGCTCGCACACATACGGCGGACGTAAGAATAGGTGTGTGGCGAATCCGTGGCGTCCACTCGGCACGATATTTTTGCGCTCTCCTTGGGACTTTGCTGCAATGTTCGCGTGCGCAGGGGTGAAGCAGAGACATCCTATGACTTGGAAGAGAGAGAAAGAGAGAGAGAGAGAGAGAGACAGAGAACTAACGAACAGTCGACGAGGAAGAGAGACGTGACTTACCGAAAGCCATTAGCCGCAGTGGAGCTGAGACGAGGAACTTTCCGCGGGTGAGGGCAAGAAACTTCGGATTATCTTTTGGCGGAACATTTAGGGAGCGATTTCGCCGAGGGAAGGATAGCCGGTCGGCGAGGACCAGCGGCAGTATTCCGGCTGTCAAGGAGCCGTAAAGTCTCCGACGTATAACCGGCGTAAACACTATCTCCCCTATTTCTTCGGGCCGTTTCCGCGCTCATGCGCCAACTTCGTGGCCGGCCGTCGACCGGCCGGCGTCCGTCGAGGAAAAAAGACGCGTATAGAGAGGCGTACTTAAATCGCGAAATTTCTCTTCTTGCGGCGAAGTCGCGTGCGGAGTTTCCGGCGAACGAGCGACGATTACGCGGGAGATGTATGCTTACCGAGACGAGTACAACTACGTTAGTGCGCTCGTGAAACTTGGTCGGCACCCTACGTCGTCGGTAGAACGGGAAGTACCACGTAATAAAATATAGAGGGACGTCCTAAAGCTCCCTATCCGTTTTATTGAAATGGACTGATTTTCGAGGTAATAGATCGAGCATATTTGTTGGACGATCGTTGGGCGACGGTTTGTGGGCGAGATTGAGGGAGACTGTGTTTGGAGATTCTTAATGTCTCTTGGGGGCGCGAGCTGGAAATATGATCGGTGGTAATAAAAGGGCGTACGGAAAAGATGGTTGGGATGGTTAAGCGATGAGTCGAACGTGTCGGTCAGCACGTTAATCAATTACAGTTGATAGAAAGTGATCGGAGCAATTTTCGATAATCATCCTACAACAATGTTCGGACGTAGAATAACTAATACCGTTCGGTTTTTGCGAGGCCGATCGAAATAAATAATCATTTGCGGCCGTTAATTTTCTATAAACCGCTCAAACAATATTCCTCGGTCCCGTAACCCGTGAAATTGATTCTGCCGGCGGAATCGAAGTGCCGCTACTACGAATGCGATATCGTTAATGACATAATTTATATTAATACACGCACGGCGCGTGTGTAATTCTTTCGAATCGTATTTGTACTTCGGTCGCATTATATTATCCAATTTAGCCGCGCCGGTGGTTGGAAGCGGATAATTAAATGTGCAAGGTATAGCGTTGTCGTTTATGCGCGCGATACGAGAGCGCGTGCGTTCTCGAAATTTCTTGGCTCGCGCAGAATTCTCGTCTAATCGTGTTAGCGCAGTTAATATGCATCTGAATTCTCAATATCGGGACGCTCACGCATCTAATTCCCAAATGAACACTTAAATCAATATTGTATACATTCACTGTACAGTGTATCTCGTTATTAATGGTACCACCGGAAAGAGGCGGAATCCTTTTGAGATAATAAAGTAAGAATCCTATCTCGATCGCATCGTCAATAACAAAACACACTCTGTATACGGAATACCAAACTTCATTGTTCCATCCATCATTACCGCCCGCCGATGATTTGAATTCTGAAATCTCGATAGTTCGGCAAGCATTTAAACGGCAGACTTTAAAATAGCTACCGTAGGGGCAGTTAAAAAGTCGTCCAAGTTAAACAAAGCAAGTGCCGGTCACTTTGAGAAGAGCGTGTAAACTGCGTCGCGTGAAGAGTTCTTCGCAAGTCCGCCACTGCGAATTAACATCGCCTTGTGTCCCCGCGACCGCGTCCCAGCGCGCTTTTTAATGCTCATCTAACACTTTAATCCGGCCGCACCGAACGTACTACTCGTGACAAGCGAGACGGTATCGTCGTGTCCACTTTTAGACGAACGAGCCTCGACGCGCGGTGCGAGACTTTAACGACGCGCGACATTTCGCAAGATTACACGCTGACGAGATCCGCGGGGGTGTACTTAAAAAAAGAGAGAAAAAAAGGGCAGAGAAAAAGAGACGGCGAGACAGCTGAAGGTAGGAGGATACAGTCGCTCGCAAAAGTACTCGGACCCGTCGCGAGAACAATTCTTCAGAGCAATGGTTATCATGTATTAAAAGTGTTGTTCGCTGTTGAAGAATATCATTTCAAGGATGCCGAAGTATCATTCATTAATGTCTTTTAACGTACATCCATTTCGGGTTACATATCGAGCGACGCAAGTAGAGTGATTATTAATGTCGGGAAAATCTTGTTTATCGTAATATCGGAGCGCACACACATGCTTTCGAGAGTAACTATAGAGAGTGGCGGCGAAAAAAGGGAAAAATAGGGAACAGAAACAGCCATAAGTTCCAGGGGCTCTATGCCCGGGAAAAACAAGAGCCCGCGCCCTTCTACATCAACGAGGCGCGGCAGTGAAACGCTTCTCCGCGAAAATAAAAGTAACGCCGCTCTGTCACGGGACAATGCAACAGGACGAGCACCGCGCGCAACATGCCGTCGGCTCAAAATTGAACAGACCGTAAAGACGAGCGGATGGATGGTGTCGTGGGCAGAGGGGATGTACTCGTATTTTTGCCGAGTGAAAGATCATTTCGTGCAATTTGCGACGGGATCCCGAAATCCTTCCATGCGACGTCGTCATCAGTCCGCCAAAGAGGATGAAAAATGGCTAACAGAGATATTATGACATTGCGCGAGTATGATGGATGGTACTTGCTCGTAAGTGTAATATGGTGTATGGGTGAATAGGAGATCTTAGTAAAAAATCTATTTAATCATCATCGAAGCAATAGGACCATCGATACGTTTTGGTGGGCTGAAGATTACATATGGATCGTTAACTATAAATCTACCTCAGAGAGATTTCCAGCGCGTGAAGTGTATGATCAATGAACGTTAGCCCAAGAGCAAAGGTCGAAGGTCAATCGTACTATGTATCTACATTGGCATATTTCGAAAGCCAAACAGGGATCAAGCGTAATTCCCACGATATCTATCGGCGAACCAATTTGGTCATTTCGGTATATATCTACCCAATTCACTTTCCCTAACTGTTTCCACTTTCGTCACTTTTCCACGTCTGCCTCGGGAACCTGATGAATTTTTCGTAATATTTGATTTTCCAACCAAAATCCAAAGACTGCGATACATAAATTCCACGATATACGCAGACAACATAAACCACCAGCGTATCGGTGAACTAGAATCTTTAATCACCAAAATTCAATAGTTTCGGCCGCACACATATCTACACATCGCAATACGCTCTACATATTTTGCGAATCCAGCGGGAGATCGGCCGTAATTCCCCGCGATATCTATCAGCCCGGCAAGCTTCGCCATAAAAATCTCCGAATTTCACTTTAGCTAACGACTTCCGATGCGGCCGCACTAATTACCCGCTCGGCGCGTAAAACTCCGAAAAAAGGACATCCGATTTGGCCGGCGACGCGGAAGAACCAGCATCACTTTCCGTGCACCTGCGCGCCGACCCACCCTGTCCCGCCTGCTTCTGGCCAGTCTAAAGCCAGCCAGCAGCGAAACTTCCCGCTGCTCGTCCGTCTCTTCACCTCCGCCGCGCGAACGCCAATTGCGAGCGAATCTCGCCAGAAGGAACGAACGCGAGAATCGTCGAGTACCTACACTCGAAGCTCCGCGGACTTCCGTGAACCTGGCGTGCACGCAATCATTATCGCTCCAAGCAAATCTGAATTTTACTCCCGTTAAACGGTCGCATATCGTGCGATCGCCGGAAAGTTCAAAAGGCCAGCGTCGATGGTTCGGCAAAAAAGGAAGCGGGCCTGGAGGCTGGAGCTGCAAAACGTGCGGGCCTGTTGGCTTCGGCTTGTTCCGAGCGCCTCCTCCCCATTCGAGAGCATCGAGCTCTGCAATTGCGTCGGCCGATTGATAAAGAGTTTTTAATTGGTATCTCCCGGTCGTTCCTGGAGAAGTGAACTGCCGGGGGTCGCGGGGAATGGGGGTGGGCTTGGGAGGGGCGTATGCGAGAAGTAATTCGAGCGAGTGAAATGTGAGGGCCGCTCCAATTTATCGTGGACTTTATTTTCATAAAATCTTGTAGATGGTAAAGAGCGCGCGCGTTGCGGCGTCACACATAGTTTTCTACACGTTAATAAATATTATTATTATTGTTATTATTATTGCAATATTTAAAAAGTAATAAACATAGGTCGTGAATGGCATTGAGAAAGATTGAACATCTTATATGCTTCAGCCTCCATATGAATTTGCACGTCCGGAACCTTTAATCTGTTTTATAACGAGTAGTCACACAACCATATATCATTCTCGATTCAATATTAGCTCGGCGATCAAAGAAGGCTGAAATAAAAATTCAGCGGATTCGCAGCGTCGATGACCGAATACGGATGACAGAAGACAGCCACAGGGAGTCTCACGTGGAAACACGTAATAAAGTGCCGACCACTCTCGTTTTATCTGTCATGAATCGCGCGCGTGGTACAGAGGACGATGTCGCGGTCAATCGGGAGCGCACGTTCAACGGCAAAGCCGGATCGACGTCACGAGCGATTTTAATTCGAGCTCGTAAAGAAGCCTCCGTTTGTCCCGGTGGCCTCTAATAAAGCGCAAACACGGGCCCGCGGTCTCATAATTTTCCACCGGCAATCGCGCCGGCAGTCGCACCGGCAAGAAGAATCGATCGTGAGTGGCGTACTGGAAAGAATTACGCGGAATCCACTTGAGATCAATTTGGTTCAATGGTTCCGCTTTGCTTTATGTAAGGCCAATAAGACCTTTTAAATGGCTCGTCGTGTTTTATGCGAACGCTCGGCCCGCGTCCTTCCCCGCGCTCTCTGTGTCTGTACCTGACACGTGATTTCACAATGGACTCACGTTGCATCGACTCGCTATACGAGAATCCGTGAGAAGTTTCCGCACACACGTAACCTTCCATCGAAATAATCTCGCGCTATTCGATATGCCGTAAATGTAATTCGAAGACATCCCTCCGCCGCGAAATAGTCCCGGAAGTTCTCCCTTTAAATCCGCGAGGACCGTTATTTTCTAGCGCATCTTACGCGAGACATGTCGATCGTAACGGTTCGCCGGGTGCCGCACGATGAGTTTCCGAACTCTCCGTCCGCCTTACTCCTGGCACGAGAAATTTCGAACCCTATCCACGGGTCTGGCGTCATTTTTTTCCAACGGCCGATATAACCCCGTCGAGCCCTGCTCCCGCCGCCGCTGCCGCTCGCAAGAGCGCGGGCATATTTTCTCGGCATCACGACGACAGATCACGAAGGATGCCTCGTTTGAAAAGCGCGTCAGGTTCGGTACTTCACTTAAGGGAAGCACGTACATTTACCGTTGGCCCCCTTCCTCGCTCCACTTCTCTCCCCACCGCGCGCGAGGGATGAGACGAGGAAGGAGGAGCCGGGTTGGAAAAGTTTCGAGAGCACGCTGATGTCCTACCTTTACCCTCTCCGAGCTCCTTCGCCCTCAGCGCTCCGAGTGTCACCGATGAGGCACAGACGAGCCACCAAAAAGTACGCAGCAACATCGTTATCACTTTACCGAGTGGCGGTTTCACTGTTCGATCGGGCCTCCTCCACTTCCCGTACTTTCGCCACTCCTCCGGCTACTTTTCTTCGGCCTGCCAGTTCCGTCGTTCCTCAGACTGGACAGCACTTTTCGCGCAGTTACCGCGCTCTTTATCGCACCTGGACACGCCGCCGGGCGCTTATTTAAGGACACTGGCGAGAGAAACGATTATGGCGCGAGCGTCCGAACGGCTCCGACGAAAATCGCGCACTGTACACGCGAGCCGCGGAAACGAGGGCCGTGCTTGCGCCGAATATACTCTTCTTTTTCATTTCCCGGACGAGCGCAGCGGTTTGCCTCCGATCAAGCTATTTTTATCCCAAACGCGATATACTCTTCCGATTCTCCGCCGACGCCTGAGCCTGGGCCAATTCGAGAGCGAGGCTGCACGTGAGTTTACTTCCGCTCGGCGAGGGGCCAATTAAATTTTCAAGTTTCCAAATGGCCGCGGCCGATGCGTTAAAGGATCGACTGTTCGCTGTGGATGTTAATTGAACCGTTCACGATGAATGGTCGAGAACGCGAGGAACGGGCAAATAAAGAACACCGGAAACAGGAGATAGCAAACGAGAAAGAGACGCAGGGATGTACGGTGTAGAAGATGAAGAGTGAGGAAAAACGAGCGGCTGCATCGAGTCGGATGCTACACATAACGAGCGCGTCGTCTGTTCTGCGATCGGAGACTCCGGATAAATTCGGTTTGGGAGAAGGAGAGCGACGCTCGACGTTGAACGAGTCATCCTCCCGTTTTTACTCGCTTCCCTTCTCTCATTCTCACTTTTCATCCGACTTGCAGACTCCGACTCCGACTCCGACTCCCTCGCGGACTAATTTGCTCCGCGACACCGCACCCTTACATAATTAATCTCGCGAACATTCTCATCGACTAACTCGGTTTATCGTCAGGCGAATTAAGTCGACGACGGGCAAAACGACGTCGGAATTTCTTCTCTTCCGTAGCCTCTATCCTTCTCCCGCTCTCTAATCGGCCCTCGACTCCTCGGCTCCTCGACTCCTTGCCAGCGAAATCACGTCGCCGTCGTCTAGCGGGACGCTATAAGAAACGTTAAAACGAATTCCCAGGACGCGAGGTACTTCGGTCACTACTGGGAAGAACCCGGTACCCAGTCCCGGCGCATAAACACGCACGACTGAAGCTTCCGGTCCCTGGTGACCCTTTAACGAGCACGATCCCATGCTCTCCACTGCGGTATAAATGTCGCGCGCATACACGTCCGCGTGTGCATATGTGTTGGACGCGGTCCTAACCGACGTGCGGATGTCCACATGTCGAGGAAGCTAGATATCAAACTACTCCGATCGCAGGATCTACGGGAACCCTCACTCCGTGTCGTGTTAATTGAGATACATAGATGCTTAGATACTGGTAGCCACCAAAGCCTCAGATCGTGAATCACTGCACCGTTCGATGCTTCAATGGTCCGAGTTCGGGGTAGTTAAATGAATTGATGGCCAATGACTTCGATACCCGTGCATTTCGGCGGCGGCATTCGGATAACGTGGCGAAGCGTAGATTTCGAAAATCAAACTTCCCGTGCGCGGCAGTCGAACCATCCTGATAAGCCGAGAATCTACGTTTCAAATCTACTTATCAATGTGAACGAAAAAGTGCCGATGAAATCTGTACGCTGTATCCACTCGTAACTTCGCATAGAAATCCACGGCCATAGACAACCGTGCGACGTCATTCGATGCATATGCACATAGAAACGAAACATGCGCTGCGCCCCACACACACTGTCCTCGCTGAAGCGAAACGTACCGAGCAGCCGAGCCGGGACTTCTTCATAACCAGAAGCCTGATTGGGCGAAAGGCAGCATTAGTGGCATTCACCGCACCGTTAACGGTACCGACTACCGCCGAGACGACGGCGATCGTCCGACGCGCGACAGTCGACTGATTACCACCCCCTAACGATCCTAGTCCGTGTGACATCAAAGGAAGAGTCAAAGGAGCCCACCCCTCCCAGCAAATCGACGCGCAACCCGTTGGGCGTTAATTAATCGATGCCGATGAGGTAGCCTGCGGGCAACATCGTTCTCTCTTTCCCTCTTCCAACACTGCCGCGAGAACGCTCGCGTTAATACCCCGAGAGGCGAGTAGAGTCGGGCTCGTGGAAAAAGGGGGTGCACTTGGAACGTCCCGAGGGGGTCAATTACCGTCGGGATTCACTTCTCCTCGACGTACTTTACGCGCTTTCACTTGACGGAACGAAAGAGACTCTCCGGCTCCAACTTCCGGTACCCCGATCACACGTCCGGATAGATCCTCCACGGGCACTTGCGTGGCGCGAAGGACGCGGGACGGGAGTTTCCGGCGAGGGAACACGCGTTTAGTCGTGTGTCTGGACCGAAACTGAGCAACGAACACGCGGCCCGCGAACGCGAATGCCCGGCGCGCGAGCCGAGACTGCGCCCTCCGACGTTTCTCCATAATACGCGTACGCCCCTGGCCTCCTCCTGCTGCCGAACTCCTCTCTCTCTCTCTCTCTTACGCCCTCTCTCTCTCCTTCGCCCCCGCGAACGCGACCCTCCCACTTCGCTCTTCGCCTATTCTCCTTCACCCTCCGATCAAGAACCCCCCTGACTTACCTAGCGCACAACACTCTCCTACTCCTTTTTCTATTTCCCTGTGTATGTCTCTTTCTTCATCAATTCTTCCTATCCTCATTTTTTCTTTCTCGTCGTCTTTGACATTGCACGTCGTCTCTATATCGGCCTCTATCTCCGTCTTCGTCTTCCTCTTCCACTCCATTGCACGCCCACCATCCCTGACCCCTTCTCCGTCCGTCGTCCCTGACCGACCGATCCCACTTCAGCGAAGCCTGTTGTGATATCCTCGATAGTTTTAGATATCTGCGGTCTAACCGAGATATAAGCCGATGGCTATCGGGGTTTGTTTCGAAACGTGGAATGGCGAGCGACGATGGTGACCGCGTGCGGATGCAGCATGAGGGATGGTAATGGGACATGACCCCGTTAGTTTGCCGGCAGTCAACGGGGAAGGGTTGTTCAAGGCGGTCGCGTGTCAACATTTGTTACAACGCGCCATACGTTTCGCGGAATTCTGCAAAATATTTTCTCATCCTCGACGCCATGAAAAAATACTCTACATTTCAGATTTTCAGGTTTTTTCCTCGTTTATTTTTTTGTTTTTTTTCGTTCCTTTTTTATATGATGAATTACTTCGACAGCGATTGTATTATGATTGGGCAGTGTGCGTTACTCGACTGAGTGACGATATGCTGGACACCAAGCATGCACGTGCGACAGTACAGATAATGAAGTGTCGTTCTGCATTGTTGTACGAATGTTTATGATGTCCAGTCGGTGGTTATGGACAATGTTCTTGTGGAATCAATCGATGACGTTTGTGAATATTCCGCGTGGTTTGACGTGGTACGTATTTGATTGACAGAGAAGTGTCTACGCGCTTTCCGCCGGCCACGGGCTTGTAAAAATATAGTGCCACGCTCCGTTTCGACCGTATTTTCAATTATCAAATATTGGAATGGGCGTGCACTCATGAAATGACTGCGAGAGAGCGCTTAACGCAGTCGACAATTTTTTCCGGCGTATTGTAGCTCCGAGCGGATTTACGTTAATATTTGCTCCTGATGCGAGCCATATATTCATTTCGTTCATAGAGCTGTTTGCCCAGCCCTAAACTTGATTAAACAATGTACTTGCTTAAATATGCATTATATTTCGCAATTAAACATACATGCCCTCACCGATCACATAACTATGTCCATGTATCTTTTACGTGTACATGCCACATATCGGACGATTATAGAGAATTGTTCTGTACAACAGGGAGCAATAATATCGTCAACAAAGTATTGATCTTTTCCGAGACCGCACAAAGGTATATAATGCATTTATTCGTCTGTCCGCACGTCCGTTCATTCGATCCGTACGATTGAGTAAGAGTATCGCTAATGGCGCCAGTTCCTTATCGCAAAGCCCTTGGACGTATCCCGACAACGGGCAACAACACTCAGGTGGAATGGAAGTGGCGGAGCTGCGCACCGCGGCCCTTTGCCCGTTGTAAATCGTCCCAGCACAGGCGTGACGTCAGATATCGTAACTTCCGGCCGTCACACAGTCCACGATTGGCCGTCGTCGCGCACGTCCGCCGCGCGGATAAGCTCGTTCAAAGGAGCCGATAGAAGACATTATCCGCGCACGATCGTTCCAGTCGCGGGTAAGGAGTCGTAGCCTTCGAACAGTGGGGTAAACACACTTTACGACTCCCGTTTATTCCGCACCACCCTCCCCGCCACCCCTTTATTATCGGCTCGATTTTTCCAGCCCTTTCTCAGGTCGCGCCGAGCCGGAGAAAAATCGCAGTCGTTCGAGCGAATATGTCGAAATTTCGACGATTTTCGGGACTTCTTTCTCGGTGATCTGCGACGCGTCAGAAGTAAGGAGAGAGAACGGGGGCGGAGGGGGGGTTGGCGGGAGGGCGAATATGGGCATAAGCGACCCTCGCGCGCCGATTTACGCGGCTGCGAGACCGGTTACTCCGAATTTTTACTGGCAACTCGCGCGCACGAACTCGACCCTCGACGCCGTTTAAAATGGCGCCGGCCGCCATCGGGGACCGGATATGTTCGCGTGAGATTCTTCCGGTGCCGTGCAATGTCGCGGAAGAGAGCTGCTCCTCGGGGGGCTGTTCAACTCGATGTGTGCGACACGGAATTTCGGACGCGACGGGATTTGTGCGGAGTGACGGACGCGCGGCGATAAATGGCGAATGATTAATTCGGTTCGACGCGACTACCACTTAAACGATGAAACTTTCTGGTAGGATTCGGAATTCGGGTACCATGGTGATTGGATGGTGTTTGAAAACTTCCGCGAGATTCAGTTCTGAGTCAGGCATGAAATTTGAACGGTATAATTGGAAATTTATCCTGTGTTGTGGGCTCAACATTTATAATGAAAGAGGTTCTCTAAATGGGCTTTAGTTATCGTGATATTCCGTTCAACGGTATTAGTCAAAAAAAGGATCATTAAATTTTCCGGGCCCTTGTTGGCACTATATCCGTATACGAGAGTTGCGTGGTTCCAGAAATATTTATTTCCCTGAACAAATCACATGTTTAAGAGGATTATCGATGATCATCAAATTATCATTCCCGCACTCGTCCGTTGATCCCAAAGCCATTTCAATTATTGAATAGCTGCATACACAATAATATAAAATACCAATTAAAATAAACCAATTCATATGAAAATCGAACTTGCTCCGAAGAGCAGAGTAAGGATCGACTTTTACCATCGTCACTCTGAAACTTATAAAGTACAGTTTGTTCGAATCGGGAAACGCGGAATTCTTTATAAAACAAGAATTCGACAACGGTAGACAGTCAAAGGTTCACAGTCCCGATACCCTCTATAGACATCTACCTTCGTTCTCGCATGAATCTTCATAAGCGACGTTAAATAAATTCGGCAAAGTGAACCGTTGATGCGTGCTGACTGTATCGCAACTTGCGTTGCCCCGCATACCGATGTTTGGTAAGTATTCCGTAACCAGATCAAAGACGAGCGCTGCTCCGGTTTCCACCTCCCTTCCAACATCTCACCCCCACACCTCCCCATCACTGTCTCCATCTCTCAAGACGAGATCCTAGAGCACGCTGTGATAAATCCGACGTTCCGCGAATACTCGGACCGACCATAAATCGAGATTGCCTCGCGATGCAGCCCGGTTTCTCTCCTTCATTTCTCTCTCTCTCCCTCTCTCTTCTCTTCACTACACCAATCCTCTCCGTCTCACTCCACCAATCTCTCTACCTCGCTCTCTCAGCCACGATATCGAGCGTTTAGCGTATACGTCGCGCATCCGTGTGTGATGCGTGCAGGGTGGGATGGGCGTATATATTTATGGCGCTTCGCAGCCATAACCATGCACGAGATCTTGAAATATGAAGTTTGTTACCCGGTATCGACGAGCTTCGATCTGCTGATTTAGGGACGATCGGCGGAAGGTAAGGGAAATAGATGAGTGCCGGATGGAGTGCGGGGTGAAACGATGGCCTAAGTTCGGGGGGGAAGTAAAATTTTGAAGGCGCACAAAACGACTCGCGGAGCACTTCTCCGACGGATTCTCGTTGAACGCCGGATCGCGTAACGGAGGACTTCGATTTGACGATCCGAAATTGAGGTTGCCAGCGCTTCTCGTGCGCGAGGTCGCTATGCTTTTTTTCGCAACGCCTCGCGACACTGCCGAGCGAGTTTACGGCGTTTTAGTCTCTGTGTGCATATCGAACGACGCGGTCGGGGATTTGGAGCGCGCGCGAAAAATAATGCCGAGCCGGACGGGAAAGTCCGGCTGGGCCATTTGCTTATCCCGTTTGCGTGTACTAACATGCAATTCTTTTAGACCTTTAACGGCACGGGAGAAGTGTTCTATCTCTTGTGGAGACCGAATGGACGACGAGAGTTTTTCTTTTTAGTAGGTGAATAGATTCACGAATCTTGCTGTTTTTAAAGTTTAGTCTATAAATGCAGAGGCCCATTGATATGTGTATCCATAAATTTCCGATTCATAGAGATGTGGGTTTATAGATTTCTAGTCCGTAAGAATGTGTACTCGTAGATTTATAACTCATAAAATTGTGAGTCCGTAGATTCGCGGACCATAGCAATGCCGTTCATGGATTTATAGTCGCTAGATATACAAGTCCGGAGATTTATTATCCTTAGAACTCTCTATGTTTCGACAAGCTTTACAAGCAATGCACAATGAACAAAGATCCGTAGATTTACAGGATACATAAACCTAGGCCCAAACATTAATACCTCATCGAAACACTAGGTCCAAACATAGACAACACAAGCCCATATCTTTCAAAATTCATTGTGCATCGTGTTCGTGCAAGGTTACCCACACATACATATATTTATTCACGCACATTTTCCTAAACCTGCAGTTTCTTCTACCAACATAAGCATGAATCAATACGCCCACAGGACCGTACACTAGACCAATCCGTGTGTTCATGGTTCGTGCGTTCATGGACATACGAATCCTTGGATAATTCAGCTCAACTTCCGTCCGAAAGGTTCTCGTGCGTGAATCGTGTCCTTCTGACCGTGTGCTTTCGCGAATGAGGGGTGGCCTGGTTGTGGGCAGACGGTCGCTCTCAGAAAATACAACGCCATTAACTACTGGAAATTCGGTTGACATTTACGTTTGAGCTTACATTAGCCTGAGTATAAACTCGCTTTTCGTTGTAACTCTGGAAAACTCGGTTGGAAATCCAGGTAAGCGTGCCGTCGTGGTCGAGATTTTTTTCCTGTTTGGCCGCGCGACGTCTTAACAACTGCCTCCGTTTTGCGAGGAGGATTTGGAAAAAAAGGAAGCGCGAATAAGCGACAGCAAGGTCGTCGGATTTGTAGGTCGCCGACAACGTTCAGTTTAACTTGCGCTCGAAACCCGGTAAACTATGCGCAGGTGACGGTCCACGACGAAATTGAATTTCCCCAAACTGAATTATATTCTATTGTATTATCTGCGTTTGTATATCTGTTAGTGTAAGCGTTCACGGATTTCTGGATTTCTGGATTCCTACGTGTGCACGACGACGAACGGAACGAATTGCATTTTCATGGCTCCGGCTATCTACGAATTTATATACGTGAAGTAACCTAGATACGCTTACGTTTGTATATTCATACACAAGAGAGAGAGAGCGTGCAACCACGAACGAGGTGGTTTTACTTGAAGAATAACTTGAAAAGGTACAATGAATTTTTTTCCATATAAATATTCCGGTTCTCGAAAAAGACGCGTGAAGAATTGATAGCTCGCAAACGGTGTAAAGATACATACGTGCACGGACGAGAACTAGTGACGGCGGATCTGGTATTAGATTTGTTGGGGGCACGACCTGCAGTTCATTCGCATCCAGCACGAACTACATCATAGAACACGACGCCTCCGCCGCAAGCTGTTCTCCCGTTACACCCCTGAATACTGACGGGAAGGTCAACCAAACGGAATTCCACTACAAGATGACTCCGAGCGGCAGCACAACAGAGCGTTTGTTTTCCGCCGTGACGATCCTTCGAATTGATCCGTGTCCGGCGATCGATCATCCCACATTGTCCGGGAGCCTTAAATGCAGACTCTTGACGCGGAACCCTCGGCTGGCCTCGCCTGGCCTCGCCTCGCAGCGGTGACCGTTCGTTCGTTATAATCCGCTCGCGGTGTGTAGCCAGCGGAGCGTGTCAGTGACCGTGGCCGTATATATCGATCATCGATTTCTGGTATCATGCTACCCGACTCGAAGCCGAGCTCGCCGGCCGAGCAATTGGGCCACTATGGCCTGCCTGCCGAACTCTGTAGCAGCGTTTTCAAACAGAGTGTAAAATAAATTCGATTAGCCTCGGCTCGGCCTGCAGCTCGGAGTCCGGTCTCGTTCTCTCGCTTCCACCCCCGCGCCGTCGTCTACCCTTCCGCCCGCACCCCTCACCACCCCACGCCCGCGCGTACACGGTACATCGAATCTGTCACGATTGATAGTGCCCGAGCAAAATGGCCGTGTCACGCGGCAAGAAATGATTGATTACACCCGCCCATACATTATTGTTACGCGCGTCGCACTGCCAGAAAGCGTTCCATTAAATCGTTACGAAAAAATTAACGTCTCTCCGGCGTGATCGAGCGGAGCGTTTCCGCTCGGTGCCTGGATAGCGACGTGCATCGGCGTCGACGCGCGCCACAACCTTCTCTCCTAGCGAACGAGTCGACTGCGACTGGGTGCTGGGAGAGGGCTGTCCCGCTGATTTCGCGTATCGCGAATCCACGGCATCCCGGTAATTCCACGAATTTCCGGCCGGTAATTACTTGCGATTTTGACGCAAATATCGAGGAGTTCATTGTACGGGAAGTGATATTATGTGGGCGCGGACGAACTAAATGCGGTCGCCCGGCGCACGTGTGTACACGCAGTCGTTATATCGAAAACACGTATTGCGCGGAGTACCATTCGCGCGGGCGTGTTTGGTGTGCTCGGAGTTAGGGATGCATTCATCGGGAAACGTTCTTGCTCTATTTCCTAGCGCGCTCTAACACGCCCGCGTCGGGCGCTAATGATAATTGAGTTGGGGGCGCGATAAACACTTACGAAGTAATTATGTGCCATTAAGATAAGTTTCCTGTTTATTGATATACAGCTTGACTCGTTTCGCGCGGCACAGGCGCGGATATGAGCGCAGTTATAGACTGCGAACGCTGGCTCCGCGGGAGACTTTGAACATAGAACCTTCGCGGAGCCGGCGACTGTTTCATTTTATCGCTGCCTTCAAACAAATGACCGTTTCGCCTCGTAACTCTCAGATAACGTTGCATCAGCGTTCGCCGTTTCCCTCAATATCGTCCTTTAATTTAGAACAGCATTAAGGATACAGTAACGACCAGCATAAGTAATTGCAAGGCACACGCCGTCCTTTGCTCGGCCTTTCCGAAAATTTCTCACGCCACGATATCTTGGCTCCCGTGCTTCATAGAGGCCTGATTACTTTTCGATGATATCTCGCGTTAGCTTCGGGAGCACCGCTATCTCGAGGATAATGGCCGACCGCGGATTTATCGCCTGCGCGTTCCGCGTACACGTTTTCCTTTAAATACCGAGTCGCGGGGCCGGATATGACGACGGAGCGGAGAGGGAGGCGACATTATCGATGTCGGACTACGTTATTCCGACCGTTGCCGGGGGAAAATGGGTCGGGGGATAAATAAGCATTAGGAGGGAAGGATAAAGTGCAGCGCCCTGCACTCGGTGTAAAACGATCCACTATTGGTAATCGAGCGAGCGTGGAGCCTCCTCCACTTTCCTCCGCCTTCGACCACCTTCAGCCTCCAGCCTCGTCCTCCTCCCACCTACTTCTGGGCCGCGTGGAGCTCGCTCGAGGCCACGAACGAGGCTGCGAAATAATTAATAAACGCTCCGCGCCTAAGGGCAGGCTTTCGCATACTATAAAACCGCCGACAAATTACTTCAGGGACGCGTGGTCCGCCACATGCTGCTTGCTTAAGATATGGCGAGAGACAGGTAGAGAGTGAGGGGGGGCGTTGCTGCGAGAGAAGCGGCGAAGCACGTCATTATTTTACGTCTCAAACAAAATGGCGCGTACGTTCCGTGTCGTTTGATGCTGAAAAAACGCACTTTCGAAACGTACATGAAAAAGAATTCGGGAACGTTTTTTGGCCTTGAATAAGTCAACTGCGTATTCTTATACGTACGCGTACGACATGCATGTTCAATTGATTCCCTATGTAGGATCATCTTTTCAAATATTGCTTTGAATTTTGAAACCGCTCATTATATATTTATTTCTTTCTTTTATTATTATCTCAGTCTACTGCTTTCCAGTTCTCTCTCGGCTTTCCTATCTCCCAAGGTTCGCCGTATCTCTTTCCACCGAGTTAGAGAGCGTAATTACATCGAAGTTACGCTTCAATATCGCGCGGCGCAGTTGCTGAAGACGCGCCCCTGCGAATTATATTTAATACTAGCAGCGTAAATCTCGATCCCCCACCAAGCCAATGCGCTGGCTGCGTGTCGAATTAATTGTTTGTTGTTCGACTAACGCCGACGCACAAAGGTCAATTTTCAATTTACTAATGACTTTCGCTGCCAGGTTACAGCGAAGTCTCATATACACTGTTCCAAGCAGAGTTTGTTCATTATTTTGCAGCTTGAGTCCCTATCTCTGGCACGACATTGCTACGTGGAAGCGAATCAGTATTCTCAAGCTTTTCATTTATCGACATTTTTCCATCTGCATTACTCGCCTGTGTGTTTAGTTGCATTTTTTTTGCTTTCCATTTCTATTTTGGAGTGTAATTACACGCTCAATCTTGAAACTCGAATCGTTATCTATGGTAATACAGTTCTGCGCGGAGTAAAATAAACGATGAACTACGAATAGTTTTCTCAAGTGAGAGAGACAATGCCCCGAGTCGTCCCTTTCTCGCGCAATATACATAAGAATACAAAACTTGCGTAATACATTAGCCGTGTTGATAATCGAGTTTCTAATTGACTCAATTCTGTTACATCATTTTACTTTGGAACCCTGCGAATTTCTCAGTCTGGTTATTAATTGTGTTTGGCTGGAAATTGTCGTCTTCTTTACTTCCTGTACTTATTTAATTTCCGGCACTATATTTTCCTCTCAATCTTTAATTACTTTACATTTCAACTTTGATCATCGTATTGCTGTGCACAGCGGAATATTAGATGAGATATTATTCCGACAAATATTTATTCTATAAATCGATACAGAATCGCTTCGCTTGATACTATCGCGATGCATGTTAATCAGCAACAACGTCTCTGCAATCTACGCGTCACAGTTCATTATTCTGAACGTAGGATTTCGGCTAGCAATTATATCTTCCTGGAAATTATTCTTCACTAGAGTGAATATGCCTGTTCTTAACTCCGCCTTCCCATTGCCTCTTCCAACCTCTGCGGAGGACAAGAAGTATAATTATTTCGAAACTTATGTTCCAATGCCGCTCTACCGTAGTTCGTGGAAACGTAATAAATGAGGTATTATGAATAATATTCCACGCAGGACAAACTCGTCTCAAACCTTACCAGGAGTAGGAGGGTGAGAATAAAAGGACGCAAGTTTGTGGGAATCGCGTATATCCCCCCCCAGTATGCATTCTTTCCTCGAAGGAATGACCTCGTAACGCAATCATTGGATACGAGTATGCGCAAGATAAGAAATTACCGTGACACTTTTGTTTCAATATCTCGCTGCGTATAATATCCGTGCTTCCGGCAAAATGACATTCCGCGCGGTATTTACGGTTGAAAGAGGGACACCCTCCCACCCCCCGTCAGTGGAAGCTCGTAACCGAGAATGCGAGTAACATGAAGAGCAGGAGGCGCTAGCAGACAGAGACACAAAGGGAGACGGAAATATTTCATATCTCTAATTATTCTCCTTTGAACTCGGGTCGAGTGTCAAAAACGAGACGACGCACTTTTAACTCACTTACTTCCGGCTGTAAGCGTACGTGTTCATACGTCCCTGTGTTCACACGTCCCTGTGTTCACGTGACGCGTCTTCGCGCGTAGCGGAGACTTCGATGTTTTCGGGAGGAGCCAAGGTGCGAGCGGGCTCATGGGTAGCGCGGAAATGGGAGAGGTGAAAAGAAAGACAGTGACGCGTCGTGCGAGGCAGAGTGGCCATTGCGCTAGGCAGAGTGACTGAGTAAAGACGTAGAGTGGACAAAAAGTGTACCTTATAATTATACAGAATATATTAATGTTTTTGAATTGCCGTTCCTCCATGTGTCAAACCCTCCTCCCCTCTTACATCAGAAGTGGGATAGTGAACTAACACCCTCAAAGTGGATAGTGACTAGTGTATATAACGAAAAAGTTATGTCGTCAAGTGCAGCAAGAATGATCGATGCCCTCAGTGCTACGGGGCTTAAAGAAGTGATGCGTAGATTGGGCATGCCAGCGAGCGGTACAAAGGCCGAAATGACGATTCGTATACGGGATGCGATCGCGCAGGATGGTACTCTCGAGGATCGTATCACTGCGATATGGACGGAAGACCTGGTCATGAGGGAGCCGGGAATGGCGGCAGGAACGGAGACGCCAGCGAACACGAGTGTAGCGGCCATGGCGGCAGAGACGTCGACGCAGCAGCCACGCGGCCTAAGTGCGGAGGAAGAAATTCGTTTACTAAGAAGAGAGAAAGAGTTAATCGAAAGGGAATTGGCGTTGTATCGTCGAGAAAGTGAGCTAGAGCGACGATCCCCGCAAGTGTTGCAAAATCCGTATAGACCAAGTGATCGTGCGCTGAAAGACATGGCTGGTGATTTTCAGGGCAGTGGCGACTCTTTTGAACGGTGGGAATCGCAGATTAAAATGATCGTCGAGCGGTATAAATTAGAGGAAACAGCGTCACACGCACTCATAGTTTCGAGTCTGAAAGGGGAAGCCCTCGAGTGGTTTCACTCGAAACCTCTGCTTGTCCAGGCGACAGTGAGCGAGCTATTGGACGAAATGAAACAAATGTACGACCAGAGGCCCAGCAAGCAGATTTTAAGGAAGCAGTTTGAGGCGCGTACGTGGAAGCCGAGTGAGACATTTAGTGACTATTACCACCAGAAAATTGTGATGGCAAACAAAATTTTAATTGACGACGAAGAACTAATTGACTCAGTTATTGATGGTATTCAAAATATAACGCTGCAGAATCAAGTAAGAATGCATAATTTTAAAACATTGGGTGAGTTACGCGACGCAATGTGCAAAATCAAGATGCCGGTGGCACCGCGAGGACGAGATCCAGGACCGCCGCCGTCGACGCCGATGAGGGAGAAGACAAGGATAGCGAGAGAGAGCAAGCCCGAACCAGTGCCGGTGCGTTGCTTTAATTGTAGCGAGTACGGGCATACGTCTCGCCAGTGCACGCGTCCGAGGCGAGAGAAGAATGGGTGCTTTTCCTGCGGCAGTACCGACCACGTCATCAAGGAGTGCCCCAATAGAGCGGGAAGTACGAAAAAGGTGGCCAGCATTAACCATGTGGCTGAGGTGGCCGAGCCGGACGAATTTCATAGGAGCGTTAAGTATGAAATAAGCGACAAAAAAGAGGTTAGGATAGTGACAATTTTAGATACCCTACTAGACTCAGGCAGCCCGGTTAGTTTTATTAAGAGGCAGTTTGTACCTGAACAGGCAATAGTGCGCGATATGGCGAAAAATAAATTTGTCGGGATTAATCAAGCGAAATTAGTCATAATAGGCTCAGTTAGTGTTAGTTTTGCCCTAGGTGGCGAGGTACAGGACAATGTAATTTTGTTAGTGGTCCCGGACGAAACAATGACGAGTTCGGTTGTCTTGGGACGTGATTGTATACAAAGAGCGGGATACCGGTTAATTCGGGTGGCTGAGCCTGATCATGACAAAGAGATTGCGGAGATAATGAATATAGATACGCTTCAAGAAAAGGATAGTGTTAAAGACAGTTTAAGTGTTGGTCCGGAAGTGACGCATACAGACAGAGAACGATTGACAGAGCTTTTTGAAATAGATTATGTTAAGCCAGAGCGTCCGGATACGCCAAAAATAAGTACAGAGTTGCAATTGATTGTAAAGGATGTACAGCCGTTTCATTTTTCACCGCGTCGTCTATCGTATAAAGAAAAAGAAGAGTTAAGCAAAATTATTGATGGTTTATTGCAAAGGAAGATCATTCAACCAAGTAATTCCGAATATGTTTCACCAATTGTTTTAGTTAAAAAGAAAAACGGAGAGTATCGTATGTGTATAGATTATAGAGCATTAAATAAGTGTGTAGCAAGAGACAATTATCCGATACCCGTTATAGAGGAACAATTAAATGTGCTGAGAAACAAAAAATATTTTACTATTCTAGATCTAAAGGACGGGTTCTATCACGTTAGCATGGCTGAAGAGTCAAGGCAATATACTTCCTTTACTACTCATTTGGGACAGTTCGAATTCATTAAAATGCCTTTTGGATTAAAACCTGCTCCTACCAAATTTCAGAGGTATGTGACACAAGTGTTAGGAGAGCTGATTAGGTCGGGTGACGTAGTGGTATATATGGATGATTGCTTGATAGCGACCGAGACATTGGAACACCATTTTATAGTTTTGAAGCGTTTGTTTAAGATATTAGTTGATAATTGTTTATATCTAAGAATCGACAAGTGCAAGTTTATTTTTCAAAAGTTGGAATACCTAGGATATTCGGTTAGTGTAGACGGGATCAGTCCGACCGATAGTGGCGTGAATGCGGTATCACGGTTTCCGATTCCTCGTAACGTGCGTAGCGTTCAGAGTTTTTCAGGTCTCTGCTCGTATTTTAGAAAATTTATTGAGGGATTTTCGATAATCGCTAAGCCTTTGTATGATTTGGTTAAGAAAGATGTACAATTTAAGTTTACCGAAGTAGAGTTGAGTGCATTCAGGCAATTAAAGGCAAAATTAGTGGAAGCGCCAGTGTTAGCGATTTACGATCCGCACGACCTTACAGAGCTGCATTGCGATGCTAGTGCATTGGGATTTGGCGCCGTGTTGATGCAACGAAAGAAAGATCTCAAGTTGCATCCCGTACTTTATTTTTCGAAACGAACCACAGATATCGAAAGTAGATACCACAGTTTCGAATTAGAAACTCTGGCTATCGTTTATGCATTGAAACGCTTCCGAATATATTTACACGGGATACCTTTTAAAATCATTACTGATTGCAACTCATTAAAGTTAACGTTAGCGAAAAAGGACATTAATCCGAGAATTGCGCGATGGGCCTTGGAATTACAGTGCTATGATTACGAAGTGCAACACCGTCCCGGAGATAGAATGCGCCATGTAGATGCCCTTAGCCGATCGTTTGAGATTTGCATTATAGAAGATAACCCGTTCGAGTTTAATTTGTCTGTTTGTCAGATGCGAGATGGAAAGATTAAAGAATTAAGAGATAGGTTGGAGAAAATGGAGGACCGTTATTTTGAGATGAGGAATGGCATCGTATATCGAAAAAAGGACAGTGAATTACTTTTTTATGTACCAGACGTTATGGAAAAAAATGTAATGTTTAAATATCATGATCAAATGGGTCATCTCGGGGCTGAGAAAACCGCAGCTACGATGATGCAAACTTATTGGTTTCCAAATTTAAGACAAAAAGTAAAAGAACACATTGCAAATTGTTTAAAGTGCCTGTCATTCTCTCCGTCGTCGGGAAAGGTAGAGGGAAATGTACATTCGATCCCGAAAGGACAAGTTCCATTCGCTGTTATACACGTTGACCATTACGGTCCAGTAGATAATAAGTGTGCGATAAAGAAATATGTGTTTTTAGTTGTAGATGGGTTTACTAAGCACGTGCGATTATATGCGACAAAAACCACGTCGAGCAAAGAAGTTATTTTATGTTTAACAGACTATTTTCAGAGTTACAGTAAGCCTCACGTGATCGTGTCAGATCGTGGTACTTGTTTTACATCCGTAGAGTTTCAGGAATATTTAGTTAGTGCAGAAATCAAACATTCATTAGTAGCTACAGGATCACCTCAGGCGAATGGTCAGGTTGAGCGTGTAAACCGAGTATTGGGGCCTATGTTGAGTAAATTGTCAGATAATAGCGCAAAGCAGTATTGGTATAAAGTATTGCCCGAAGTTGAATACTCCTTAAATAACACCATACATAAATGCACGGGTGAAACGCCTTGTAAACTACTGTTCGGAGTAAATCAGCGTGGTCGTGTTAATGACGCCATAAGAGAGCATTTAGATGAGAATATAAATAGTACGCGGAAAGATTTGTCACAAGTTAGGGCAAAGGCTCTCGACAATATTGTAGCTTCACAAAAGTATAATGAGGATTATTTTAAAAATAGAAGAAAGGATGCAGTGATATATAAGGAAGGCGATTACGTCCTGTTACGCAATTTTGATAGTACACCCGGAGCGTCTAGAAAGCTAATACCCCAGTTTAAAGGTCCGTACCAAGTCACAAAAGTGTTGCGCAATGACAGGTATGTGGTGGCGGATATAGAAGGTTTCCAGAATACGCAAAAGAGATATCAAGGGGTATGGGAGGCCAAAAACATGCGTGCGTGGATAAGTGATAAGTCGTAGTATTTAGTATGCGTATGTATTAGTTGTAGTCTATAAGTTAGATTTACGAGATCGCGGTCGATCTGTGGTCAGGCTGGCCGAGTTGTAAGCGTACGTGTTCATACGTCCCTGTGTTCACACGTCCCTGTGTTCACGTGACGCGTCTTCGCGCGTAGCGGAGACTTCGATGTTTTCGGGAGGAGCCAAGGTGCGAGCGGGCTCATGGGTAGCGCGGAAATGGGAGAGGTGAAAAGAAAGACAGTGACGCGTCGTGCGAGGCAGAGTGGCCATTGCGCTAGGCAGAGTGACTGAGTAAAGACGTAGAGTGGACAAAAAGTGTACCTTATAATTATACAGAATATATTAATGTTTTTGAATTGCCGTTCCTCCATGTGTCAAACCCTCCTCCCCTCTTACACGGCCTATTTTTCGTTTGCACTACTGGACGAGATAGAGAGGGGCGCGTAACGAGAAAGGCGCCGGCCGAGGCAAAGGGAGACAAATTTCATATCTCTAATGATTTTTCTTTGAGTCGGCTGGCGCCCAGCGACAAATGCTGTTAAGTAGGTTTTCGTTTAATAGAAATTTTGCCTTTAATCAGTTTCATCATATAGGACATACCCGCGGACGTGGACGCAGACGCAGACTTACTTGCCGCCTATTTCCCGCGTCGGATGTAGTGGGGAACAGAGAACGGCAGACCGTGCCGGCCGCAACCGCTACTCTGCCCAACTTTTCAACCCCCTCGGGCGGGAATAATTCGAACGCGGCGAATGACGGGCAGCAACTTTTTCCCGGCGAATGAAGCGACATTCCCGATGGCCGCATACAATTATGAGTTCATCCTGTCAACCTTCTCCGTCCCGTTGCCGCGATACCCGCGGAAGGATCGATAAAATCACATCACGTGATACAGTCGCTCAGTTATTCGATGCATCAATTAAACACTTTGGCTGGTCATTGCGCCGGACGATCTTGCAGGCCTGACCTAAAGCTTAGTCTCGTTTAGCTTACTTTTATGCCTTTTTCTTCATCTGCACGAAGTATCTAGAAATAGACCTCTAACGTTGGTACAAACTTCGAATTAACACTCTTCCTTTTCTTACGCTTCAATCGACTCCGACCCCGCGCGAATCCTCACAATATCGCGTCCGATCCTCGAATAGGATTTTTCTCTTACGTTCAATTTTCCGTCCCTCCCGCTCACTTACGATCCTTTTAAATTGACGTCATTCACGTAAGAGCGACTACGTTGTGGAAACAGTGATGCGAGGGGGTTCGTTAAAGGACGCGGAAACGAAGTGAGAGACTAAATCTCAGTCGACTATCGGCTTTCCGTACCACGATTGAAAAGTTGCAGCTTTTTTGCTTGCCGATCGTGCACCGACGCCGACGGCAGGCGCAAAGGGTGCCTCTCGCACTTTCCGAAGTAAGGAGAAGCATAAGCAGGGTGGCACGAGCAAAGGAGAGAAAGAGACAGAGGGAAAGAGTTGGTCGGGTGGAAGGGAGTAAAAAGTATAACACAGGCACGCGGCACATGTATACACACAGGCATGGGGCGCGATCTCTTCCGGAGAACCCCGTACAAACAGAATGAAAGCTCCGGCCTTTGTGCGTCATAACCCGATCTCTTTATCGCGGAAAATATTCTTTAAGCGTCGAAAATAAAACGGAAGTAAAAGTTGAGGTAGTGAATGGCGCTTGTCGACGCTTGGTGGGTTCGGCGAGAGGCGACGTGACAGAGTAACAGAAAGAGAGAGAGAGAGAGCGGACAGAAATGGAAAATGCGGAATGTCGGAAAGGAAAAGAGACAAAGAAGGGGTAAAAGAGAAGAATCGCGACCGACGAGCAGGAGGAAACAAGTAAAGGAAGAAAAAACGAGTCACTGAGAGGAGGCAAAAAGGGGAACGGTGGGAGTCGAGTAGAGGGTTGCCGAGGAAATGGGAAGGCAAGACGAAATGGTGGTGGTGGGGTTGCGAGAGTAACGATTCGAGCAACGAGGCAGAAGAGCTACTGGCAGCTCCAGATAGGTAGCTAGGTAGATAGGTGGCTAGGTAGGTAGGTACACTTATGTATTCCGCAGTTCGACTACTTTCCACGACGAAAGAAATCGCGGACTCTGGTGAGGAGCCTCGAAAGTTTTCCCTCTCTGACATTCCGCGAGGGGGATGAGTTTGGTGATCATAAGGATGAATGAGCTGCTTCGCGTACTAGATATGATGCAGCCGTTCGTTCTATGGTGGAGCTAATAGTATGAGTGGTGCAAACGTTAGACTTTCACATTTATTCGTATTTCATTTGATACGTTCAAATAAATTTGTTGCTTCTGATAACATTCATGCTAATGATTCTTGCCTGGCTGCGGCGCACCGTATAATTACTCCGACATTGATGTACTATATTATAGCAAAGTACAGTAAACCGGGCAAAATTTAAGATATTACGATAAAGTTTCGATTTATGTTGCATTCAGCAAAGAGACCACAAGAACAACGATGAATCCAGCAAATTTCTCTCACTTTCTCCGTCCTCGAAGAACGAACGATCGATGGTTAATAGAGACACAGACTAGCGCGTCGAATATGTGCGCAATTAAGGCGAACGTCTACCGTTCCTGTTTACTATCTCGTCCCTGTTCGCAGACGTTGCTACTTGATTACCGTCAACTACGCGGTGCCCTTCTCTAAGTGCCCGTTAATATCGACTGCGAGTATATGCCAAAGTTCCAGGCTTCGCGGTGCCAGTTCGTGTAATGACATAACATACCTCCTCGCAACAACTATTTCAGCGAAAATCTCTTTGATCCACTAAAATTCTGAACGCTGCAGCAGGATTGAGGTGTGCGAAAATATTTCCTCGCTCGCGACGTAATTGCCCACACAACTCGATATTCGTGCGAATAATGAAAGGGCGATTGAATTGAAACGAAAGTTGCCGTGAGTTCCGATTTCGCGACATCATGCCTGATCGAACAGATTTAAATACCCAGTTTATACAGGCAGCTAAATAAATAATGAGATTTATGCCGGCCGAAGTAGAGGGTAAACAAAGAACATGAAAACGAACCACCAAGCGCGCAGTACAATTTCAAATTACCGTCGAGAATGTTAATTATGGGCGTCCCGGTTGTCGAAGCCTGATCCAAATCCGTTGCACAGGAGAGTAATACCGGCGATAATGATAATAAAGTTTCCGCGCAGGCGAGTGCAGTAAAACGAAGGTCGCGGGCACCGAGCGGTGATTGATGTTATTCGAGAAATTTATTCTCGCATCCTTAATCGGCAAATGAGCACACAGTCGCCTGCCCGAGTGGACCTATTAATAATGACGCGTGGGCACCGATTCTGGGGCGTCCTTATATATCATTCCGGGCGCGCGGAGGACATCGTCGCGGAGAGATTCCGAGACAAGTCCCGTTCACGGGCCAGCGACCAGATAAAGGATGTTTAAGTGCGGATGAAATCGGTGAGTCGAGACTTCGTGATTCGCGAAGCGAGCACGTAATTCCAGAAGCCGAAAGCGGTGGGAAGTGGCTGCGTACAATGGCCGCTTTCGATGCTGTCTGTTAAGGAACATTTGAAATTCGGAAAACGATCGTCCATCGACTGCGTACGGTGCATATTTGAAACGTGTCGCGTGGCACGCGAGCCAGAGGGAGAGGGACAGAGAAGGTGGCGTCGAGACGGAAAGATTAAGCGGCGACAATGGCGACATGTCTCCGGATGCGGTTAGCCGGCACGCCGTTGGGCACACACGTCCGCGACACACGACGCGGCTTAGTCCTTCACACGGAGCTTGTCCCGCGGCGGCGCGCGGCGCGCGGCAAGGCGACACGGGGTGGCTTGAAAGGATCCTAATTACATTGCGAAATTAACTTCGTAAAACAGCGCGCATTGGCGCCTTCCGACCGACAACCGACGGTCTTCAGCTCGCCAGTGGAAGTCAAAGGAGGCGCCGCACGGGACGCTGCCAGTCTACTTTGTGTTCCAGCTTTGAGGATGAAGCGGGCGACGACTTTCAGCGCTTTCGCAACGCGGCAGCGAGTTAATTCCTCTTCGATGGAAATTCGCGATGGGGACGAAAATCGCAGGTCTCCGGACGTCCGCTCGGGGAAAATGAATTACGTCGCGCGCGGCACTCGGTTATTTCGTTTTCCGACCGGCCTGCGCCGCTCACCCACGCTGTTATGCGCACTGGATTATCTTTTATATCGCCACCGGCGCGCGACGTGGCGAGTGTTTTTGTCCACGTTGCCAATGAAGATAAATGAAGATAATGCCGCAATTATCGGCCGTGCGATTCTACCGCGCGAATCAAATAAATCGTATTGAGAGTCACTTATTCTGCTTCGCGACATTACGATCGCGGCTGGCTACGAATTAAGCGCGGCAATATTTAACTATTCGTGGATTTTGAAGTAATTCATTTATCGAGCACAGCCGCCCGATGAACTAGCCTCGATAAACAATGGTAATTGAACAATCGTATGACAAGCGTGCCGGACTCGAACTTCGCTCGTCACAACTCGCAAGTCTGCCCCAAAAAGGCCATTAGAACGTTCGGATCGTTATCGCGCCGTCGTGTAGGTCGCGCGTGCCGGCGCTAAGTGTACTCTATTTTTCCCCAGCGCAACAAGGTGCGCCCGTGTAACCGGCGAATTCCTCGGTAAGTCGCGGGGGCCATCGGAGCGTGAATAGTAATTTCCGAGAGGCGGCATTTGCGTTTTAAGCCGCTTAATGCGCGACGCGAGAATTCGCGCGGAATTTAATCAACCCGGCCGACCGTAGATCGCTGAATGGCAACTATCGTTGCCGCGACAGTCGGTTGGCTCGTCGGAAAACACCGCCGGCGGCTGACGGCGCCGCTTGCCACCGACAGAGGCTCCTTTAAACGGTTGTCTTTAATGAGAAACGTCGTTGCGACGTTACATCAGTGGCCCGTGAACAGCGGACGACGTTGAAACGAGAGGCGGGCGGGAAAGCTAGCGTCGCTAGATTATCGGGGAAAAATTGCCCGTCGATCCCTACGGCGACTAGGTAGATGGAAACAGATACTTCCGCTTCGTTTGAACGGCATCAGCGGAGGGAGGTATGCCAATCCTGGGGCATAGATTTCTATATCGTTGCTGTTACGTACCGTCTGGGGGCATGTTCTCAGTATTGAGACGGTCGACGTGTAGGATACATAGAAGAGGACACGCTGAATATTTCAGCACATCGTTCCCTATCCACACAGAGTACCGGTTCGAGGAAATGTGGTCGGTTCGCGCAAAACGTTCTACGCCGCATAATTAACACACTATCCTAATTATTATATACATCGGCACCATTATCATGTATGCAATCAATGATAATTATAATGCATTACGCGTTATGTATAGTCAAATGTGCGCGCGCGCGCGCGCATTAATTTCGCGCGCGTAATTTAACGCGTAAATAATAAATTCCTTAATCAATATGCAGTGCGGCCTGATGAATCGTCGCACGGTGCAATGCCGCATCGGCTGCGGTGCATCGAGGTAGTGTACTTGCTCGCTGGAGGAAGGGGAAAAATTGCCCGCCGATTTCCACTGCGAAGAAGTAAGGAGTAGCGCGGGACAGAGACTTCCAGTTCGTTTGAACGGCATTAACGAAGCGAGCTACGCCGATGTAGGGCTGTAGGAGAAGCTTTTTTCCTGCATCCTTCAACTTCTCCTCCTACCCCGTCTGCATGTCGTCTTTTCCCTCTCTTGTAGCCCGATCTGTTGAGGGTATCGAGGTGATCGAAACGTGCAAAGTGAAACGACAAGGAGGGCACCGTAACAGAGGGAAAAAGGATGAGAGGAAGAAAATGAGGCGGAGCAAAAGGAAGAGGGGGGAGAGAGAGAGAGAGAGAGAGAGTGTACACTTTACTCCACTTTCGAACGGTACACAAAGGGAAGAAGTTCGTCCCGCGGATCTAGGGCAGCGATTGTATTTTCTGGAGGCACGAACTCCACTGAAACGAGGCAAAAGAGAGTCCTGCTTGAGAAAAATTGTCGTCTGACGTAGCGGTAATGTTTTGTCGGTAGCCTTTCGTTACCTGTCGGTACTTTCGCACGATGCCCCCGAGCGATCGTGTTAATTGAGGTATCTGGGTAACCTTTGGCTAGATGCAAATCAAAATGAATCTCTTATCGACGCACGTACGTTCGCGTGCACTCTATTCTTGTCGGGACTGTAAGCGATGATAAAGGTACGTTCTAAGAAACAGCATGCGGGAATGATGTGTTGAGTGATTGACACGAGTTCATCGTGAGATGATTTTCACCGTCAACGCATCATCGCTCGCGTCGTCTAAATAATACCTCGCATTCCACCGAAATAAATATAGTTGCAAACGGAAAGTGATGAGGTCGGAATATTACCAAGTCGTGATCAGCATCTTCGAATGGCCTATAGTAATTTTCTTTTTATATTAACGCCCGCGTTCTCTTCGTTCTCGGTCTCGTGACACACAAAGTTGCGCGCGGGTGCTCTGATCCTGTGAATTATTCCTCCGGCAAGTCACACAAGCCTATCCGCAAGCAAAGGCCCCTATTCAGAACGCGCTGTTAGCGGTCCAAGTGCGTTTCCGTTTCTCGGTTTACCTAAAACCACGCTGGCTTGTGTGCGCGGCCCCGAGTTCGAGAATAGATCGAGGCACAGAAAGGCACTAATGGCGTTGACAGTGCGCTCGGCACACTTGGAACAAATGAGATACATAGGCGGAGGCCAACTGACGTGCAACAATCGTAATTAGAAAACTTATTAATTGCAGCTGACACGCAACAGACTTTATGCCGAATCCTTTTGTGAGCACAAATCCACTAATAGAGAACAGTTTCGATACAGAGTTGTATATTTTTATGCATGCCGTATTCAATATAGTTTCAACCTATTCAAATATCGCCCGTCCACTCTCAAAGCCGACCACCTTTGATCAAACACCATCCATCTAAATATCTCTCCAATTATTCACAATGATCTGCCCAATATGTCCCGTCCCCATCCTATTCTTTGAAAGGACGAGGTCAAAGTTTGCCTACGAAACGACCTTTACAGCGACAAACTCCTTCTCTCTTCCCTGACTCGATTCTCCTCACGTTATACTTTTCTCTTTATTTACGGCCCCTTTCTCGTTTTATTAGAACGAGCGCGCGCGCGCGCGCTGCAGAACGGCCACTCTCACTGACCCGTTTCGCAGTGCAGGATACAGGGGTGGGTTTTTAAACAGTGCACCACGCAAGCGGCCGTGCTTCATTCATTATTTACACGCTCCAGTTTCCGTGCCTGAGAACTGGCGGCTGATGAACTGGCACCCATGAAAAACTATAGCTATTCGGGTCGGTCCGCGAACGAAAATAAAGGCAGGAGGAAGACCCTCTGGCGACGGAGTGTAAAGATCGAAACTATCGGAAATAAAGTTTCGACGCTCGCGCCGATACAATGGCCATCGAGGCTCTTATGCCGCAGCCCTTTCGTCGGCTTCACGCTGCACGAGAAATTCTCCTTCCATTTTTAATGGAATCAATTTTTCAGCCCAAGACTGCAATTCACTCGGTGACGGTGGATAGGCGAAAAACAGGGTCCGCCGTCCGCCTAACCTTACGAAAGTCCCGCGCGCATATCCGCTGAATAAAGCAGCGAGCGAGCGGATATATGCCGGCGAAAATACTAAATTGTGTACTGAAAGAACGGACGAGCGCGAAGGCGTGGGGAATAATGATGGGCGCGTGCAATATCGCGTATGAGACTTCGCCACGTTGAGTGCCACGTCAAATTCGGTAATGTATCGCCAGAGACATCAGACATTGATCGTTCGAGGAATCAAAGAGGGTGCAAAGAAATTGCACGGAACCACAACGTTCACGATCAATTTCAAAATAACGTCAAAAAGGAAAAAACTGGATCCTATTGAGATGGAAAGAAAACGACGCTTGAGTTATACGCAGGGAAACAGATCAATGCTTAGTCAGCCTTACACCTTTAAAGGCAAACGTTATGTAATCGAAGTCTGTGGAGAAGTTTAAACTAATTTTTCACTCGACTAGAATCGTTCGTAATACACGAGTGCATTTTGAATCGAAATTGTTTGTTAAGCGATACAGCTCAACGTATAGTCAGCCCGAAGTCAGATTAAAGTCTGAGAAAAAGCTGAAGCGAGCCGTTCACCCGCGTATAATCGTACACAGTGCACAAGTACAATTCTATCGAAGTAAAGCATCGATCAAGATTCGCGAAGGGGAACAGCTCAACGTATACTCAGACTGACACCATTCAAAGGAAACACCGAGCGATTCAAGTCTAACGAAAACTTTAAACGAACCTTCACTTGTGTGTTTATCGGAACATAGGGCGAGCCACGATAAGAGAAAGGTTCTGGCACGGGAATGAGAAGGAAAGCGACTTGAGCGCGGCATCGTCGGATCAATGCGGCGAATATAAATGCGAGATCGAAAATCTCTCCGGAGTCCGGCTTTTGCGTTCTGACGTCCCAGCAATATGACAGCTCAGTTCGTTCTGAACGTTGTCCTGCCCATCGTAACGTTTCCACGGCATCAGTGCCGATAATATGCGGCACGTCACGCTGTCCGATTCGATCCGAGGAACGACGGACTATTATGTCGTAACGCACGCACGCAGAATGCTTGACGTACGTGTCTCCAGCTTTATTTTTCGAATTGAACCGGCGCGCGCTGCAAATAAAAGCGTTGATCGCGTTTCCCCGGCGGCGAACAAAGGAACGGTGGAATGGGACTTTTAAGGTTGGCCGAGTAGCGAGGTCTTTGTTGCTTAAGAATGATCGATAACACGTCGGCCGGAAACGGGAATTCATACGCGTGACTTATTATAAGTTCATGAGTGTGTCGCGTCATAATGCATGCGGCCCGGTCGATGGTCGTGAACGTACGGCGTTACCGGTGTGGGCGGGCCAGGAAATCGAGAGGGCCAAGAGAATGGGGGGAGAGGGGGGAGAGAAACTGGTATCGCGCCGGTACAACGTCGCGCGAGTTTCGGAGAATGTTAAGTGGCGTCGGTGGGTTGGGTGTCGTGGAAATGCGAAGCGGGAGGAATAGGTAGACATTATGGTTCATGGCAGTGCACGATGTCGCCTGAGTGAAAATTATGATTTCTCATTTAGCGCGCCTCCCCACTTGTAGTTATTCAGCTTTTTAAGACCAAAGTTTTCCAGCGTTATTGGTAGCGAGCCTCCGCTCGTATCGGTGTGCCGGGCGTGCGCAGCACACAGTCGCGCAGCACCAACACGTTGAAGAGTCGACCGGCGAAAGAGCGAGTTCCTCGAATAGTCGCGCGACAGGGTTTCCTTGAATTTGGCGTGTACGCTCGGCGAGCGAACATTGGCCGGACGCTTACGTTCGAAGGGAAAGGTTCATACAAACCAGTCGACCTGCCCCCATTGTATCTAGCCGGACAAAAGACGCCCGGATTAAACTGTCGCTGCCCAACCCCCGGAGCCCGCGCCTTTCTTCGACCACTTTCTCCGCGACGCTGTCGCA
This sequence comes from Priocnemis perturbator, assembly GCA_963942575.1. NCBI lineage: Eukaryota > Metazoa > Arthropoda > Insecta > Hymenoptera > Pompilidae > Priocnemis > Priocnemis perturbator. The sequence goes on along the minus strand of OZ012643.1, from coordinate 20,337,946 downwards.
TTTTCTACTTACACGGGAGGAGCGCAGTTTTACGAGGCCCCTCGAGCGTGGCCAGCCTCTCAGCTTGTGGTTAAAGAAACACTCTCCGGACTCCGGGGGAGGACATGGCCAGCACGAAACGCCCCGAAATTGCACGCGTCACTGTGACCACCTGCATCCTTACTTTTCACGGCGTCGATGAGGCGGCAAATTACTGTGGCCGAACAATGCCCTGCGACATACTCTAATGCCTTGTACTAATAGTTGTAATGCGGTTCTAGCGTACGGAGTTGTGTTGTGTTACGTTGTATGAAGAGGGCATTCGGTGAGGCTAGGGGCTGGGCTGTGCGCGCTGTACGAGGAATTATATTTTCTCTTTGTTTTATGCTAGAGTATAAGTTGTGTTATATGGTTTTGAAGGTAAGCTAGTTCAAGAGAGCGTTTTCTTCATCTCTGAAAAATGGTCGTGTCTATGGAATTGTCGAGAGTTTAACCCGCAGCGCAGATTACGTACTATCGAAAGCTACGGATCCGGGAGAAAAATAAATTCAGACATTTTTCTGTGGTATAATGCGATATACTCTATGAGAGTGTTCGAATACGGTGTTTCAAGGAAATTGAGGCGGGAGCACTGCAGAGGAAACCACGGAACAGAATCTGCCCATGCTGTTTTTGGCGAAACTGACACAATCCAAGCCGGACGCTAGCAGTTAACGAAGTTACACCCCGCGTATGCGCAATGCGATATCGGGGAAAGGCGGGTCGCGATTATACACACATACGCAAGCAGTCACAAAGACGTCTTCAAAGGAACACCGAGTGCAGCAAAAACGCAGCTACCGCGCGCGTACGAGCGCGGCGCCGATAAAAGTACAAAACTCGAGTTTTAAAAGCGTGGCAAGTGGAGAGATCGCGCGGCGGCACACTAAATGAGGAGTCATAATTTTCACACGGGCGACACGTCGCGCCGCCATGACCCATAATCCTTCCTGTTACTGCCGTAGTACCGTCCCACCACCAGCACCACCACCGGCGCATTTCCAGCGGTGCACCCCTTCGCCCCTAACATGCGCCACCCTCCTCACGCCACTTACTACGCCTCGAAACTCCTTTAGTGTGGTCGTGCCTTTCCGTCTCCCCGCATTCTACGCCCTCAGCCGCCCTTTCTCTCGCTCTCAGCCGCCGACTCTCTCCCTCGCAACCCGTAACTTCTTGGTTCGCAGTGCATTTACAGCCACCGAGCGAATGCATACATCACGGCACGATCCCGATGTACTCATCGGCCCGTACGCGCCGACGAGGAAGGGTGGGAATTTTCTGCTTCTCCCTCCACCCCCCGGAGACCTTTCTCTGGCACCATCCACGACGCGCAACACAGCGCTGTAGCCATAGTCGTCTCCCCCGGCCGCGGTAATTTATAAGTCTTCTTGGAAGCTAGACTTCTTCAACCCCGTTCTTGCCTTCCTTCCCTTTCTTCTATCGCTCTCTCTGTCTTTTTAACCAACTTCGAAAAAGGAGGAGGTTCTATATTCGACATGTACATTTTTGGTATTTTTTTTTCGTTTTTCTTTCTAAGGTATGTTTCTTAAATTATTATCGTTTTTACTGCTGTTTTCAAGTCGATGTTACTTTTTTTTCAAACGTTTTTTATTCTTTAGCGCGTTCTTTATTCTCGGTAGAACGCGTCGTCGAGAGCGAGACGACATCCTTGGAACTTTTCTTCCTTAGGCGCACTTTGCCGGGGGCAAAGTTTATAATTTGATCGGCGGGCAGCATCATCAAGCCATATCCATTAATGGTAACTTAACGCTACTTACCGGTCCTGCGCTTAAATGAGTGCGAAGTGTAACTACGAACTGGTGGTGTGCGTGTTAGACTTGTCAAAGAAAACTGAGAGGGACACCTGGTAAACTATCTAAACGATAAGAAATTGATCATTCTTTAGATTTCAAGATACCGACGCAGGTCCAAAAATTTCGGACGCACAAGACAATATTTAATCGCGAATCATTCTCCGCCCACACGTTAACCGCATCAGACTTCCATGTAAGATACATGCGCCTCCGAAAAAAAAATCCTATTGCCCTCCGAAAGGACCAAGTAAAAGCATTATCGGAGTTCCTTCGACAAGCCCAGCGCGTCGCACAGTTTTCCTCTTTTTTTCTTTTTTTATCTTGCGGCCTCTCTGTCCACGTACCCCGTATATTCTTTTTGCCGGCCTCTCTCACCCCTTACCCTCCGTATTTTCGTACGGAAAAAGTAGAAGGACCCCCGTTCACTTTGAGAGTGTAAGATAAATATACAGGTCGCCCGGTGACTCCCTCGACTCACGACGTTTCTGCCTTGCTTATGCACTCCTTTCCCTCCGTCCACTCCCTTGGCCCTTTTTCACCTTCACGCTCAACCCCATCGTCCATTCCTCTTTCCGTCTATCTCGCGAATTCTCTCTGTTCCTCCCCCTTCTTCAGCCCCGCTCCCTCCGTCTCCTTCTCTCTGCGGCGGGTCAAAAGGTTAGCGTTTCCAGGCACCGCGTTATGCATGGCGGTACACGGGTACAGTATAAGCACGTGGCTACGTTCCCGACCCGCAATCCGTCCTCTCTCCTTCCTCTCCCCCTCCCTTCCCGTTATGGAACCGCGCGCTCCCTCAAGTCATGAAAGTCTTATGACGCCGGGAGGTCCGACTCCCGCAATTCCCGGCGTTAACTTCAATGAAAATGGGATCGTTGGCCAGGCGAGCGCGGGCCTGCCGCTCGACTCGACGCATGGCGCGGCCGAATTAACTCTCGGCGGCAAATTAGTACGCGAAAGTAGCGCTCGGCAACGACTTTCTCGCCGCCTGCAGGCCGATATTCTTCAGCCGTCGGCGCCGGCAGAGAGTGACGCGTGCCTCGGGGAAGTCGGAAGGCTTCGCAGATTGCGGCTGTAGTAGTTGGAACTTGCTGCGTTACGCTTTTAAAGGTGCATTAGCGAATCAAATGGTCTTCTCAATAGAGGAGCGTAATATATATTGTATGTAAAATGAATTCATATTTTCTGGAAAATACAAAGTAAGTGCAAAGCAAACATTAAGGATATGTACACGCGAAGTAAAGCTCGGGTAAGCAAGTGCACGTGAGGGCGAATGTTTAAATACACGTGAAATAGAGACCTTCTTGCAACTTACTGGTAGTTTCATCGGTATTACCTCGTTCATAGTCTTTGAGTAGAAGAGTGTTACGTTTAGAGTTTGCGGCAGTATAGAATACGGCGATAAAAAATATGGCGGGAACAATCAAGCGGTATAATACTGCACGGTGCAATCGTTTGAGAATATAGTAAACATGCATGTATTTTCGTCTCACAGAAAACACATGCAAGATAACGCGGTAAATATGTTTCGAAAACGATAATAATAGACGGATAATATACGACATAACGTAATTGCAGAGCCGGCACAAGGCGAGGATAATAATAATCGATCGAACGTGTGTATGCGTCAAAATTGCAATCCACATAAAACGCGATATAATGTAACACGGTTCATGTACGTTTACATCGCGCTAATAATGTGACGGAGAATGTATGGTTACAGGTCCATCGGGTGGGACTGTTCACGTACGACGTACGCGGATAATAATAACTGGATGATACCGTGCGCCAACATTTACAAGCCTGACATTGATCGTACGCTTTAATGGACGACAGAATGTAATAATGTTCATGCGTGTATACACGATGTTATTAATAGGTGGATAATACAATCTAGCCGCGTGTTTCACGTATGACGACAATAATGCCTGGCTAACGTTTGATGCAACGTAATAATTAGTGGATAACACGCGGCACATTACGGTAATGAACGAATAACGTGTAGACTAACACAGCCGCCGGTTTGCGAAGCTGATTTACGCTCGGAGATATGTGAGACTTGGCCATTGGGAAAATGCCTCGTTAAACTGCACTCCGGGAACGGCGAAATCTATTGACCGCTGGATGAAAACGGCGAGAAGTAATCGCCCGGTGAATCAACTTAATAAACTCCGGCCTGGCGAGCGGCCGATATCTCACTGCCGCCTTTTTGTATAATCGCTCGACACTTTATTATTTCACGTTTCTTCGACGACTTTTCCATTGATTTTGCCGAGGCTAAAAAGCGTTCCTCGTATGCAGTCCGCGAGGCTGCTTATTTTGGTATGCGTGTCTGACTTTTGTTTTTATATCGAAGAGGAAATTGATACAGGTTTTGAAACAAAATTTTTCTTTCACCGTTTGAAACTTTCGCGAGCATTTATGTTACCCGACAACGTGAGACCGATCAATTTTTAATGTCACCTCGTCATCTCCGTACCCCTTTCACGCTTACATGTGCGCATTTCGAACACACCCAGTATACCCGCGAAATGTGGAGCACACATGTATACATATTTGCACGTACATATATACCGCGCAGCAGAGATATAGCCCCACTATCCTATCGCCGCTTCTATTTTCCGTCTGCTACGCCGCAACTTCGAGTCAGTCAGCCGCAAAATGTATCATTCCCCAGGCTTGTGCTCTCCAGGTTAAATTAGATTTTATTGGACTGTTATCCATTCTACGTTCCCCGAAAGTAGTTCCGGCCGAAGCAATCACGTTCCGGGCTCGGCCGAAAGCAGAATCAGACTCCATTACGGGAACGAAAACCGGACGTGGTCGATCCGCGTCCAAGGTCGAGGCGACCAGCCTAATCATTGCTTGTCTCTTGCCCCAAAAGAGCGCCTAGCCGGCAGGGGGTATGTTACTTTTTTTTTTCTTCTTTTTTGTTTATTATACCCCACGTCGGTCATGATCCTTTATCGTCCGGGACAACACGCTGACCTATTGTTTCCGACGGATCGATCACTGCTCGCGATTGTTCCCGGGCAGAAATTTTAAGGGTGGGACACAGTGAAGCGAGTGAATGGTCACGGCGAATTTTCCGTGCGTAGATTGAAGCGCATGTTATGCCTCCTCCACACGGACGTTCGCGGACGATATGGAACACGGGTAGTATGGAAACTCTCGCGAGCAGCGAACAGGTTGCAGCGATGTGGTGAACGAACATTCAGCACTGTGCGAGGAAAAACGCATAAGCGAGGAAGCACTAGGCATGTTGAACAATAGCGTAATTTCGGGGTTTCTATAAATGGATAGACGTGCACTTGATAAAAATGAGAGGAGGTATAATTAAATGGAAGAATGCAAGGAAGAATGTGACACGTATGGATGCATAGAAGCATTCTTTCGATCCATCCCGTGCCATAAACGAAACGCGACCGGCAAATTTCGTTCGTTTCCAATCTCTCGGTCCGGAGAACGGAAAAAATCTAGAATACACAATGTGCGCGACATGGATCACTGCCGCCTAGCCGAACGCAGCGTGGCATTGTTTTCCACTGTGCCACGCAATACTGCGTAATACAGTTCTGTTTAAATACAGCGCCAGCGGGTGGTAATACAGTCATGGAGAACGCGTCAAGTTTCGATGCCGCGTATACGTGACGCGCAACAATACGTATAAAATTGCCGTCTCTGTTGAACTGCCGTAGTAAGCGCGTTAAACTTCCATGCAAATATTTACATGGAACACATATAAAATTATCGTTACCGTCGGCCCGACAGCCCGCACCCAGCGTTACGTTTCACTATGTACGTTTACTCGGAATACATATAAAATTACCATCAACCTCACATCGGCGAAAGCGTTAAGAGTCTCGCACACCCTCCGATAGCCCGTTCGAACTTTATTAGCTCCTAACGTTGTGAACGTTCGGTATTCAACGTCCCTCATCTACCCAGCCGCGGCTGCAGCGGTGCCCTATTTCTGCGGTGTGTGAAAATCTTATTAAAGTACGCCGCCGTTGCCTGGGAAAATGTCAATAGGCGTTTATATCGTAATGCGCGGGTAGTCGCAAAATTAATTTTACGCGGCTCCGGTATGGCGAGGATTTTAAACATTTTTACGCCGAGCAGTTGTTAAATGTGGAACAAAAATTGGAGATCAGAATATCCCGGCTCGATTCTATAATTTACCGTGAATCAAGCGTAACGATTAACCTTTACACTCTCCCTCTTACATCATCGACCACGAGGAAAGGAGGAGAGGAAGACGGGCGGTAGAAAAATAATGCCGGAGCAAAGTTAACGTGACGCGAGCACCTTTCGAAGGGGCCGCTGCGTAGATAGTGGAGCTTCCGGATGTTGAACTTGCTGAAATAAGTGCGCGCCTCTGTTTAATGCCAGTCCACTGTTGTTTCGCCGGGCGCGGCGTGGAAATAAAGGCAGCACAGAGTGTGCGCGCGTGCGCACGCGCGCCTGTGTTTTCACCCTCAACCCTCAACCCTCAACCCTCTGCCCCCCGAGAAGCCTCGAGCAGCTATTCGCGCGCGCTAACTTTCTTCGATACCGACGTACGACGTAGACAAACTGTCGCAACTTCCGCGAAATTGTCAACGCTCGAGCTGGAACGTCTCGTCGTCGTCGCGTCGTGTCGCCTCAAAACTCTCGCGCGCGAGATTCTCGTCGTTTAAGCGTGTACGCTTCTCGCGTGCGTACAGCTCTCGACGGTGTGTAAGGGCGCGCACGTGATCAACGTCTTTCGTAACTTGTTATGACATGCCGAGTATTTTTGCAACGTGACTTAGGTCGTTGACGCGTTGGCGTTGCTTAGGGAGTTGTCTGGGGCTAGAGGTTTTGCTTTGTCGGAGTTCAGTTTCGGTAAATTGAAATGAATGTATGATACATGGGTAGGTGTGTAGGGAGCGATGGTTATTTGAATTTGAAATATTGTTATAAGCGCTCTCCACTACTCAATATTTTCGACTACCCAAAAGGGATTATGTTGTAAGCATTTTATTCATCGCTGTTTTTTGTTTGTTACAGCGCAGATCAAGTGGATTGCGGCAGTTCCGCGAGGAGGCAGCTACCGACCGCGAGCATGTGAGTTTAACTATTTTATTCTACCGCAGTCAGTGGGACACTGCGGCATTCGCTATCGTTGGAGCGTTCAAAGTCCTCGAATAGCAAGTCGAAAGGGTCGAATTCATGGTCAAGCGAGAGCCGCGTTGACGTACGTAAAACGGCCGTAACCACTTACGGCATATGGAGGCGCGCGAGAGCGCGCGACACATTTTCGAAAAGGGCATCGTCGGGCGACGTGGCAAGAACGACCCCCGAAAAGTACGGTCCTCCCGCCTTTCGACCGCTCAGCACTAAATTTCCTCGCCGTACGTAAAATGACCGTAACCACTTGCGACACTGCGTCGTTCTCTCCCACTGAATTATCGATTCGCGGAACGGGCCGCACACCTCTCGGAGAAAAACGGCCGAATGACAGTCGCACTCGCGCCACGACAGTAAAACTCGACTGTCCCACCGATTTCGTTTGGGAAACTTTCGGCGAGAGGAGCAGCTAAACGCGGGTAGTCGCGGAATTTCGCGCCGACTTCGTTCGCTGCCACAGCAGGAGAACGACGAAAACAAGTGCCGTCGCGACTTCCTCCGTCGTCGTCGTCGTCGTCACGCTTTGTACGCCTGACTAAGACTGTTCGTTATTGAACCCGAAATATTTCCGAAGATTTAAAGACGCTTCGCTCGCGAAACTTGTGCAAGGAGCTCAGCCAAACGTTTATCCTTTCTGGGGACACATTCACTGTGCGCTTGTGAGCTAGAAGAATATTTTGTCGCTGTTGAAGGTTCCTGGAGAACGTTGCCGTGATGTCAAGAGTGTGACGCTAGCAATCGCTTCGTTTCTCACGTTATATATTATACTCGAGCGGTGCAGAGGAATTTCTCCCCTCCCGCCGAAAGATTGTTCGTTACCGAAAATATTATCGCAGATTTTAAGTCCAGTCAGTCGAAAGTTTCGGGGGGATCAACAAAGTCGCCAGTTTGCGCCCTCCTCTTGGCGAGAGGATCTTCTTGCCAAGAATCTTTCGCCGCTGTTGGTCCCTGTTATTGGAAAGTTAATGAGACTTTCGCCGTAAGACGCTGCAGGAAAGTTACAAAAAGCGGTGCGCTCTCCTTGACAATTATCAGAACCCTGACTTCCTCTCCAGCCCCGCGCCCCGCTCGTCCCTCTCCCCGAAAATCAAGTTTCGAATTCGGGATATTCTCAATGTCGTTACGAGTCCCTTCGTCGATCAAAATCCGCCGGTCATTGAACCCGAAACTTAGCCGAGGGCTTAAAGTCAGGTCGCCGAAAGTTGGCGTAAGGGCAGGATCCGCAAGTTTCCGTGTCCCTTTAACAAGAGACTCCTCTTGCCAAGACTCCCCTCTCGCCATTGTCCCATTGTTTCCTGTTATTGGCCGTTTAACGCGACACTAGCGTGGCGACGGGGCCAAAAAAAAAGGAGCCGCAAAAGCAGCTTGCCCCCGGGCCCGTTAATTGTCATTCTCGCGACTCTGTTTTCCCGGACGCCCGGCGACGAATAAAATTTCCGCGCGCGAAAAATAATTCGTCCGTCGAACTACGGCCGTCCCTTACCGAACTCGAAACATTACCCCCTCTCCTCCAGCGCACTCTCTCAGAATTTTCGCGTTAAGTCAGCGAAACTCGAAAAGTACGAGAGAGGGGCGCGACCGCGAGTTTTCTTTGCCAAGAATCCTTTCTCACGGCGGATACCCTATTATTGGACACTTAATGCTCGTCCATCGAACTGGCGCGGAAGAAGCTCGCAAGAAGCGTGCCCGTCTTCCTCCTACAATTGATGCTTCCCGTGCGCCTCTCCCCGGGACGATACATTGGGCGAAAATGAAGTTTCGGCGCGACTTCCCAAGTCGTTCCGCGATTTCTTGCCGAAACTATCCGCATCGGGGCGGCGAGAGGCAGGAGGCTGTGCGCGAGGGCAAAAAGTACGGCGCGACCGAACGAGTCTAGTCCGCGGAATTCCTTTACCACCGCCATCACCCCCACGCGAAGGAAAGATGGGCGGCATCGTCGGCGCGAGCCCAACTAATGATAATTGCTACGACCGTCCGGCGATACCTTTTATTTCCGGAAGCTGTCCGCGGTATAGCTGCGCAAAAAGGGGCCGAGCGTTTCCGCGAGTTAGTATGTTTCCGCGACTCTCTGTCGGACGAGGGGTGGGGGGACTACTATCAGCACGGACCGTTCTCATAGAAGGCAAAAGACGCGCGCGCGCGCGCCTTGCCCGCGGCAATAATTCGCGGATACTAATGCCGGTAATAAATGTACTCGGATATGGACGGGCAGAAGCGTAAAATCCGCCGACTTTCGGGAGACGCCGCTTTCCTATTCGCCGCCACCCATCTTCCCCCGCCCTCTTTGCTCCGCTCGTCGTGCCGGTGAGCCGAGATTTTTTTGATGGCAGCGATCGTAAACATTTTATGCGGCTGGCGAACGACGAATGGAGATCGGTTTTTTAAAATAGAAAATTCCTTCGGTTTCCGCGTCGCGACCGTTCGCCGCAGAAAGAGTCTGAAGGAAGAAAAGGTTGAGGGCGTCTAAATCCGGGGGTGGATCGCGAGCTACAAAATAGCTAGCAAGCCCCGTGCGGCGTCTTGACGTTAAGTCTAATGCCTAGATTAAGTGCCCTGGAAGTTGGCGTGAACTAATGGCTGCAACGACGCGGTGGACGGTTTATACGCTTTATCAGCTCGCAGGAGAAGCGGAGCGAGAGAGATAGAGAGGGAGAGAGATCTTTGGATGGATGGAAAGAGTCCTCGATGCTCGTTCCTGGCGTTTGTCAGCCGACGGTGAAAAATGCCGGAATCAAGATTAATACACTCGACGTACGCGGGAGCTTTCATATTTCCTACGTCGCGAAATTATACTCTACGTGCTTTTGTTAATGTAATTAAGTGCAATTCTGAGCACGGACGTTAATTAATTCCGCACGCTGTAGTTCAAATGCACTCCGAGCCGAATCATGTCAATTATAATAATTGTCGCTTTTGATCTACGTTAGTGTCGCGCCAAATGTAATTTTGCTACCGGTTAATTAAGTAACAGGCGACACGTCGAAATACATCAAATCAGTTACGTTTAATTGTCTATGCTAAACTACCCTGAACTCTAGCATCCACAAAATTCAACTACACTGAAGCCACACCGAAAACATAATAACGTCAGCGTAATCTACTCCGTCGAAAGAAAATATCGGCGCGTAAGACACGCAATCGGAAATTTATTCAAAACACCAAGTACGTAGAGAAGACAGTGTCTGAAGTTCTCGCATGCTCCGTCCATGCCGCGCGAACGAAAACATCGTCGAGTAGAGCGGACGCCATCAACCTTCCGCGGAGCGGCACTTATACCCAGGACCCACGGCGACACGAGTCAAGGATCCATCTCTCGGAATATCCTGCCGAGCTGCGGAAGACGAATTCACGACTCGAGACGTTCTCGCCGCAACGGCATAACGTAACTCGGCCACGAACGAGGACCCCTTTAAATCTCCTGCCGCGTCGCGCCGCGGAGATTCCTGCCGCAGGCCACTGCCGCCCGCCATTTCAATCATTAACGGGGCCTTCCTTTGATTGTCGGCCGCGCCGGGAACATGTCGCGCACACGAGGCAAGCGGCACATATCCGCCGACCGACCGCAGGGGCTTGGGACAGGCATGAAATAATCATCGGCGCGGTAATATTTAAAACAGCCTACGTCTCGGGTGTAACATCAGTCGGAATAATCCAGGAGGGTGTGCGCGGAGTCTGTCGAGGACAGGACAGGCTCAAGGGGTCGCCGATTTCGTGCAATCCTTAGGAGGCGGCGGGTTTGGTAATAAGGGGACAGGTGTTTCTAAGTTTTTTTTTCTGCTGTTTGTGGTACAGGTGCTCGTTTCCTTAATTCAAATATGTTTGCACCCTTTCGGAGGGACCGTTCTGTGCTTCGGAACTTTGCGAATGACACGGAATGCTGCGAGTCGCGAGATTGCAAATGGTACCTCTCGATATAGGCATACATATGTAGTTATGTACATGGGGCGACATACTGGACGGTGCGCGTTAACTGGAACGTATTTTGGCGAGGCACCGTGCTGGCGCGGCTCGACGATGAAAAATGTACGCGCGCCGCCGGGTGAGGAATTTATGAGAATATGTAGTCGCCGCTGTAAATGGAGAATTTCAGCGGATTATGCTCGATCGCCTGGGCAACGGGGAGGCCGCTGGTTGCTTGGATATGACCGACGCGGTTTTCGACTGGAGAATTCCGATGAATCGATATGTTTTGGGTGTGATAGGTATTTCCGTCTCAGTCAGGATACCGAAGCATGCGTGAATATCCTTCACGAGAAAATTGCCTTCAATTTTTTATAATTATTCTACTTTTTTTAATATAATTTCGCGGATACTTTACTAGCATTATTGTAGCTAGATTTATGAGTCCACGCGTATATGACGCGTCAAAGTATAGTTCCGGAGTACTGCAATTGATATGAAGAATCTGAATAACAATTTTCATCAAATTACGTTTCTCCTAACTAAAAATTACAGACGCTGGAACGTCATCGTAAAGCGAGCCGTAATTAGAATCCGGGCTTCCTTATTCATAAATAAATTGCGAACGGTGCCACACGTAATATCGCTTGCCGAGAATCCTCTTCCGTCCGGCGACTTTCAATCTGTAACTCTTTAAACATTCATAACTTCCCGCCGCCCGGGGGGGATAAGGCACACGTTCAGCGGACTTTTCTAACTCGGTTTCACTTCCTGAATCGCCTGGCAGAGCGTGACGGGTCGGCCGTAAAGCACCGTAAGGGTGTAATGAACTTTATCGCATACACGCCGACGCGCGACGGTTTGTTGCGAACCCCAGCGCTCGTTCCTTTTTTTAATTCCACCTTCACGCGCTCGCTTTACGCCCGCCAAACAAGAAGGCGAATACTCAAAGAACACTCAGACCTCGCAAAAAGCCGATTGTGGATACGTGTTCCTTCTTCTCTTGAAGCCGCGGCAAAATCGAAGAGCTCGTTTGTCTTCATTACCGGCAAATGGCCCGGCGGCTTACTTACCGGTTATCTCCCGTCCCTTTCTCTCAAACCGTCTCACCGTCTTCCGGTCATCCCGATGACACGAGCGCGGACGGAGATTCGTCAAATAAATATCGGAAGCTTGTTAGTTCCAGTCACGCGTCCATGATCTTCACGACGACGCGGCGGCGACGAAAATTGTATATAAAGGGTAGGTGGAAAAAAGCCACTCGCCAGGGTCGATGCGGTCGGTCAATAGAACGGGACGACGTCCCGGGTCCCGGCTATTAATTTAATCGTCAGAGCGGACCGTGCTCGAAGGCGAGCTCGTGATAAGAGAGAAGATCAAAACGAGAGCTGCGGACTGACGCGAATTTCACGATACACCCCTCCCGTATAAGTACGACCGTTCTTTTCCTTTAACCGATACGCGGAGCTGGCCATCGATCTCGAGCGACCCTAAAGCCAATATCTCATCCTCGCTTGCGGTCTATTAGATTTCCACGATTTCGAAGGGGTCACCGCCTTCTCATCCTTCCCTCCCCTCTCCCCAAACGCGACGGCGCAAAAGGGCCGACGTAAATCGCGACTCTTTCAACGTCAATCCTTGAAAAGCACGCGAGATGGCCCTTATACGTTTCCGACAGGCCGGACTTCCACCCTCTTCCCGCCGCTCGTCGTCTCTATCCCGCCACGTCCTGGCCGCGACTTCGGTTTCTCGACCGTATCGAGGAAATCGATAACCATCCTCCGACCTCCGTCCACCTCCACTTCCTTCGTTCCTGACTCTCCTTCCCTCCCCCCCTCGCCACTCCGTCGTTTGCCCCGCTCTTCGCCTCGTGCCACGGCAAATCGACGTTACGGCCAGAGATCGTCGCCGCGACGATTTATCGGACCTCCCTATGATTTCTGCATCGTCGCGCAAGAACATCCCCCGCGGGCATGTACCGACACCAGTCCTCCAACCTCGCTCGCCCTTCTTGTCGCAGCAACGAGCCTCGAAATATCATCATTCGCCCTCCTCCTGCACCCTGCGATATGTTTAAGGCCAGCTTTTTTCTTCGCTTTCTTCGCACTTTCCTCCCACTTCCATCCCACGTTTTTCTCTCCCCGGGTTCGCGGGCGCGCGAGAGCGAGAGTCGTAACCCGATTAATTTTCCGATAGGCTCCGAGTTTCACGCTCTGCGTCCTTTTGTTGCAGGAGAAACGGCAAATTAATGCTTCTTTTTCCCTGGATCAGGGAAGTGGTATTTAAAACGGGTAGGAGTTTAGCAGATCTGATAGAGAACCGTTGATCAGGCGATGTATGGTTTTTTTTTTTACAGTCCAGAAAATATAGTTAAAGTACATAAGAGGTTGGTCGGGTGACTCTTGAATAATATCGGCCGACGTTGATACGTGCGCCGAGATCTTTTCGTGCTGCGAGGAGTATTGCTTTTCAATATTCCATTTAATAGATAGCCCCACCGCCCACCCCGGATTTCATTTGATTACTTTCAGATAGCGGATGGAATTTTTGGACGTGCGCCTCGGAGAATTCGTTCGGCGCTATTGCCGAACCAAAATTGATACGGCCCGATAATTATCATTAACGCTCCCTTGCGTCTGTTTATCAAAACAGCTTCGGCGAGATACCTTGCATCGCGCTCGTTCTCACGCATTCCGAAACATTTCGCCGCGGCCGCGCCCTCACTATTTCCGCACATTCTTTCTCCAACCCAATTCACCTCATTCGCTCCGACTTCATTACCGAGTTTTCCGCTCGAACACCATTTACATTAAACGTACGCCTGCGCACAGCCGCGCACCGGCTACGAAAGTTATGTAGTCGGAAGATAATTACGATTAGCCTTGCTCGGGGGCCGTGTACGCAGATAGTCCGGTGACGTTGAGCATCAAGCTAATTCTAACGCACTCGAAACATTACCGCTCGCAGTACGGAATAGCAAACTGTTCAGATAAACTATCGCTTCGTCCCGCGCGATCGAACGTAATCCGAACACGATATGCGACTGAGGGCGGATCGATAATTGGCGATATCGCGTCGCCCGCTCTCCTGTACGATCGAATTCTCCGAGGTAATCCGACGAAGATCGATAATTACCGATACCCCCCACGACCCCACTGCTCTCTCACCCACCCAAGCATTCCCGGACTCGTGCTCCGATACTTTCTCCAGCGCGCCAAATTTACGTGGCCTCGATAAGCGCCGAATTTCCGAGCCCTACGTCGTTCTTCGCGGAAGATGCATGTTCGGCGATCGGCGATCGGCGAGCGAAAAAAGTCCTCCCGACGGGAATGCCGTCCCTAGGGTAATAGGCTCCTTCTACCCGTTTTTTTTTCCTCCCCAAGTTGCCACGAGTTTTAGTGACCAGTTTATCACGCGACCGGGCCGTTTCGTTTCGAGTGGATCACTCTGCATCCGACACATAGCCGCAGGTGGGTACGGTTTATGGCGAACGTTATTATGATCAAAACTCATTGTGCAGTGCGTCGACGTAGGTGGTGGTGGTGGTGGTGGTGACGATAATGTTGAGGGCCACGGTGTCGGATAACAGCGGTAACGCGAGTGCGCTGGTGTAAGAAGGCAAACAGATCGCGGTAGCGCATTAGAAACGGTTCATTGGCCACAGTTACGCGCTTGCACTCTGCTGCGTTTTTACGTTTCTACGTTCCCGAGGGGAATGCGCGCTGCGCCGGTGTGTATGGAGCGTTTAAGATCACCCGCCAGGTATTCAAAATGCGAACGTTCAACGTTTCGCATTCTTGTAATTCGGGGAGCGTGTGCGAATATGCGGGTTACGGGAGAAAATTCTGTGCGCCACGATTTTAATGGCCACAGAGCTCACTTTCTCAGAATACCGTAGTGATTCTGTAATGCTGCAATAAGAAATAAAGAGCACACAATGTAACTATATATCGATCGTACTCAGAGTGCTACAACACGGGAAGCAATAAATGCGCACCATACCGATTGTTCACGTGACACTACTCGTAACGAAGCAAACAGTGCTAAAACCAAGAACACTTACAACGCCTGTAAATACGGAGTCAAGACAATGGGGATAGAGATGGTAACAGGAATAGTAATACCAGTAGCAAGGTAGTACGATCCAGCGCAGGCTGTGGCACATTACTTACGCGTGCCTCCGGAGCATGTAACTTAACCCCCGAATTCCCAACAATCGTTGTAAACCCTATCCAACGGCGGTGGTTTTGCGCGGTCACGTATGACCGCGCTTCCACGCCATCATCTCCCACGCTCAACGTCATCGTCATGAGTCCTCGTGATTACATTCGAGAATCCCGCAACGTCACGATTGAATACGTGAGGATAGCAGCAGGTAGGACGAGAACGCGCTCGCGCTCGCGCGTTCTCCCGGATTATCCCACATGGCCCCCGTCGAGAAACACGCCCCTGAATTATGCACCCATGGAAATCCGCTAACGATTTGTAACTGTAATTCAGTGGCCTTAAAATCTATCGAGCAGAAACACGCGCGCGCGCACGATCGTGACTAGGCGTTCTATATATCTGTTCCTATTTCCGGTTCATCCTTTCTCCGTCCCATTCTCTCTTGTTCTATCCTGCGCTATCTCTGCAGCGCTGTCCTGCGTCCCGTGTACGGACGTTGGATTTAGCTGAATGGAAGGACAAAATTCTCGGCGCGACCGTTTCTCTTTATACGATTGCATCCTTCGAATTTGTTTTACGGAGAACGCGGCCGTAAAGATAAAGCATGTATTCGAGATTAGATTTGGCCGCAAACGCTGCGATCGCTGCACGTCAAATGGGTTATGCGATGTAAATTAAAAATTCGATGTATTACCGCGCGTAAACCGTGTGGCGCCGAGTACGTATAATCCACCGACTATTAGGGAATTTACGAGTTGGAGTTCATACAACGTACAGTCCATACGTTATCGAGACTATACACCGCGACGTAGCTAATCGTAACTGTAATTCAGTGCTCTTAAAATCTATCGAGCAGAAACGCATGCATCTCTCTCTCACTCACTCTTCCATTCCCCTCTGTCCTTCTCTATCTCAAACACGTCGATTTTCCGCGGACGTTGAATTTAGCCGCGCAACGCAATCGAATTCACCCATGGGTGCTCACGTTGGCCGCGTTCTCCGGCAAATAAATTAGTCCTTTGTTGCGCGGAGAATATCGGGATAATCCGCGAAGGTCGCATATTCTTCTGCCGATACTGCACGACGGAGGCGGCGGCGGCGGCGGGAGCGTCGGAACACCGACGCCGAGCGGAATTTACGGAAATTCGTGGCTCTTCGTCCTTGCGTAACAGTGCATAGCAATGCGCGATTAAACAACGGAATTTTCATTTTCAGAGTAGGGCGTAGGGTGGAGGGGGGGGGGGAGAAGGGCACATAGATGAGCAGAGACAGGGTGGGAGAGATGCGGTCGGATTGAATAAAAGTGATACGCGCTTTAACCCTCGCACTACCGGAAAATAGAATCGCGACAGCGCGTACCGGATGGGTAGATTTGACCCAGGCCTGAAGCATGGCAACCCATTCTACACGGGTATGCCGGTAAAGTCACTCGTTACAGAAACTACAGGTCAAGAAAGTAAAACAGTGGTTACACTTGTTGAATTATTTATTCCACGAAAATCGTTCTTTCTGGCTACATACATGATTCTTCTTGATGCTTCCAAATATTATATACATTGTTAACAATTTGTTTATAATTTATTTGCAATATTTTTGAAGCAAAATTTAATAGTTTGCGTACGCACATTTTTGCAACATTGCAATGTATTTTTTATAAATTGTTAACAATTTGTTTATAAATTATTTGCAATATTTTTGAAGCAAAATTTAATATTTTGCGTACGCACATTTTTGCAACATTGCAATGTATTTCTTATAAATTGTTAACAATTTGTTGCTAATTTGTAAATCCCCCACGGTGCAATTGGTGGCTCTTCATTATTCGTCGTCTTCTTCGCGGCGTAGCCCTCCTCGCGCCGTCGTCCTCCTCGCTCCGTCGTCCTCCTGGCTCCGTCGTCCTCCTCGCGCTGTCGTCCTCCTTGCGCCGTCTCCCTCTTCGCGCCGTCAACATCGTCTTCTTCGCGTCGTCATCGCTTTCGTAACCTAAAAATGCGTCGCTCTCGGACGCGTTCCCTTCGGGTGGGTTATCAATAAATTCACTACAGCTACTGTCCGCACTCAGTCCACTACCACTGTCACTGGGGTGTCCTCATCACCATTATTTTTGTCACTGTCCTGCATGGAAATAGTTCCGCGACTCGTACTGAATCCGCTTCCTCGAGTCGCCATCGAAGCACATGTCTCTCCACTGCACCGAAACACTGCGAATACGCACATATCCGTTTGCGACTGAGCGCTCCCTGGTAACGCACGGCACATTGGACTTCGACCGCGGAAAGGATGAGACAATTTACGTATATGACAGAAGTTAGGAAGCGTGGTATTGTCGCCGGAATCTGAGGTAGTGATTCGCATTGACACAGAGAACGTAACGAATACATACAGGTGTGCAAGTTGCGTGATCACCCTTGTACATGTCTGGCGCGCTGAAAGAAAACTGAAAAGTGTAAAGCCTGCTTTAATTCCAACCGACACTAGTAGCACTGAGTCGGTAACTGTCATTCTACAGTTTCTGCAACATGGCTACGTTTGTAGCCAGTGACATTATCGGCATATCTACGTAGAAAGGGTTGCCATTCGTCAGGCTCGGGTAAAATATACCCAGTCCGGTGGTGCGAGGGTTAAATGCTGCCGTTCGATGCGTCGTTTGTCTCGACTCTCGAGAGCCCGATGGAAACGATTGTTTGCCCTTCGACGCTCGCCAGCGTTTTGCCGGCTGAATTGGAAATCCTTTAACATCCACTCCCGGCCGAGCAGAGGGTTCGCCCGCAACAATGCTCGCCGCGCCGAACGATTATTGCGGCCCCGATTCCGGCGAACGATTATAAAACGTTTCGCAATTTATAATTACGCGCGGCGATCCCGCGCCCCGATAACTGCAACGATGCCGGACTATATTTCCTGAGAACGCATGACGTTATGGAAGCGTTTCAGCTTTCGAATCCGTTGTTAATGCTCGGCTTCCGGTGGTCGTCGCACTCGCCGATGCTATCTGCACGATATTTCAACGGGACGTACGGGCCAGTTTCGTTTGAATTTCACGATTTACTGATACGGTTCGTTAAAGAATATTGATGGAATTTAGAGAGGCCGAAGGCCAACGCTGACTGATGCACCATTCACACCCTTTCAGCATTCTCAGCCGCTTACGTTTGACGGTTCGATGAATCTTCGGGCGCGCAATCGACGTGACGATAATTATTTTCCACTTCCGTCCCCGAAATAATAGGCCCGACCTCGATCGCCGTCGAGCTCTCGATACCGAATCCTCGACGCTTCGCCGGACGCGCTGTGTAATAACTCGGCGGAGATGAAAAAATCTTCTGGCGCAAACGACGTCGGATTCAGAAGCAATAAAGAGGGCGAGAGGTTTTTATGTTCCGGCACGAAGGCAGGGCGAAGCTTCGTCTTTCTCTCTCTCTCTCTCTTTCTCTTCCCCTCTTACTCCATCACCCCCTCCATCCGCTTTCTTCCTCATCTCGACTTTCTGCATCCCACCCCCTCATTCCCTCTGTACTCCTTGGAAAACGAACGGGGCGTTGTACTCCGGAGTCTTAACGGCGGTAGAAGATTCCTCTGGAATTAGTTATGCATCCGTTACGCTTTCTTTCCCAATTTCCATTCCCCCCCTCCGCCTTTGTCTTATCCCGCTTCCTCACTATCAAAAGGAAGTCTTGTTAGACGATTATCCGGAAGACCAATGTCTCGACGATGCTTTAGGGCCAATTTGAATATTACTTCTTCCCCCCGGCGCGTCTCGAGCGATAATTAGCGAGCACGGACCATAATCTGCATCTCCTTGTATCTGGCCACCGCTAATAAGACGGCGAACGAGGGTCTGGTGGTCCACGTCGAGGAGTCGCGGACAATTCATATTGATCGTCGTGCCACTTCACCCGCTATTCGTCTTCGTGCATTTTCGCGTGACTTCGTCGCGTGAACGTCAGAAATTTCCTTCCACCGCGTCACGCGCCATGAGACAGTTTTCAGTCAAGTCGAGCGATAAAATGGGATTCCGGTGTCACGGAATCTTTCTCGAGAGTTTATAGCTGATTTTCGACTGATGTATCCATCAAATCACACTCTTCCACCGTTTCCTCATATGAAATATGAGCTGTCTATGATGAACGGTGCGGGCGCGACTCTCTTTTCTCCATTGTCGAGATTTTCAGTTCAACATTTTGTGACGGTAAATTATAATCGAGGTCAGCTTCACCGTCGTTCATTACGAACGGCCGACGAACAGAACAGGGATACAAGATATTGATCGCATTTATCGTTTCTCGAAAATACCTTTTTATTCGCCGCTGTTGACACGCTGGTCAGTCGGTGTTTGGCAAATAAATGGCTATTGCTTTTCGAGCATCTTCGGAATTTGACCGAGATTCGCCACGGTCGAAGATACAGTTCGGCGCCCGTCGATGGTCGATATTTCGCCGAAATTGTAACGTACTTCCTGTTTGGTCAAGGAAATAAAAGGCATTTGTCGAGCGTATTACTCGTGCGCGCTGCTCTTATTTTCGCACGGCACCCAGTCGTTTTTCAGTGCAAGGTACGCTGGTCATTACGATTTACTATTACGGCGGGCAAAATGTGTATGGCGAAACTCGCGATTGTCGATATCCGGCCGTGGAATTAGAACAAATTCCTCGCTGGACACCGTGTATGGCGAGAAAAATGTTGCGCGAAGGGCGTTGCCGTGCCGTCGAGACTATTTTCCCTTCGAGCAAGCAGCATTTCCAGCCCGGCCAATTGTAATCTGTGATTTTCTCCCACGGGCGCCGCTATTTCTGCTTCGCTCTCCAGATATGACATTGTGGTCACTGTTACACACCGAACGTGCGATCTTCTGCAAGCGAACCGCGTGACTTCTGTCCCTTCGAACTACTGAAACGACACCTTGATCCTTTCCACAGTTTGCAATGTGAATTTACGTTCCGGCTGCACTTATATATCGCATTACTGACGCGGAATTGTGGTAACGCGAACGTTTTTACCGTTACTCTCAATTTTCAACTCACAATCATCTTACGGTTTCTAGCCTGTTAAATGTATCGTCACGTATACGATGATTCGTTCATTACAATCGGATCACAGTAATTGCATCATTTTGAATGGTAAGAAATTTGACTTGGCTCATTATTATGTAAAACGATAGCAGTGACACTATCATTATACAAACGGGCGACCTCCCCCTTCCATCTACAAATTCATCCTCTCAACGCGTCAAAACTTGTACGCCGTTATCGCTCGACTGCAATTTGCTGGACGAATTTTCCGCTCTGCGCCAGTTTCGTTCCCTGCGAGCGCGAGTCGCCATTACAATTTACCGCCCCCTCGAGTTATCCGCCAGCATCCCTCTCATCCTCGTCTCTCCCACCCAAGCGAGTGAGAGAGCGAGCGCGCGCGCGTGCATACGACTAAGCAGAGCGTTGCCTTTCCCGTCTTCGCGCGCGTCTGTCGAGTGATTTATCGCTCACTCGTCCGCATGGCAAACAGTCGTACACGAGGAACCCTATAGCAAACCTGATTGTGAACAAGCTGCCCAGTACTTCACACAACTCCGATAACTGACGGTTAGAATTTCAAAATAAATTACGTAACAATGCCCGGATGAGAGACAGTTTTAATTTTATATATTTAATCAAGTATATGTTATGTGGCGTCATGTCCGTCAATTTGTAAGATAGCTGCAGTTCTTTGTGGACTTTGTGGAAAAGTGAACGCGTAATGTTCCGTGAAATATTCATTCAATTATTTTTATGGTTGCTTAATATTTCCTGTTATGCTGTGTTGCGCTATTTTTTCTATGTACTAGAGCTTTAAGTAGAGTCTTCAGTTTGAGAATTAAGATTGGTGACAGTCCATGGAACGGTGACAGCCGATAGTTCATTTATATTGTCACGAATGGCAAAGTTCGAGTAGTTTCTGTTTATTTCAATATAGAGATAGATCATTCTTATCTTAATGACAAGTGAAAAATTGCTCTGGCTACTGGCGCGTGTTCTATATTCAAGTTATATTTGAATTATTTCCCTTATGGTGTCAGGTATTGCGCACCGTACGTTACGTCGCGTCATGTTGCGCGGTGCGCAGCTCTCCGTACTGGACGAGCGTGAGAAAATTGGAAAACTTGCTCGACCTATCTCCCTCTTCCACCGTCCGCTCACCCCATTTGAGCACCCCAAAGGATCGAGGGGAGAGTTCCGTCGTCTATTTATCGACGCAATTAATTTTCCTACACGTAATTACTTTATCGACGCCAGCGTTGGAACGCTAACGAGAAGAAGGATGCTAGATACGAGGTGTTTAGTGCACGAACGTGTGGACCATGAAAATTGTCGGATGTAACGTGAAAGCGCACTTAGGTGCGGCGTCCAATTTGAATGGTGTCAAGTGCACGCAGGATATTTTCGATATTCTGATGTCTTACTCCCATCATCTTGAATTAAGTAAACTCTGCCTGTCCACTGGTAGCCAGTCTCGCTTCCTAAACACGCGCGCGATATTTGTAGATAAACGTCACACAGAAAAAGGCAATCAAGCGGGTAATGCGAATTTTAGCCACAGTCCATGAGACAGACTGACGTCCGCGGAAAGTCCAAACATTGCAGAACACGATTTTTCCGTATCCAAAATAAATATCGGCGGAGGGCCGTTCATCATCCGCCGTGCATGGGGAAAAGCGTAAATATCGAATACGGGCAACCGTACGATGTGGCGTGTCGCGTTCCGTCGCGCTCGTTATCGATTTGTCGCCGCGCTCCTTTATCATTTCCCATTCGAAAGTTTTTGCAAGGGAAATGAGGAGAATGCATCGGCCGTGGGCGTGAATTTTATGTATCCACTGTTGCAGGTGCTCGGGCGAATTTAGAGCACTTACGTCGACGTCGGAGTCTGGGCGGCGGCGTACGAAAGTGCACCGAAGAAGGCGAGGGAAGAAGAGGACGACGTCGGGGGTGGGGAACTTTGGTAAGGGACCGACTTCGGACAGGGTGTGTGGGAGCTTGCGAATACATCTTGCGTCTTGTTTTACGGTTAAACCGAAGTGTCGTTGAAGAGGCTCGACCGACGATGCATGCCATCTTGTTAGACACACGCGTGACCCTGGATACAATCACTCGCGAAAGTATTTCGATAATGTTTTACTATTACGGGGAGTGCTATTTTTATCGAGTGATTGCTGATTTCTAAATCATGGAATTTTCCGAGATTTTTTGGAACGCTTAGAAATTTGTTTGCCTCAAAGGCAAATAAAAATGATCATTTCTTTCCTTTAACAAGTGTTACAACAGCGAAAGTTGTTATATCGGAACACTTTCAAAACTTTTAATGAATAATTTCCACCTCGTAAAAACAGTACTTTCTCATTGAAATCAAGCAGGCTATAATGCATTTCATTCACTTCCGCAATAAGCACTTTAGATTTCTCTACTACCGAAAATTATTCATTAAAATTACAATGTTTAGCAGTATAAAGCCAATGGAACTATCGTTTCTGCGACTTGTTCAGATACTTTTGCCAGTGACTGTATATAAACGCTCGTGTAAGGCATAGGTGAAGCGAGCTTTCGGTATTTCGCGAGACCCCTTTCTCACTGTATACTCGGGATTCTGTGAAGGCTTCCATTGCCTGCAGCTCACTCGCTGTCGCTTCCGTTTCTGTTGTTGTTATTACTGCTACTCCCGCTGTACTACTACTCGCCTATATCAGTAGATAAATTTACATGAGTAAACACCACCATGTGCCCGGTTGCCCGGGCCGCGTTGCAAATTGAGATTAAGGCTAAGCCCGCGCGAACCAATTCGACCGATTCGGTCGGGTGAGTTAATTAAGTCTAGCACGCTTGTGAGCGCGAATTGTCCGTCTACGTCACGGTTCTGTATTTTTGGGATTTTTTCAACCCACTCGAACAACTCTATTTGATTTACGCACTGCGAATCGTTACCTCGCGTGCAATACGTTGCAAGTGTAATGCATTTGGTTCAAATGAAGAGCATTGGGTTGTGTGGTGAATACGGAAAACACGGTACACTTTAATATGGGATGGTTATAACGTACTGTAAAGTATGCATAAGAATATGCAATATTTTCGGACGATTCTGTAAAGTATAGTAATGGCTTGATTAAAGATAGCAGCTTGGTAAGAGTTAATTGACAAGCTGTCTCAGAAGATAATTTAACTTTCCAACTTTTGAAACATATGAATGTAAGCCATATTGGAGAGCTTCGATAATATCCAAAGTTCGTAATATATAGCAAAGATGACACGTATAATGTATGTTACTTTGAAATAAAAAGAGTACAGACCCGATGATAAATGTAGGGAAAACTTTTTCACGACGCCCAGCATCCGCCCTTTAAATTCCGATGTTATTGTAAAACCAATACAGCACCTTTTACAGTGACAACTGAATTTAAAAGACCGACCCTACGCGCCGTAAAAAAGTTCTACCCACATTCAATATCGGACGGTCGTAAGTCATCAGGTTTGATACCCACGATATATAAACTCTGTAAAGTATAGATCCCACCCGCCGTACATAAATACGACCAAGACTAGATATTGTAACTTGTAAATTCGTGCACGATAAAATCCTTTCGAAACTCGGGCTCCGATGAGTCAACAGTATCAATATTCTCGCCCACCGTTCCAATCACAGGCACCCTATACGCACTCCTAACTTCATGCACCAAAAGTGTACGGCGTTCGCTCGCAAAGATCGCCTGAAAAATATTCGAAGCATCGAACTACCGGGACACCCGCCCGACGAGAATGAACATTGTCGCGCCGTTTTTGTTGCCGTTCCCGCGCGCACGGAGTTCGTCAAACTTAGACAGGAGTTAACCCAGTTGCCGCGGCGCTGAATGCTGCTCTAAGTTCAAAGTTTCTTCCCTCCCATTGTCGCACGGCGTACAGGGCACAGGGTAGACGGTCGGGGTGCGCGCGCGCGCGCGCGCGAAAGAACGAATCCGGCGAATCGAGCGAAATACGAGGCTCCCCTTGGCTTGCCGAGCGAGCCGTGAATACGAATGGCGCGTTAACTCGTGTTCTCAATTAGCGAGGAGGACGACGCCGGGGTGCGTGTTTCCTGGCGGAAAACGACGGACGTAGGATGCCGGACGGTTTTTATCGTCGACGTGTGACAGCCGCCGGGTCCGTTTGGTCCATTGGGAGAGTAATGGAATTAACGGGCGCGGAATATTGCGCCCTTCCGCGAGCGCGAGTTCACTCGTCCGCGACGCGCGTCTTTCTCCTTTTTTTTTTCGTTCGTTCGTCCGCGTGAATTATGAAACTAATAAAATTACGCGGGCGCTCGTTTATTACCGGGCAACGGTAATGGCCGTGGGAACTGGCAAGAAGAGCGTCGGGAGTGGGGGTGGGGAGGGGTGGGATGGTTTAGAGAAGCTGTTTTAGGTGGATCTAGGGGGGGATGGGGGATGGGGGCATGGCTCGAGAACTTACATGTAACTCGGATCATTTTCCCGTACTACTTGTCAAGCGAATTTACGTTGGACCCTTTACCCATAACCCGAGGATCTTATTTTCATGAAAAAGATATAAAGTTCTTACTAGTCTGTCGAGCTTTCAACGTGCCCGTAACATACGGGTGATGACGCTACGAGCACAAAGTACTCACAAAGTTTATGCCCCCGCGCTATGCCGCGGGGCGAAGTTATATTCTCGGGGCTCTGGAGAAAATCATATTGCTTCACATACTGACGGCTCGCCTTGGACGCATCAAAATAATCCCCTTAAACAACGACGGGATACGTCGTTACGCTTCGACTTATCAGTACTTTTCCTCGTGCCTCGTAAAGCTGATGCGTGCGACATGGAAAAATACGCTTCCTTCCCTACGTTCGAGCGTATGCTCAAATTCGGCCGGCACTGAGAAACGTGTGCGAGATTGTCGGCGGATTTTTGACGTCGCAACGTAAGTTCTTGCAGGAATCCGGCAATGTAAGAAACAAACGAAAGTATTCGTGTACGCTTGGTCCACATCAGACTCAATGAGACATTCAAACACAGCTCCTCTTTCTCTCGAAATTACAAAACAATATGTGATATCTAAAAAAGAAAAAACTTTTATTCTGCCATCCATGCCACCTTAGCTTCACTTGAAGCATAATCCTCGGAGACAAGGCTTCCGCTGTCGTTGACTGGAACTCCTTCCCGTCCAATTTCCAAACCCCGGCAACGCCGGATGACCGATGGCCGCGCATTTATCATTCGCTTAGCTAATGAATTGTCACTAATAAATTGGCCGTGTAAGCGTGTCCGTGTTTCGCAATTAAGCCCCAACCCCTTGCTCCACACATTTCACGCGCCCCCTGCGCACCCCCTGCCTCCCGCATCCTTGCTTTTCTCGGCTCACATTTTCGGAGGAGGGGGGTCGCAATTCGCGCCAGGAACGCGCGTCGGTGATTAAGAAAAGGTGATTAATCGCGAGCATCGTATGCCGTGAACTACTTACTGGTAGCGCTGACAGCCGGTCCGATGACCGAGTACTTGGGGTTACCCGTAACGGCCCCAGGGACGACCTTGTCCAGCTCTGAAACACATTATTGTAATTATCCCCGGAATATACAGTGCCGTTAATTACGGCCGGGAGTCGCTCGCGCGCAATAGAACACGACCAATCTACCTTAATACAAAGGGCCCACCCCCGTCCATGATTTATTGCCTCATAAATACGCGCCCGGGCCGACGACGGACAATTTTTACCCGACGTCGCGACCAATCCCTTAACCGACCATGCACAATGCCGACCACTGCATTATCCATTCGAGATATCGAGTCGATTGAGTCCCGATGCAATTGCGCGAGGAAAAGCAAGGACGATGCGCCACTGAGCAGGACTTTCGTTATTGTTGAGTAGCGACGTTGTTTAGGGCTCGGATTGTACCGGAGTCGATAAGTGGTTTGAGCAGGAACGAGTACCGACGGCGTTGCGAGTTTCACTGATTTTCAATGTCGACGATTCCGTGTTAAGTCGAGACTGACGTGAATTGAAGGTTCGATCGAGAATGAGTCGAAAGATATGTGAGGAATATTTAAATTTCTACGAATGACAGTTGTAGTTCCGTGCTATGTTCGTCGTAGGTAACTGTGGGAATGGGAAGCGTTAAAAATTGTACTCGATCCGCATTATGGTTGGTCGGAAATTATCACAGCCTGTTGTACCGACATTGTATCAGAAGCTTCATATTCCGCCGCGCACTTCCGGTAAGGCCCGGGACTCTTGCTTGATAAAAGCGACCCTCTCCGTCGAGCTTCCGAGCTTGAAGCAAAAGCTCGCTACCCTACCGACGCGAAACACAACCCGGAGAACCTTCCTTGCCCACCGTTTCGAAGCTCAAGCTCCACCGACTCAACTTTCAATACTCCCCATGCTTTGCACGCTGTCCTGCACAAAGGACTTTCCACAAATTTCGGACACGGGCTCCCGAAATTTATCATCCTTCAACCCGACGTCGCGACTTTCCAAGAAATTGTCGTATGAAAAATGGACAATCCGACGGAGTGTCTCGGAGCGTGAAGATCGAGATCGAGGGACTCGCGTCTTCGTAGACGAGGGAACGTGGAAGTAATGGATAATTTAATGCCTGGTCCCTCGGCTTTCGAGGGTTCAAGGTAGTGAAAAGTTCGGCTACAAGGTCGAGACATTCGTCGAACGTGCAGAAAGAGGGTATGACGGTTTCCTAATCAGAAAATACCACATTGAAGGTGTCAATGGCAATCTCAAATCCGTACTTCCCGCAGACGACGGCCTGCGAGAAAAAGTATTGCATGCATCCGTTCGTTTGTTTGACTCTGAAAATGCGAGCAAAAGTAGAGCCGATGTGTGTTGTTCGTTACCCACCAGGATGCGGCGCATCGTCCACTGGCTGGAATTGGAACGTCGCCTTGAAGCCTTGGCCAGGCCACTCGGAATTAGCGACGAACTCGACGTAGAGGTCTGGCCCTGTGCTGAGTACCTCCACTTCCGCTCCTTGGTTGCAGAGCACGGCTATTGTGGCCGCCCCTGAATCCGTTCCGTCGTGCACCCTGATTAAATCCGCCCTATTCAGGCAACTGTAACAGGATGCCTTCCATTAACGATTGTAACTGCGATGACAACTTATTGATATCGTCGAGGGCAGATAATGCGTTCTTTGATGTGCGTACTTCGGTCATTGTATTATTGTAGTGTCATGGTGATGCGGAGAAATTTTCGGCAGAGGATAACTAGATTCTTGTAATTTATTTTATGTATATATTTTGCTATGAGATACGGTCAAAAACGCATTTTGTAATATTTGCCGAAAGATCCAGTTTCCAATGGCGTTAATGGTAAAAATCAATTCCCCGTAACCGATTCTTAGGCGACCTGGCGTCTTCGGACGAATAGATATCAGCGATATTTATACGACCCGGCAGTAAGCGTGTCAAACCATAAATTCCTGTAACGTCGGCTGGCGTTATGCGCAGAAATGATGAGTCTAAAATTTCCAATTAATCCGTCCCGTATCGTGACGGGCACGCATTGTTCTCCGGCAGCGTCGGGAAGACTGTCCGTTAAAGAGCCACGTTAATCACAGCCCCCGGTTCTCCGCGGCGGGACCGGCGTTAATGAATTGCTCCGTTTTAATCAGTTACTTAATAATACTTTCCCGACGTGACAATAATAGTGCACGTTTTGCGCGGGGATTCAATTAAGGGGCGCGAGCGTGCGAAACTTTGCCGAGAGACGGAAGAGGTGCACGGATGCTGGGGTAGAGAAAACGACCGAGAGAGGCAGAAGAGGTGAGAGAGAGGGGGACGGAAAATGAGGGGAAAGGAGAAGCACTCGGAGCAATCAGGGCAAGGGCGAGATCGCTCTTAATCCGGCACGTCTTGAAGTATTCGTGTAGCAACGAATTAATTCACCTCGCGCGGTTGAAGGCAACCGTGCAGACTGTATATTCTCCTCAAGCATGCATCCTCTCTCTCTCTCTCTCTCTCTCTCTCTCTCTCTCTCGCTCGCTCCTTCCACTTTTATTTCGCTCTCCAAGAGACCTCTGCGACTCGCAGGTGAGAATAAGTCCGCTTCGAGTGACTCGCCTAGTCAGACAGGACGCGGAATAAGAAAGATGAGGGAGAAAGGGGCGAGGATAGAGGGGTGTAGAAGAGCAAACTGGAGAGTAAAGGGTAAAGGGCAAAAAGAGGAGGAACAAAGCGAGGAAATACGAGGCCTGACGAGTGCGAGGAAGAGGGCGTGGGAGAAGAGGAGGGTCGTGCCGGGGTTAAAGGGGAAACTGTGCGGGTCTGTAGTCCGTACAGTGACGGAGCGAGCGTCGAGAAGACACAGGGCGGTGGGCTGAGGTGGGCTTCGTTTGTCCCGACGTCAATAGTTGCCGATTCCTTTTATACGGTATACGTCAACTACTTTGCCCAATCGAGCGGAAGAGAATTACTTCCCCCGCGGACGAGTCGGCCCGGCCGCACGAGTCTTCTCTCTCGCCTCAATCCACGCCTCCCTTTTTCTCTCCCTTCCTCGATCCATCCTCCACCCTTCGCTCATCCTTACCCCCGGCCCAATCGCCGCCAACCGGATCCGATCGATTCCGAGGCCCTTGATCGATGGCGCCGCCGCGGATAACCTTATTACTTGCACGGCTTAAGCAATTACGCTGGCAGAGAAAGATTATCGTCGGAAGGGTCGGAGATTAAAGAGCCACCGCGCTCTTCCGTTTTCGTTCCGCCTCTTAGCCGGCGCCACCCCTATGCCGGCTGCGAATTTCAACCCCCGTGCATAAAGATATGGGGGACGCGCGAAGCGTTGCGGAACGTTTCACTTTGCC
The DNA here is from genome assembly GCA_963942575.1 of Priocnemis perturbator. Taxonomy (NCBI): domain Eukaryota; kingdom Metazoa; phylum Arthropoda; class Insecta; order Hymenoptera; family Pompilidae; genus Priocnemis; species Priocnemis perturbator. Next base: position 20,309,071 of record OZ012643.1, on the reverse strand, counting down.
TGCTAAGTGGAGTTAAACGCCATCAGGCTGATGTGGGTCAGCGGTGCGCGTTGTGTAAAATTCGATCTTCAACTTTGCTCGATCAGTTATTCAATTTGTGCGCCGCTACGTTTTGCTGCGTATACTGCTTTCGCAAGTAACTCTTTTATTTATCGAACACTCCGTTTATAGGTAAATTATTGTGTAATATCGTAGGTACATGAGAATTATCATTTATTACAGTAGAATACTATGTGGTTGATTGGCTGATAATCGTGATTCGTGTAATAAATAGATACTATCCTTGTTCATATGAATAGAAACTGCATGAACCTACCGCGTAGATTGACAATCCAGTACACAACGTGCTTACAAATGGTAATGCAAATAAAGAGGGAAAATTCCGCTTAAACATTTAGCATGTACATTATACGTGCAAACTCAGCACGACACAGTCTATCGTCGTTAACAGTTTTCTCATACTTCAGTGTCATACTTCCGCAACCGCTGCAATGCCGTGCACGACGTGCACTGAAGCTTCACTGACGCGTAGCCTTTTGCCAGCGAGTTCGGAATAGTTGCTACTGACACGACCTGGGTGGACCCGAATGTTATGTACTTTTCCGGAGACTCTCGAGTGAGTCTTTGCTATGAAACTCTCGCAGCTTCGTAATCTCCCTTCACGGTAGTATGGTAATGCACTAGCAATACTACTTATCAGTCTTTATTTTGTGGATTTTAATTTATGCACTAATCGATTGTTGCAATCACTATCCTTCTAAATTCTTGGATAGATTAACACTTTTGTAAATATGAATGAAACGATTGTGCAGTCAATTTTGCTATGGTAGAATATACGCGATGGAAATAGGGGATCATTAGCACTGATGCTCTTGTGTGAGAATAATCAATCTTTATACGTTACCCAGGAGAAAGTATTTTCAACCTAATTATTAACACGCTACATTATCGTTCCGCTATAATCATACTTCGAGATGAAATTATAGAATAATTATTATTAATGCGATTACTTTCGGGAAATCAATCATTCCATATCATCCTCGCGATACGCTGACACTCTGCCGCCCCTTTTCTTAATTGCACACATGCTTTAACACAGCAACAAAAAAGTTAGTGAGCCGTTGTCGAGATGAAATCCCACGATAATTATTATTAATGGCATCCGACCCGTTCAATCAATCATTCCGCGCTGCGTTCGCAGCACAACAACCTTCTATTACCCTCATTGTTTCTTAATCACACAGCTGATATAATATCGCAGCAAGAAAAATGTTATCGCACACTCTGCCCCGCTTGTAAATATTCACCGTCAGCGCAGGTTCACGGTACAGATATTGACATGGCTACTGTCACCGTGATTTATTTATTTTTTTCAAAACTGACTAAATTTAAATAACATTAATTTATTTCCACATAAAGTTACATGATCGACAAGTACACCAGTACGATGTGTCAGTATTACAAATATATATATGTATACTTTGCTGCAATTTCAGTTGCAATTGCAGTTAGCCGAGTTCTCGTTACATGTCCTTCAATAAACCATCACTCTCCCTTGATTCATTTCAACCTCCGCGTTGAACGATTATCGAGCGCGACGTTATCTCCTTGCTAAGACCATAGAGATGTAAATATCTTTCGCGGGCGTAGGGCATCGAGTCGACGGATTCGACGAAGAGTGCAAGGCGTGGCTCTTTCTCCGGATGGAACTCGTATTTTCCCCCCAAGGCCGGACGAGGGACGGAAAGGGCGAAGGCGGAAAGTACGAGCTCGGTGGAAGAGAAATATATGAGCGAGGCGAAGAGAAGACGCAAGAGAGAGAGAGAGAGAGAGAGTAGTCGATGAAAGGAGATGGTCGGATAGATTTTATTTCACGCTCACGGGTTCCGCGAGGAGTGGCAATAATTAAGCAGAAAAAAGTGTCGACGCTGCAGCGCAATGCAAAACGTAACAAAGCTCGCGACGCGGAAAGGAAGCCGGAATGACGTTGTAATTACTGAGGGAGGCGCGCGCGAACGAGTGGATGACGAAGGCAAGTGCGTATGAAACTCGAGTCTTGTTCGTCGCGTTAATATTTATCAGAGAGCGAACGTTTGCGCGTCGTGAGTTTATAGGACTCGTGATTTGCAAACGTTGGATGACGGGATCACATTCGCGGACGTCTGTGTGCCGGAGCAAGCTCATAACACATAACACACATTTTCCAACAAATCTCTCTTTCACAGTCCAATTTATTAAAAACTGTATTCTTCGTTAACTCGAAATTTCCCTTTGACGAGCGACGCGGAATGACTGTGAAGGAGCGAGAAACAACTCTACCGTGTTGTAATTGTCAAACGAGAATGGAAAAAAAAATGTAAGCGACGGGAAGACGTCAGGATCTAATTTTCATCGGTCTCTTTAATTAACTTTAACCCGGCATTATCGGCGCTGTTAATATCGTCGTCACTGTTACGCGCCGTTTCCCTATTTCCCGTTATCGACAGTATTCCAATAAAGAGCCGCTCTAATACGTCTTCGTCCCGTTGAAAGTTCCTCGAGGCACTTTGCCCGCAAAACGAGCGCCTAATTTTTCCGAAAAGCCTCGATCCGTTTCGCCCCGAATCGCACGCGTATTCGTGAATGGGTGTATCGAGTGGGCTGGCAGAGAAGAGTCTCTCGGTATCCATCAGCACCATTCAGGATAATATCCGAGTGCGTCTGACAGAGCGGCTTAACGCTGATATATCGAGGCATTTCTCAGCGGGCTTCCTGGCTCTTAGCGAATTTTACCACGACCTTCGTACTAAGCGTTATCGGACGCGAAATAAATTAGCGATCGACCGTCGTCGAGTGCGACTCCCGTTTTTCTCGCCCACCCACTACCTCATCTCTTCTCCCTCCTTTTTTTTCCTATCCCGACGATATCGCCCGCCCTGTCTTCCTGACGCCTGATTCGCGGAAATTAAATTTCTCGCCTGCGCCGCGTCGATCGACGATTATCAAGTCTCACTCTCTTTTTCTCTCTAGAGAAGTATCCGGAGCCGATGTGCTTCTCCTGGAAATATAGTGTTATACACGAAAATCTAAGAGACCTCTATTTATTCATATCAGGCCATCAGTCGGTGCGCAACTACGTATTTCAATGAGAATCAAATGGGATCCGGACACTTCTCTACCTTCTCTCGTTAGTATTATTTTGCGAATTGCTCTCAATAAAGCCGAGGAGAGGTGCTTCAATGTATCCTGCACCGGTGCCTATAACGTTGCCGTTCTTCTTTTATAAACACCTTCGTATTCCGTTTGGGGAAGCGAGCCGCGATAATCGGACGTTCAAACAACGGTAATGCCTTCTCGGTTGTGTGCGTTGGCGCGGGCAAAGCAACGTTTCCGGACTACTGTGAATTTTCAACGAGCCTTCGAGGGGTGAAACGAGTTCGATACCCTGCCCCGACATTCGATTATATTAAATGCCTCGATCACTAGGGGTCACATGTTTAAAAAGCGTACTCGCATATGGAAATTCCGAGTGGCCGATCTGGGAGTCCCGACTGCCATTTGATGTCATTTCAGATTCGCGTCATCGTTCGGCAGCTCGCGCAATTCCGGCGATCGAATGCGCAATGGGCAAGTCGGGATTGCGTTTCATGCGAAGCACATGCTGAAAATGGCAAACACGGGGGTGCGAATGGTGTTTGTAAACGGTCGGGTGCGAAGACTTTGCCCTGTTTAATAACGCAAATTATACATGGGCCATCGAGCGCGTGAGCGAGGTTTAATGAAATTAAATTAATGGAGAGGACTGGTTAATTGGCACGAAATCCGAGCTTGGCTCGACGCTCGGTATGTTTTAATTAATGAGGCCGCTTTTTCCGAAATGCCGGCCGATAGGCGCGGATTGTACGTGACAAAATGCGCGAGAGGGATCGTGTGGGGCGTCGGAAATAAAGACCCTGAAAGAGGTCCGCTCAAGTTTTATTCGGAACGAATATTTGAATGTCACACGTTTTGTCGCCTGCTGAAACGCGTTTTTTTTTGTACTGACGTCGTTGCAGCTCAGATTAACAGCGAATTGTTCAAGTAGAGGATACCTGTGAAAGACCGAAAGGAAAAATGGTCTACAAAGCCGAGGGCGGAATTGGGGTGCGCGTAAAAACAGCGCGAAATTCGGTTTTTACGGAACAATTATCACTCGCGAAATAATGGGAGATCAAGGGGCCGTCGACAATGGCCGCGCTCCGCTCGCCGGAACAATAATGTGACGCTATGAAAATGTAAATACGAGGCCATTCAGCGGTCGAGAACACTGAAAAAGTCCCGCTAATTCCGTCGATACACCGGACGTCAGATTATTCCGTTTCGACTAACTCCAAACCATTAAACCCGTGCATTTCTCTCGCACAGTACAATGAACGGTGTCCTGTGGGACGCGAGTTTAAGTCGCCTGTACGTGAAAACGACAATTTGAGGATGGCTTCGTGCAGAGTAAGGTTGCTGTGATCGGACAACTTAACTTTTATTCTTATAGCTTGTAATGCCAATAACACGTTCTTTTTCACTGCAGGCAAAATAATTCTTCCTGTTTGCCATTCTGGGATGGAAAACGTACAACTCGATGAAATAATAAAAAAGCAGGAAATTTGTTGCCATGATTCGACCTGTTCAATGATAGGCCCAGCCCAATGATCGCAACCTTATCCTACGTAGCGTTCACCCCTCCGCATGCATGTTCATGTGCGGGGGTAAAAGCTCGCGTGTTCTGCGCGTCTGAGCAGACGAACGTTTTACTCCAGTATATTTAATTAAAACTCGATCGATACCCGGATCCGGGGCATCGGCGATACGTCGTGTCGTCTTCCCTTGCGATTCAGCGTCCGTGTCGCGCGTATTATATCGAGCAATCGACACACGTCGACTCGTATATACACCCCTGTTCCGCGCTTGACTCTTTAATTTCGAGCGACGAGCGAATTTATGCGCGAGTCAGGGGAATTAAAGTCGCGACGGCGAAGTTTTCGACGTCGCAAAATTAAAATGGCTAGGACAAATTTGCGGAGGAGCTCGTGAGAGCCCTCTCTTTTATTCCTCTAATGATGGATTTGTTCTCGGAGAACGAAGCGAGCCACTTACTTTTCCATCGGCTGTTCACACACGCCGAAAATTATCTCCTCGAAGCCACCTTCTTCTCTTTGTCCCTCTCCGACCGGGCACGCGAAAAAGAATTTATGCATGGCAATGAAATCAGTCCGCCTTGTACGCGGTAAAAAGGCTTTCTTATTGAGAATAAAAGTTGCTGAAAGCAAATTTGTCGGAGTGCACCCAGTAGCTGATTTACAATTCTAACTTTCTTTTACGTCTCGCTACTGTCACTTATCCTTCGCTGCGTGTCATCTTTTGTCTCTGTATTGCTCGCACTTTTACGATCTTTTCGCATGAAATTGATCCTCTGTAATAGTCACTGTAGTCGAGTCATGTAAAAGTCATCCACGTTTTTAGTAACATTAAAAATTGTAAAAAAAGAACGAGACACAATCCGCAAACGGATCTTTACATACGAATAGGGAATGATTCCTGGAATATGGCGTTGCAATTGAAAAAGAGTGTGCAGTTTCCATCCATTTAATCGCAACATTGTATCAACGGTGAATCGTGCCACAGTTATCCGACTCGTCGAACACACGTCAATGAATACGCAAACGTGCCGCCGACGACGACGTCTCGACGGTAGGTCGAGACTGAAATTAGCGCTTTGGGGCTCCAAAAAGGTGTCTCGGTCGAAAACGAAAATCGCAGAGAGGGCAGATGCGCAAGGTGTGTCCCGCTCCTGCCCGCTCCTCGCGCAGCTGAGCCCTCAAAGTTCGTCGCGGCAAAGCTGCCGGCGTGAAAGCTGATTACTTCGCTGACGATATTTCGCTTCCATTTCCCTGCCGTCTTGTTTTCCCATTCGGACTTACGTAATGACATAATGCGATTTCAAAATTGTTCATTATTCGTGCCTGGCTGGGTCCGCCTCTCGAAAATTACAACGAGCCCGCATTATCCCCCGCACCCCTCCGCCAGTGTCCTACCCCTGGCCGCCCGACGTTCCTTTCGCCGACGGCGAACGACGAGTCGGCGACTGTGCGCGGAACTTTCCCATTTTCGCCGTTTTCTCTTCCTCGCCTCTCGACTCCCGAGCCCCCTGTCTGTCCGTGGCTCACATCGTCTTCTCGTTACGGCCACTTTTTTCTTCTTCACGCCCGCGCCGCCTCGCTGCGCTCTCCTCGAAAAATTGCGTCTCTCGAACCGACGCGACGACGAGTGTTTCTGTTGGCTTTTTAATTCGGACGGTCCGCACTCCGGAGAACGTTATGGTGCGGAATTGAATGAGCAAACGCGTTCTGCCGGGCACGACGATGGGATTACGCGGCTCTTGCGGCGGGACCGTTCGTAATTTATTGTGATTCGTTTTAACGAAATCATTAAACCGAGCGTTACGCGTGGAAAAGTGGGAAAAGTTTTGCGTTACAAAAGTTCCGAAGCCGGTCGGTTATCTGCTAATGAGTCGACATTACGGAAGATTCTCCGTGTTGTTCGGGATGGCGAACGAAGTGGGCGAGGGAGAGAGAGTTTTATTCAGTTTTGTTCCGGAATAAGTATGCTGATGAACTCGCGCAATGCTATGAAAGATGTTGATAGTATCCTCCGTCGCTAGCAAGACATTCTTCAGAATCTTCTCATGAAATTGCAATCATAGTCCGTGGCTCCGAAATTTCGTAAATGTTCGACACACGATGGACGAGCACTGAGAGACTCGTGATTATGAAATATAAATGACTCTTCCATAAATAAGCGCATCACGAAGACACTCTTCTCTCACAGTACATCTTCCATCCTGAAACAATAATGAACCACATCCAACGCGGTATCGTGTATCACTTTAATGCAATTATCGTTTCCCGAAGCCTTTCAGAGCGGCGTCTCTGCTTCCTGCCTCTGTCCTGAATTAACGTTCGGCTGGTGTGCCGGTGAGCAAAGAAACGTCGAATAGCGAACTCGCCTATGCACGGACAATGGCGTCACATCCGTCCGTCGATTCTAATTCGCGGGTTCGAAGGTCACCGACGGAATGAAATTAAGGAAGCTCAATACTGAATTAGGACGGAGTTCGAGGATTTATCAAGGATTAACTCCTGCACGCTGCAGCTGCGAGTCCCCGGGCGCCTCTCTCTCCCTTTCCCAAGTCGACCTCACCATCACCATTCTCAGCTCTAAGACTTCGCGTAGAGACGGAACTTTATGTGGGTTAAGTAGAATCATGGTCCGTGCCACGCTCAAAGGATTTAAAGGTCAGGTGTACCTGGGTATTACGGGATTTTAAAAGAGCCTTCGCTCTTTCTCTCTTCCTCCTCCCACCTTCCTCCACCCCTCTATCTCTTTCTCCTTCCTCTCTCGCGAGCTCGCGCAAAAATACGCTTCGCATCAATTAAAGTGCCTATTGTGGTTCGGGGCTAATTACGAACAGTAATTAAAGGCGGCCCATAAAGACCGGCCGACGGTTTCGGTACGATTTCCCGCCCGCTCGCCATTACTTCCGCGTGTATTTGAGTGGGAGAGAGTACGAGAAGCACTAACGCACCCTCGTAAATACCTATTCCCGCATAAATTCCGCGGCATTTCGCTGAAAGTGTTTTCAATGTTCCCGTTGGAATGTTTGAGTAGAAAAAAGAATATGGTATCGGGTGATAGCTGGAAATATCTTGCCGCTTTATTGGAGTATATGGAGGTGGAGTGTTGTTCGATGGCGTTACGTGAAATATGTTCGTCCGGGCGTATGTAGGGCGGATGCTGTAATTTAATCATTATCGGGTACGGTTAATTGAATGGGTCAAATGCTATCGACGCGTGTCAATGCCTTGCAAACGTTGCGTTTCTGTAATGACGGCATATGGTAAACTTTCCATCAAAGTGGAGTAATTTCGCGGCACGACGTTCTAATAATATGTTTTGTATGACGGAAAATAGCTGGTGCGCAAACAGTTCGAAACGGCCGCGGACCACATTTTCCTTGTTCTCTTTACCGGATAATCGATCTCTCTCTTTATCGGATTTTTGATCAAAGCAACGTAATGTACCCATTCGAAATTAAAAAAGTGCATTTTGCGTCGTGCAAAAGAACCCTCCGAATTATTTCTTACGTATCTCGATACAAACATGAATTAATCGGTGATTAAGAAATTGTAAAGTTCATCCGGTATAATACCTGCGCGCCGATAGAACAAGGATCGCGCATTACACAGTACGTATACGGGCGGCGTCCGTGTGCCGAAGCCAGGCGGAATTAATATGAGAAAGAAGGAGACACAACGACGCGCCCAGTATAATTCATTACCCATCCCAGGAGTGGGCGGCAAGACGGTCGGGAAATATCTTCAATGGCGGTACATCGGGCGGAAGTTATTGGTAATACAGAAAAGATTAACAGCCTGCCAGCGCGATCTCTCGCGCCGTTAAATTATCGCCCCGCCGCCGCCGCGGCAAAATTAATACCCATCCGCGGAAAAGTATTTTCCTTCGGATACCTCCCCATCCCAATTCTCCTCTCACCCTTTGTCGCCGCGTTTCTTATTTGTCAGTTCCTCCTTTTTTCCCTTTTTTATGATGCCGATAACACGGGCAGATGCCGTCGCAGTTTCTTTCTCTCTCTCTCCCCCTCTCTCCCTCCCTCTTCTGCCCGGCGTCGACGATCACTTTTCCAGAAATGTCGTCCATTAAGGCGGTCGCGGAGGCCGTTCTTTTGACGGAGATTATTTCCGCGTCCGCGTCCGGACTCCATTAACGGAGATTATATCCGCGCTCGTTCGCGTCTAAACGTCTAAACGCCATTAACACGGATTATTTCTTCGGGCTGACGTGAACCGCGAGAGGAGGGAGTTGATGCGGATGCGAATCATTAGTTGTCGCGACCAGGTTATTCGATCGGAGCGAAATTGAACGAGAATGAGGAATGAGTGGCGGGCGAAGAATTAGGATCGGCCGCGCTTGTCGAGGAGGAGAGGACGTCGTTTGACGCATTATCGGCATTATCACTGTATCAATATTATACCGCGAGTGAAAGATGGCCGACGCTCGGCCTGTTCGTCGCGCTGCGACGGATTTTACGATCGCCGATACGTCAGGTCCTTAATGCTGCTGATATTACCGGCATAAATCTGCCCATTCGGAGCAATGGCCGAGGACTCGATTACACAATGCCGTCGAACGACCCGCAGACGGTTCTCCGGCTACCCTACTCGGTGAATTACTTAACCGGACGGTTACTGGGCTGACGGTGCGTCGGGAGCGTTATTTCAGGGGCTTAGGGATGAGGGTGCGGAAAACTTTTCCGCACGCGCAGCGCCCCCCGATTGATCGACGCAGAGGCTGCCCTACAAATTGAAGATTTGAATTTGACATAGTGGGTATTAGCGAGTTTCAGGGAAAGTCCTCCGGCTGATCGGGTTTCATCAAGCTGCTGTTTTTCCCTAACACCATTTTATATTCGACAATATTATAATTTCAGAACAGAATTTTGCGAATTTCGCGCGATATTATATATGCTTCCTTCGCGATGTACGTGTATTATTTGGTGGTCCATTTCTGCTGGTCAAAGTACCATCACGGTCAACCATTTTCCGACTTTGTGCGAAATCGTGTATGCTTCTTTTGAAGTGATACATACGAGTGCTCACGTTCTGTTATTCGTCCATATAAAAGCTTCTGTTACGTGGTTACCATACTCTCGAATGTTAAAAATGCAGACGCATTGTCTCCATCAATTTTTTAAATGACTGCCTTGCCATTGTCCGGTTTAAAAAACTACACTGTATTCGTAACAGGGTTTCACAAGTCAACGCATGAATCGTTCATGCAATTTCTACTATGCATGAAAGTATAAATGTTCTGAATATTTAAGCCCTTGGATTCTATCTTGCGCTTGCCGGACGGACTTTTATCGACATTTAATTTTATTCGGATATAAATTTAGGTCATACTATGTAGCATATACCATACTCCACAATCCGCAGTATTAAAATAACCAGGCTCCAGAAATTTGATTGAACAAAATAACTGGCGTCAAATTCTGTTCATATATTTATACCACTTCGGGATCGTATGTGTAAGTTTGAACCTGCGGAAAGGCAAGCTAAACGTTTTACCGCGAAGCTCCGAAATATTACGTTCTCGTAGTGCTGGCACGATTATTTGGACCATGCCGTCGTTAGACGGGCGCGAATTTTCCTTACGAGCCCGAATACGTACGAGCTTCCACTTGGCTTAGAATTATCACGCCGGAACGGCTGCGAGAGTCTTCGACCTGAGCCGAATCGCCCGAGACGGAGCTCTTTCGCGCAATTTCAGCGTAAATTCTCTTTGCGCGTACGTCCGAACGTAGCAGAAATACAAATGCGCGGGCAAAAGAAACCTAAACTCGCAGATTTCGAAACACAGAGACTACGCACAGATATCATATAAAAATGCAGATATAATAAAAATTAATCAGTAGTGTGCAATGTAAAAATAATTTAATACAATATAAAATGTGCGGAAGAAATTGATCATGGAATGGAATAAATGGTTCAGCACGCAAAGAGGGAGACGGACAAAGATAGAGAGAAATAGACAGTACCAGCGTACTGGCGTGCCCGAATCGACGAGGATGCGGAAAATCTAACGAACCATTGAACTAATCAAACGCGAACTCGTTCAAATATTTGCGAAATGGTATCAATGACGTGGTCGAGTGCGTTCAGAACGGGCGAGGGCAGAAAATGCAGGCGCCGTCGATGCTCAGCAGCATTCTGACATAGGGCCAGCTGAAACTGACTCTGGCAGATGGCGAACAATCGCGAAAATTTCACTCGACGACCGAGAGAAGTCTTCCATCGCAGGCCAGAAGGATTCTCTACGTCCTTCGAACAATTCCTCACCCCTCCCACTTTCGTCGAACCTCTTTCTTCGACCCTTCTTTGCCCATCTTCCTACAAGACACTCCCGCGGAGCCCGTTTCGGGTGTCCTTTGGAAAAGGGCATTGAAGAACAGCGATAATGGTCACCATACGTTCGACAAAGGCGACCGATCGGATGGTCTGAAGCTCGAACAGACGATAAGAGAGATTTGTCTAACTGTCGTTACGTGCTAGCCGTGGCTTGGCACGTCAAAGCCCGGAGAACGTGCAGACGAGGTACGCACGCCTGACATTTCATTATCGAATCCGTATATCATCCGGCCGTACATTGCAAAACATACTTGAAACAGTTCTACGTTAAGCAACGTCCGAGTTATATCCTAGTAGCGCAGCAGACAGCAAGTAGACCCCCTTTCTCATTAAACCCGAACAACCCCGCGCCGAATTCGCCGCACTGTATTCGACGAATCCAGCAGTCGTTCGCGTTTTAGCACCGCATCCGGCTGAAACATCGACGACGTCTGATAGACGTGCGCGATATTAACGACGCAGCGACGCCGTTCTATTCGGCTCATAAATCTTTATCGTATGTTAAATGCACCGTAAGCTCGTCCGCGGTTCACCGACAGCAAAAAGTGCGTGACACACGGAAGAGTGCGAGAGTGCGCAGTGCGGACCGTTTAAGTGGAAAACTTGATGGGCCTTCGCGCTTCTAAGTCTCGTTAACGCGGCCCGTTAACTTGTACACGTTAATTAACCGAGATGCGTCCTAACTCACAATTAGCTTAATAGAGTCCCGCCCCCGCAAACGGGTGAGTGCAAGAAGCAGGAGTCGGTCGGCGGTGGGGTACTCAGGGTGCGAGTTGAAAATTTATTTAACGCTCCCGGAAAACGGCGCGATATGAAAGGTTCATGAACCTACCGCGCGGAACTAGTCTCTTCATTGAGTTGTTAAGTGGCGCTAGGCGTATTCCAGTCTGGGCAAATAAATAATTTATAGGCTACCGTCTCTGCCGCCTCGACTTTTTTTTTTCCGTCGATCCTCTTCTGGCCGTTCGCAAGGTACCTGGCCGAGTCTTATCGGTCGGCCGAGTTACTGTTCGCGGAGATAATTGCGCGCGATACCGGGCGCGGGTGGGCTCTGTTGCGTGGGGTGGGAAAAAAATGGACGAAAAAGACGGAGCGCGCCTGAGAGGACCGAAGGAGCTGAGAGAAGGAGGAACGGGAAAAAAACGGAGCCAGGAACAGGAGGAGAGACTGATTAAAGCGGCGCCTTCGAAATAAAAGGGACGAAATTACTTAGGAAAGTTGTAAAGGCGAATCTTGGCCGCCAGCCGTAATGACCAAATGCGGTCGTAATTCCAACTTTGATCATTTTTTCCGCCTCGTCTTCTTCTTCTTCTTCTCCTTCTTCTTTCCTTACTCTCCATTCTCGAGCTTCGCAGGAAGAGCGCAACACGGATGCGCGCGCGGGTCTGCGCATGAGCGCACCGGGCGCATCTTAAACTTTTTAACGGCCTCGCGCGCTTTCATTTTGAGCCTCGACGCGATGCCCGGGCGAGCTTTATTGGGGCGGAAAGTTCAATGAAAGTCGCCCCCGCTACGAAGCAAACGAAATTTCATAAACCCATCCGCTCCGCCGAGCCCAGACTTCGGCCTCGGTGTATTTCGTTTAGCCGCACTTTTTGACATGTCCCGTGACCGATGGCGAACGATATTCGCTCGTCGACTGGATCAGAGGTTCGCGGGTGCTACTTTTTCAGTCTTCTCATCGACAGTTTTTTTTTCTACGCTCGTAGCCGCTTGTGTTAGGATAACGTTCACGTTCGTTGAGGGCTGAGTCAGAGATTTACATGGCGCTGATATTTGCTGATGGCGTTATTTTTAATGCTTGCGTCGAAAGTTCACTCTACACACGTTCCTTCGCTTACACACACTTAAGTTGAAATTCCGTCCGAGTATATTTAAGCTTGGATCACAGTTTTCTCGATTTTTCACATCTCACGATCTCTTATTATTCTAAACACTTCCGAATCTTATTCGACGCTTCTATATAGATAGCGACGTTAGTATACGTGGAAGACCGTTCGAACGCTCGCATCGTCGTTAGGCAAACTTGGATACCGTTTACGCGCGCACCCTCTGACACGTCCGGCGAGCGGCAGTTTGACGAAAGTTTAAAATCGGCCGAGCGGATAGATCCCCCGCTTAATGGCGCATCTTTTACGCAGCTCAAGCGGGTCGGGTCATACTTGCTAAATTCACGACTTTGATCCTGCCGCTAAATCCTCCCCTCTCTTTCTCGCTCCCTTTTCCGGCCACAGCTCGCGGCTTAGACGCTCGGCTGTGGCCACCTCTCTGTCGCTCCAACGCCATCCACCCACTTCATCCTTCCGCCCGCCGCCTCTTCCGCTCTTCCAACGCGAAACTCGCGGAACTCAATTTCCAGCCGCAATATGCGGGAAACGTACAGCCAAGTTTTTCGCCGATGCGTCGAACAAATTTCGCGAATCCATCGACCGTCCGCAAAACGGCACGGCGTGGCGCGTTCGTGGATAAATTTCGAAATCATCGCCCGGAGAGATCGGCAAATTTTTCACTCGCCCGCGCCGGCGAAAGTTAAGCCCGTCGGGGGCGAGTGGCAATTTGTAACGGGGGGTTACGTCACAATTGGAGAGAGAGCGTGGCTTAGGTGCAATGGAAGAATGTGACGTGACGATGCGGATCGTCTTAAAATGGACCGTTTTGCTTTTGCGTCGTAGGAACGACGGATCATCTAAGATCTGTTCTCATATTCAATGAAATATCCAGGAACACCCGCATAACCTTGCCGAGCATAATTAACGCCATCCAACCCGAACATCTTCCCTCGACCCCTTCCTAAGATGCACTCCGTCTCTCGCGAAGCACACTTTCCGGGCACTGCTCAAAAAGTTCTTTGAATATACCGCAAAAAGGAACTCACCTCAGATCGCCCTTCTGCAGAGAAATTTCCTCGAAGACCAGACGGATTCTCTCCTTGAGCCTGAAACAAGAATTAATCATTTCCGTTCTTAATAACCGCGGAGATTCATCGCGCGCAAAACGCCTGCTGGGGTATAATGAGACCCAGGAGCAAAGGACGATACGGGCCGGTCGTAATGATTCACCCTGCTGCCCCGTCTTTTTTCGAGATGTAAAAATATTGCACGCGTTCCATGTTCGCTCGCCAAATTTTTCTCCGCGTCCCCCGCCGTCTCTCTATCTCTCCGCATTCCGTTCCATCTTTTCCCGGCCTATCCCATCCAGCGCGTTCCGTCGCGCTCTAATGAAAGAAGACGGATGAAGGCCGTAATTAATTTCGTTATAAGTGGACCTCTACCCCCGTGAATTTGTTAAAACTACGCGGCGGATGCTTTGAAACGAGTTTGCGGCGTCGCGAAATTTCCGCCGCAAGTTCCCCGGAACACATTAAAGGGCGAATGACAAAAAGCGACGTAACGTCATAAAGAGACATGGAAGGGTTTAATTTCGTTGTTGCCGGAACGCGAGTTTATCTCTTTCTTTGCCACCCTCGTCGACGTAAGTACGCGTCCGTCTAACTTCATTCATACACGTCCACACGGTTTAGCGTTCATCTATTCGAGACGAGCGAAAAAATGAAAGAATTGGAGCTGTCGGTTTTAAAAGACGGAGCTTGAAGTATGACTACTGTCGATACGTATTGTTACACATTTTATAACGCGTACGCTTCACATTACCAGCACGGCATTTGCAGCGTACGGACCTCACAATGCACTGCTTGGAGGCAACATACATATTTCGTAATATGCGTCACGTAAAAACCGCGCGTTGCCGTCTTTTACATCAGCGCGCAGAAAGTTTCAATATGGATTTTCCGCAATTCGAAACGACATGAAAGTTTCAGCGCTTCAACAGTACTCGTACACGGGGTTGCGAAACTTATAATGGGAAGAGTGTCGAAGTGACAGAAATTTTTAATTTCGCTCGCCTCTACTTTTATTTCCCTCGCTTTTAATTGAACTTTATCCCATCGTCCATTCCAGTTTCGTTAGCATCCCTTGTCGGAGGAGTGCAATACTTGGGAACCGGACTATGACATATCTTATGTCATGTCACGTGGAGCTTGTACGTCTCTGTGTATGTGTGCGCTAAACTATTCGAAATTCTCGTCCGTATCTTCCGACATCGCACAGCCTGAGGCACGGAACCGTAACGCCGATACTCCTGTTAGGCATACCGAACTGCGAGCGCTACTTTGATACAATTACCGCAATTAAGTAAATGCGACAATGCCGGCGGAAGTCCTCGCGCTAGATGGCACCGCAATTAAATCCACGGCCTGGCCGGTCGAATGACGTTCGCATGCGCCGTATTAGCTATAATGTCGCCTGATTGCTCGACGTGAGCCGGTCTAGTCGCGATTAAACGACGGTAAAACCATTTCATGTACCGAAAACGAATACCTATCAATGTTATTCTTTTCGATCGTGGAAGTTTGTACCGAAAGAAGATCAATTTTCTCTTAATATATATATGCGGTGAATCGCATTGAGTGGAAAGTGTTAAGATTTACGTGTGTCAAAAGATTCGCGATCAGTCAATATCGTATTGGCGCATTCTCTCATAACGGTTCCAAGCTTCGAGTTACCAGCGAATGGGAATCGTCGATTCGGAACTTTCGCGATTCTCGTTTGCGCGCTTGTCGTTCGGCAAAGAAATATCGCGGCGGGACCGTTTGCGCGTGTAATATATGGTCACTTTTACGGAGGTAATGCGAGAAAAATTACCATCGATTCTGCATTCCCGTCTCAACTTCGGTGGAAATAATTTTCGCATCTGTCCCGGCGGTCGATGTCACCTCACTTTTAACGTGTCGACTTGAGGTAGATTTAAAAAATTTTACGTTTTGCGCCGTTAGGAGCATCTGTTCTTGGCCATTTATCAAATCGGCCAAAATTAAGAATAAGAAGTTTTTATATTACAATACGATTATTACGATCAATAGCAGCACACAGCATGACAACAAAAAATAGCAATCTGTCCGCTGCAACCAGTTTTATTTCGATCAGTAGTAGCGCTTCAATTTAATCCCACCGTCTGACTCTTCCTCCACACGATTCGCAGCGTAGAAGTTGAACGGCTACAACCTCCCAGAATTTTCCGCATCTTAAACCCGCCGTAATTACAGACAATTCTTCGCAACTTTCGCGTTCCACTGCGAATTGTCGTAATTCTCACATCACCGACTTTCGCCACTTAATCCTCGCATTCGGCGCGGCGATGGAATGTTTCCAGCGCGGCACTCGAAAGCATCGAAACGCGTTGAAAAGCATCGCGAAGCTGCCTCCAGAGACTGGACCGTCCGAAACTGTTGAAAAGCGTGCAGAGTCGAGACAGTGTTGCGCAAAAAAGACGCCTGGACCAGTCCGACTCTCCCATCATCGATCCTCGACCAGTCACCGCGTCGTTACTCTCATCCTTACTTCCGAGGCGTCCCGGCGCCGGGCGTCGGTCGCTTAAGCGTTCGCAAGTAGCCTTAACGCTGTTTCGAAGATCCGGCCAACGAACGGCGACGCTTCCTTCCTCTCGGACAGCGCCAAGAAGAAGAACTTGCTCGCTTTTTCCCTATCCGGCCCTTTATACGAGCGTGCTCGCGAGAGTACTCGCGGGGCCGCGAGCGGAGCGTAAACTTTCGGCGCCGGTAACAAGGAGCCCGGATGAGGAACGGGGGAAAGTTCGTGCGGCCGGAGTTGCGAAGCCGGAAAATTTCTGGTGACGAGCGCTCGCCGACGCTGGACTGAAAATTACGCCGGTTTTATGCGACGGACGCGAAGGTTGCGCGACATCGGATTAAAACCGGTTCCTCCTCTCTTTTTTGCATTTTTACTCTCCGTCAGGCGGCCTACGTGCATGTCGATGTATGCCCGGTATTTTTGGCTCGAGAATATATTTTAAGTGTCTCGACTTTATCCGCTTTAGAATTTGGACTGTGTACGGTTCATGTGCTGCAAAGACTGCATGTTTGAACGTCTATTTCATAAAGGTACTAATAATTGCAAGATTAACGGGAATGGACGGTACGACGACGCGTGGATCGGCTGTTAATTAATTGGTAGTCCTGGTTTAGGGATCGCCGTGGAATCCATTAAATGTGCGAGAACCGGCTGGCGATATACACTCCCCACTCCCGTTTACCTGTCCATCCATACGTGTTCGAATACATAGATACGCACACCTGATACGTACTTCGCGATTATATACGCACATACCTATACCTGATCCGTACTTCACGTTCACATCCATACATACGCATACCTAATACCTACTTATCCGTTCATTCACCTGCATATATATACCTCATATATACTTCATGTCTTCATACACGCTCATGACACACACGAACATTTTCGTATACGTACACGCATACATCTGATACCTACTTACACGTACACATACGATAGCGCGCACACTCAAGCTATACCTAAAGGGTCCGAAATGGATTCGGGATGCATTATATATGGATTAGGTAGGATCAGCAGTGGGCCTGGAGAATAGGTCAGGCTAGTTACCTTGCCCGGAAGAGGTAGGAGCACCGGATGTTCTTCGGGTAAGAGGACGGGTAGCGTGGCGAGTAGAATCGTCCGTACTGCGGCGTTAACTGCGAACTGACAAACTCGTGGTCGCACATCGTCCCCGGAATCAGCAGACCGTCCGCCTCGAACAAGCCTGGAACAAAAAGGGCGACGAGCGTGAGCACTTCTGCTATCGGAGGCAAAAGTCGAGAGTCTCGTCTTCTCAAGACTTTTATTGAAAGGGCTTCGAGTGTTCTCATCAATCGCACTCAATCCCTCTCGATAACTTATTTGACCGTCGACCGCATGCCGGGCACGTATCTAGCAGCGCCCGCGTGTTGCTTCACATTTGCGTGGGTTGCCGACTTGCGCCGCTTTTCCGCCGAATCAATCGAACCTCGCCACGTTTTCGCGGCAAGCCATCAAACTATGTGGGCAATCCATGGAACCACAACGAAATAATCATTTACAATAATTGCATCATCTATCGCTCAATCGTCTTCAAAAATCATAAATGACCTCTCTCTGAATTATATTATCCAATAAATTACTATCATTATACTCCTAAGATTGAATACACTTCGAGTAATTTACTTGAATGTAATAATTCATTCTAATAGTTCTTAGTGATCTTCCGTTCGTCTCCGTAACACGAGAAATATTTACATGACTTTATCGCATCCCGTATCCCAAAGAGCTCTCTGTCCAAGACAGAATTCCGGGGTAATATCTGTTGACTAATTACGATACAGCTAAATGGACTTGGGCAACGAAATGCCGATAATATCGCCGCTTCCGGTCGCTGTTCGCCGAGCGTAAAATTCAGCGGCGCGCGGCAGTATTATCGGGGATATTTGGCCAGGTCAACGAGCGCGGATGATCATTGAAATATCTCGAAGCGCGGTGCTGTTCGCGGTTTTTCGCCCGGATATCGCATCCTTGACGGTGCAGCGTCGTTCGAAACGGAACGAGGCATGACCTCGTGAACTCTACTGGCGGAAACATACGCGCTGAACGAGCGTTACGTATTGATTAACTAGCCGCGTATCTAGCATTCCTTTTAAAGCCGACGTCGCGCTAGGACGAATCCGACTGTTCCGTCAAGAAAGTCTGTACGATAAAGTAAACGAGGCATCACGCGGTCCTGTCCCTGGTAACGACATTTCTTTTTCATTCGGTAACCTGAATAAAGAATCAAAGAAGCAACTTTCCAAGTCCTTAATTACAGAATAGGTGCGCAGGACGGTGAGTTTTATTTTCTTGGTTCCGTAAAAACGTTGTCATGCCTCCAATTGCAGCAGACTAGCCTTTAATCGTGCATCGGAGCGAGATCTTACGAACCACCGATTCGGCTGCAAACGAGTCGAGTCGCGTGTTTGATCGTAAGAAAACGTCGCGAAACTTCCTCGCCCTCGTGTAATTCTCCGTTTGAACGCGCGCCCGGAATCAAATGCCGATAAATAATCGACTCGCTGCGCGCTGGGCCGGACTCGTTACGAACCGGCGAATTATCAAATTTCTCTCGAGAGGAATCCATTGTGCGGAAACGGTTCTCGCGAATTAAGAATTGAACGCCACTCTGAATTCCAACTTCCTCGCCGTCCCTCTCGCTTCCTCCCACGCTGGTTCGCGTTCCCATCTCGATAGGAGCGTCGAAGCTCGACGGGAAGAAAAGGAAACGCGGAATTCGTAAAAAGGAGAGAAGTAGGAACGAAAGTGAGAGGAGGGGGTGGTGAGGAAAGTCGTCAAGTTGCGCGCTCGCCGATTTTAACGGGAGTGCGCGAGAAATTGGCCGGATTCGAAGGTATGAGTACACGGGTGGACTTTGAGGCGAGCTTTTGAAATTCTATGATCTGCGGGGTGGCGCGCGGGGGTGCGGGCAATTACATCGCGGGGTCATGCAGTTTAGAATGCCTGGGATCCTTCTTTTATGCCTGAAACAAAGGCGGAAGGAAAAAGCGGTCGTTTCCGAGGGACTGAACAGAGAAAACGAGAGAAAGAGAGAGAGGGACAGAGGGTGAGCGAGGAGGAAAGAAAGTCTCTTCGACGGAGCCAGACAAACAGGGAGGTATGGAGAGAACGACGATGAGGAGGAAAGAGGAAGGAGGAAGAGTGGCCTCTAATCCGAGGCTAACGGAAAATGTCGAAATCCGTGTATCCAGCCACCTAGTAGCTCGCCGTTAATACGCCCACGGCAAAACACACCTACTCTCCCACACGTTCTCACGCCCACGTACGTTTTATACGCAACGTAGAGTTCACAAACGGCATAAGGCAAAGGCGGTTTTTACTAACGCGTTTAATGCCGTCAAAAATATTTCCGGATAACTGATTCCTATCAAGGTATTTTCGTCTATACAATATTGCATCCTAATTAAACTAAATCTGTCGCATGTCAAAACTGTACTCAGCACAGTACTTTCGTTACAAACTTTCCAGCGTTCAGTTATCTACATTAAACATTTGCTTAATACAAATCCCAGTTGTAGCGTGCAATAAATAAAATAAAAATACATTGAATACGCTCTAATTAAAAAATATTGAGAATGCGTACAGTTACGATGTACACCTCGTATACGTTTGCGCACCTTCCAGCCCCGGCCCCTATACAGCAAAACGACCTAATAATTTGTCGTGTGAGAAACGAGGAAGATGCCTCTGCTTGTCCGTGATCGTCGCGGATCTCCACCCAATGGCCCAGAGCTACTTATCTTGACAAATGGCGTTTCCCTGCGGCCGCGACACCTGACTGACGTAATCAGGCTGCGACATAATGACCCGTCAACACCTGGACGCGCCGTCGGCTTGCAACAGACTCGTCACCCCTCGAGGATCGCTCCGGTTGCGTTCTAAAAGGGGAGGCCGGTAACGGAGTCAAGGGTTGCGCAATTCCAGAAGACCCACAGTCAGGCGGCTGACATTTTAAACTTCCAATTCGAGAACGCTTCACTTAACGATACGAATCTCTTTTCCTGCACTTCTCAAGTCGCTCGGCGTTCTTGGCACCGCGCGTTCGAATCGATTTCAATAGATAGAGTGAGACGTTTTATTAATGATACAGGCATTGAATTTTTATAATACAACGTTTTATATACTGATAGAATACCCCTGTCTGAAGCTTTCAAAATTTCTTCACATTTCCCTGCCCTCGTAATAGAGTTCGGTATACTGCATAGTATACTTTATAGACGATATTTGTGATATACAGCTTCTGATAAGGCGCACTAAATTAATCCTTTCCCCGCTGAAAGACCGTCCGCAAACATTGTCCCGTTCTCCTGGAAACGCGGTTGCCGGCCGCGTCCATTCCTTTGTATAAATCCACTGTAATATTCCCGAAAGAAGAGCAACTATATTTCACCCCCTTATCGCGCCGTCGTCAACTCCATCGAGAATGGATCGTCTAGCGCGAAGAATAACCCGGCATCTCCCATGACTCGGAGCGTCTCCACTCGGCGAGATAGGGAAAGATAGTGGAAGCGGAGACTCGCTGAAGGCGGCAAACAAGCAAGTCGACACGCGCCGCGGCACATCCAGATTGCTCTTTTACATCGTAAATTGGCGCCTCGGATTAACTTCGTTCAGACCCTAAATACGCTTTTCCTCGCGTACCTGTGTCCTGCGCGCGCGTGTTCGTTCCGTTTGGCCGTGTGCGCGCGCGTCGGTGTGGCTCGTGTGCACTGCCAGTCGAAGGGTAGGGCCGATACACATCTCCTGGCGCGGAAGCGTACGGCGAGGCTTTCACACGAAGCCTGCTACGTGTACGGGGCGCTTGATGCCGACGGAACATCCGGTGTCACGTTGCAGATTGCGAGAAAAGTGTGTCCCTACATGTCGAGCCAAGTTTCGCCCACGAATCGTGCAATCGTGTTACGAGGCTGTCGATGTGTGGGTACGGGTTGCTTCATTCATGGATCTTGCGATGTCGGGGGATAATTGAAAATGTGACGAAGAATGGTGAATTCTTTGATATGTCTTGTGACGAGAGAGTACGTTGTGTGAGCGGGAAAGTTAAGCATTTTTTCAGGCGTATGTGAATTTTGAAACTTGACTCAGGAATAATGTATTGGTAGCGGTGCAATATCGTGTTACATGGACACGGAACCAATTACATTCGAAGTATGGCACTCGAGCCTAATGTACGGCACCACTTTCTTTCCCGTGTCTATGATATGTAGACTCTGTACGCAGTAGGCTGTATGATCTGTAGACTTTGTATCACTTAAACTTTATCCTCCGCCACATACAGCCTCCGAGATGTGTAGACTTTATAATATACAAACTCCATGATTTGTAGACTCTACATTATACGGACTCTATAATCCGTGAACTTTATAAGACGCGAACTTTGCGAAACAGCAAGAAGAGAGACTCCGCATAGACGCTGTAATATATATATTAAACTCCGGTGCATATCTACGCGGAGCTGGAAAACTAAAGATTTGCAGATATTCATATTCATTCGAACCGGCGGCGTCGGCGGGGGCGCTCTTTTCGGTCTTTACCACTTGCCGCGAAAGCACTGATATTTACCACTGAACATGGGTTTACACGCATACCATGACCAATCGACCGACTGTTTATTCTACATCTTTCGATCCTCTAGTCTTACACAGAGATACATACGACTATACATTTTACATGTATAAGTCGGTACATAACCGTGCCACACGCTCACACATATGCTCCTATCTTCGTGCACGTTGGTAGCACGTCGCATTGGATAGGATCGAAATATTTCGAATATACCCGCGGATAGAGGGGGTCTAGCATCTACACATAGTAGTCGGACAAGTTGAATATTCTCGCATCGTACGCGAAAGGAATAAAGAGGCTACGATTGTCGCATGAACGAACGGGCACGGGGACGGTCTGCGTTGTGTACCGAAGCCTGCATTGTGACCGGATCCGTAGACTATCGCAAGATTTTTGCCTTGAAAGAAATTTCACTTCGCATCGAGCTCCCGCTTCTCCCGCCACGTCCAATGCCTTTCCCTATCGTGCCATCCCCTCTTTTTCACTCCGCGATCTCGCTCACTCTCGGCTCTGCTTCGACGAGAAATCGCCGGGCCCCCTCTGGGATTCTGAAGAATCTCCGACTCCGACCAGTAGGACACAAGCATCGCCATGGACACGATGAGAATATTGGAAACAGCGGACGATGGGGCGAATAGTTTGTCGTTTTTGATATCGAACGGAATTTTATTGTACCGAAGCGAGATTGAAGGGAAGCTCGTCCTGGTATCTGTTTCCTTATCTGTCTCGTCGAACGCGTCACTATCGGACGACGGATTAGCGGATGGATTTCATGGGGAAATATTATGCTTGCGCAGTCGACGTTGAAGGCGATCTTTGGGGAGTGAATATTCAGCGGCGCGGTCGACGTGCGACGATATCGAACGGACAGAAAGTGTTAAACGCGGGAGTTGGAGGAACGATTTCTTATCTCGAGCGACGCTTTTCCCCGAACATTACCGCGACGACGTTTCCGCGGGAGAAGATTCGTCCTCGGCTATTGAAATATTCTACCTCCGTCGATGGAGCCATTGTTGCGACAGAGAGTCGACAGGGAGGGCGGGGAAGCGAATCGTTTGAAAAGGAGGAAAGGTCTTTGGCGAGGAGGAAAATTCATACCGAAGCAAATAACACCTGTGGCACCGAATGCAAGCCGGCGACTACATCGGTCTACGTCGAAGAGGGTGTACTGTTGCCTCGCAACTAGCGCAAAATGCTTTACCGAGGGCGCTGATTTACTCGGGACGTCAGATTACGCGGAACACGGTATCAAAAGTTATGGGGAATTCGCCGTGAGCGTAAATATGCGTAACATGCTGTCGGCTGCAAATCAACGTCAGCTATGGAATAAAAATTGCTTCACTCGTTTCGACGTCGTTTGTTATCAAATGTGCAAATAATGATACAGTTTATGCGTCATGACCAACATTTAGGATGTGATGCTTGATATATAACGTTTCACTTACGAAATTCAGTACCCAAAGTGTCGATAAATATATATACTCGCTGGAATACGTTAAGGAAAATTTCGTACGAACTGTCGCAGTGGGGCCATCCATTTATATGGAAAGTGCGATACCCTAAACCGGCATCCTCTTTCAATGCACCGAGAGTCGCGCGACACGCGCCCTTAAAAATTCCCAATCCTACAATTTCAACCCCCAGAGCGAGCGCGCGCGCGCGCTTTCTAGCGCCTGAACTTCGATCGTCGAACGCTTCTCGTCCGCCTCGAACTTCGTAGAAATTTCTCGCGATTTCCGTGCGCCATACAGCGTCGCCCTACAAATTGGCGTCGATTTCACTCGCCTCTGCGGAGAGACGCGTCATATGGGGAAAAAAATGAATCCGCCCTTTACGATCTTCGGGCCATCCAGCGTTTGCAACGAGCCGGCCCTCGGTTTATTGCGACCGCAACCCCGAAGGGACAGAAGCGAAAACTCCATCCACTGACAATTCCTTCTATCCGGGGTCCTCTTTAAGCCCCCCACGTGTCACATAACCCACTTTCTCGTGTATGAAAAAGGATGCATAAAACATCTGTGCACTCCCATTTTTGTTTTGCGAAAGCTAACGCGATGGAGTTTTCAATATGTCGAAGTATTGCTGTATTTACACGGTTCTTTGGATATTTTTGGTATGGCCAAGTATTATGTACTAAATATTGATTTTTAAGTGATGGCATGACGTTTAAACACTGTTTCCTGACCCTGGAGAAAAATTAGCCAGGGTATTAGTTTAAGGTTTAAGATGAAACTAAACGTCTCGAGGTATAACAGCAGAAAATGTCAA
The DNA here is from genome assembly GCA_963942575.1 of Priocnemis perturbator. Classification (NCBI taxonomy): domain Eukaryota; kingdom Metazoa; phylum Arthropoda; class Insecta; order Hymenoptera; family Pompilidae; genus Priocnemis; species Priocnemis perturbator. The sequence goes on along the minus strand of OZ012643.1, from coordinate 20,284,785 downwards.
CTACTTTGGCCCAAAGTATGTTTGGTATACAGGTATATAAGGCTCCACTTCGTGCGACCAGGGAGTTACTTCATTTTTTATTCATACATGACGATGTAAATGCTCGAAAAGTTTAAAGTAAAAGTAGTCTTTTAGATGGGCAGCTTTTCAAATTGTCAAGCGTGACCGCGTTCAAACTTAAAATATCATCTAAAATATCACTTCATAGGATCACGATTTTGTCGAACCTCTCCATGCCAATCGCAAGAGTTTTCCTCACAAATTTATTTCGAAGGAATCTTCTCACATCTACATCTTGTTAAATTCTCACACGTCACCAGCAACCGGACGATGTTCTTATACCGAAGGTAGCCACAGTTCTGTAGGCCTGCCTTACATAACAAGGACTGGTCGATAACTCCTTCTTCGATCAAAAAAGGATTCCATAATAATCTCCACAACCTCCTCCCACCTCGGTTTCGCGCGTTTGCCGCCGATCGACGTGTTTTCAAATAAACCCCGAAAAAATATCTGCCACCGTAGGCGCGTGCCAGTCACCGGCGACGATTAAAATTCCCGTCAAATCGCACCTCGCTTTCTCTCCGCTTTTCTCTCATTCGCTCACCCCTCCTCTCCCTTACACTTCGCCCAAAGCGTCGTATTTGACCCAGATTAAAATCGCGTAGTCACAAATCATATTTTCCTGACGCTTGTGAAACTCCCCTCTCTCTCTCCCCCACGTGTATGTTGCCGTGTAACTCACATGTGTGTATAAATATGAGTGAGGATATATGTGTATGGCCTGGTGTATGCATTAGGGATATATGTAATATATATATATATATTTTATATACGCACATACATATAATTCGGCACCGCAGCGAGCTCGCAGTCCCGACAGATCTCATCTGAATATTTTACAAGCCAGCCAGCGACGCCGGAGGTGTCGAGCATGCCCGGGTGTCGATGCATAAAATTTCGCGTCACATCCTCGGACATTCTCGACGAAACGGGAGGAGAAAGGGAGCAGGAGCGTTGAAATGCGGGATCGGAAGGGAAACGACGATGGCGGCGAGAAAGGAAATCGCGGATGACAGACAGAGACATAAAAAGCGAACGTCGTTCGGAAAAATAGAAAGACAGAGGACGTGTGGGAAGAAGGAGAATGAGTCGGCGGGGGCAAAAACAGGGAGAGATCTTTGACAAACAGAGGGAAGGCGAAAACGAAGCTCGACTAAAAAGACAAGAAACTTGAAAAGAGAAAGAGAGCTTTGCACAAATAGGAAAAAGAAAACGTAGCTTTGCAAAGGGAAAAGTATCGGAAATCGTCGGAGAGGACGAAAAAGACGGGAGACTGAAAATAAAGAGATTACCGTGTAAGAAAGTGGGGACGAAATAAAGAGTACGATCACTGCACGCAAGAAGGTACGCGTCCGTGAGACAGACGAGAGGCAAAGACTGCCGAACGGAGTGATAGGTAGAGAGAGAGAGAGGAGAGAGAGAGAGGAATGGAAAGGGGCACACAAAAGGGTGGAAAACGAAGGAAAAAAGAGCGAACCTTACGTCTCACCGGGGTCGCGCGCGGTTCAGAAGTTAAGAAACTTGTACTTCTCAGTTCAATTCTTCCCCGAACCCTGGCACCGTTTTCCCGTGACTCGGAACTTGGGGTTTCCGTGATCGTCGGCCGCGCGACATTTTTGCATAATCTTCGCATTCGTTTTAACGACGCGCCGCCACGTCCGACGGCCGACGCGACGTTTCACGGCACGTGATACCACCCTCCCCCCTCTTTTCGCGGAAGGCTGACATTACCACGACAAAGCGTTCACTTCTCGACGGCGTCCATTGTTGTTCCGTCCACCCCACGTTGTCGTGACTCCCGGCGCCGACGCCGTCGCCGACGATCGTCCCGCGGTAAAAGATAGACGGACGAAACGGACAGAGGTCTCGTAACAGTCCAGACGCAATGCGAAACGTTGAAAGATTCACGCGTGCTCTCTTCTCGGCGAGCCCACACGACGAAGAGGCGAACCTTACTCGAAGGCTCGGAAAGAAATTGACGGCGTGGTATCAGTGTTCTGTCGTTTTTGCCACGTTCAATGTTACGTACGTTTTTCAGTGCGAATGAAAGATTTAGGGGATAACAGAATCGGCTGGGGAATCGATGGAAGGTGAGGAGAATTTTAATTTCGGGCACGGTGAATAAGCCGTGGTAACTTGCCAGGAAATTCTGTGTCCGTAAATTCTCGAACCGTTTCTTTTCTTCATATCAAAAATAATGTTTCAAGATGTAAATCGCGCGATTCGGAGGATCGCTAAAGTTCCGGCGATTTAAGGACATTTACATTTATGGAGTTCTGGATGTACCGAACAAATCCAATGATCCGCGTATCCGTAATAAATTCCGAGCATCAATATATATAAACTTATACACATATAGGCAGGGAAATGAACACTTTTAGGACAGACGATATTAGTTTCTGTTATTTATGAGTTTCCACGTCTGTATCCGGTAGTCTGTTCGATAGACTTCCAGATACCGTTGTACACGTATACACATTATTCTTTATCCGTTCATACTTATGTATATTCTCTGTTTTTCTCTTGCATTTCTTTTCACATACAATCTTGCTGAATTGCTTCCCTCTCTTTCCTCAAACTTTCGAAATCGTCGACACCCCATTATGTAAGATGCTCTTCGTTGTAATGAAGCCAATGTTACTTCGTAATGACTATGCATTAAAAAAGAAAGAGACAAGGCTGCAGAGAAAAATAAGAGCCAACTTAAGAATCGTAGCACTTCTTTCACATTCTTCCTAGTTCGTTTCTCTGAAGTACGGTGAAGTTTACTTCGCGAATATCATGAAAGTTATTCTTATCGCGATATAATGCCTGGAGAGTGAATAATACTTCATTGTTTCTGCTTTTTAATTTGCTACAATTCAAATAATCATAATAACTGTCACGAATGTAGAAAACAAAACATTATTTATATATTATACATTATGTTGATATATGATAGAAAATAGTTGGCTGACTAATTTAATAGAGTTCGTCGGAATAGGAAGTCAACATTAAGAATAGAACAGCTGATTCAGTGCACCTGTACTCTGTCAATTAGAAGAATCTACCATTGACCTACATATATTCTCAGAAAAAGTCGATAAACAATTCCGAGAGTGAATGTAGGTCAGCAACCCAGGAACTCAGATATCAGTGTAAAGAAGTGTAATTGTTCTATGTTATCCGAATTAGAAATTGTACAGTCAACTTTGACCTGGCTATATCTCGACACCCGGATATCGTAGACAGATAGAACAAACTGCATTTTAAGCCTGAAGAATCCTACTGTACATTTTGCAAGTTAAAGTCCTCAAAATGTGCCTCTGCACTAATGCGTCACAACAATATGACTATACTACACTATACTATAAAACTGGCAGAAACGATTGAATAACACTGTCCAGAGAGAGCGTAGTCTAAAGTCGATTAAGCGCGAGCGTTCGCCGGCCATTCCGTTCGATAACGAACACGCGCAAACAAGAATGTTACGCCGAGCATTGGCAACGGGAGAAATTGACAGACGATGGCGAGCGTGAGATCGCAATCTTCGGCGTGCTCATCAGAATCCTTGTTCCAATCTCCATCTCACCCCTCTCCGCACGTAATTCTTCCTCTTGCCCCCTTTCCTTTCTCCTCCTCCCGCCATCCACGCTTTTCCTTCTCTCTACCTATTTAACCGTTCCGTCGCTATTCACTTTCTCATTCCATCCGACTTCATCTTACTTCATCTCCGATTGTTTCCCTTTCCCGCGGACTTATCTCATCGCAATGATTCGCACGCGCTCGGAACATCAAGCCGGCGCATCCTCCGACAACGGAGCGCCGCGCCGTGTTTACGTAAACCCGCAGTCAGACAAAAGACGCAGAAAATGCCCCGAAAAGATGCCAGCGGATCAGGATTCGGGCGTCGGTTTGCGAGCGAAGTGGAAGCGGAAGTCGCGGGATTGCAGGTGCGACGTTCAGCTGGGCAGAAAAAGGGCTCGAGGGCCGATGGAAGTTAAGAGAAGATCTCTATCTTCGAATTGTCATCGGATTCTTTCCTTGGTCCGTTCGTTCGTTCCTTCGTTCCTCCGAAGAGTCGTTTCGTTCTGACCTTTCTTCCCCCCTCTCTCTCTCTCTCTTTCTCTCCAGCCTTCTTCCCACGACCCCGTGCCGAGGAAACGAATCGAGTGTCTCGCTTCCGCCGTAATTTTATTGCGGACTCTCTGCCGGGCATCGGACATTGAATATAGCCTCAACCGTCCTTCGTTTCTTCTTTCCCGACTCCAACCTCGAACCTCGCTCAACCGCCCACATAGTCGGGGATCACGTGACTGCGACGTAAGCCGTGTAACTACACAATGCCTTCTCTCCCGTCCGAAGGCAACGGGGCAAATTTAATTTTCAGATCTCGCCATCGCCACGATCCGCCGCACTTGCTTTCGGTAAAAGTAATTTCTCCCACTCCGACGCGAGCCGCTTCGTGCCTTCTACTCTCTGTCTCCACTCCTCCCCTTTTTTCTGCCGACTTCTTTTTGCCGTTGTCTTAGTCTCGCCGCACTCACTTTGGCGCCTTCATTCTTGCCGTTCGAGCAATGTAATTTCCGCGCCGCTCGAGACTGGATTCGTTTCGTCGCGACCAACTTCCTGCTCGTCGTCGTCGAGGAATAAGTGTCGAATGATCGCGTCTGGATAGAATTGATTTGAAGTACGTGAAGTTCGCGGTAGCTGCGCGATTTCCGAACGGTGACGGACGGATCAATATTGCTGTCGTCGGTGAAATAAGTTTCGGTCGAATTTTGAAGGACTGTAGACTTTCTCGTCAACCGTCGGGTTCTCTGAAACGGAGATATATTTTCCATTTTTATCGTTTTGCTTGCCGAGAATCGCGACGGAATCGCGAGTTCACTTTCTTTCGTGACGTCTTATTGAGAATACTTTTGAAATGGAGAATAAGTGGATCGTTTGTTCGAAAGACTAGGAGGAGCTCATTATTGCGAGTCCGTGATGCTATTAGCTGAATTCTTATCAGCTTGCAATTCTTTCATTGCATCGTTAAAACATAAATCCGAACGTCAGCGTCTTATTCTTTATCGTGTGCTGCTGGCAATATTGTTATCGATTTCAAATTCCTTCGTTCGATCGTTAAAAAATAAGTCTCAACGGCGGTGCCTTATTCTTGAACGTGTGCCGTCAGCAATGTTCCTCTGAGATTGAAATTCTTTCTTTACATCGTTAAAAAAGATATCTGAAAGCAGCGCTTAATTCTCTTTTTCGATGTAACGAGTCTTACGTTAAAATTGAAGAAATACAGCACGATTTATTAAAAAAAATGTTAACGAGGACTTTTTCTTGTCAGCAGCCAAAGCCACCAGATTGATCTTCTAGAACCGGCGTAAAAATGGTACGTCGCCCCTTCTTCGGCAAGTCTGGCAGTGACGACTAAGCTGAAGTCTCCTTTGTCGTCAAAGGTACGGTAGTACAATCATGTTTGAAGTTCCTAAGTCGAGATTGCTTCCGTGATTCAATAACTTATCTTCCCCCGTGTGCTAACGCAGTCGACATCAAAAGATCGTAGATTTTTTCGAAATTGTCTTTGGACTACCATGACAGCGGTCTCCTTAGCGTCTCGAAATCAGCGATACTCTATCAAGCCGCTAACCAACTCGATCCTGCCGGGTGCAAAGTAATGCACGCAAACTCGTGAAAATTGAGATCGACGAAAGGAGGAGAATTACATCGATCCGCAGAGAACTTTAAATTATCCCTGACGCCGACGCGTACATTCGATAAATCTTACGTCACCAGGGATCTACACCCCGCCCCACCAAGCTACACCCCTCGTTCGCACAGTCTCTAACGTAATATAGTTCGGAGCAACGATATTAACGTCCTCACGGGATATTCATTGAGTTCCTTATCGCGGCTCATAAAATTCCGCGAAAATCCGGCCGGATCCGGTCGGAAAGACTTTGAACACGCGTACACGTTGGATTTGGCGCGGCGTAGCAGACAGACGGACCAGAAAAGACTCTATCGACGTACTCAAATCCCAATCGAGCACTGAAATTGATGATAACTTCATTATATCGTACATAGTTATCACCTATCAGAATGAGACATCCATATTCTCCAAAAGCTCAGATTAAAATGATCGTTAAAGAAGATAATCAAGATCTAGACGTTTTAGCATCGGAGACGTGAACGGGCAGAATAAATCACTCGGCCGAGTGCTGAATACTTGACTGAGTCGGATTGAAGAAGGATGCAGAGTGACATGAAGAGAGCGAAGAGATGATAACGAGACTCCAGACTCTCTCTTGTCGTTCGGAATCTGGATCGGCGAGAGTCGGGCAGCAAGAAATGATTCACAACGGGGCATCAAGGAGATTGCATCCCCTATTATACGCGGAAAGGGAAGAAAGTACCTTGTGCAGCACCAGGATAACCCGTGTGCACCCTCTACAAAGCCGCCTTTCGCCCCAGCCTCGAGGGTGGTCTATACCCGAGCCTGAGGTTTCCTACATTATGCACTCGGCGTTTTTCTTATGGACACCGCCGCTTTATTAGCTCAATAAAATAGGATTACTCGACCTCCGATTTATAAGAATTGTCGGACGCACGCCGTTGGAGAGGAAGTGCCCCCCTCTTTCCACTCTCTGATGTTTCACAAGCGGCAAATTAATTTCTCCATCGTTCCGTGGGAAGCTTTCTTTCGCTGTATGTAACGGACTCGGGCAATGACCTGGGAGTACGTTTGTGAGGGAGGAATCAATAGTTGCGTTTAAATTTTTAACAGAATTTATATACAATTATATATTTTGCGAATATTCATAGAATCAGCAGGTGCAGATTTATCAGTGCACGATGGCCGACGGTAGAAATCCAGCGAAACTGGTGTTACGATTACCACTGTTTTAATAACACGAAACATGGCTCTCGATGTCGAACTTTCCGCTATCGAATCTGGTCAGCGCAAAAGTTCGGCGCAGAATGGAAAACAGTATAACTTATGAAAAGCCGTACGCGCCTCCTCCGTCGCCGAGGGCGAGTAATTACAAAGGTGGGTCCCGGTCGAAGTTCAAAATTCGTTAGCCAAGAACGTTAGCCCGCGAAACTCTTAAACTATCCCCGAGGGAAATGCTATCGACTTCGTTGGGTAAGGCTCACCTCCGGGTCTTCGAAAACGGCCCTTCGACGGAAAATTGCGAAAGTTCGTTAGATTCGAAGACAATTCCTTCCTCTTTCCCAACCCCGTCGCTCGTCGTCCTCAGACCCTCTCTTTCATTCAGCCGGTCCCACGCTTTCCCTCTTCCTCCCCCCCCCCCCCCCGGACGCCCCCTCCTCGCCGTGGGGTCTAACGTTCGTGCAGTGAAATGGCCCGGACGGTTAAAGGGAACGATAAATTCCGAGGATTTCGTTGGGCAGCTCGCGAGTTTCAGCGACTCGGGCCGCGCTGATGTTCGCCAGTACGATTAGGGGGTGTAGGAAGCAGGAGCCGGGCCTATTATCAATTGTCCGCGATAAGGGAGGAAGGACTAGTCGAGGGGAAAACCCATTTAGGGCGGATCCATATCCAGGACTTGCCAAGACAGTGAGGAAGAGAGAGGGCTGGTGACAGGTATAAACTGAGAGAGAGAAAAGGAGAAGGCAGATGGTAGTAGACAGAGGGTTTGGGAGTGACGAAGTCCTCATTGCGCAGTTGGGAACTTCAGTTCTGAGAGGTACTAACCGGCGTCTTGGAAATTCGACGACAAAGCTCTCGCGCTGCTATCGATACTTGGCGAAGTTCGAAGGGTCATCGGTGTTCATTAAGCGCTAACCATGCCGGCCCGAGCAATCCTCGATCGTCTGCGTGTGCCTCTGTACACCTGTACTCGAATTCTCCCGAAAATCGAGTGGAGAGAGAAGCACATTTGTTCGGATATAATTTCCGTAAAAACAGCGACGTGAAGTTCCGTAGGTGTATTGTATGGGAAGCAGGAATAACCGTGCGTGCGCATATAATTTTCTGTATCGCGATCTATGTTTACAGAAGATGCGTTTAAGAGATACGATTGCTGGAAAATAAATGCTGCGACACCGGCAACGAAGAATGCAGCAGCAAAGAAAGCAATAGTCGCGGGATAAGTCGAACGTTAAGAAATACGAAAGAATTGTAGAACGGAGGAAGACGTTACGTCTGACGAGAAGCACGGAATCGATGTAGAGGGAAGATACGTTGCTCTCGAATCTGCCAACTAAATATCGTTCGCCGTTTCTCCGGCAGTTCTTGTTAGGCCGAAACGGCGGGCAACGTTAATGAGGGCATTAACGATGCGCGTTTCTGTCGAAAGCATTATTACGAGTATTATTATCGTCCCGCTGTACGCTGCCGTGCGCCATTTTATTTGTTCATCCCGCCGATGTTAATCGGTCGCGCTGGAAAGTTTCCAGCTCGGAAGTTGGAGCACGTCAACGTTGGCGCGACCGGGCCGGCCCGGGCACGGGCAAGAGGATTATTCGGAGTTACCTTCCATTTGATTTAAATAATTCGATTTCTGCCCGATCTCGTTTCATCGTTACTGCCCGTGGCACTTTCGATCAAATGCCAAACGTTTCTCTTTCCTCTTTCCTTCCGCCCAGCCGTTCCCCCGTCCGTGCCTACTTATTCCTCGCTACTTCGCAGGGCGTATATACTTTAACGAGTGTCTCAGATAAGACGGAGCTTTCTGATAACGAGGACAATATACTTCGGCAAGGAATTAAGAGATCACTTTTCCGGGACGATTTTCTGTCAAATGAACGATTCATGTTATGAGAGAAGAACAATCCGATTTAATAGACTGCGACGTTATTGGTTTGGAACTTTCAGACCGAGCTACGGGTTACGGGAATATTCCGCGACTCGCGAAGAGAGTGTAACGAGGCTCTCGCTCGAGCTCTCCTATTTATTCGTCATCATGCCAGGAATCAAATGTACCGAAACAACATTGAACCGTACTTTCCGGTACTCGGCGAAATTCTTGAATAACGTCAACCGTGCTATGATCACGTTCTTGCTTTATAACCGGCGAACAATGGGTCGCGGAAGAGAAAAGAAAGAGAAAAAGTCCGGGCGGAATAATGATCCGGCGCGTCCGCGGAAGACGGTATTACATTCAATTTTCATTTCATTCAGCCCGGTAACAGAGTATAAAAATTTACCGGGGCCTGCGTTGTCGCGGATTCCCCTCACCCTCGCCCTCGCCCTCGCTCTCGCCCCTGCCTTTTCATCCACCCCTTTGCCACCGAACTCGCTTGCATTAAAAAACACGGCCGGTTCGTTGGGATCGCGAGAACACCGCGGCGGACATTTACAGTCGGGCGAGACTTTATAATGTCGCATTGTTTCGCGAACAATGTATATTGTCCATCTCAAATCCCGCCCGCTAATACAAAGTGGCAACGGTGTTGGCCGAACGAGCGTGCGTGAAAACTGCACGCAGTTAATCCCCGATTTTCCATTAACGTTCGGCTGCCGACGGTGTGACGGGATTAGTAAAAAAAAAAGTGGAGCGCTGTATTTACAGAGTGAGAATGTACACGCCCGGTCGCAGACACTCCCCCGAATGGGAAGTGAGCGCGGTATGCAAATATGCAGCGCGTTGTGTTTTTCCGCCGGCCATTTGTTGTTTTAATCCATCAGCCGGTCGGTCTGGCGTTCTCAGAAAATCGGGAGTTTATTACGCATACGGCTTTTTTAACATGTTCGATACAAGCGGCGGTTAACGTTTCGATACTTTGCCGGTGGTTGAGAGGATTCTGCATTTTGCTTTCCGCGTTTTCAAATGTAATTCGCCGAGTCACTCGATTCTTTATAGCAGCTCTGCCGGGAAAACAAAGCTGTCTATTTACACTTGCCACTTTGCGCTCAACGTCCGCGGTTCTCTTTGCAATTTCATCGGAACGTTCTCCAGTATCGAAGATTCCACGTACTTTCGTAATTTGATCAATAAAATAGCGAATATCAAAACCCTCCGTTATCCAACGGCGCTGAGGTTCGCAATTTCGCCGGATGTCCACAATGCAGTCGGATGCAACTTAGTAAAACTACCGGCGAAATCAAACTCGGGCGGGCAAATGGTCGAACGTTCGCGTTTATCGAGTAACCGCACGCCAGCTGGCGGCGCAGCAACAATGCGAGGCTGTCGGATCGGCATGATGCCGGTGGGTGCTGTTAAGGATATTTTGCAATATTATCGCTGACGCATCGCCAGATGCGGCGTATTAATTAACTATTATACGGGAGACGGCCGATGTCAATGGCGTTGTTTGCACTCGCTGAACGGCTGCCTACGCGCGTCAGGCGTGCAAGTATTACACGTGCATCGATTCGGCATTTATACCTCCGTGGCCGTGGCCCGTGGTCCGTGTCGCAACCCCATCCTCGTGATCGTCGTGTGTAACGACGGGCGAAGCGGCGGCGTGCAACACGCGCGCGCGCGCGCACCACTAACTAACGGACACCGACATGTTCCCGAAAACGACAACGGTTAGTGCCGACGAGCCGCGACATCGCGTCGCAATCGACGCGCGACGTGCATAACGAAAACGCCGATTACGAAGCTCCGATCGTCCAGGGGTCGATACGTCGTTTAACTTCCGGCAGTTCCAGCGGCTCTAGCGTTCACGCTTTGAGCGTGCAGCGAGAATCGGTTGTACTTGGAAGCATTTAAAAACGCGATAGGAAGCTGTTATGCGAGAAGAGCCGAAGAAGACGCCGCATGCTTCCGGGTAATGCAAATTTCGAATGCATGTCTCCGGTCGCCGAAATGTCCTGCTTTCATCGGCGGCCGTTCGGCAGGTCCATTTGAAATTAATTCCGCCCGCGGAACATGAACATTTCAGCGGGACATATGGAGTGGCCGATACATATGCGCGCGTATACTTTCGACACTCTGAATAACGCCGATCCGCCAGCGGTGCCGCTATTTATCTGGTTTTAAACAATGCAAATTACAATTGCGGCGGCCGACGATGCCCGGCGCGCACTCGCCGGACCCATTCGTGTTATTTACCGTAAAAGCAAGCGCACTGTTATTCCATTATCAGGCTTCCGCGTAATTATCCCGCTTATCATGTCCTTCCGATACGGACGCTCGACCGTGTCCTTGTGTCCTTGTGTCCCTTTCTGGATCGAGGCCGAATTAATGAATGTTGAATAAGCTTATCCATGCTCCGAGACGACGATAGATACGTCTCGATCGTCGTTTCTACATAAATTCTTCAAGAAGACGTAATCGACGATCAATTGACGTTTAAAAGAACGGTACAACGAGCAATTGAAACCGAAAGAGCTTCGGAATACAAGACGTAGAATAAGTAGAAAAAAAAAACGATTCGATTCTCAGGAATCCGCCCGAATAATAATGTATTCCTTTCCGGTAATGCATTCAAATTCACGCCGGTCCCGGCCTCCTCGATCCCCTCTTTTATGCCTCTGACCCAGCCCTACGAAGAGAGTCTCGATCGTCCTCGATGTCCTCGTCCTCGGCGTCATGGAATTCCGAAAAGGAGTGGAGTCCCGAATAAGTAAGTGACTGCGAAATCGGCGGGACCGCGACGGTCGGCGACGCTTATTTTCACGGCCGGCACGTGATCCGGACCGTAAAATCCAAATATACCCGGCCATTAAGCAAGGGTTTTCTTCCGCACTCCTCCGGCGAGTCCTCGCCGTCAATAGAGGCCACTTGCCATTTTTTTCCACTCCTCCCTTCCACCTTGGCCCCCATTTCCACGCCGCCCTCTTCCACTCTCATCCTCTATCCCCCTCGATCGTCCACGGCCGCGATTTATATTCTGCTTAAGCGTCGAAGGAGGCATTCTCTCCGGCAACGGCGTCGAGCAAAAACTTTACATAATCCGAAAAGGAAAGCAGTCGGTAAGTCCGTTCGTATGTTCGTCGACAGAACGAGGTGGGGGGAACCGCAATGAAACGCGAAGAAAGCCAGCTCCCTTCCGCTGCCGTCCTTCAACTCCCTTCCAGTTCCACCGCCGCTCTTCCCACTCACTCCCCTTTTCAGAGTGCCTTCACGAGAAGTAATAACCGCACAATGAGCTTCGCTGAGTGCCCGCGAGAGAATTCGTCCGGCGCGGGCTGTAATAATTTTCCTTAATTATTGCGTGCGCTCACTCCCCCCGAAGCTCGCCCGTTCGAGTCGACGGTACTCTTTCCTTCGCCAGTGAGGAACCTGCTGTTATTATTTACCTCGGTGCGCTCCGGGAAAGAGTGAGGCAATTTATCGTTGCACGTGGACGGGAGGCGGGCTGTGCCGAGATCGGACGTGGTTGCGGACTTCTCGGTCTTTTCGCGAAGATTTCCAGCGGAGTGCATAGTGTTCGTACTACTTCTGGCGCGTCTGCGACGTTGCGTCGGGGGGTGGAGAGAGAGAGAGAATTTTTCTGCCCCGCTCGCGCTCGGTGCAATTGGAAGGCCGCGCCGAAACGCGTGCCTCCGTTCTTGGCAAAGACTTCGCAGCGTCTCTCGTTTCTTACGCTTGCTCTTATTTATCCTAATAAGAAATCCTATCCCGATGCGCCGTGTATGATCTAGCTCATGAATAATGTACCGCGAATTTTTCCGCATTTCCTGCGTCGGCCTCGGATTACTAGTTTCGTTGATAATGAATCCGACGTTGTTGTACAGCCTGTTCCGTGGGTGCATTGACAAGTTTTGTTGGAAGGGGGTGGGCGTCCTGTTACGGGGATAAAAGCCGAGTGGCGGGAAAAAGAGCAGGCGATTTAATGAATTCCTAAATTCCACCGACCGCGAGGCACGCGTCGTTATAATTGCTGCCATTATCCCGATTGCCGCCTAGATACTCATCCACCGGTACATTATTTAACAAACGATTGCGCTCCCGTGATTGTGACGTAATCAATTTTCAGGCCCGTTTGACGTCGGACGCTCCGGGTGCACACTCCCGATTATAGGAAACGCAATTTCGTCCGATCGAACGGCGAACGGCTGTGTTCGTATCGTTGCCGAGACAAAGGTCAGAGGATGAGCGCAGCCACGTCGAGTCGCGCACTCAAAGAGAAGATGGGTACGTAGTCCTCGTATACGTCCTCGCTACTCGAAACGTGGCGATGCGAAGGCGCGTCATAAATCCGCTCGGCTGCGGGGCGCTAATTCAAGCCAGATAATCATAAAGCGGTTTATACATCGCCGGCGCCGCTTAAAACGGCGCGATCTTCCCTCGAAATACATAAACTTTGGCCCCGGCCGGCGAGCGCGCCGCGGAAGCCGGGCGGGCGAGTTTGGAAGCGCGCCATAATTATAAAATGGGACTCGAAAGTTTCGTCCGAGACAAAGGTGCGCCAGCGGCGGCGTGTGGCCAGAAAAACAGCCTCGCCGGCCGCGAAAATTAATTTCGCCGCTTAACGTACGACATTTATATGTCACCCAGGATCTCAAGCTTAAATGGGTTTCGCTCTAACTCCTGCGCGGAGTTTACGCGCGCGCCCGCGTGCCTTCTCAGAGTGTGGTGTAAGAAAAGAGGGTGTTCTCCCTCGTCCGGACACCTGAATTCCGCGCTTTTTCCATCCTCGGCGACATCGGGCGGACAAACGCTCTCGGACAATTTCGAAAGACATTTCCATTCCGGGTACGGTAGCGTATAATTCTCCCGACTAACTAAATTAGAGAGGAGGAAGCGCGCGTGGCCGCGTGGCCTGGGAGAAAAAAAGGGAAATTCCGAATTTTCCTCCTCTCCCACTACGGCCTGGAAATTACGCGCCGCTCGCGTTACCGTAATCGCGCACACATTCATGCCTGTTGATTAGTAGTAATTTCATTTCACCTACCCTCTCTTCGTCTCTCCACCCCTCGACTCTGCTCCGTTGCGCCTTTCGTTTTCTCTTGCCCGACGACTCGCTCGCTGGGATTTAAAATTGCAACGGCGCGACACCCAAGATGTTTACTCGAGTTCCACGGCTCGAGGCCCAATTCGCGTTCTGGACGGAATCGATCAGTGGTGCGTATTCGGCTCTTCCTTCGACGTCTGTCTCTCTCGCTCTCGCCGTCGTTCGTTTTTCCTTTTAACACCGGGCCGTCGCGTCGCGAAAAAAGAAACTTGGCACCGCGGCGTCGCGACGCGGAAGTGGGTCAAGTAAAAGTGCCTATTTTCATATCGGATAACAGAAGAGAGACGATCGAACGGCGGAACGACGGTGATGGATGGCGAGGGAGAATGAAGTCCTCGAATTTTATTATCGTAAAAGAGGGACGGCGCGAGAATGAGCGAGTCGGCGTAGGAAAAAGGCAGAGCGATGAGGCTGGATTAAAAAAGCAACAGCAGAAAACGGTATTAACATCAGAGGAGAGCAGAGACGAGTCTTTCGACAATTTTTCCTCTCCAACTCGTACTTTGAGAATGGGTAACAAACTTTTGCGATGACAAAACAAGGACAAGAGAGGCGTGTTTCTTAGTTCTATCTACGCGCCACGTCTACCGAGTCTCCAGATCGACAGATATTCCTTTGCCACGCGAAGACAGATTACGAAACAAAAAAGAAGGATAGACGCGAATCTTCAGACACTTCGTTCTCCCCAAACTGTTCCCTGCTAAACCTCATCGAACAACATCGTCGACTACAAAGAATACCACGCAGCTTAATTTAAAAGAGGTTTATTTCAAAGAAACCATTGATTCTTATTCATGAATAATATTTTGATTAACAACACTGCAACAAATCTAAGTGGTCCATTCAGATGACAGCCTTACCTTAAGTGCCGAAATCGAAATCGACGTCCGACACTTAACGAACTTCCCGTGCAGTGCGACCACGACGGCATTTAATGGCAGCGTTTGTCGCCTGCGGAAAAACAGTTTCGTCTGGGCCTGTTTAAAATTGCACGCTCGTCTGAATGTTCGGCCGTTTGCCACCGCGCTGCCGGACCGGGTCAGTGAGATCCGATTAGAGACGTAAAACGTACCTCGGCATCGAGCGCATGGTATCTTTCCCTCGTTGAAGGTGCCTCGCAATCGAGCCATTCGAAGAGAGTATGCGACCCAACAGAAGGGAAAGAGGAAGATAGACAGAGAAGGACGAGACTAAATAATGGTGCGTGAAAGGGGACTGACATTTATTCTCGATTACGGATAAGAAGTGCAGCGATATTCTGTAAAGGGTCGAGGATGGTCAACGAATTCGCACGCTCTCTAATCGCTGTCGAGATTAGCGTAATTACGGGGCCTTGCGAAACGCACCGGTATCTTTCCCTCGTTTGGGCGGGCGCAGGGTGAGAGGGACGCGGAGAGAGCGGGAATTGATCGAGGCGATGAAAAGGTCGACCTAAAGGAATCCTCGAGGAGAAATGAAGAAACTACGCTCGTCGTGATAGAATCTTTCGTAATGGAACGGAAGCGAGCGGCGATTCCTGTAAGGTAGGCTGTTAGAATGAATTTTGGGCACCTTTTCTAGGTAAAGTGAATTTCAGAGTTATTTTTGTTTCGAATATGAATAGTTGGGCGAAAAATTGTATTCTACTCGTGTGAGAAAAAACCGCTTGCGTGTGTATAAGCGACCGCATTTTGGTTGTATACAGCGCCAATCAAGCTGCGGCAGGGCGTGCAATTGCGAACGTTGAAAAATATATTGGTACGCTCCCTTCGCTCGAAATTGAAGATGAGCTGGGAGGAGAAAGAGAAAGATTAAGATGAAAGAATCTCGGAGAAAGTAATTTGAGTCGCTCGTAGTCCGGCTGCGTCCATTTCTGATTACGACAAGAAACGCAAGAGCGGTTGCAGCTTATTTTAAAAAATCGGAATAATCTTTGAATTTACATGACTTGTAATTTCGCCGCAGACGTCGACGCTTTGAACGACGAATTTCTCTCAAAAACGCGCGCAGCTATATCGAGCCGCTATTTTGTTCGAGTAAAATGGAAAGAAGAACGAAATTAGAAAGTCGCAGACAAAAGAGAAAGAGAGTGTGTGAAAAGAAGTTCGCTTATGCGAACAAGATTTGCATTCGTTCCTGATAATGATAGGTCCCTTTGCCCACTGCCCCCTTCGCAAAGAAAATCAGAAACGATCACGTAGAGTTCCAACTATTTTTACATCCTCACCGATGTTTCAAACTAGAACGCAAAGTGAAACTTTGCAGGCGCCGAGCGAAACTTTACAAACGCAAGAAAGTCGGACAGTATTAATGGCGTACGAGATTCCATTGAAAACAAAGATGTTTTCACCGAAAGTACACGTCAATCTCGAGCTACTCCGCAATTCACCAGGGAAGAATGAACTGCGCCTTACGTCCACATCTAAGATCTCATCCCCCTCGTTAATTTTCGACCACGAGCGGCTGGCAAAGTGAACGCTGAATATTCCAGCGACCCGAGATGTCGCGGTTCGCGACGATGTTCAGCGGGTAATTAGATGGGATCGAGAGATGCAAAACGTGGCCCCTTAAACAGGCAACTTTACAGCTCCTCGAACCGTTTACCCATGGGCTTGCATAAGAAGCTTTGCTCCTGCAGCTTATTTACAACCGACGACGAGCTTTCTCTCCCGCCCGATCTTATCAAGAATCTTCGTCTGAGATCCTCGGGTCGACATATTCTGTCGTACTCTTCCTCTCGCCTTCACTCTATTACTCCTACTGTTCACGTGTTCTTTGTCTATTAACTCGCTCTCTCCCTCCCTCCCTCTCTCTCTCTCTCTCACTCTCTCTCTGTATGACAGGTCTTGTCCCCATGGTACCGGGGCGGAAAATCAAAGGAAGCTTCTTAAAGAGCCAGGCGTAATAATTGAATGCCATGAAATCGGATCATATGAGGGAAACAAGGACGAGCGTGCTTGCTGCGCGCTCCAGTAACTACTTGATGTGTATGCACATACGTGTATTAGCGAGGATCGTACGTGTGCCGGGATAGATCCTTCATTAAGCCGCGTGTAGCCTCTGCATCGCGTGACTTGGTCATTGTTTTGCCACCGGTATACTTGCCAAAGTCATGCATGTCGTTACACAATGCACACTGTCAGATGCTGGAAACGAAGTGGAGGAAAGTTTAGTCTTCGCGGCGGAAAATCGGCGCTCGGTGTATTATTGACTTGAACTACTGACGAGCAGTAAAACTCAAGGTGTGGCAAATTAAAATAGTTTAATTTAAACGTCTGTCTTCTACAATGTACATGTATGAGAATCAAAAATGTGATTCACGTAAACTCGTTTTAAACAATTTGATAAATTCTAACCATTAAATATTTCTCTTGAAGAGAACTAATACCAGCTGAAAACGCAAGAATCTCTACATACTCCCGGATCGATCTAAAATATCGCGCGAGATTATCATAACTAAAATATTCTGCCGGCAATCAAGCGGAGAGATTTTAATTTCTGCAAACATGAAACTCAACCTCGTCTGACGACGACGGAATGACCGGCCAGAATTTTTCCGGTTCTTACATATTGAGCAAATTAACGCGTCGTCACGCAGTCCTGGCGAGTGCTTTGTTGTCTTAAGGACTCCGGGAAACGTAGAGTTCGTTAGGGGACGGTATGCGTTAGCAATTCAGCCTGTACGCCGCGGCGGTAACGCAGTATTTGCGCACATATAATTATTCAAATCTGCGGTAATAGAATTAGGAACTGGAACGTTAGCTCCACAAACGCCCGTGCGCTCCTTCGTTCGCGATATTTGCGCGGAAAACATACAAAGCCGCGCTGCGATCTTAATCCCGAAGAGAGCCTCGCGTATGATTTCAGTTATCGTAAATTAAGCTCACGTATCCTAAGGGCAAGGGTTAATGACTTACTTCAGAATGCGAGTGCCTGAATTTCTCCGCGTTATTTTACGCTCTCCATGCAAAATAGTTGTATACTTTCCAGTTACAATTCGCCACGTTTCTCGTCGGCAGCCCCGAACAATTCCGCGCATGATTTCAATTATCGTGAATTAAACTCGCGCCTGTCCTAAGGGAAAAAGGTTAATGGCTTACTTCAGAATTCGAGTGCCTGATATTCTCCATGTTATTCTACGCTTGCCATGCAGAGTCGTTGTATACTTTCACGTTTGGCCGCGCACAATTTTCTCGTCGCCCAAAAGCCCGGGGAATAAGTTGAACGGAATGAAGCGGGATATTATTTGCAATACGACCTGTTACGGCGCGTGAAGTTTCTCGTTTCTAGTTTTTAATGAACTTATTTTTACGCCAGAGCACGCTGAACTGGGCCGCGGACTATATTGCGATTTACAGGAGAACCGGCCGCGATAGTGTAGTTCCGCGAGCTGCGGGCGGATCGATATTTTTCACAACTCCGCGGACACTTTCATTATACCCATACTTCTGCCGCGAGGCAACTTCCGCTCACGCACTCGGTTCGTGCCGCGACGAATTCGTCTATCTTCTCCAATAAAAAGTTGCGCGGCAATTTCTTCGAGAAACATTCGCGACGGAATTGAGCTGTGGCGAGAGCGAGACGGTGGGAGAAGAAGAAGACGAAGAAGAGGAAATCAAAGAGAAGGAGAGGGAAGGGATGAGAGAAGCAAAACTTCTTTTGCGACGGTTCCGTGTATAATGAACTCACTACATGTGTCGTATCTGACGATCGATGCAGGAGTCGCGGATGCCGGCTCGTGAACGAGAAAATGTGTCTTGAGTTTCTTTCAACTGTACAGATTGAAAAATAATAAAAGTGAAGGGTACATATGTTTCTCCTGGCTTGACGTTGATGCATCCTCGCGTGATCGTGAATGAAGACCTCGGATTCAACCCTTGCGTTTGATCATTATAGTCATTTGAACTTTTCTGTATGTTACACATTTCGCGTGACGTTAAGAAAGAACGGTTTCTATGAATTATAGAGACAACGAATCGAGAGTCGGAAGCGGGAACTCCGGCGAAGTGTTCGTCTTTTTCGATATTCGTTCGATGATTCGACAGTCCTTAATACAAAAGGATAAAAGGCCGCGCCAGCGATTGCGCTGCGGAAATCACCGACCACGTCACTGACAGCCTTTCAGATTTGTCGGGTGATAAATTGCCGCGCTTCGTGTTCCTCATTCCAACGCGCCGATGATGATTTCTCGTTCGAGAGCACTCCCGGGCGCAGTAACGACGCGGCCTGGATAACATCTCGCGTTGTCTTTCAACAAAAATCAAAGAATAGGAACTGTGTTAATTATGATCTATACTAGATTGCGCGAGCGACAAACATTTGATTTATTTTTCATGTAGAACGACCCACTCGATGCGTATAGGTACCTATCATCGGATGGTAGTGTGTGTGTGTCGATGAAATATTAAGAAATAACTTTTGGTTAACGCGATCGCGCTATCTTTTGCGCGGTGCAAATCTTGTCGAAAATTAAGTGCCACCGTTCGGGTCAATATTTTCCGTGGGCAAGCGGACGACGGATTAGCAGGTGCGCGGCGCATGAGGTGAACGAATTTCGCGGAGATTGAAAAATCATAATTGAATTCTCTGGGCGAGTAAAGCGAAAATCGCTTTAGAATCCATTTCCGGGCAAATCAAATTGGCGAATACGCGCCGGCCTTCCACGAGTGCAGGGATAAAGTCAAGACGTATGTAGGTATTGCAATGCGTCCCTTTCACGGTCAGAGATGATGGGACTATCGGGGAATTAATGGAAAATCTACCGATATCAAATGAAAAGTCTTCAGCCGTTTCAAGTCATACCCGAATCAACACTCTCGCCATCACTGTTCTACTACGTCACTAAATCCACTTATTTTACATTCGAGCCCAATGATTTAATAACAAAACTTTTGTTATACAAAGCAAAACCTACATTCCTGTCGATAGCGAGCGGTTTTCAGTATTAACAATCCTCTTCAAGCCCTGCACCAGCCGATATTATGACGTCGCAGTCTTCGACACTGTCCCTAGAACCCGATCGCCCGTTCGAATTTCATTTATTCCTCTCCCCACTTTCATTACCGCGCCGCTCGCTGACGACGGTCGAGGCGCTTGGAAATTAAGGTTTCAGGCTTTTCCGCGGAGTACGTCCGATCAGCTGCGCGCAGCGGTGTCGTAAAAGGAGGAAGGGCATTAATTCCCTTGTATAAGGCTGGTCGCATCTGCAGGTAGACTCTCGAGCAGCTGAGGATCTCCGGCGGTACGAGGTCGTTACGTCAGAGACCGAGTAGCTCGCATTATCGTATAAAGTAGTAGAAGCCAACTGTGCACCCGCCTCTCTCCCTCTCTCGTTCACCTTCCTCCTATCATGGTCAAGAGGACCATTGCGATTTTCTCAAGTTACTCGCACACTATCTGCCGCACGATTTCCGGCGACCGTGAGCGGTTAACAATAGTAAGGAATATTGGATCGAGGAAAGGGACCGATTTTTTTGTTCTCATCTCATTTTGCCGGATTCGTTTCACGCGGCGTTACCGAGCACACTGAGTAAGAAATGTGTTTCGCGCTCACGGCGAAGCAGGAAGTGCATTTTCTCAGCAACGATCGCGAACGTTTCTTCTAAAGTTCGTTCTTACCGATGACCGCTCCGATTTTCATAATTATTCTAATCGTAGCGACTAGTCGACTATAGCATTCCTAACGAAACGTTGCAGTTGCAGAGCGTCGGTTCTTCGAGCGTTTCACAAGCCGATGCTTTTCCCATGAGCAAACGTTATTTTCAAACGGCCTCTTTCAAAAGTCTTTCAGAATTTTTTCTCACGCGAGTACTCCCGCTGACCGCTTTGCTTGAAAATTAATCTCGAATCGCGACTCAAAGCTGGCTTGAAAGGGGAGAAAAAGAATGCGAAAGGAACGTTGCCGACTTCAGAAGAGGGGACTCCCTCTGACGGGTTAGTCTTTGAAATTTGTTTAACTTTGAAATTTGTTTAACCTCGCACGCCCTCCTTTTGTCACTGTCGGCGCATCCTTGCGTTGCTGTGCCTGCTGCTGAGTCTAATACGTAGCTCCGGCGCGTTGCAAACACGCGCGGCCTTTTTCTCCGAGACTCCTCTTCCTCCTTCTCCTCCTCCTTCCTTCTTTTTCCAGCAACACGCAAACGATTTGTTTAACCGCGTGTAATTGCGCCGCCGCATCGCGTGCACGCTCAAAAGATGCATAGCAAACATAATTAAAAGACAACAGGCCGGGACCGCGGCTCGTTTAATTACATTCCGATTCTGAAAGTTGTTGTCATATTAAGGTTGATGATGCATTAATGTTGATGAAAACTTGCCAAACGACGTACCGCTGAGAAAGGGAGAGTTTTTATTGTGTGTGAAAAAAATTAAATTTCTGCAATTACTTAATTGAATCACTCGTGTAATTACCGGCGCATGTGGTCGTCTCATAGAATGTGTACGTTGAGTATAGTTTTGATATAATTGCTTCGTTGCCGCGAATGTGTCCAATCGCATAAATACCCGTAGTTCCGTATTCTCACGTTCCGACAATTCTGAACGTACAAATGAGCAGACGTATGACTGTCCTGCGCGGGATGACAGAGATCTCATTTGGGCCAAGCACAGTTTTCGAATAGTCGGGCATTGCATGGCATACTGTGCATGTAATCCAAGCGAGTCTTTGTCGGCTGCCTAAATTTACCTATAAAACAGCCTGACGGGAGTTTCCACGTTAGTTTCAGCATCATGGCCCGCATTTTCAGCGTAGAATTGAATGTACCTTGCCTTTCTTGCATCTGTCACGTCCTTCCGTGACAGTCTTATTGGTTCATACATCAGTTTAAAACTATTTTTCGTCAAACGCGGATTCGCTTCAGCTTCGTTCGCCGGCGTAAGCTCAGTTTCAATCACGCACGTTTGTTGAAAATTTAGATGAGCGCTTAGAACAGGCCTAATGAAGCGTGAATAGGATTACGCGGTACTCGTTTAAAGTAGAACAAAGCTCGGCCGTTTTGTCAGCTTCAACTATTCAGCTTGTCATACGCTGACCGATCATGATCGCGATAATTTTCGTTCTCATTGTCAGCTTTGGTTTCCTAGATAACGCGTACCTAGTACCTAATCGACTAAACAACTGTGTAGTCGGAAACATTTCTGTTAAATAGCATAAAATATAGCTGGAGAATGGAATTTTGTAGAGACGATTCTTTGTTTTGTTTGCTGTGTTATTACTGATTACACATAAATTGAGTGCTGCGTGATGATATGTGAGCTGGATGCAAGCAGGAAAACCGCAAACTATTAATCAAGACTACCATAGCGTGGGACACTAATTTGGTGCAATATTAAATTATCTGCGACAAACGTTATTTAGCTTTCACGCAATATTGCATCGTGCATCAGTATAATTATTCATATTTCATTCCACAGAATGTGAATATTTAAAAAATATTATACCGCGATCAAACATTGTAATAAATAATTACGTCACCATTTGCTCTAAATGGATAACGATGAATGCATAGATTTACCTAACAACACGTTATGAAATTGATCAATTGAATATTTGATTGCACTACTTGCGAACATGCCACCGTTATCGAAATAAGAAAGAGAAAAAAGCCGTCAGTATCTAGCGGTTTTAATTTGGCGTACATTATGGAAAGGAAAATCGTTGTTAAAATTGAACTCCAGTCTGTTCCCTGCGACGCGATCATTCTCGCAAAATTATGCGTGCGCTGTGAAACGACGCCAATAAACGGCGCGCGACGCGATTACGTCGAGTGTAGCACTCGCGTCCGATACTTAAAGTTGCCCGGCGAGTTTTCCTCAGAGTAGGTTTTTTCCCTCTTCCCTCACCTTTACACGGAAATCGTTCATTCCGCTCGAGTTACGCGCACGCGAGCAAATCGCACGCGCGCTGCAACGAGTTCGCCGGCACGTGAACTCTCAACTTTCGCACATCGAGCCAACCAGCCGACACGTTCCTTTTTTTTCCCCGTGCGTTCGTTGCGCGAGAATGCGCGGCGAGGCACCAGGCTGAGATCGAGTGATCGCGAATCTGCGCTCTTGCAAATTGACGCTCGTTTTTGTTTCTCGATTTGCCGCTTGTGCAGCGTTCGCGACAAATTGAGCCGAAATTAAACTTTTGCGTTTATTCATTTCCCATCTGCCGATGTGATGTGAACGAAATTCGCTGTCATTTGACGGTTTTTTGTTTGAACGTTCATTGCGATTTGCGTCAGTTAGTTTGGCAGTAGACGTGAGTCAGAGTACGTTGATTTAAGTAAAGTTTCTGTTTGGAAAGCAACGATCTAGGCTTAATGTTTGATAAAACGGTGGTACGATAGACATGGCACATGGCCAAAAATTCTGTGCGCGATGTCTTGCATGACTTATGTAAGGTATGCAATAGAGCGTTCGCCGACTGCACAATAGTTAACTGATTCCGCGTGAGGAAATGAAGAGAGTCTTTAGAATATATTTTTTCAACGTAGGACTTTCTCTTCGGGAAAAATGGCATCGAGAAGTAGTAGTATGTATCGAGTCATCATTGTCCGCGGATTTCATATTATTAATTCGACGAGATCGCGCGTAGGTGCTCCAAACTTCATCAATCAAAGTCCCGCTGCGATTCCGATCTATTTTCAGCTGGCACGGAAAGGATTCATTTTTCATTTTTACCAGAAATAAAGTCCGCAACACTCGCGAGCGACGGTTTTATTTGCGGAAAATGGACTAGCAAAATATCCCGATGTGCATTTGCCCTTTGAACTTTGTCGACTCGTCATGCAGTCGAGCTCGAATCTCTTCAACGGGGGAAACAACATTTTTTCCGCATAAAAATGTATCCTACCTTTGTAGGTGGAGCGAGGATTTCTCAACTGTTTAATACAGAACGTGAAATTCTTTTAATGTACCGTTCCTTGTGTTTCCTAAATGCGAAGTGTATCTCGAATATGATCACTGTAAAGCAAATAACATTTTCTCGTTCGCCAGGAAAAAATGTGGTCTCTCGATAGCCCGTGAACGAGAAATCATTGGTGTGCTGGACATTCATTCTAGTATTGGAGAATCGGTGTAGCTTGCTCGGCCCAATCCGAGAAAGTCGCGGATCGGCCACATTTGCTCACTGCCCGATCCGACAGTCTCGGATGCAATGTAAAACTATTGAATCGGATTGCCTCGGCTTGCTCACGCGCCTCTGATGACGTCATGCTCAAGCTGCCTCGTGTGCGTTCGTGCTCAGACGTAGACGTACCTTTACGTTACCGCCTGCGTCCTGCGTGGAATTTTGTCGCGAGCACCTCTTCCTTTCAACTTTCTCGGGTAAAAAATGAAGAAGCAAGCGCGTCGACATCTACTTGAACTTTAACGCAGTCTCGGTCGCCTGGAAGTGCGACATTTTCTTTTGCGAGCACGATTTTGTTTCCCGAAATTGACGCGGCAAGACTGCTGCGACGTGCGCTCGCACTTTGAACTTTCGCGAGACGCGCGCGGGACTGACGTTGCCGCTAATAAATCACCGCGCACTTTTCCCGTTTTCTTCTGTATCCCGTTACCATCCCACCTCGCCACCAATTTCTCTCACACACAGCGACACGGCACATGGACGAACATCCAGCCGCTCCTCCTCGGTCTCGCGTTTGTCTCCATTTCTTCCAGCTTATTTCCTCCAGCTGCATTCAACTGCCTCGATACTCCTGATTAAGTTTCATCTGCGACGTGGCTCAAATTCATGAGAAATCCAAGTTTCTCGCGGGACGATACTCTTATTTTGGTACGCAATCCGGTGCGCCAAACAACAGAAAAAGGTCCGTATCCATCAGCTTCGTTCGGAATTAACAAGAGGTTCGCGTGACGACAGAATAATCGTCGCCTACAGCACGTAGCCTGTGTACTGGCGTTAACGAGAGAGTCGCAACGTTTTATTATCGTCGCTGTCGGTCCTCTTCTCTCTCCTCCCAGGAGTCCACGACTCCTGTGTCACGCCATTTATCGAACTCCGACCTCGCCCGGTCGGTATATCTGGGAATCGCGAAGAACAGTGGCAACGACCACGACGAACTCCCTCGGCCGATCGAGCGTGGCCCTATTCATCACGACGGCTCCTGTCGTAAAGAACCGGCGAAAAAAGGTGCATAAACGAGCGCGCCCCCGGAGAGTGTTTTTCCCGCGGGAGAGCGACGAGGAAGGTCGAAGGAGGAGATAGCAGGAGAGCGAGAACTAGGACGAGGTGTGCCCTTTAATCCTGCTAAGGGAGAACCCCGGAATCCATGTGGTGGAACATGTCTAATGCGTCGTTGACGGCTGGACGAATTATACGCTGTGTTTCACGGAATATTATGTCTTCACGCTTGAATACTGGTTTCTAACTGGTTGGTCTGAAGCTTTTTGTTTGTTGACAAAGTAGTAATGCACTGTGGTGGGGAAGAGCAGTAATGCTGTTATTAAGATAATATTAATAATGGAGATGAAGATTGAAATGCGTCGAATGATGGCGGATGATAAAATTGGACAATGAGAAACTAATGACCTGAGACACCGAAAGCAGGAGGCAGGTCCGGAAAGATCAAGTTTTGAAGTCACTAATTATTAACTCGATCCGAATTTATCTGAAACACTTTCTCGCCGCGCTAAGAGCAGAACTTCGTGCCTTCCTCGTTCCGCTCGGCGAATTCGACGAGAGAGAAGGAGGGAAAATTCTTAAATTCGTGCTAAATTTCCGACCGCGGATGGATTTTAATGGGCTTGGTACGCCGGACACGTACTCACTTTCCGCCAGGGGTGTGCACCCGCGCACGTGTAATATATTTCATTCGCGCGCGCGCGCTAGGCGTGTACAATGTCCGGCTTGGACGGTGTTTGGCCCAATGCGAGCAGCCTTTCCCACTGTGCGGTCGGTCGTCTCATTTTTGCCACCTCGCGCTATGAATTCGCTTCACAATGCACGCAATCATTGCGAATATAATCTTTACTATACACGCTTTGCAAATGGAACCGTTACGGGCCGGATTGCGGACAATGTAATATCAGTGTACCGCATCAGGCGGGCATATAAATTATAGACTGCGATCGTAAAATAGGTTGTTAAACTTCTGGAAGGATTATTTGCCAGAATTATTTGGTGAGCAGGTAATTCAGCATCATGGACGACCCCGGGCGCGTGGTCGTGTGGGAAGACAAATTTTCGTGAGCCCCGCTAACGGGAATAGGGACGGCTGAGCGTGATGGACAAGATATTTATCTCGTGCCTCGTGACCTGAGAATTTCCTGATTCCGATCGCAGCGGGCCGACCTAACCCACGCGCAGACCTTACGATTCGCGGAAATGGCGGCGGACAAAAATCTGTGCGTTTCGTAGAGTCGGCACTCGCACATGAAAAACTGCGTACAGATCGCTCGGAAGGCTACTTTTCATTGGACCGATGCACCAAAGTGCACGCGGACGGCCCGAGCGTACGTCCATACGGAACGTTACACGCATCTGTGCAAATGCGTAGAACGATCGAATGTGTATCACGGCAATTGCCTTAATTTGCACCGAAGCGGGTAGATTGATAATGAATCACAAGCATCATTACACAATTAATTTACGAAATTCAATCGCGGGGACAGTCGATACAGCGGGCACGTCGGGTGCGACCCGTGAAATCGGACGCGCAGCTTGCGCTTTCGGTGGGCGCCGACGAAATTGCGAATTGCGAATGCGCGCCGATGCGGTATATACATACTCACACTCGCGCTTCTCTCTTTCCCGCTTTACTGTCTCTGTCGCTGCGTTCACTCCTACGCGCTCGCCTATTCCTCTTCCCCCACCACTCGTGAGCCTGACGTAATCAAATATTGACGCCCACGTATACGTACGCTGATTTAAAAATAACAGAGAGAAGGTATGCGTCGAATATGCCGTGCTGTCAGTGCGAATGTGTGTATATTTGTAGATAAAAATGTGTATGCAACTGTTTCTCGTGTGTGGACAATAGTATCTGTATATCGGTGCGAGTTTATCCATAGGGGCGTGTATTATTCATACGTGAATTCCATACGACAGGATTCATATGTGGGGGTATATAAATTATATGTGCAACGCACGGACGTGTGGGCATTCACACGTAGGTATGCATAAGGGAGTGTATGTACATGTACTGGGTGTTGTATGATTCGTGGCACAATTGGTAAGAGAATGATTGTTTATGAAAATACAAGTGACAAATTGCAAGAATATCATTGGATACACAGGTTCTTTTCGAAAATTCGGGATATCAAAGATTTATGCACTTCGCACGGTGTGTATGATAATTTCTGAAGTTATCTTGTTTCAAAGGGTTGCGTTGTAAAATTGACGTCCACAAAATTTGAAATTCTCTTTCGATTGTATCGCGACATTTGAGACACTCTCTACAATAGTTCGGTTCATGCAAATCTATATATTTATACACCCAACCTAGTACATCTGTTCCAAGGTGCAAATGTCACAAGAGTGTATTTATACACGAGCATATGTCATTCACACCCTATCGACAATTGCATATTTACACAACTGAGTCAGCTTATCCGCATACATGTAAATGTAACGCGTACGTATCTAAAATATCTCTGGTCCATGGACATGCATATACCTACACATTTTCGCCAGCTTATCCCCCTGCTCTCGTGTACGCATGTGCATATTTTATATACGACTTGATATTCATACACAAAAGTACGATGCGGTGCACGTGGATGTATGAAAATACGTGAAAGACGCATACGTCACACGCGCCTCATATATATTTGTCTGCTCTCCCACATCGAAGAGGCTTATGCCACAAGCACGTGCATACGGCTCCACATGCGGATCCGCACGTATTCCACCTATTCCACTCGTCTTTCTCCGCTTTTGCCGCGGATCGACGTCGATTTTGTTCGCCGACAGGTGTGCGCGGGACAATACTTTCCAGCCTGACCTTTGACCCACGACCGGCAACGTACACCCACGCACTCGCCGAACGTGCCGTAGAAGGTGGGATTTCGTAGCGCTGATTGTGAATGGATGAACTCGCCGGTGGCGCGAGGTACAGCAGAAACGGAATGCGTTACACTGGCGAACGAATGAATCCTTTAATGTCTTCGGCCACCTTTTAATGCAACTTTCAGCGGCCGGATCAACGTGGCTCTTTGGTCGTCACAGTGCAATGTCACGAAGCGCGCGTGTTTTCAAATTCATTTTCACGAAATGCCGACGAATCGATTTATAAAAATGTCAATAAAAATAGCAACACAATTTCGTAGATATCGTGCATGAAATTTGTACGTGAAATCGAATTAAAGAAGTTAGAAAAATGACATTGCATTATCATCATGACCTACATTATGATTAATGCAAAATAGCAGATCTTATTTTTATCTATAGAAATCTTTCGAATCAGGTTGTGGGACGTCTCACGTAAGAGAAAGTGTCTGACGTGGCAAGACTAACCACTGAGGAAGGCTGAGAGAAAGAGAGTGAGTCAACGAGCTACGATGGAAGAAAACGAGGACGAAGGAAGATTGAGCTGCGAGATTAGCCCTTAAGAAAATAGGTAATGTAAAAAGATTCGTCGAGATATTTCGTCGAGGGAAGAGGCGAAACATATATAAATCATCCTTGGCGGGATGATATCTATACATGTCGACAACTATACATCAAAATGTCAAGACATTTGGAGCCATAAATGTATCTTGCGGCAATTTGTAAGTGAGAGAACAAATATGTCCGAATAAAGGTGACCAAATAAAAGGTTTTATCGTTTTGTAGTTACTGCAGAAACGAGAAAAAAACATATAATGTTCTCATAAGGAAATCCGTATAAAAATCCTAATCCGAGAAAAATTTACAAAAAAATGAACGAAACGTGATCTCGAACTCTGAAAATAGTTGAAGGCATGTACAATTACGTCTAGTGAAGCGTGCGCCGGGGACGAGTGAACGACTGGTTTGCATACTGCTTGCGTTCGTATTTGCACGCAGCATCGGGACTGTACGAGTGGCTATGTGTTACAAGTTCGGTGAGTGCGCAATGTGCTGACGCCCCCCGGTGCTTTCGCGGGAATAATGATGACGCCAGGCGTTTCCGGTTGCCCTATGCCTGCCCTTTCACGGATATAATTTTTCTCGCCGTCGCACGTCAACACATTTCTCCAATTGTTCACCGTTTCTGCTCAAGGCTCTGTATACCTGATTATGTTCAACGCGCACCATTTGACGCAATCGATCCCACTTATATTCTACCTACTTCTACTTCGTTCTAATGATCGTAATATGTCGTACACGTACTCGTTAATCATGAAGACATCACAACCTATACGGACCATTAATCATATCGTAAGGACCACGTGCAGTATGCAAATTCCTAGCTACACGTACCCTGCGTTGCAAACCTAATATTTATGCGCTGACATCATTAGAGCTGAACATTGTGCTCGGTTGAAACTGGTCCATAGGGCTACACAACGTTCACGTCGAGCGTGGGAACTTTAATGGTCTCAATCGTGCCTCCCCCGTACGGAAGTAACGGCGATTCCAATTAGTAGTTTCCACCTCCTCTTTTTTCCTTTCAATGCCGTTGATCAATGCAGCGTGCACGCCACTCTATACGCCCGCGCTTTCGGGCGTTACATCACGTACGTTTGTTGCAAACTCCGTGACAATACGCTACCGCATTTACATACTCGCCGTTCTAGGCAACTCGAAGGGATCGTATCGAACACTAATCGCGACGTGCATTCTGATAATGTAGCGCTTCTGATAATCTTCGTTCGCTCATGCCTACGTAATGTTTCACGCTACACGGATTTTAATATGTATTATTTGATTTGTTGCATCTTCGAATCTGAAGATAGTGAGCTCGGTTATAGGCTGTTTTATTGGAGTTTTATTACGAAAAGATATTACGCATGATAAACTTTGAAATCTAAACTACTAAAATAACTTACATTGCCCACTGTAATGAAGCATCTTTTGTTCCTCTTATTCTCAGGTACGCTCGTTTCTTTACGCGTACTTCCACTATTTTCTACAGGGTATACTTAACAGCCGCCACTCGCGCGCACGCGATAATCGTTGAATTATAATTGTTTCCTCAACTCAAACGTGCCGAGACAGTATCGCGCCTCGCCGTCCGCATCAGCCCTCGATTATGATGTATTATACGAAGAAACCATACAGCACCACGCCCCTCGCATTTCAATCTCCGCGAGTTGCGGCGTATCAAGATCGCGGAAGAATTACGAGCGGGAACTTTCGTCATTTAAGCCGCTCGTTAGCCTTAATGAGATTACCGTGTAAAGATAGGAAAGCGGCTTGTGCAAATTTTTGGCCGATACGAGCACGCATGTGGCCGTGTTGAGCGACCCCCATTCAGGTTTCCGGGGGAGGAAAGAAGTCGCGAAATATCGAGCGAGACTCGCTCGCCAGTTTTATCGCCCGCCAGCACGACACTCCCTCTTCTTGCGCGAACTTCCCTCTCTTTTTAATACCCTTTATCGTCCGCGTTTCTGTAACGTCGGACGTTTACACGACGAGACGGGAAAATCTGTCAGACTGCGCGAACTGAGGTGAGAAATCTTCGAATGTGTGCCAAGTTACAGATTTAACACGGTGCAATGAGTCAAAAGAGCTCTTTGTTACGTCTACCTGCTTTTCTATATAAGGGGTACAACAGACTTAATGTTAAATTACGATTTTCTGTGAAACAATGTGATTACAACATCGCAAATGTAATGAAAGTGCCAACGTTATTCAGAGTGCTGCTCGAAACCAGTTCCCTCGTTTATCGGGAAAATCCCTGTTCTCTGATCTGTCTAAAAAATAAAATCCTCCTCCGATCGTGGCGCACGTAACAAAACCACTTTGTCAACGATTCGGGGGAAACAAAATGCCGGCGCCCCGTCATTATCGGCTCCCGAAAGGGAATCCATCGAGCGTCTACGATATCCGCGGCAGTGATTAACGTCGCGTAATTATGCGAAGTACGCCGCGATACGCTCTACAAACGACGAAGCACACTTTGTAATCAATCCCGTTGTCTCCAATACGTCTCTTGAGTTTCTTGCCCGCTTCCATCTTTGCCTCCTATTATGTACATGTTTGCTAAGGTACCGTATTTTATATTATATATGAATTTAAAAAACATGGTGGCATCATTTTCTATGAAATCACATACTGATTTTCCATAACCGATTTGAATACAACATTAATTGATTATGGTGGTATACGATTATATAAACCTCAACATTTTTTTCCATTTTTTTCAAACACCGAACGTGAGGTATGTCTTTAGCGCCTATGGGTTTACTGGTTAAAGTAATATAAGCAAAGTTTTAGTTGTCGCGATACCTGCGTATCGATAGCCAAGAATACGGACAAGTTTCATTACCCACCCCTTTGTTCCCTCGCTCTTCACGTTCGAGACAATGAACGACACCCGTTGTTTAAAGTCTCCTAATGGTAGGCGAAGTTGTTTACGAGGCCGTGAAAGAGACGGACACCCGGCTGGAAAAAGTTTCATTCCGTCAGCCGCTGCCCTCTCCGGCAGTACACGAAGAGAGAGAAAGAGAGAAGGAAGATTTACACTAACTCCTGACACTTTGAAAAACTTGCCGAGTTTAAGTACTTTCCGTATCAGATGTCTCCGAGGAGAACAACGGAATACGCACCGGCGAGAGATTGCATAAGTTCATGTAGGAAGTACTTTCCCGCCCCGTGGGAAGTGCGGGCGCTGGGGTATATTTTAGGCGAAAAATGCCTCGTCGGATGGGAATACGTGATTTCGGCGGTGAGGGGGAAAAGTAATCTTTGCTCTAGCGTCCAGAAAATTTGCCGTTTCAAATTGGTCGGATTTCGCTCGTTGCCAGTAACTCAATCTAAAATTTCATTCAAGCAATTTGTCATTAAAATATTTCTTGACTCTTGAAACGCTTCTAGACAGTCCGGTCGCGGTAATAGACACAGCTTTTGAAAGATAAAAATGAACGCGATTGATGTTCTGAGACAGAAATTAGCTGTCGTTTTAGGTAGAGGTATATTAGAACTTTGATGATCTTTCGCTTTTAAGGTAATTGGTCGATTA